>JALMGF010000003.1:123548137-124748137 GCA_023333645.1 Sceloporus occidentalis
TGATATTAAACCTTGTTCTGAACCTTGATCTCAATCCTTCATATTAAACCTGATCTGAATCCTTGTTCTGAACCTTGATCTGAATCCGTGGTCTGAACCTTGTTTTGAATCCTTGGTACAAGCCTTGATCTGAATGCTAGGTCTGAACCTTGATCTGAATACTTGGTCTGAATGTTGATCTGAATCCTTGGTCTGAACCTTGCTCTGAATCCTTGGTCTGAACCTTGATATTAAACCTTGGTTTAAGCATTGATCTGAATCCTTGGTCTGAACCATGATCTGAGTCCTTGGTATGAACCTTGATCTGAGTCCTTGCTCTGAACCTTGTTCTGAATCCTTGGTCTGAACCTTGATATTAAACATTGGTCCGAGCCTTGATCCTAATCCTTGGTGTGAACCTTGATCTGAATTCTTGTTTTGGACCATGATCTGAATACTTCGTCTGGCCCTTGATCTGAATCCTTTTTCTGAACCTTGATCTGAATCTTTGGTGTTATCCTTGATCTGAATCCTTGTTCTGAACTTTGATCCGAATCCGTGGTCTGAATCTTGGTTTGAATCCTTGGTCTGAATCCTTGGTCTGAACCTTGATCTGAATCCTTGGTCTGAACCTTGATATTAAACCTTGGTTTGAGCCTTGATCTGAATCCTTGGTCTGAACCTTGATCTGAAGTCTTGCTCTGGACAAGGCTCTGGTTCAAGTCTTGATCTCAAAACTCCACTCAAAACACCATCAGCCTGCAGGCAGCAGAGGAGCCAAGGCACCAGCAGCAGCAGCCGCCGCCACTGCCGTCATAAAACTCACTCCAAACACCATTAGCCAGCAGGCAGCAGAGGAGGCAAGGCAGCAGCAGCCGCCATAAAACTCACTCCCAGGAGGCAGCAGAAGAGGCAGGGAAAGAGTGGCCACCATAAAAACCACTCCAAACATTATCAGCCAGCATGCAGCAAACGAGGTGGGGCAGCAGTCCCCCATCAGGAGCCAGATTTAATCAGCTCCTTTTTGCTGTGGCTTTGGTGTGTCTTTGGTGGCCTAAAAATGGTTTCTGAATGCTTTGGGTTTGTGTGTCATGTAAACACCATGCCCCCAAAGCAGCCAGAAGCTGCTTCTTTTGGCCTGTGCATTTTGGGCCAGTTTAAAAAAACTATAAAGGAGAAAAAAATTGATTATGTTAGTCACAGGCCTGCATTTTGTCAGGATGTTGTAGCTGTGCTCGGTTTTGGTGGCATGCTGAGATATTCATGTATGCAGGCCCCTCCTCCTGATCATGGGGGTACTCCAGGAAAAAAATTATTGCAGATAAGAGTTAAGTTCTTCCATAACATCCAAACTTTGTCCATCACTCTCCTATACAGCAATAGGGAGGGAATACAGGAATAGGGCATCTTAGGCCCAAAACAGACAGGCTGAATAAAATGGTGCAAGGCCACACCATGCCAGGACCGTAGCAAGCACACATGCCCAGTCCCAATCCAGACCCTCACCACAGTCCTGAACTGGGCATCTGGAAGGGGCAGATTCTTTCCACTCATTCTTGGCCCGGTTCTTTTTGGATGATGCAAACTCGATGTGGCTTCTGACCATGTTTGGGGCATTCATTATCTGAATGCATCTGAAGTGGCTAAAATCTGTATCACTTGGCCCATGTGTTTCAGCCCCCAGAGAAGCTTTTTAAAAAGTCCAATACAAGCTGAAGGCTTTCATGGCCGGCATCCATAGTTTTTTGTGGGTTTTTCGGGCTATGTGGCCATGTTCTAGCAGAGTTTCTTCCTGACGTTTCGCCAGATGCTGAGGAAGGATGGTCTGGGGGGAAAACACGCCCACACACTCCCTTGGCATTCCAGTGAGGAAGGTGACTCTGGGTTGGGGCTTAAATACCTCTCCCTCTCTCTCTCGCTGGTCTGCGCTGAGGAAGGAAGAAACTCTGCTAGAACATGGCCACATAGCCCAAAAAAACCACCAAAAAAAATAAATAAAATCCAGTACAAGCATTTGTTTCCTTTTTTATACCCAGCCAACTATTTCTGATACCTTGAGGATTTTGTTTTTAAAAAGATTATTTCCAAGATTTTCTCCCTCTCTCTCTTCCCCTCTGCTCATCATGAGAAAAGGAAAAAATAGTTTATTTAGAATCAATTAGTTGCATCCTTTTACATAATTGAAATCATTAACCTTCTATTATATGAAAAGCATTACTTTGGAGCTTTGGCACTGAAAAGAAACCACAAGGCATTAGAGAGAAAAAGACTGGTTGACAAAATGAGCCTGGAGCTACAGATACTATACAATCAGGAGTAAGTAAATAAATAAATAATGTCTGAGCTTCATGGAATATTATTTGAATATAGCCACTGGGAAAACAGGCTAAAATTATAAATACAGCTATGGCTGGACTTCATGACTTTCTGGGGGAAGAAGGCTATGGTTTTCTTCATCCTGCAGGGAGCAGGGTGGTGGTGGTAATGTCATTTCATTTCCACGGAGAAGTCAGCTGCTATGACCATCCAGAGACTCTGCCCTCCAGCTCCATTTCTCTGACTATATTTAGACCATTATGAATATGTAATAGCATTGAAAATGATTCACATAGACATGAAGATGTCCAGCTTTATAAGATCAAAGTTGCTGAAGAGAACAGGAAAGTTCACTCTGACAGGATGCCAGAAATTGTAAGCGTCTATCTCCCACCCACCCCCTCCAGTGAACATTCCCCCATCTCTGCCTGTCCTTCTGAATAGCCTCCACACAAACCAAAGAGTGTGGCAGAAGATTCAGCTGTCCAGTCTTTTTGGCTGTTAAAAATGCTGTTTTGCAGGGAAAAGGTGCTACTGTGACTCACAGATGATAGATCCATGCTACTGATATAAGATCTTTTAAAATGAAGACTTTAAAAAGGGTCTGTGTCAATTTGGGTGGCTGTGAGGGAATAGAGAAACTCCTTTGGGCTGCCTCAATAGGAAAGTAGCTGGGGGAGAGAGGCGTCTCACCTTCACAACGGGGAACCCTGGTGGACAAAGCTGTGAGAGATTAGTCTCCCCAGCTTCATTCAGATAGGTCTCCATAATACAAGCCAGGCCACTTCACTACTCATATGTACCCAGTAATACAAAATACTTCTAATGTACAAAAGGGATTTCAACATACAACAATACAATACAACGTAACACAAAGCACAGCTAAAACTCTCAACTAGCCCCTCCCATCATTGACCAATCAAACTCTACCCTCCTGTATCTTAAAACTGCTGGTGGAGGAATTCTGGGATATCCTTGTAAAGGGAAGCCTTGCTTTCTGTGTCCACTCTGCTTTGGTAAGAGCTTAAAATTTTAAAGTGGGGCCATTTCTTTTGGCCACTGGGTGGGGGAGGAGGTAGAAGTTCTACAAAACTGCTGGTGGAGGCGCATGCCTAATGGCACACAAATTTTTCTTTTCACATTCATTTTTATTTTTATAGTCTCGGAGGGTTCAGAGTACACAGGAGAAGGTCACGTTGGCACAGTGCTGAAGGGCATCTCCTTCAATTTTACACTTTTCTGTTCACTGCTCCCTTAAGGGGCCTGTGGTTACTTGTGCAGAGGAAGTGAGACAGAGACTTGCCTTTGGAACTAGTTACTAGCCAGGAGCTCTGTACATAGTCCCAGTTGATAGAGCTTGCTAACAGAGTTTGGAGTCAAAGGCCAAGTCAGCAGAGGTTCTTTACACTGTATTTAGCAGAGGAAGCCCACAGTCTTGTTTCAGTGCCTCCTTAAGACTTCTCAGTATGGACACTGAAGGACCTGCTGCAGTCACCTGCAAGACTTGTGGGATGTTTGTCTTCTTGCCTAGGGATATGGGGAACTTCACCTGCACCAAGTGCAAGTTGGTAGCCCTCTTAGAAGAGAAAGTACAGCAGCTAGAGGCCCAGGTATCTACACTTCAGCATCCTAGGTTTTCCTGACCAGAATGGACCAGACGGTCCTGGATGGGAAACACACAGAGAAAGTTGCTGGGGAGGAGGAGGTCACTTCACATACAATAGAAGTAGATAGTTGGAGGAATGTCACACACAGAAGTAGGGAAATCAGGGAATGTTCTGTGAGCTTGCAGCTACAGAATCTATTTCAATCTCTCTCTATTATCAAGGATGATGAGGAACAGCAGCCGGGACAGATTTCAGGGATTTGTCGGGGATGCTTTGATTTGGATTTCCAGCATGGCAGGGGGTTGGACTGGATGGTCCTTGCAGTCTCTTCCAACTCTATGATTCTAGGGACAGAGCAGTACCACCAAAGAGAACAGCTGCTGCTAAGCCTTGGAAGGGGCGTGTAGTGGTCATGGGGGACTCCTTGCTGAGAAGCACTGAACCAGTGGTTTGTAGGCCTGACAAGATGTCTCGGGAGGTGTGCTGTCTCCAGGAGGCAAAGATCTGTGATGTGACAGAGAGGCTGACAAGACTTGTCAAGCCTACTGACCATCACCCCTTTCTTTTGGTTCATGTGGGAACCAATGATACTGCAAGGCACAGCCTTCAGAATATCAGAAGGGACTATGAGGCTCTGGATAGGAAGTTGAAAGAGATGGATGCACAGGTTGTCATTTCATCTCTTCTCCCAGTCGAAGGGCATGGTCCAAGAAGGGAGATGAAAATAGCAGAGGTGAATAACTGGCTCCGCAAATGGTGTTGCCAAGAACAATTTGGATTTTTGGATAAATGGTCTGAGGTTCCATGAGGAAGGACTTCTGGCACGGGATGGGTTGCATCTCACGCCAGTTGGCAAAAATGTCTTTGCCAATAGTCTCAAAAATTTGATCAGGAGAGCTTTAAACTGATGTGGGGCAGGGAGACAGTATTCTGGCAGGCAAAAAGGCTGGAGAAAATAGTCATAGGGAACAAGACAAATAGTGCAAGGACCCAAATTGGAAGGCAAAAAAACTGGCACAGGCAGCAAGTAAAAAGAACCCAAGGTCTGCGATGTCTCTACACCAGTACTTCTCAAATAGTGGAGCGGGCCCCCCGGGGGGGGGCCAAGGCTCCGTAAAGGGGGGCGCGAGGCTCCGTAAAGGTATGTTATGCAAAGGTGTACTTATAACAATTTTATAGACAAATGATACTACTTACAGTCACGCGGGGGGCGCGAAATGTTTTCTTCTTCCTAGGGGGGGCATGACAGAAAATAATTGAGAAGCACTGCTCTACACTAATGCACAGAGCATGTGAAACAAGCAAGATGAACTCGAACTCCTAGTACAACAAAACAAATATAATAATAATAATAATAATAATAATAATAATAATAATATTTTATTTGTAGCCTGCCTTTCCAACGATCAAGGCAGGTAACAGCATATAAAAGTTTGACAATATATAGTCCATAAAAACATACAATAGAACATTAGTCAGTAAAAACATCAACAACCACTACAATACACTAACATCTCCAGCTAGCACAATAGTGCAACAGAGAGGGGAGGGGGGAGTACTTCGGGGTATTAGGGGTATGCCTGCTGGAACAGGTGTGTTTTAAGCCCCTTTTTAAATTGGTCCAGAGAGGTGGCCGAGCAGAGCTCGCCGGGGAGCGAGTTCCAGAGCTTAGGGACCGAGATGGAGAAGGCCCTCTGAGTGGTGGTGGAATATCTCGCTTCTGGAACTCTTAACAACTGCTTCCCGGCCGACCTGAGTGTGCGGGGCGGATTGTATGGAGAGAGGCGGTCCTCCAAGTACCCTGGGCCCAAGCCATTTAGGGCTTTATAGGTTAATAACCAACACCTTGTATTGCGCCCGGAAGCGAATAGGCAGCCAATGAAGGTCTTTAAGAACCGGTGCTATATGACTGGACCTGGAAGATCCAGTGACCAGTCTTGCTGCCATATTCTGTACCAATTGAAGCTTCTGAGTATGGTACAAGGGTTGCCCCATGTAGAGCGCATTACAGAAGTCCAATCGAGAGGTTACCAGAGCATGTACTACTGTTTCAAGGTCCCTCCGGCCCAGGTAGGGTCACAGCTGGCGTATCAGCCGAAGCTGATAACAGGTGCTCCTGACTGTCGCATCCACCTGGGATGTAAGGTGGAGCGACGAGTCAAGGAGCACGCCCAGACTGCGAACTGAGTCCTTCACAGGAAGAGTGATCCCGTTCAGGACAGGTGGAGAAATAGCCATCCCTGGGCCCAGGGAACCTATCACGAGCACTTCCGTTTTCTCTGGATTCAAACTGAGTCTGTTTTCCCTCATCCAGCCCATTACCGACTCCAGACAGGCATCCAGAGGAGAGATGCCATCCCTGGTCACTGCATCAGTCGGGGGCACAGAGAAGTATATTTGGGTGTCATCAGCGTACTGATAACACCGCGCCCCGTGCCTCCGGATGATCTCTCCCAGCGGTTTCATGTAAACGTTAAAAAGCATGGGGGACAGAATGGTTCCTTGAGGGACACCAGATGTGAGGGCCCTCTTATCGGAGCACACATCCCCCAGCTGCACCATCTGGAATCTGCCCGCGAGGTAGGAACAGAACCACTGGAGCACAGTGCCCCCAATTCAGGCGATCCAGAAGGATACCATGGTCAATGGTATCGAAAGCCGCTGAGATGTCCAAGAGCACTAACAGGGACATGCTACCCCTGTCCATGACCAGACGGAGATCATCGACCAGGGAGACCATGGCAGTCTCAACCCCGTAGCCCGTCCTGAAGCTGGTTTGAAATGGGTCTAGATAATCAGTATCATCCAAGATCGATTGAAGCTGGATTGCAACTGCCCTCTCGATCACCTTCCCCAAAAATGGCAGTAGCGATACAGGCCGATAATTGTTATGCAACAGGGGGTCCAGGGAGGGCTTTTTTAGCAATGGTTTTTACTATGGTCAATTTCAAGCTAGATGGAAATTGCCCTTCCCTCAATGATGTATTAATTATACAGTGCGACATGGAAGTTACGACCGTTCCTCCCTGAGCCGCTAGCCACGAGGGACAGGGATCGAGAGAGCAAGTTGTCTTCCTGACACTTCTAAGGATCTTGTCCACATCCTCAGTACTTACAGACTCAAAATGATCCAGTACAATTGAGTCCACGGAAGCTCTAAGCATCACTGAAACCTGGTGGGATGAGTCTCATGATTGGAACATAGAAATAGAGGGGTATAACCTTTTTAAGAGAAATAGGCCAAACAGGAAAGGTGGAGGAATAGCACTATATGTCAGAGATATTTACACCAGTGAAGAGATCCAGGACATCAATACTGCTGACCTCTGACTTCACCACAGTTATTGTATTGTTTTTAAGTATATTTTATGTTTTAAATTCTAAATTGTTTAATTGTATTTTATTTTTTTATTACTTTTTGTAGGCTTTTCTCACAACACACATTTTGACACAACATATATACATACACATACATCAACAAAAACATGTACAGATACAAATCAACAAGCACGTATAATTACATATAAACGAACAGACAGTTACTGCATACTGTATTTTCATTTAACTTCATTACAACATAAGCTATCCCATTATAGATCATCTTCCATACCTTGTCCTATCTTGTTTCTTCAATAACATATACTGTCTCTCTTGACATTTCTATAAAACACGATTAACATAAAAGAGCACTTCCTACTACTTGCATTTTTCTTTAAGTCCAGATACTTCTCTATTGTAATATCTTATCCTATCTATCAAAGTTTCCCTCACCTTAACGAGTTAACTTTCCCCCCTCCTTTTAATTTGTGATTAATTCTATATTTCCAATTGCTTATTACTTTAACTGGATATTGGATATTCATATCTAGGACGGGTTACAGACGGGCAAAAAGGGGTGTGTTCATGACGTCATGAAGGTGTAGCCTTCAGACGGCCCTTACCCGAATGCCGTCATGAACACGCCGCCCGCACGCCCTAAGCGGGAAGAAGCGGCATTAAAAAAGTGCCGCTTTTCCCCGCTTCTTTTTGATAAGCGGTGTACGTGCGCATCTCCGTCTATAAGCTGCTGCACCGATACGCCACAATTGCCACGCCGCAAATTTAAGTTGCCCATTTAAAAGCTCCGTGCCAGCTGCGTCGCATAATGGGTCGGGGTCCCAGGACATGCGTGGTTTGCAGTCAGGCTTTAATTGCAGCGTCAGATGCCATGCAGGTGTGGAAGCTGCGGCACAGCTGCAGCGCATTTTAAGGCTCGTAACCCTAACCCTAGAGCCACATGTGCGCATGCGCGGCTAGATTTGTGGGAAGTTGTAAATTTTGCCGGCGGATGTTTTGGTTGTAGAAAGTGATAAGGGAAAGTTTGGAATTTAAAGTGACCCCCTACACACATTCCTGCGCCATTTTCACCTGGGGAACGGGCACAGTTCGGCTGCTCCTGGCACAGCTGTGTGGCGGCTCCCCTTTGCCACCAGGCAGGATGGCACAGCCATCCACCAGCACCCCGAAAAAAGGGAGGGGGACGTCTTGGTCTCATGTGGAGACGGCTGACCTCATAGCTATATGGTCACAGCCAAATATTCTGGAGAAATTGGAGCAGTCCTACCTGAACTCTGAGACATATAAAGAAGTGGCAGATGCCATGACGGCCAAGGGCCACAGCAGAAGTTGGGAAGAATGTCGCCGGAAATGCAAATCGCTGAAATCTCAATACAAACAATACAGAGATAACCAGGCGAGAGGTACTAAGAAGGCCACCCCCCTGCCCTTTTACAAGGAGCTGCATGCTTTCATTAAAAGTGATGGAAGCATCAGACCCAACAGACTAGCCACCAGTGGGGAGTGTGTGAGGGTCCCGGTGGGCCAGCCAGCCAGAGCCGAACCTGTGGTGGTGGAAGAGGAGGTGGAGGAGACCCCAGAGCTTGAATGTTCCCAAGACCTTTTGATGCCCTCTCACGGTAAGATGCGTCAGGGCCCCTGGGGGAAAGGGAGGGGGAAATGGGAGAAGGGGAAGATGTGGCCCCAGGGTGGGCACAGGGCAGGGATGACCCTTGTCCCTTGTCATACAGATGAGCAGCAGGAGGAACACCCCGACTCGGGCGATTCCTCCAACAGCCAGCGACGTCTGGACCCCCGCGCCCTGCTCAGACGAATGTCTGCTGGGGCCGGGAGCTCCAGAAGGAGACCACCATCTCGTGCTGGATCCTCTTCCACAACCAGCAGCTACCGTGACCGCTCACCTGTCTCCCGGGCCAGTGCACCCGCCAGCGATGGCAGTGAGGCCGAAGAGAATATGCAAGGTAAACCCTATATTTATGTTTAATAAATTATAATAGGGTAAACTGCATGGCTCAACTGCGCAATTGTGGCATGTATCTTTCACTGCTTACTATGCTGGTATGTTTGCAAGGTTGCTGTGGAAGTAGGATTGTGAGTGTCCCTGGCATGGTCATGTGCTGCATGTGTCCCCCATTCCTAAGGCACCCCTCCCTTGCCTGTAAATCTCTCATTTCCCCACGCCCTTAGTTTCAAACGCTACCCTTTGCCACATTGGGGAAGCTTTGAGTGAGAGTTCCTGCATGGCAGAATGGGGTTGGACTAGATGGCCCTCAGGGTCTCTGCTAACTATAGGCTTCTATGACTCTCTGGTTGTATGTCCAATAGTAGGAGGACGAACTGAAGCAGAATAATAATAATAAGAAGAAGAACCACCTCCAGCTAATCCCATAGCTGCCATGTCAGCAGAGGAGCGACTTGCGACCAAGCAGAAGAGGGTGTGTCCATCAGCAGCTACTAGAACTGTGGCGGCTGTGGATCAGCTCAAGGCTTGCTCAG
The DNA here is from genome assembly GCA_023333645.1 of Sceloporus occidentalis. Taxonomy (NCBI): domain Eukaryota; kingdom Metazoa; phylum Chordata; class Lepidosauria; order Squamata; family Phrynosomatidae; genus Sceloporus; species Sceloporus occidentalis. The sequence continues at coordinate 123,557,872 of JALMGF010000003.1, forward strand.
CAGAGCACATGACAGCACTGGTGGAGCAGGGGGCAGCGAGCCTATGAGGAAAGGGAGAGGGACAGACAGTCCCACAGGGAGATCATGCAAAGGCTACTGGAATTTGAAGAGAGGGCCGTTCAGAGCCAGGAGAGAGCCCTTCAGAACCAGGAGAGAGCCCTTCAGAACCAGGAGAGAGCAATAGATAGGTCAGACCAACAGAACATGCGACTCAACACCACCTTGGAAGCGCAGACTGCTCTGATGGGGCAGATGGTGGAGATCATGAGGGGAGGGCAGAAGGGTACGTAGGGAGCAGAGTGGAAGAGGCAGGGCTGTCCCCAGGGTCGTGGAGGAAGGGGTTGGGCCGCAGGAGCCCCCAGCAAGAGCAATCCTTCCAGTTGAGGAGCAGGGAGTTGCAATGAAGGTGGAGCTGTCTCAGCAGCCTCCTGCTGGGCCATCCTCCAGCCTCTTTAGTGACTCAGTGGCAGTCCCACCGCCCACTACTCGCCCCCAAAGGCAAAGGGCAACTAGAGGGGGCCTGGGATCAAGGGGCAGGGAGCACTGACAAGGCACTGGGTCCCCATGATGTCCCATAAAGACATCATTTTGCCTCCCAGGGTATGTGTTCCCTCCCAGCCCTATCTATTCTATTCTACCCTTCCTGTTCCCTCCTCCCACCATGCCTGCCTCACTGGTCCCCTAAACAAGCAATGTCCAAACTCTGTCCTTCAGGTGTTTGGACTTCATCTCCCGGAAGCCCCAGCCACCTTGCCCTGTGGTCTGGGATTCTGGGAGCTGAAGTCCAAACACCTGAAGGACAGAGTTTGGACATTGCTACCTCACAGCACTCCTGCCTAGGTTTAGAGTGCACAGTTGCGCCTAAGCTGTCACATTCGCACACACATCCATACTGCCGCAGTTGCGCACAATGAACCACACAATTTTTTTTTAAAAATAAAATTTTTATTAACAATAATAACAAAATGTTTTCTATGTACATATTTACAAAGGGAAGGGGGATGGTGAAGGGTGGTGGTGAAGGGGGAATGGCAGAGGGGGCAGGGAAGGGAAGCTGCTTCAGGGAGGGGGAGGCGGGGGTGGGGTGGGCAGCCGGCAGAGGATTTCTTGGAGGGTCTGCTCTATGCCCTCCACTCTCTCCTCGATCTTCCTCTGACGCTCCTCCATCGCAGCCAACCTCCGCTCTGTCCGGTTCTCTGCGGGGGGAAAAGAAAGAGGATGGTTAGGATCAGCCTGTGCACCCCATCACCCACTCCCACAGGCAGGGTTTCTGGGTACCCCCTCTCCCTTCCCTGGGTTCACCTCTACACTTACCTCGCTGCCGGGCTTGGAGGACTCGATCCAGGGCCCTGGCATCGAGGGCCAAGTTCCCTGGATCCCCTGGCAGGCGGCGGCTCGGTCCAGGCTCCTCTTCTTTGGCGGCAGCGGCAGCAGCAAGGACATGAAGCCCTGCCAAAGGGGGAAAAAAGGCCCAAGTTACCATGCTGGCATGGCAGAGAAGGGCACAAGTGTCGTGGGGGCTGCAGTCAGGCAACCCCCACCCCTCACCCTGGGGACCTACCTTACGCCAGAGGAGCCTGCTCTGGCTGCGGAGGGGCCACAGCAGCTGGTCCTGGCTGTGGCCCACCCTCGGGGACATCCTCGTCCCCCAAGGATAGTGGAGAGGGCGACCTGGCACGGTGCCCTCCCTCCCTCCACCTCCGCCTCGGCCGCACGCCTGCAGAAGGGAAGACGAGGGATGGCATTGGCACCATGCAGGAAGGAGAGGAGGGCAAGGGAAGGGTCAAGGAGGGTAGGACAGGGCATGGCAAGAGCTCTGACTTACCTGGAGGACGGCGATCTTCCGCTCTTGGCCTATCTCCCCTGATCCACAGGTCCTTCAGCTGCTCAAAGAATGGTGGCCGCCTGTCAACCGGGGGGTGCTCCCCGAAGTCTTCGAGGGTTTCGAAGAAAGATGCCTTCAGAGTTTTAAACTTTACTCTGCACTGATGCATCTTTCTTCGAAACCCTCGCTCTTCGAGGGCACGGGACGCCTGGAGAAAATACCCCCGGTTGGGCTTGTTGGTGCTGGCCATCACCCTTCGAGCGGCTGCCTGTGGCATCAGGGAGTCCAGGAGGATCCCGACCTCCTCGTCGGTCCAGTAGGCGATGCGGACTGGGACCCTTCTGCGTGGCGCTGCCATCTTGATCGCCATCCTGGGGTCTTGCAGAGTTGCGCACGGGTATATATGGGCACCTGCGGCTCAGGGCCGTTAGGCCAAGGTGGTCCTAGGCCAATGAAAGCTTTCAGAGGAGCAGTTTGAATCTCTCCCCCAATAGATGCCCTCTGGGTGCCCTATTGATACATTCAAATGGGCCATTAGGAAAGCTTGAGTTTGAGGGGGATTGATACATTGTCAAAGGGGAAATTGGCAGTTGGAGCTGATGTATCTTTTTGACCCAGGAAAACAGGCGCCAGGAGACCTTGTGTGTGTGTGTGTTTGTGTGTGTCCCCCTCAGGCACGTGGCAAAACATGCCCACAGCACAGATCAGGAATGATAGGCAGACACAGACTGTGGATAATGGGATACATTTATTCAGGTGCTTATGCTATTACACTACAATGCACTCTAACATCACAGATGATGGCACAGGAGCCAAGCTTCAGATTCTCCCTGTCAGAAAGAAGTCTGCCAGGGCATTCCTCACAGCCACCCCTGCTTTCTTCTTCTCTTTCTCTTCAGCCTCCGTGATTGCTCCCAGGGTGGGCAGCACAAAACGGCGCCTATATTGCATCCCCTCATCCAGGACCCTGCCCTTGGTCTCACAGATGTTGTGCAGAATGACACATGAGGCAATAATGGGCACCACGTTCTCCTCTACCACCAGGAGTGGGGCAGTGAGACAGCGCCATCTCGCCTTCAGTCTGCCAAACGATCTCTCCACAGCCCCCCTGATGTGATTCAACTTCTTGTTGAAGAGCTTCTGTTTGGGAGTCTGGGGGGTCTTGTAGGGCTTCATGAGCCACTTCCGAATGGGGTAGGCACTGTCAGCCAGTATCAGGGGCCCGATCTGCTGGCCTCTGATGTTGATGCTGGGGTTCCCTTCCACATAGATGCCAGCCTCCATGGCCTCGTAGATGAGAGAATTCCGTGCCACCCTTGCATCGTGGGCTGACCCATGCCATCCGAGCTCCACGTCCACGAACCTTCCTGTGTGGTCACATGTCCCTTGCAGGATGACAGAATAGGAGCCCTTTCTGTTGACATACGCATTCCTCAGCCCCAAGGGTGGTATGATCAGGCAGTGGCACCCATCCATGAGGCCAACCACTTGTGGGAAGCCGCGCCGACCAAAGGCATCCATAATCTGTGGGGGAAAGAAAGGGAGAGAAACAGAGGAATTGACATGACAACTCTTTTACACTTGCGCAACTGCACCATAGCAAGAACAGCAAATGTACAGTGAAGGGGTGACACTTGACACAGAATATCACAGAGCTGCCAAAGATTAAAGGGAAGGTGGTCTGACTGTCCCTACGTCACGTGCGTTCCCCAGGTACACGGTCCGTGACAGCAGCAGCTTCTCCATGGCCAGGGCAAACTCCACCACGATCTCCCCCACGGTGGCAATGCCAGCCCCAAACAGCGCTGCGGTCACAGCATAGGTGGATTTGTGTGCCAGTGAAAAGACACCAATGGCCACTCTCTTCTCCACCGGGATGGCTTTCCTCATCACTGTGTGTGACTTCTCCAGTTCTGGGCGCAGGATGCCCACTAGCCTGTGGAAGAGGGCACGGGGCATTCGGAAGTAATACCTCCATTTCTTGTCAGACCATATGGTTGAGACAAACTTGTCCCAGAACTCCTGTGGTGTCGGGTCCTTCCAGCACCGGCGGAGCCGCGCCACTCGGGCCAGGGCCATGGCACCGCCAACAGCAGCCTGATGAACTGCTATGGCAGCCACTGCCCTTCGCTGTTCATCATCATCGTCATTATCACTCCTCCTGTCAGCCAAGGCTAGAGCTCTGATGGAAATGGATGATGGGACCTCCATTGCAGCGGCAATGGAGGCGGAGGAGGTGGAGGGGATGACGGTGGCAGCGGCGACACCTGTGGCTGTGGATTGCAGCTTCAGTAAAACCACAGGGAACAAAGGAGAGGAGGCATCCATGATGCCGGTGGCACTCGCAATGCGCAAGCGGGCAAGGATGCCAACATCAGCTGATCACCAGCTGGCAGGAGGCCACCTTTGTTCTTTGGTAGGGCGGGGGAAAAAGTTTAAAGGGGCCTGGGCGCTTTAAATGTGCACATGCGCATTCCGCCGGCTGGTGCTGGACTGCTGCAGCTGCGCACTTCTCAGCCGGCAAAAGAAAAAAAAAAACCGCGTTTTTGGCCGCCCGTGTGGAAGCTGCCTCTCTCTTTGCGGCGTCCTCCGAGGCGGCGGTATGGAAGCTACGGGTCAGAAACGGCCCCAGGTGAGGCGTCTTCACTGCCCCCCGTGTGGAAGCCCCATACACCTGCGCCACGTCCCCGGGGCGGACGGTCTGGAGGCTCCGTATTTAGCAGAATACACCTTCAAGACGTCTTCCCCTGCCCGTCTGTAACCCGCCTAGGTTAACTAATTTGGCTTTTGTGTCTTATCTGTTAAGTAAACACTCTATATGCTTCAGTATCGGACATTCGCTCATATAACTTTAAGTTTTTCACGCTTTTTGCTCAAACCTACAGGTGCTTGTCTTGTCTATTTTGTAGCTTTCGTTTTCTATAATCTTAATCAAAATTTTGCTTCCATCGTTTTAAGCAAAAATAACATTGTTCCATCTTTCCTTCAAATATGCGTAAAATGGATCCCATTCTTCTCTTATCTGTTTTTCACTTCTGTCTTTCATCCAACATGTCATCTTATCCATCTCTGCTACCACGAACACCTTACTCAACCATTGTTCTGTGGATGGAATTTGTTTAGTCTTTTATAGCTTTGCATAAACAATTCTAGCACATGACAACATATGAAATAATAATTTCCCATATCTCTTTTTCAATTCCTCATTTATCATACCCAACAAGAAAACTTTGGGTGAAAAGACCAATTGTATTTTTAAATCCACTGCTATTACTTTATATACCCCTAACCAATATTGTTTTGCTTTCTCACAGGTCCACCACATGTGGTAATAAGTTCCAATTTTGTTACAACATTTCCAACAATATGGATTGTTATTTTTATACATATACGCTATTTTTTGTGGGGACAGATGCCATCTGTAGGTCATTTTGTATATGTTCTCTTTTAACTCTTGGTTAACTGTATATTTTGTACTTTTCCAGATACTTTCACATTTTTGATATTCCAAATTCTGTCCTATGTTTTGGGCCCAACGGATCATACTCTCTCTTATCACTTCATCCTCTGTGTCCCATGTAAGCAGCATTTTATAGTATCTGGTAATCATCTTTTTCTTTTCCTTTTCTATTATATCTTCCCATTCAGATGTCTGCTTGTTGATTCCTATTAGCTTTTTATCCATTTTCCACCTCTCTTTTAATTGCCTATATAAATACCAGTGGCAATCTATTCCTACTGATTTAATTGTATTTTAAGGGGGTGGGTGGGTTGAGGGTTCGGACTGTATATTTTAATCTTGTAAGCAACCTTGATTGCATTTTGTAGAGAGGCAGGATATAAATTATTATTATTGTTGTTGTTGTTATTGTTATTATTATTATTATTATTACTGGAAGCCAGGGGAGGGAAACAACAAGGGTGTTATGGTGGGAGTCTACTACAGACCCCCCAGTCAGATGGAGGAATTTGATGGCGCCTTTCTAGAACAGATGACTACACACTCAGAAAGGAGAATTGTAGTAGATCACTTCAACTATCCGGATATTTGCTTGACATCAAATTCAGCAAAATCCTCAAGGTCTAGCAAACTCCTCACTTGCCTCAAAGACAATTTCATTTCCAAAAGGTGGAAGAGGCAACAAGGGAGTCAGCTATTTTAAATCTGATCCTAACCAACAAGGATTACTTGGTTAATGGGGCACAAGTGGTGCGATCATTAGGTGGAAGTTATCATGTTCTCCTGGAGTTTGTTTTACAATGGAAAGGAGAAGCCATTCTAGACTTTAGGAGAGCTGATTTCAGTAAACGTAGAGAAATACTGGGGGTGATCCCATGGTCAGCAATACTAAAAATGAATGGAGTTAGGATGGATGGGAGTTTCTTAAAAGGGAGATACTGAAGACATAATTTCAAACAGTTCCAGTGAGGAAGAAAAATGGTAGGTGTCTCAAGAAACCAGGATGGATGACGAAGGAACTTTCAACTGAACTAACTTTTAAACAGGACATGTATAAGAAACGGCAAAATGGGGAAGTCATTAAAGGGGAATTCAAACAAATGGCGAGCACATGTAGAGTTAAAGTCAGAAAAGCTAAAGCACAGAATGAACTCATGTTTGCTAGAGAGGTTAAGAAAACAAAAAGGGATTTTTTGGATGTATCCGCAACAAAAGGAAGAAAAAGGAAATGGTAGGGCCACTGTGGGGAAAAGATGGCAAAGTGCTAACAGAAGACAGAGAAAAAGCAGAATTACTCAACACCTTCTTTGCCTCAGTCTTCTCAGAAAAGGAAAAGGGTGCTCAACCTGAGGATAATGGAGCAGAGGACAGAATAGGGGAATTTCAGTGCAGATTAAGTAAAGAGATAGTACAAGAATAGCTCGTTAATCTAAATGAATATAAGTCTCCAGGACCAGATGAACTACATCTGGATATTTCCTTTAATTTTTTTTTTATAAAAACCAGTTTTATTTTCCTGTGGTGCATACAAAACTACCAAAATTGTTTTCTTATCCATAATTAATAATTCAATTCAATTCCCACATATAGAACCGTAACATCATTGAAGATTTCTCTAGCTTGATTTTTTTATATATACATAAACTACTACCCCTTATTTCTTTTTCTTTTCAGCAGATATAAATTCGTTTCCCAATTTTTGGCTTCTTAACAATCTTTTATCCTTACTACGGATATGAGTTTCTTGCAATATCACTATTTTACCTCAGTGTGGGTAGATGACCATAAAAGCCTTGTTACTTCCACTCCAACCCCAGTCCCAGACAGGAGGAAAAGGAGGAAGAGCAGGAGGCCCTTTAACAGCTCCAGGCCCCCCTCCTTCCCAGGACCAGCAGTGAGGCTGCAATACCACTATGTCAACTTTCTTGCTGTATGTTGAGTGTTTGATTGTACAGACAAAAAACGGGATATAAATAAAAAGTTTATTATTAAGTTTATTATTCATGTTCCAAATCTCCTTCTTTGTTTTCTTCTAATGTTGTCTCCACTTCTTCCCTGGTCTCCTCTGTGTCTCCTTCTTCTTCCTCTGGATTTACTTCTTCCTCTCCTGTCCCAGGTATATTTAATTCGTCCCTTTGTTTCTTGGCTTTCACAGCTTTATTTTTGTCTTTATCTGTATTAGTTGATGCTGATCTTAGTTTGTATTTATAATGTGTATTGCCTTGTCTTTCTGAGTTTTTCCATATTTCCTTACTTATTTTTTTAAAAAAGTCCTTCGCCTTCTGTTGAGAGTTTAATTTATGCCATACTTGTTTGCAGAAGACTGAAATTCCACCTGCACTTTCCCATCTGTAAAAAAGTTCATTCTTATTCAAGAAGGAAGTCAGAAATCTGTAGTCCTCACTCTTCCTTAAAATTCTATTTGGCATGTCTTTATAAATTCTGACCTCCTCTTTCCCCTCTTCCCTTAAAGAGTTTATTTGGAGACTTCAGAATAATGTATAGGTTTGAAGGTAGTGTGCTTGTTTCCTATACATATGTCAATGTTAATATGTGTGTTAATTAGTGACAGATTTATTAGCTCAATACTGTTTATATTATTATCATGTTATTGTTTGTTTGTTGTCCTGATCTATGTACTTTTTAAACTTTCTAATAAAATTTAATTAAAAAAAGATTCAAAGAGAATGCCAACTAAAAATTAGGAGAACACACGATTCAAGTCTTTAAGGATTTGCCCTCAGAAATTCTGAGGATGAGGAGGGAATACACATTTCTGACAAAACACTTAAGGGAAGTAGAAATCAACTACAGATGGTTATTACCAGAAGGGATACAATTTTGGTTTAACAGTAAAAAAAATCATAATGAGAAATAGTGAATAAGCTAAAAAAATTATGGACCTACTTAGATCCTATCAAAAAACCCAAACAACTGAAAAATCTAGAAATGAGAATAAGAGAAACAATGAAACAACCTACCAAGATTTGCAAAGAGAACAAATTACCAATAAAGAATCTGACTTAATTGATGGTACTATTAAAGAGGTTGATGTAATCAGAACAGAAAACCACCCAGATATTGACCTGCAAATCCCTGATAGTACATAATAACAAGATGATTTTAAAATAATAAACCTTACAACAGAGAACTACAACACTGTGAACCAGTTATGAGCAAAATCAAGAGTATAAAATTATGTTCCAGGAACGTTAAAGGAATAAATAATACTAGTAAAAAGAAAAAGATTTTTGATTATATCTCCAACCAACATTATGACATCACTTGTCTGCAGGAAGTCAAGATGAAAAAAACCCCCAATAGTAATCTCCTAAAAAAACAACAAATTGGGTCTAGACGTTACATCCCTAAATAAAAAAAGAAATAAAGGGGTAGTGCTTTATGTCAACAAAAATATAACTCAACTGAGATTTTTAAAGACACTAAGGGCTGATTTATTGGTGTCCTTGTAGATATGATAGGATAAAAAATATTAACAGTGGGAGCATACGCTCCCAATGATAATAAACAAACATAATTTTCCTTAATTCACACCAATACTTTTTTCATATGTCTTTGTTCCCAAATTTTATTCCATTCATTATCACAAATTTTACATCCTAATTCATCTTCCCATATTTCTTTTAAAATAATTTGGTGTAATTTTTTCCTCTTATTCTCCATTAATATTTTATAAATTTTACTAGTTATATCTTTCATATTTTTGTTTTCCTCCATTTCTTTTCCTTTCTGGATTATTTGTTCAAATTGTGTTTATTGTCCCCTTTCTATATTTTTTTCTTCCAATTTTTAAACCATTGTTCTATTTCCATAAAATTTAACCAGGACATATTTATTCCCCTAAGTTTTTCTTTTATATTTTCTTTTCCTATTTTTAGCTCCATCCAATTTTTTATTTTATCTATTTTCTTTTTCTTTCATTCCTTTTCTAATAAATCTCTTAATTTTGAAAAATTATCTCCCCATTATTATTGGCGTTATCATTGAGTTTTCATTCATTCATCTTTTTTATATTTATTCCATATTTCTAATATATTTTTCATAAATGGGTTTTCAGTTTCTTTAATTTCTTTCCTACTAAATTCTTCCAAACCATGATAATTAAATTTTCTTATATTCTACTATTTTTTTTCAACTTCTTTCCATAATACTATTAAATTTTCCCTTCCATTTCTTTTAAGTCTTTAATTATATTAATTCCTAAGTATTTTATATTACTTTTTATTCTTATCCCTAACTCTTTTTGTTTAATAAATTCCAATTCTTCCTTTTTTTGTATAATTAAATAACATCATTTCTGATTTATTCCAGTTAATTTGAAATCCTGTTATCTCTCCAAATAGATTCAAATGTTCTTTAATTTTTCATATTTTGTCCTTTAAATCATTAATAGTTAATAATATGTCAGCAAATAATAATATCGGTGAAAGTGGGCATCCAGGAGGATTTAACTGTAAATTGCTTAGTAAATTGTTCCTTCTTGGTATCTGACAGTTTCTCCCATACAGTCTCATTTAACTCCAAGGGCACTCCTTCATGAAAAACAGCCGGCTCATTCCTGGGAGATAGTAAAATTCAGATAGAGGCTCATTTTCTTTATCCAACACAAGGAAGTTGTTAGCAGTTGGAATTGTAAACTCCAAATTTAAGTTTACAGGAGTAGTTGAAGTACTCACAGTTTCCTCATTAACAAGTAAATCGTCGATCTTAAGCTGTTTAGAAGCCTTATTATGCTTGTTTATACCAGGGCTTGTTCTAAGGCATTATTTGTAACTACTCCAAAACACTGGAAAAGCAACAGCGAACACTACTACACGCTGCTGAAAAATAGCATATAGAACAAAAATAATCAGAATAAAATAACAAAACACCTCCTATCATATTGATGCCATCTTTGCCTCCCATCGCATTAGACAAAGCCTTTGATTGTGTGGAATGGCCAGCTTCAAAAATAATGTTAAAGAAATTAGGTATGGGGGAAATGTTTACAGGATTGATAAATCAGCTATATTCAAACAACACAGTAGCAGTAACAGTAAATGATAGATTAACAGAACAAATTCCAATTTCTAGAGGTACAAGGCAAGGCTGTACTCTCTTGCTGATTTTATTTGCAATAATTATTGAAATTTTAGCAAATGCTATTAGGGAATATGAAAATCTTGAAGGAATTGGGATCAGAAAATTTAATAAGATAACTTTATTTGCAGATGATACTCTGTTGACAATCAAAGATCCATTAAAAATGGACGAAGTAAAAAGACATTTAAAGGAGTTTGGGGAAATGTCAGGTTTATGAGTAAATTGGAATAAATCAGAGTTAATGCTGTTTAATTATACAAAAATAGAAGAACAGAAATTCCTAAAGGATAAAAAGATAGATATTAAATTAAAAGACACAATTAAATATTTAGGAATAAAAGTTACAAAAATGTACAAAAATTAGATGAACAAAATTATAATAAGTTAAGAACAGAAATTAAAAAGCAACTAGGAGAATATAAAAATATTAAATTATAATGGTTTGGTAGAATTGCATTAGTAAAAATGAAATTTTTGCCCAAGATAAATTTTTTGTTCAAGATGTTGCCAATACAAATATCAGATGCTGAAATAGAAAACTGGCAAGTATTAGCTAATAATTATTGTAACTGGAATAAAAAAGAGGATTAATAAAATATATTGGTATAAACTCCAAAAAGGAGGAGGATTGGGTCTCCCAAATTTAAAATGATATTATAACGCAAATCAATCAAGATATATCATAGATGGAATTATAGAGAAAGGGGAACTAGATTGATTGGAGATGGAAACAACAGCAATAGAGGGAAAAAAAGGGGCAATATGTTTTTAAGAATTTTACTATGAAAGAAATGAAAGAAATAGGGACCTCCCTTTTAAAGAATATATTAGAGATTTGGAAAAAATATAAAGAAAAATTAATGCCTGCTATCTCACCATTAACACCAGTTATAATGTTAATTTCCCCCCCAATAAATTTAAAGGAAGAACTAGGGAAAGAGCTAAGGAATCAAGAAATATATAGGATAAAAGAATGGATGAAGATAATGAAGGAGAAAGGAACGATAAAGGAAAATTAACCTGGTTTAATTGTATTCAACTGGAACAATGGACAAAATATTGGGATAGAAAAATTATAGAGTTTAGAGAATACATGAAATTTGATTAGGCAAAGAGATAGTATGAAGGGAAACTTTGAAAGGTGCCACAAGTGAAATATATAAATTATTATTAAAATATAATGAGAAAGAAGAATATCTTAGGACAATATGGGAGGAGGATTTAGCACAAACAATAAATGTTCATGAATGGGGAAAAATTGGAATCAATGTGATTAAAAAAAATTATCTATACATATAAAAGAGAATTATTATAAAATAATTTTGAGATGGTATTTAATGCCAGTAAGGTTGAACCATATCAATAAGAATTATTCAAGGCTATGTTGGAGGGGGTGTCAAGAAATTGGTACTTATATTAATATATGGTGGGGCTGTAGATCCGTAAAGAAATTTTGGCAAATAGTATTTAAAGAGATAAAGGAAATAATAGAAATTGATTTAGAATTTTGTCTAAAGATAGCATTACTGTCTTTAGAAAAGTACAGCATTATATGATAAGATTAATTGCACCCAGGCTATAAAGGTTCTAATTACAAATGTATTAACAGTGGTGAGATTAATTCTAGCAAAAAAGTGGAAAAATCAGGGAGATCTACAAATACAATGCTGGTACAAAGATATATGGCAAATAGCAATTAATGATAAGTTAACTTGCGGAGTTAAAGTAAAAAAAGGAATAATGAAAAGAAATGACTTTGAAGCAATATGGAAAATATTTCTTCAAATGTCTTTAGTAAAAGAAAGAGGTGTTTTACCCCCACAGGAAGAGTTACAATTTTGGAGTGTAGAGTAATAAGAAGATACTAGGGTCTGGTGACAGGGAGCACTTGGGCAAGGGGAAAAAATGAAAAAAAGAGAAAAGAAGGGGGGAAATGAATAAGTAATATAATTAATAGTATTATACCTTTGTGTAACTATGAAAAGTATATGGTGAAAAGAAGAAGCAAGAAGAATGAAGATATTAATAGCAACTTTGTGTGTTTTTATTTTTTAAAAATTACTAGTTTAATTAAAATTAAATGGTTTGATATGAATAGATTTAGATAAGGTAGTAAAGAATGGATAACTAATGTGATATATCATATATATGTGGAATGTTATGTAAAAGTTTTCTTATATTATTGTATGTAGGCTATAATGCTAATAAAGATTAAATTTTTTAAAAAGTAGTAATAAAAGGTGTTAAATATCCCCCAATTGCTCCTTGGGGTGGGAAACAATTTGGTCTTAGAAATGAAAATTATATCGTGGAATGTTAAATGGTTGAATTCACCAATGAAATGTAAAAACATGTTTGCTTATTTGGAAAAAAAAACTGGACATAGTATGTATTCAGGAATTACATATTAACATAGATTTATCATAAATAAGAAGCTAGGTAAGGAATTTACAACTTTTTCTGAAAAAAGAAAAAATGGAGTGATAATATATATAAACAATCATATAAACTCAAGAGAAATATTTAGTGATAAAAAGGCCATTTATTGGGAGTAGAAATTGTTTGGAAAGGTAAGAAAATATTAATAATTGGAATCTATTGCCCTCTAGAAAATAATGGTAAATTCTATAAAGATTTACTGGCAAAAATATCAGAATATGAATAAGAGAAGGTGATATTATTAGATTATTTCCATGGAGTATGTGAACCTAAGGTAGATAGGAAATCAGTAAAAAAAGATAAAAGATAAGCAAGAAAAGCTGCAAAAATTATTTTTAATATAATTGAAAATTTGGGTATATGGAAGCACTTATAAGATCAGAAGAAAGAATATGCTTTTTATTCTAACAGACATAATTCATTGGCTAGAACAGATAGGTTCATAGTGTCCCAATCATTAGTGGATGATATTTAAAAATATTGAAGTGATGCCAAGATACCTTTCTGACCATAATATGCAATCTTTGATTTTAGAAGAAAAAGACAAATTTTATAATTGGAGGCTGAGAGATGAATTATTACAAGATCCAGTGCTTGTGGAAAAAATGAAAAATATATTGGTGAACTTCTTTAAAGAAAATTTAAATAAAGAGGTGAGTGTTGATATATAGTGGGGGACACTGAGAAGGTGATGCTTAGGGATATTTTTTTTTTAACAGTATGCCACAAAACAGGAAAAAACAACAACAAAGAGTGGTAAAATTTGAAAAAAATTATTAAAAGAGAATTAGGAGAAACTAAAGATTGATCCAGGCAACAATCACCTAAAAGAAAAATATCAAGATTTAACAAAAGCAGATGTTGATAGAATTAGTGTATTACATAGAAAAGAAACTTTGAATATTCTCATAAAGTGGGTAACTGGTTGGCCTTAAAGTAACGAAAGGAAAAAAGGAAAAAAAAAACAAATAATTAAGATTAAAGAAAGAGAAAATTGTCACCCAACATGAGGAAATTAAGGAAGTAGTATGTAATTATATAAGAATTTATATGCAGAACAGTTAATGGATGAATCCAAACACAAGTGGATAAGAAATGAAGAAATTATTAGATTGGATGAAGACCAGAAAAAATATTAGAAGCAGAAATCTCTAAAGAGGAAATTATGGAACCTATCAAAAATAGTAAAGAAGGCATATCACCAGGCCCCCATGGTTTTACACCACTATTCCCAACAATTATTATCCAGTTAGTTTGACATCAATACCAGAAAAGATTCTACAACAGACCATTAAACAGAGTGTCTGTAAACACCTAGAAGGCAATGCCATAATCACAAAAAGTCAACACAGGTTTCAGTGAAACAAGTCATGCTAGACAATACATACAATAAATTCAAATGATGTTTTTACCATTTGGCAGAGAGATATAATGAAATTTATTTGGCCAGGTAAGAAACCTAGGATAAGATTTAAAATTTTGCAAGATACACGTGATATAGGAGGTTTGGCTCTACCTAATATAAAATTATACTTTGAGGCAAACTGTTTATTTTGGCTTAAGGAATGGGTGAATTTAAAAGATAGGAGATTGTTGGAATTGGAAGGAGAAGGATTAGCTTTGGAACAAAGAGTTAAAATATAGTGTTTCACAAAATCTAAAAGAGAACTGGTATAAGATGTATTTTAAGTGGTATTTCATTCTGGAAAAATTAGCAAAAATCTACAAAAAAGTGGATAATAAATGCTGGAAGTGTGGCGAGGCAAGAGGTTCATTCTTCCACTGTTGGTGGACATGCAAATTTGCTAGGAGATATTGGAAACCCATTAATTAAACAATTAGTAATATATTGAACATTAAATTAGGATTAAAACCAGAGTGCTGTTTGCTACGAATGTTTGAAAATAATTTAGAATAAACATATGGGAAAATATATATTTTATATGAGTACAGTTGAAAGAATTACATATGTGCAAAAATGGAAATAAAAAAATATTCCGGAAAAAGGAGAATGGTTGTTACAATTATATGATCTAATCGAAGTGGATAAATAAACACAATTGGTTGGGGGAAACTCATTTGAAGGTTTTTAAAAACGAAGGGGACTTAGGCATGGTACAGAGCATCAAAAAGACGCACCTACCCAGCGCCTCTCTTTGCTCCACAGGAACACCGCAGCAACCAAATTGCATGGTGCTGTTGTGGAGCAAAAAAGGAGCGCCTGGAAGTGGCTCCTTTTTGCGGTGCTGCTGCAACATAGCAAAGCGCCAGAGATGGCGTTGCATCTGTGCCGCTCCCACTTGGAAGCGGCACAGCAGTGACATCATCATTACGCATCCCGTCAGGCAACCCTGGCATGTGATGAGGGCGCCGCAAAGGCCCGTCTGTTCTGGGCCCTCGTTATCAAATTCATAAAGGAGCAAAATTATTATTAGTTTTTAATTTGTAGCTCCCAAGGAAATAGAAGTGTAATACAGAAGGGATAACTGGAATATTAGTAAACTGTATACAGAATAAGTAGAAAATATAGAAAGTGGAGGAAACATATAAGAAATTAAGGGAAGTAGAAAGGGTGAAATATAAATGAGCAGTTAGTAGAAATGTTGGTGGGATCAGCCTGGGGTAGGGTTGATATTAAGAAGGAACAGTAATTCAGTACAAATTGATTATTTGTACTTAACAGCATTAATAAAATAAGGTTAGATTTAAGAATAAAAGAAAGACAAATTAATTTGGCTAGATAAGGAGTAGGGACCAGAGAGATTTGGTGAGTACGAGAAGAGAGTGGATAAGAGGGGCGATGAAGGTTGGAGAAACTGTTTAGAGTGGTACACAGAGAGTGAAGAAGGAAGTAGATAAAGAAAGAGTGTGTGTAGAGTAAAGGGAGAGGGAAAGGGTAAAAGGAAGAGATTGCAGTGAGAAAAGGAAGTGAGGAAGGAGAGAATAAGAGGGTTTTTGTTGGGAGAAAGAAAGAAGGTGGGTGTCTCCAGTCTAGAGTTTAAGTTGTAAAGGGGGGGAAATTAGAATGCCTTTTATTTTGTTGTTTGTATAATCTAATATTTTTTTTTTTAAAAAAGAAATCCTACATGAATATTTTTTAACTTTCCTGCCTACCATATATCTAGAACTTTTGTTAAGGGGCTCTTACATGGCAACTGGATCTCTCAAACATGTTTTGGTGTTCTCTGCAATCTTATAGACATAATTGTGTGAAAGGTTCTCCATTATTTTTTGATATTATCACTTTCATTGCTGTTGCATCCTGGGGACTTATCAATGAAAGACACAGCCAATTACTGTCTTTAGTCAGATAACAAAATCTTGTGAAAAAAATCTGGATAATATCCATCATGCCCACATAGCCTCTTGAACATCAAATTAAGACACATACACACCCATTAAAAAAAAAAATCCTTGTTTGTAAATTTTGTTGCTTTTTCAGGACACCTGAAGTGGGACATGTTATTTTAACCTCATGAGTTGAAAACTGTTGGCATATTCATCATATTCAGTTTGGATTAAAAACTGAATTTTGCTGCAAATCCTGCATTTGCTGATGTCCAGAGATCACCACCTTCCTCAGTAAATCTACACTGTAAAAGTGCAAAATAAATGGTTAGTCGCTCTCTTTCCATCATTTCCAGTTCGTTACAGTATTCTCCCCCCTTCTCTATATGCACCATCATTTCCCTTAGTGGGAATGCAGGGCTCAATGCCAGCAGCTGTTGTCTTCTGTTATCTTTCCCTCTTTGTTTGCAGACTAGCTCAAGCCCCACCTGAGTCCTAACATTTGTCTGCTTGGAGAATAAATAAGTATTTATTAGAATTAAACAGGTGGTAGCACAGTGCTATTTAGATGAACATTAAAAAGACTAGAGGAGAAGGAAATGATTCCTGCAGCAGCTTAGAAAAGTCAGTTGATCTCAGTTTCTACTGGCATTTCACAGGTCTCCTGTGAGCAGCTGATACAGTTAATTTTTCTTTGGAGCTGCAGGCTGCACCACACTGATATTGCCATGTTATTTAGAATCAAAAGGTCAAGCTGGAAATTGAATAACCATTGACAAGGAATCCATCAGGGATGCTAAAAGCACAGCAAGCAGCAGCTCACATCATGCTGAAGGCTGATCAGGAACTGTCTCTGTAGAATTTTGGAGCCATGGAAGCTACTGGCTCTTTTCTATCAGTTGGTGAAAGCTGTAAGCTTGCTTATATATTCAGCAAACAAGAGCAATGGAGCAATGGAGCTGTTAATAATCAGTACCCTTGGCTTCTGCAGATCTTGAAGATTTTGTTGCTCTAGCCAAACTTTCTTTGCCAATACACAATGAACAGGTCACACTCCATTGTAAAGAGTATGGGGTAGGGGGAAATGTTGAGCTTAGTTGAGTCACTGAGACAGTTAAACTGGAATCATACAACTGTGTAATATGAATGGGCTTTTAGAATGATAAAATCAAAGAGTAGGAAGAGACCACAAGGGCTGTCCAGTCAACCTCCATTCTCTGAAGATGCCAGTGAAACGTCAGGAATAAACTCTTCTAGAACATGGCCACCTATCCCGAAAACCCCACAAAAAACTATGGATATCGGCTATGAAAGCCTTCGACTTCACACTGGCATGCTTAATGTTTGACTCCTCAAGGGCTATGGTTTTCCGGACTGCACCTATCAATGCATGGAGTTAATGGACTAAAATGAAGGACTAATATTTTCTTGGTCACACATAAAAGACAAAAAGACAAAGAAATATATGCATTGTGTATGAACTCAATACTTGTTGCTCTGCCATTACAACCTGCTGAGTAAACATTTTGTTATTTTTGTTGTTAACTGTCTTCAAGTTGATTTCGACCCATGTAGATGAGAATTCTCCAAGACTCTCTGTCCTCCACTGCTTTGCTTACTTCTGTAGAGTCATACCTGTGACCTTAATATAGTCCACATCTAGCATGTGGCCTTCCTCTTTTTCTACTTCCATCCACCTTCCTTAGCATTATTGTTTGTTCCAATGAGTCTTGCCTTCTCATGATGTGTCCAAAGTATGACAGCCTCAGTTTTGTCATCTTGGTGTCTATGATGATTTCTGGAATACCCATCTGGAATACTGTGTCGAGTTCTGGGGACCACAATTCAAAAAGGATGCTGAGAAACTGGAACATGTCCAAAGGAAGGCGACTAAAATGGTGAAGGATCTTGAAACCATGCCCTATGAGGAACACCTCGGAAATTTAATTCATTTTCCTATAATTTAGTATAGTAATTTCCTTAGAAATTTCCACTACTCATTCCTTTATACCTTTAATTTATGCTCCAAGAAACTGGTATCACTCAATAATTTGTGTTTGCAGCCGAACCCAAAGGATGCTCAACAATGGCTCCTTTTTGATCCTGGAGAGAAGTGACCAGTGGGGTCCCACAGGGTTCTGTCCTGGGTCCAGTGCTATTCAACATCTTTATCAATGACGTGGAGGACAGAATTGGGGGCATACTTATCAAATTTGCAAATGACACCAAATTAGGAGGAGTAGCTAATACCCTAGAGGACAGGATCAAAATTCAAAGTGACCTGAATAGACTAGAAAGCTGGGCCAAAACTAACAAAATGAAATTCAACAGAGAAATATAAGGTACTGCACTTAGGACGGAAAAATGAAATGCACAGATATAGGATGGGGGACACCTGGCTTAATGAGACTACGTGTGAAAGAGATCTAGGAGTCCAGGTAGACCACAAGTTGAACATGAGTCAACAGTGTGATGGGTCAGCTAAAAAGGCCAATGCAATTTTCAGCTGCATTAATAAAAGTAGAGTGTCTAGATCAAGGGAAGTAATAGTGCCACTGGATTCTGCTTTTGTCAGACCCCACCTGGGCACCACAATTAAAAAAGAATGTTGAGAAACTGGAGTGTGCTGCTCCAGAGAAATGGATGCAAGCTACGGGAAAAGAGATTCTACTTCAATATTAGGAGGAACATCCTGACAGTATGGGCTGTGGCAGTGACAGTGGAACACATTCCTTTGGAGTATACTGGAGTCTCCTTCTTTGGAGGTCTTTAAACAGAGGCTGCATGGCCATCTGTCGGGGATGCTTTGTTTGTGATTTCCTGCATGGCAGGGGGGTTGGACTGGATGGCCCTTGTAGTCTCTTCCAATGCTACAATTGTATGATTCTTGGATTGTAACTGTAAGCAACCCTTCAAGTGTATTTTAAAAATGGATTTTAGGTTCTCCTTAGAATTGAAAACATTCTGGGCGTGCCTTTAAATATTAACAATGCTCATATATGTATGTCTCAGTGGAGCTTATTCTCAGGTGTGTGTATAGAATTGGAGCTTAAACTGACCTGCTTCCTTGTAGAAGGACAAAATCTCCATGTCATAACAGTAAGGCTACCTGGATCCAGTGACAATTGTGAATTTTCTAAATAATATTTGGTGAGACATGGCTGTTTGCAGAAATATATCCAGGTTCACTTCTTCAATGTGGTGAAGTATGAGTCCTCCAACCATATTTGGAGTACTGTGGTTTCTACAGCATAATTAAATTAAGAACTCATTTTCAGAGTGAAATGCAGGACCACGGGTAATCTTGCTTGCTGTTAGCTACGTAGTTATCAACTTGTGTTAAGAATTTGAAGAGGGTGAATCATACAAGGATCATACTGGGCTGGACTGAAATTTCTTCCCATTAAGATAGACTCACAGAACGTGCAGTAATACTGTCTTTTATTAAATCTGCAAATTCTGTATAAAAAAACCACATTTTTGCAACAAAAGAAACTATTTATTTGGAATATGCATTAGTAGTACAAATCAGGAGACTGTAAAACCTACACCTTTTTAGTATTATTACTGAACAAAAAAGTTTTCGTGGGAATCACAAAAACCACTCTTTAAGAGAGCAAAAAAGAATTATGTAAGTAAAAAGAAGAAACCTCCTAGGGCTTATCTACTGAAAACAAAAGAAGAGAAAGCAATATATAACAAAGCAGGTTGTTTGTACAAGAAGCAAAAACTTGCAACTAAAAACAAACAATGCAGTTTGAATACGTTTCCAATAATAACAATACTAATAATATTTTAAAGCAGCTTTACACAAAGTTGCATGGGAAAAACAAGGAGGTGCTGGAAAGAGTGATGTGAAAACTTCACAATAATTGCAAATAAAGAGGGAATATTTTTACAGTACCAATTTTGAGGTGCTGGATTGTGCATCAGCAGCCCATCTTCCCTAAATTAGCCTAATGCTGAAAATCCCTGTATGAGCAGTGGTATTCCCCAATGCCAAAGAAAGTCATATTTGATTCTGTCTAAACCACCCTGATCACAGTCCCCAAAGTTCCCCACTTTCTACATATGAGATTTAGTCTACATTGGAGATAATTTTTCTCTTTATGCTATGAGATAAATCATACAGGAATCATACTGGACTGGACTGAAATTTCTTCTGGTATTATTCACAGAATGTGCAGTAATACTGACTTTTATTAAATCTGCAAATAACTGTGTCATAGGCTAACATACAATTTTGTAGTGTATAGTTTTAAACAGGACGTAGTTAGACTCTATTTTAAAATATGACCGTCTTTTATGAGCATTTCAGTACTGAGGAAGCGATGTGGGCTGATATTTGTATTTTGATGGCACAGGGAAAATCAAATGGATCAAAGTATGAAAAATTTGGCTGCCTAGCAACTGCTGACATGCTTCCTACTGCTCCCACCTTCAAAGATAAGTATAAACAGGGTAGATATGTGGTGCTATTGGCAGCCCAGAAATTTTGACTAATGCCTAAAAATATGTGCTAAAGCTCATGTTTGCTCCAAAACCTTTGATCTAGACTGTCCTGCCTCTAGCTCCAGATAAGGTGAAGGAAAGACACACTCGTAATCTGCATTATTACTTAATATACTGCAGAACTGATTTCCTCACATCACAGCATTGACTTGCCACTGCACTCCAAAGTGTAAATAGCAGCTTTTGTCACAGTGGTCCAGACTTGCCCTTGTTCCTGAAAACTGGAAGTGCTGAGCAAAAGTTATTCTTACTATCTTGCTAGAAAACCAGTGTGGTGTAATGCTTTGAGGGAGACCAGGGTACATATCTCGACTTGGCCATGGAAACCTAATAGGTGACCTCTGGCAAATCTCACTCTCAGAGCAATCGCTTTCTGAATCAATATTGATAAGAAAACCTTATGCAATCTTAGGGCCACTATAAGCTGAAAATGACTTGAAATCATACAGTAACAAACCACACTGAAAAGAGTGGTATATTTTGTTAGGAGCTCATTTTGCAGGACAGAGGACTAGAGTCTCAAGATTGTCGCTTCTTCTATTCTCAAGAAAAGACAGTTGTTCACCAAGGGCTTCAGTGTTCCAAGGGTGCTGAGTTACATTTATTTTTGAGGACTGTTTTATCAAGCAGTCCTCAAAAAGTTTACTTCAGAATTATCTAACTACAAATAGTTTCAGAACTGACGCAGACGTGAATTTCAGGCAGAATATTTTCCTAAAGTCCCACATTTCAAATTCCATGCTTATTTCTGTAGGTCTTGTCTTCAACATTCAGTTTTCTGAAGAGTAATAATAATGGCTTGAATCCTGTTGAGGCATGATGTCTTCATAAATTGACTTTTGCTTGTGGGAATAAGAATTGTGTAGTTGTGAAAAGTCTGAATCCAGTAAAGGGCTGCTGTAACGTAACATGGCCAGCAAAGTGCCTGATGTACATTGATGTCCAGTGAACAATGGGGCTTATGCATGATGTGACCAATGTGCATTGCCTAAATCCAAATGAGCACCAGGCACTCTTACCAATGTCCTGTTACATATATTTGCAATTCAATAACTGGGTTTCTTAGCACTTCTGCCACATAGCTAGGTATACACAAAGTTATGTTGTGTAAAAGGTCATATACTATTCTGGCAAATATTTATTTTTTCAAGGGGGGAATCTGCAGAATAATTTTTGATAATGAAGCTTTTCACATCACTTTGAAAAAAGGAAAAAAAAAGATGTAACAAGTGAGCAGGGGAGGGATTTTTTAAAACCAAAACCCCCCAAATCAAATCAAAACCAACTTGAAACAAAAACTCCAATCCCTCCAAGGACCATGCCACCTGTGCAAACTGCTTTGAAATAAATTGGAGTTGCACAGGCAAGTCTCTTTTACAGATCCTGTTCATTTCAGGTGAGGCATAATCGGTCCTAAAACAAAAGCCCCCTTCAAAGAATGCGAAACAGAAAAGAAATGTAACTTCTGGCTTTCAAACCTAGTAAACATAAAGTATTAGGTGCACTTATTATGTTCACTATTTCAACCTTTTAAAAAAGTTTTACAAAATGAATTACTGTCACCTTTTTTAAAAACATTGTATAACAGGAAATTAATGTGCACAACTGTACAATTTTCTACCATTCTTGAACTAATTCACAAATGCATGGAAAAATATTGAAACAAACAAAAAAGGGTTAATGCAGGTAGTTTGGTGTTAAAACTAAGCAAATATGATGCACTTTTTGTCACAAAAAGGGCAGGATGGGAACAATTTGTCCTTTGATGCGTGCTATCAGGGTAACTTTTTAATTTTTTTTTCTTATAAACACTATTAAATTCAGGCTGCTTTTTTTGGTCCCCCCCCCCCCCTTTATCTGAATATACAAGAACATCCATTATCAAATGTTCATTATTATCAATACTACAAAGAACAAGACACAAGTCGCAAGAAACAATGAAAAATGTTAATAAAGCTGAAAGAACTTAATTTTTTAATTTTTTTAATTTTAAGTTTTTTTTTAAAAGTTTCTGCAGTTTTTAATTTTTTTTGTTTTTGGTATCGAAGTCAGGTTTTTCTGGGCAGAAAATAAAGAAGTATACGTGTATGAGAAAAGGAAGTTGCCAGGTAACAATTTTTGCTTATTATTAATAATCAATATTATAATAAAAATAGTAAATCTGGATATGCAAAGAACTATTACCAGTATATGTACCATTGAGGAGTTAGTACCATACCATGACAGAACATCAGGAAAATGTACTTTGTTACAGGCAGATAAATGCATCTCCATGTACCTTTTTCTTAAAAATTGTGGTTTGCCATGCAAACTATACAGTTAAGAAATCTGTTTGAAATGAAGATGAGTAAGGAGTAGTACTGCACAACACCATTGACCCAAATGTTTAAATGGGGCTTTGCTTGCTTTCCGTGAATTACACCTCTTGTTCACAAATTACAGTTGAAAATAAAATGGTTTATGTAAATACTGCTAAGAGAAACACCGGGTACAGAGTGCACAATTAAGGTAATTAATTGTAACAACAATAATTCCATTAAGAACCGAAACAATTGCTTTCTAAAGCATTCATGTATATCAAGCAGCTTGTAATGTAGCTGGAGCGAAATAACTTTTTATTAACAGAACATCAAACTTTATTCTTTGAGGGTACATTTCATCCAACCACCACCCAATGTGGTTAACTTTTAAACTCTTAGCTCACTACAAACTAATATCTAACTTGGTTAATATAAAAACTGCCATGTTTCTTCAAAATCCATCTAAGAAGTAACAAGGGAGTTTAAGACAGACATATTTGGGCAACTACTGAATTTAAACCACAACAAGGGTACATTACACCACTGTGAGTCATTTTTTGTGTTGTGTAAAGGTTACAGCAGCAAGAGCTATCTCTGCCAGAAGATAAAGCTACATTGCCAGTTCCCAAACAGATCAGGATCCAGCAGGACATCCTTGAAATGGCTTTTATTCCTGTGTAGCAGAGGCTATAATCACTATACTTCTGCACTGTTCTTCATACTGACATAATTATGTTGTACATTTGGAACTTAGACTTTTATTTTGAAAAATAGGGTAGTAACAACAACAACAACAACAACAATAATATATACCTCGCTCTTCAGCCAAAAGGCTATCAGAACAGCTTATCAGTGATTGCTTCCCTGCTCATGTTTCTTTTTATCCTAGCATTTTTAGGTATAACCTGAAACCTAAAAGAACCTAATTCAACTAAGACTGCAATCTCTTCCAACTCTAACCCAAGTCTAAGATTGCAAGATAGATGTTATGGCTTTAAACCAAGCTTTTCTTCACCATCTGCATTAATTAACATCCAAGATTGGTGTAGAACATTATGGAAGTTGAAAGTGTGTTCAATATATTTGACATTTTGGTTGGGCCTATAAATTTTTTGCTCTGCAGTGGATTTTGACCCTCTTATGAACCTTTGCATTTTGTAGTACACTGGACTCATTTGGCTTTAATCTTTAATTATATGCAATAATTTTTAATCTGTATAGTTCACTACAAGATAACTACCACACTGTGATTCTGTACTCATAATGATCACTTAACTAGATTGAAGCTTCACACTTGTATGGCCAGGGTGGGAAAAGCACCCTTCTCTACCCTGATTAGGATTGTGATGAATGTTTTGGTTTAAAAGGGTTAATATGTAAGTAATCTGTCTTGAATAATCTTGTCTTTGTGTAGCTAGACACCTTGAAAACCACATCCTCACTCTCCTTGATAAAGATGTTCCATCTGAAAGTAAGGATGTTGGATTACTGAATGTTGTTCTGCCTCCTATGTTTGTGGGTTGCCATTAATAACACAGAGACAGGTTTTATTCCTTCAAAGGTGTCAAAGAGTACTTGAGACATATTTCAAAACCTCCTTATGGTCAGAGAAAGGTTGGTCCAAGACACTTGAATGCCCGATGAAGAACATTCCATGGACCTCTCTCAGCCACTGTGAAAATTTCATAAGTAAACCTCTGTGAAATCAGATCTGTCACCTTTTTGTCATCTGTGGCAAATGCCTGATCTTGCTTTAAGGGTGGACTGCATTTAAAACATGCAACAGGTTATCCATCATGCAAATATGTTTTTATAGTCATTTTCAATAGTCACAGGGGTATCTTTTTAATTCCTATGGTTACAATATGTGAACCAGAATTAATTCCTCCAACTGCAATCATTTCCCTTATGCTTTTTTCCTGTCCTCACAAAAATTATTTCTTGAATGTGAAGCTCAAACTATAATTTTGTTTCTCAAAATCAAGGCAATAATCACAGTTTTAAAAAGGATATATACCCAAATTTGTAAGTTATGTGCAAAGACAAACAAGCCCAGTCAAATAATTATGTGTACTGGTAAAATAAAGTGTATGCACTGTAGCATGTCGACACTATTCAATTCTTTGAAATAGAGCTGGGCTCTGATTTTCCTCTCTCTATTGATAAAACAGATATTAGTAAATTATATATGCAATCAAATGTTGTGGATATTTTGCCATTTCTTAAGTTTCATTGTGCAGGTGCAGAACTGGATAACTTGTCCAGAATATGGTATTCTGAGCAGCTATCACTAAAAAAAATCCCCAACCCTTATGAAAATATGTGGGCAATGCCTAGGTATCTCTCAGAAAACAAAGGGTGATATGGGTTGTGCATGACTCACCTTCTCTCTGCCTGAACGTACTTTCCTTTCTGCTGATATCACTTGGTTTTGTACAAAAAATTCCCCAAACCTTTAAAATATGTATACTGGAACCAGAATAAATTGTGCAAAGGTAGCTTAGTATCCAAACTTACCACATTTGCATTATTTTATTCTAAGCGCCAAATGTCCATTTTCTTTGTATAACATAATTCTCCACAGCGCTATTTACAGTCTTATGTGGGAGTGTGGAACAGCAGCGATGAGAAATGGCAGGCAATATGGCTGGGATATGATACAAGGCACAACAGGATGATTAGGAGTAGATTTATTAGCATTTTTTTGATCTTTTTAGTAGCAGTGGTGTGTTGCAGGCATACCTTGCAGAGGTAGGACTGCATTTATCCAACCTGTAACGGTATTTCTGGAATTCAACTCACCAGAGAAAAGAAAATTGTTCTTACATGGAGAAAAAATAGTGCCCAAAGGGGAATAAGGGCTTAGCTGGTTTCTGCAAAGAGGTAGTGAGAACACCAGAGAAACAAGGAGGTGTGAGCCTGATAGACTGCAGAGTATTAAAGAGAAAAAAAAGATGAAAATATAGAAATATTTTTCATCAGACTGAAAAGTATTCTGCTGTGGGAAATAAGCAGTGGTGATGGTGAAAGGAAAGGTGGCTTCTACCCAGAAAATAAAGGGAAGAGAGTATAAAGAAATGTCCAGAGGGGCTGAAAAAGCATTCCAAAAAGGAGAAGAGAAATAGACTCCTGTTGTGTTTGCCTGTCAGTTCTGGATCCAGCCTGACAGTTTCAACAAGAGAGAAAACCCCTCCCCTTTCAGGCTCCATGTCTGCCTGGTGCAGAGTGGGAACTGCCAGGGATGCTTAGTTGCTGGAAGATCAGTTGGAGGTATCAGAGTGAACACTGCCAGGGCCTTCTGTAGGGGACGTCACTGACGAAGGAGTTGTAGCATCTTGCCAGCCTCCATTAGCCTAGAAGAGACAAAGCGAAAATTATCAGTCACATTTGCAGTGAATGGGTTTAGGCACCAACGGTTTCCTAGCACAGGCTTTCCTCATCCACTTACTAACAGCCATGATACCTAACATAGTCACATGAGTCTGAAGAAGATAATTAAATAGATTAAGATTAAGCAGATTAGCAGATTAACTTCATCAGATTCAAGTGAGAATATCTACTTTTAAAAAGAACATAAGCTTTTTGTTAATGCAGCCTACTTCCTCAGATACAAGTAGTGGAACTGGAAAGTAATATGAGACCATTAACAGAATAGTGATTCTCTACAATGCTCATTTATTTTGAAAGGGACAATGTGCAGTAAAAATTGCTTGTGACAGTATGGGATATGTAAGAATTGAACTGTGTGGGTTACACTACAACCTAACAAGCTTATTATTGCTTCAGTAAAATTGCTCTCAGTGGTGCTTCTTGACTCAGATTTTATGTAACCGTCACCTGAAAGGCTAATTCACAGATTCTTTACCTGCTACAGGTAAATCACTCTTTAAAAAAAAAACCCTCATGGCAATACTCTTCTCAAATGACCAGCATAAAATGGGAATGAAACTCCATGCAGACAATAAAAAAGATTTAATCTGAACACGTGAGGAGAGTATGGATTATGGAGTATGGGGAAAAATGACAGGAACATAGCAGGATGCTCCTGTCATTATTGTGTAATTGCGGAAAGATTTTCAGATGATGTCAAGTGACATCATGATAATCATGTCATTATCCTATGAATAAAGAAGAACTAGCACCACTTTTTATTCACAGGATTTTCCCATGAATGAAAAGCAGTGCTAGAATTCCTCTTTATTTGCGGGATAATGCTGCTATGCTCATATCACTTTTCCCCATGTGAAAATCTCCTATGTGTGTTCTCCATGCAGATCTCCATGTGTGGAGAGTGAGAGTTTGAAGAGGAAAAACTCTTCTATGCATAGAACCTCTCCATGCATAGAACTATGTCAGGGTTCCCAATCATATCGAAGGATTCTATGCACAATAGCCACTGCTCATATTATTTTTTAAAAACACTTGAACTGACTTCTAGTAGCTCTCAGATATTAGCTTTAGCAATGCTCAAGATGCTAAGGATTCAAAACATATCTTTATGTGTTATGAAATTTTCTGTCAGAATTGAGATCCATGGCTTATACATTACACCGAGTTCAACAACCGTTTCAATGAAGACGATCTAGACCAAAAGCATCCCCAATATATTGCTGCCTGTAGTGATGTCACCAACTATAGGTGTGCATGAGCCCTTTCTATTCCTCTGTCCCCAGGCTTTCTGGGAGGAGGGACGAACTGGGAGTCACCCCTCTTCTTGGTGTCACTCAGTGTGGACTGCACCCCTTGCACCACCCTATAATTCCACTGGTAGTTTGGCTTCTGCTGGAAGACCTAAAGAAACAAGGAACCTCTCCAGATATTGAGACCCATTTTCAATCTGATCTGATCCAGGAATTTCTCCTTATGTAGAGTAAAAAAAAGAACCATTATTAACGGTTGCTGTTTTAATTACATTCATTTATATCCCATCCTTTCCCCAATAATTAGACTCAAGATAGCTTACATGTTATTATAATGAATACATCTTAAAAGCCATTAAAAACATCAGTAATGGAAATTCACTGGATGACCTTGGCTGAGCCACATATATTGCCTTGAGGGGTCACCATAAGTTGAAACAACTTGAATAATCAACAACCACAACAACAACAACAACAAACAACCGAAACACACTGCTAAAAGCCTATCATAGTCAATTCCAAAAAGCCTGATGAGTAAGGAAGTTTTTACTTGCTGTCAGAAGGGGAGCAAGGAGGAAGGCATTCTAGCCTCCTTAGAGAGTAGTTCCATAGTCTGCGAACAGTCATTTTGTCCCTTGTTTCCACCAAACAAACTTGGAGTAGAGAAAAGGGTCACTCACAATAAACATAGAGCTCAGATAGGGAGATACAGTCATTCAAATAGCTCAGATCAAAGAATCATAGTGCTTCTGTCATACCCAAATACTTTGAATTGTGTCTGGAAACTAACCAGCATCTAGAGAAACCTTTGCAATAAGAGAATTGTGTGCTCCATGTATTCAGCTCCAGGGAAAAAATCTGGTTGCAGTTCTTTGTGTGAACTGAAGCTTCTGAGCACTTGTCAAAGGCCTCTCCATGTATATTACTATAGCACATGTATTGCAATACAAATGGAGTGTACATTACACCGAGTTCAACAACCGTTTCAATGAAGACGATCTAGACCAAAAGCATCCCCAATATATTGCTGCCTGTAGTGATGTCACTAACTATAGGTGAGACATGAGCTACTGTGGCCAGATCAAACTTCTCCAGGAATGGGCACAGTTGGTGCAGGACTTTAAAATGTGCAAAACTGTTCCTGGTTGTCATTGAAATCTGGGCCTCCAGGCTCAGTGCTGAATCCAGGAGCAAAAACCAACTGTGAACCTGAATATTCAGAGGGAGTGTAACTCCACCTAACACAGGCTAAATCCTTATTCTCAGATCTTCTCCCTTCAACTAGCCAGAAGCTAGATGGCCATCTGTCAGGAGTGCTTTTATTTCTGCATGGCAGGGGATTGTACTGGCCCTTGTGGTCTCTTCCAACTCTATGGGCTCAAGTAGGATGACTTGATTTCTGATTCAGCTTGGCTGCGTGTCAGAAATCGATCCCCAAATGCCCCTTGTTCCCACTACAACAAGATTTTTCCTTACTCCAGAGTAAGCGTGGTTTTTTTTTTTGGGCACAATTCTTGTTCCCATTTGTGCAGTTTCATATGTCGATCAGAACAGCAGGAGGAGGAAGAAAGGAAGGGAGAGAGAGAGAGAAGCCACTGAAGGAGCGGGAAGAAGCGAGAGGAGGAAAGGTGCAGGAAGGCTTGCTTGTGTCTCTGGTGCTCCCTCCTTTCTGCCCCGTTCTTTCTCTCCCTTCCTTTCCCTTTTGCTACTTCTCCTTCCCTGGGAGGGGAATCCTCAGGCAGAGAGAGGTGCACTCCGGGGTGATGCGATGACCCAGCTGTCAGCCAGCAAAGCCTCCCTCCCCCGCTTCCCTCCTGGATCCCAGCCTGAGAGTTACTGCTGCTGCTGTGGCCAGAGCCATGGGGGAAGAAAGGAGGAACAGGAAGGCAGGAAGGAGGAAAGAAGGAGGAAGGAAGCGGAGAAAGGAAAGAAGGTACTCAGGAAGAGGAGTGTGTGTGTGTGTGTGTGTGTGTGTGTGTGAGTGGGTGGGTGTGCACGCTCCCCTCTGCCCAGATGCAAGTGGCTCAGGCTGCTGGGAGAAGAAAGGAGGAAGGAAGGAAGGAAAGAAGGAAGGAAGGAAGGAAGGAAAGAAAGAAGGAAGGAAGGAAGGAAGGAAGGAAGGAAGGAAGGTACCTTGGGAGGAGGAGGATGGGGAACACAGCAAGGTTTTTTTTTTAAATTAAGTGATAAACTGATAAAATGGCTTAGCAACTACTTGCTTTTCTAAGTAGTTGCAAGATCAATCTATTGATTCATCAATTAACTTTTTTTAAAAAAAGCACCCATGTGACAACCACAAATTCAAAAGGCAGCACTGTGTGTGTGTGAGTGAGTGACATCTCTGGGGAGGGATGGGACACATACACACCTCTGCCATTTGTCCCTCACTTCAGAAAGAATCGATTCTGACCTGGCGTTCCCACTGTTAGGGATCAGGTCAGAATCAATTCTTCTAAAAAAAACACCACTTTGAAGGTGTGACGGCGTTGCAGGAGGATGCAGGTTAGGGAGGCTCCTGACAGTGTCTCCGCAGCTGCGGTTCTCAGTGGAACGGGACTGCCATAAACTGTCCATACCTTTCTTTGAGATAAGAAGGTATTGAGCTAGCTCGTTCAGGACCTTAGGAGTGGGCACAGCCTTCTGGAGGAGTGATATTTCTTCTTCCTGTAGAGCTGCTCCAGTTTAGGTCGAAGAGCTATTGCCTCCCACAGCTGTAGCCGTTCGGTTTCAGCAGCGTGCATGAAGCCCACACTCAATTTCATTTTGTTTTAAACAAAGGTGTGGAGGAGATGAAGATGAGGACTATCTCCAGAATGACCAATTTTTGAGGTTCGCTGTATATTTTGGGTGTTTGGCAAAGCGGATTTGGATGCTGAGGACAAGAGAGAGAAGTAGGTCTACTTATGCCGGTAAAAGCAGTGTAAAAGCAGCGCAAAGTTAGGGCGTTGGAAGGGAGACGCTGAGTAATTGGAGCAGTAAAAGCCGCGGAGCAGCTGTAAAGAGAAGCAAGCAGCAAGGGAGGCATAGAAGACTCAGCAAAGGAGGGAGAAGCTAATAACCCTCATAAAGCTTTTTATTGGGGCTATAAAGTAGAGAGCTGGGAGAAGGGATATTGGCATAATATTGGCATAATTGTAGACTTGACTTTACGGAGCTAGGAAAAGAAATGACTTTAAAGAAAAAGGAAAATATTAAATATTAAAGTGCTACAGTACTAAAAGAAGACGTGAAAACTTTGGACCTGTTGAGAGGCTTTGTGACAAGCTTTAAATTTACTGAGACATTTGAGTTATTGGGATCAAGCTGGTGGTTTCGGAATTTTTTTCCCTTGTCTTCTTTTTGTGTGATACTATATTTCTTGGGCTTCGAAAGGACTAGGAGTTGAAGAAAATAAAGAGGCTCTATATCAGTGTGGGGATTCTAGACTTGTTCAAAGACTGTGTCATAAACTTTTATATGTCTTAACAAGTTAGAGCTCTTTGGACTGAACTGAAACAGGAACCCTGAAAGAAGACTGAAAATTTGGGATCTGCTATGAGAATTTTTGACTTTTTGATCCTGACACATTTGAGCTGTTTGGTTAAACTGTCAATTTTGAATCCTTTGTGTCATTATACTTACTTGGTCATAACAGGTGCAAGAAGAGGAATGTGATTAAGAGCCTAAGAGAAAAAAGAGGCTTTGTATAAGGAAGATAGAAGACTTTAAACCTTCGCGTTGGACTTTTTCTAAGTGTTTAAGAGTGAGTAATCTAAGAATAAGGACTTAAGAAAGAGGGGAAAAAATAAATTGTGTATGGAAACTAGAAGTTCAGTGCGCAGAAAAGAAAGTGTAAGAGCCTTATATTTGTGATTTCATTTGACTTCTTTATTATATGACTGTAATTTGGGGTTAACTTTGTGGGTTTCATTGGAGATCTTAGGCACTAATTTAGAGGGTGGGGGTAATATTCATGTAAATACTTATTGTTACAGATATAATAGCTTTAACTATGTGAGTCAGTGTTAATTTTAGAAGTAATCTTGTCATATCTTCTCATTTCATGCATTTTGGCATCACTGTTTAAGGGGTGATATCTTTGAATATTCTTATGGTAGTAATGGGAATAGACGCTCTCTATTGAATTAGTAGTACTTAGATTAAATAATAGGTTTGGCAGTAAATAGTTTTTGATATAGTAATTCTTTAGAGGGAAAGAGAAGGGAAGGGGGTAGAAGGGGGGAGTAAGGGGGGAAAGAGAAAAAGAAGTAAGAAAGGAGAGGGTAGGAAGAAGAGGGGGGAAAGGGGAGAATATATATATATATATATATATATATATATATATATATATATATAATCTTCTCTCTACCTTTCTTTTTTATATATAATCTTATTTTTTATAAAGAGAACAAAATAGTAATATGCCTCTGCCTAAAAAGGTATTAACTCAAAGCCAACTGCAGCTTACGTCTCAAAGGCGCAGCTCGACGGAGGATAGTATTAAAGTTACAGATCCTAATATTTTGTTATTAGATGAAATTAGGAAAATAAGACAGGAAATGAAGGAATTAAGGTCTGAATTGAAAGAGGATATTAAGGAAGCCAGTCAGGAAACCAGAGAAGAAATTAAAGAGACAAGATCTGAAATTAAGGAAACAAGAACTGAGATTAGAAAGGATATAAAGAAGGAATTAGCTATTTTAGGGAAAAGAATAGATAAAATCTCTACAGATGTATCTAAAACACAAAAGGACCTAGATACATATAAAGAAAAGACTTTAGTGTTGGAGAAATCGAATTTAGATTTAATACAAAAACAGGAACAACAATATTGGAAGGATTTAAATCAGGAATTGAAGCACAGGAAAGATGCGTAAAAATTAGAGAGGTGAGAGAGAAACCAGGAGAAAATTAGTTTGAATGCTTAGTTCCATCATTAGCAGATTTTATAGGCTTCTCATTGGATAGGACAGAACTGGAGATAGAATTTTTAGGATTCAATCTTCTTATGCTAAGGACAAAAATGTTCCGAGAGACATTGCAGTTTGTTGTGTGAGATCAAGGGTTAGAGACCTTATCATACAGAATAGTTATAGTAATAAATTGGTAATAGAGGACAATGAAGCAAAGATCTTTAAGGATATTCCTCCATCGATAATGCTAGCGAGACAAAAGTATAAAACCTTGCTTAATATCCTGAAGAATGTAGGAATTGATTTTAGGTGGGAAAGACTGGAAAGTCTCTCTTTTGTATATCGCCAGAAAAGACACAAAATAGATAATATTGAAAAAGCAGGGAGATGGAAGATAGGTTAAGAAAAGACTTTAAAGGAAATAAGGATGATCTGGACGCCAATAGCTGTCTAATAAGAGAATGGAGACCAAGTAGCTCGCAAGATAGGAAAACCAAGGAGCAGGAAAACAAAGCTGGATCCAATCAAGAGAAGAACAAGGAGGAAGATAACGAAGAGGGAAGTCAACAAACTCTAAATGAAGTTGCTTGGAACCTTTTAATTTTGTTTAAGTGTATTTGCTTGGGTTCCTAGCAACACTTTTTATGTATATTTTTTGTTCTTTTTCTTTTTTCTTCATTTCTTTTTTGGATTGTTGAGAATAAATAATAAAGAATAAGGGGCAGAAGGGGTGGCTCAAAACATACATCAAATAATTGCTCTGACTTTACGACATCCGGTTAATTTATCCAAAAATGACTGTAAAAATTGTCTCCTGGAACGTTAAAGGGATCAATTCAAAATTTAAGAGAAGCTTAATATTTCATCAATTAGAAAAACTTAAAAGTGTCATAGTTTGTATTCAGGAGATTAAAATAAAAAATAAGGAGGAACGACTGCTGAGAAATCCTAAGTTAGGAAATTGTTTTTGTTCATTATTGGATAATAAGAAAAAAGGAATCGTGATTTATGTTAACAGAAAGTATGAATCAAAAGAGATTTTGAAAGACAATAAAGGATTATACGTGGTGGTGGAAGTTAAGTTAAAAGGAATAATGCTTTTGGCTGTGGGAATTTATGCCCCTAATGATAATAAAGAGCAATTCTTTTCTCAATTGCATAAAGACTTGAAGGAAACTAACTACGATAATGTCTTATTGTTTGGAGACTTTAATGCGGTTATCTGCCCAGTAAATGATAGAAAATCTAATAGGAATAACTTGATAAAGAAAAATCAAGGTAGATTACCAAAATCCTTTTTTCACCTTATGGAAGACTATGAAATGGAAGATGTCTGCAGGTATAAATACAAATCAAGCAAGGATTATACTTTTTACTCAGAAGTCCATAACTCGTGGTCAAGGATTGATCTTTTTTTAGTGACTAGAAAATTACTTCCTACTATTCAGTCGATGGATATTGTTCCGACTACACTATATGACCATGAATTTAATTGCCATGAATTTGTTTGAGAAAAAAATAGACTATTTTTGGAGATTATCTCCTGATTTGTTAAATGATGAAAGCACGATCGAAAAAATTAAGCAAACGTTGCAATGGTACTTTAAAGAAAATAGAACGGAGGGTATGAAAAATAAAATATTGTGGGATGCCAGTAAAGCGGTTATTCGGGGTACTTTGATTAAACTTAACTCAGAAAGAAGGAAGGAAAAGTCAATAAAGCTTTTGGAATTAAAAAAAGACTTATCAAAGACTGAGAAGGAATGGAAAGTCAGTGGTGATAAAAGATTGAAGATTAAAGTTGAGGTTCTTAAACAAGAATTGAAAGCTTTGGAAATTGAGGAAGTAAAGAAAAAAATATTATTTGTAAAGCAAAAATACTTCGAGAATGGAGATAAAGCTGGGAAACTACTTGCATATAGGTTAAGGAAAAAGAGAGATAATAGAATAATAACGGAAGTTAGACATGAGGATAATATTGTGATGTACCAAGAGGATATCAAGAAACTTCTTAAAACATATTTTGAGGGGATTTATAGCTGCATAGAAATTAATCAAAATAATAGAGAAAGTATTTGTAACTTTATTAAGGATCAAAAGGTATTGGTGTTGAAGGAATCGGAGAGAATGTACTTAAGCTCAGATATTACTTTAGAAGAGATATCTATGGTAGTAAAGAATATGAAATCTGACAAAGCACCAGGTTCTGATGATCAATGATTTATTATAAGAAAATGGAGGAGATATTGTCCTCTTACTTAAGAGGTACAATGAATGATGTCCAAATGTATGGCATACTAGAAACCTGGAAAGAGGCATTGATTACTTTAATTCCTAAAAGTGAGACCAACAAAACTGATATAGGTAATCTGAGGCCAATCTCGTTGACTAATTCTGATTATAAAATATACACTAAGGTATTGGCAGAAAGGCTAAAAAGAGTTTTAGCTTTATATATTCATGAGGATCAATGCGGATTCCTTCCGGAATGTCAAATCAGAGATAATGTGAGAATTGTTATAAATACCATGGATTATTTTGAGCATCATAATGAAAAAAAAATAACGTTGTTAATTGATGAAGAGAAAGCATTCAATAGGTTAAGTTGGCCGTTTTTGAGTTATTGTGTATTTTGAATATGGGACCAAAAATTTATAACTGGATTTCTGCAATATACCAAGAACAGAGAGCACAACTCATTGTGAATAATGAAAGAACAGGATACTTTAATATTGAGTGTGGTACTAGACAGGGATGCCCGCTGTCACCAATTCTTTTTGTTCTTGCTTTTGAAGTTTTGCTTAACAAAATTAGAGAATCCATTGCTTAAAGGAATTAAAATAAAAAATCATACTTATAAGGCAAGAGCGTTTGCGGATGATATGATTTGCTTTATGGAAGACTCTCTACAAGAAATTGGATATTTAAATAATATTTTAGAAGAATTTGCACATTATTCAGGACTAAAAATAAACCAAACTAAGACTACATTCATAACTAAAAATTTATCAGCTGAGGAGGATAATGAATTATGTAAGATCTCAGGATATAAGTAAAAAAGCGAAGTATTTGGATATCTATTTAACAAGCAGAAATATAGACATCTTTTCAAACAACTATGGAAAATTATGGAAGGATATAAAAAGAGATTTAATTTCATGGACTAAACTTCAATTATCTTTTTTGGGGAGGATAGTGTCCATTAAAATGAATGTACTTCTGAGATTTTTGTATTTGTTTTTTAATCTTCCGATCATTTCAGCTGAGAAATATTTTACAGTTTGGCAAAAAGAACTCTCCAAATTCTTATGGGAAGGCAAATGTGCAAGAGTTAAGTGGAAGGTTCTAACAGATGATCTGGAAAGGGGGGATGTGCTCTCCCGAATCTAAAATTATATTATTTTGCAGCATGTTCATGCTGGTTAGAAAACTGGGTTAATTTAACAGATGACAAATTGCTGAACTTAGAAAGCTGTGACTTAAGATATGGTTTACATGGTTATTTATGGTATGTCAAAGATAAAGAGCATAAGGAAGTCAAACATCATTTTTTAAAGAAAAATCTTTAATTTGGGTTTGGAATAGGATCAAAACGATATATTATGGAAAAACTCCTTGGGTTTCTCCACAAGAAAAAGGATAAGATATAGGGATTTGCTAGATTGGGCTGATGCTGATAAGGTTGTTGTAAAAACTAGAGACCAACTAATTGCATCAGGTTTTATGATTGATTGGTATCTATATCTCCAGTTGAATGCAAGATTTAAAACGGACTTAAATAAAACGGGTATCACCAATGTGGAGAATGATTTAGATTCTATACTTGAAGATAAAAAAGGGAAACATTTATCTAAATATTATAAATCACTAAAGGAAAGGAATCTAGAGGATGAGACCATCAAACATTCAATGATAAGGTGGCGCAAGATATGGGGAGCCCTATTCAATTGGAAGACTGGGAAAAATCATGGAGAATAACTAAAAAATTTACTGCTTGTCAAAATCTTAAAGAGAACTATATTAAGATGTTGTATAGGTGGTATATGACTCCCACTAAAATTAATAAAATCTATAATACGGGATCTACCAAGTGTTGGAAGAAGGGAAAATTTGATCATCATTTAATCTCCTTTGCTCTTACTTATACTCCACCTCCTCATCACACTGTTCAACGCTATTTTTGTGATCTTCAATCTGTTAACTCTAATCATCTTGGTCAGACCCTGGATTCATCTCTCTCTTCCCTAAAACTTGGGGATTCTGCTGATTCAACAATGTCTTTATTTAACTCCACTCTTTCCTTGACTCTTGACAGCTTTTCCCCTGTCTCTGTACGCACTTCTTCCTCTATGACTAGGCCTCAGCCCTGGCTTACCCCCATCATTAAGTTTTCCTGGTCCTGCTCTAGAGCGGCCAAACATCTTTGGAAAAAGTCCAAACAGTGGGCTGATTTTATTCATTACAAATTTGTTCTTTCTTCCTTCTCACGCGCCCTGTCTATGGCAAAACAGAATTATTACAAATCATTGATCTCCACCAATGAGAGGCGCCCACATAGTTTGTTCTCCACATTCAACACTTTGCTTAAACCTCCCTCTCCTACTGTCTCTTCATCATTCTCTCCTAATGACTTCGCTAATTATTTCGTCTAAAAGATTACCACTATTCGCTCTGAGATAGTCCCTCCTGATTCTTCTTCTGGTCATAATCTTCTATCGCCCTCGCCTAAAAATTTTTCTGTATTTCCTCCTGCTTCTTTGGATGAACTCACTACACTTCTGAACTCTTCCAAACCTGCAACTTGTTCTCCTACTCGTCTTCTAATTTCTATAGCTCCCTCTTTTCTGTACTCACTTCTCCATATCTTCAAGCTCTCTCTTTCTACAGGCTCCTTCCCCTCGGACTTCAAACATGCTCTCATTTCCCCAATTCTGAAAAAAAACCTCTCTTGACCCCTCCTCTTTGTCTAGCTATCGTCCGATTTCTCTTCTTCCTTTTCTGTCTAAGGTTTTGGAACGGGTTGTTTATTCTCGCTGTCTTGAGTTTCTTGAAGCCAACTCCATTCTCGATCCCTTCCAGTCTGGTTTCCGCCCATGGCATTCCACAGAGACAGCTCTCACTAAGATCTCAAATGACCTTTTACGGGCCAAGGCTAATGGCCTTTACTCTGTTCTCATCTTTCTTGATTTGTCTGCAGCCTTTGACACCATTGATCACTGTCCTCTAGTGGATATACTTTCTGACCTTGGGTTCTCAGACTCTGTTCTCAACTGGTTTAGATCTTATTTGTCAGGCAGATCTTTGGCAGTGGTCATAGGCGCTCAGACTTCGTCCTCTGTTCCCTTATCTGTTGGAGTTTCCCAGGGCTCTGTTCTGGGTCCCCTTCTGTTTTCTCTCTACGCACTGTCCTTAGGTAAACTCATTAGCTCTTTTGGTTTTTCCTACCATCTTTACTCCAATGACACCCAGTTGTATCTTTCCACCCCTGACCTTTCTTTAAAGCTTGAACAGCAAGTTTCGTCTTGTCTCACAGCTGTCTCGCAGTGGATGTGCCATCGGCGTTTGAAGCTCAACATGTCCAAGACGGAGCTTCTTGTCTTTCCTCCTAAGTCCACCCTTCAACACTCCTTTCCTGTCTCTGTGGACAACATTTCTATTCAACCAGTCCAGCAAGCCCACAGTCTTGGTTTTATCTTTGATTATTCTCTGTTGTGTATCCCTCAGATCCAGACCATAGCCAAGGCTTGTAGATTCTTTTTATACAATATTGCCAAAATCCGACCATATCTCTCCACCTCTACTGCCAAGATTCTGATCCATGCCCTAGTGGTATCACGACTTGATTACTGTAACATCCTCCTGGCTGGGCTTCCTCTTTCTCACCTCTGTCCTTTAATTTCTGTCCAGCATTCAGCTGCACGCATTATCACATCTGCCCACCGCTCTGACCATATCTCTCCTTTGTTGGCATCCCTTCACTGGCTCCCCCTCCCTTTCCGTATTCAGTATAAGCTCATGCTGTCGACGTTTAAAGCCCTCCATGGGCTGGCCCCTCCTTATTTATCAGAGCTTCTTTCTCCTCACCTTCCCGCTTGGGCCCTCCGTTCTGGTAGTCAAGGTCGGCTGTCCCAGCCCAGGATTTCCTCTGCCCCATCTAGGATTCGCCCCTTTTCACTTGCTGCCCCTCACTCCTGGAACCTTCTTCCCCCGTGAGCAAGGGCCATCACTTCATTAACCAGCTTCAAAATGGAGTTGAAGACCATCCTGTTCAGAGAAACGTTCCCAGGCATTGCGTGATTATCATTTGCTATTTGATGTTCTTTTGTTGCCTGTTTTATTGAACCATTTCCTGTATTGCTATGTATTTTATATGTATTATCCTATTATTTCTTAGACTGTACGGCATAAGCAGGCTTAC
This sequence comes from Sceloporus occidentalis, assembly GCA_023333645.1. Taxonomy (NCBI): domain Eukaryota; kingdom Metazoa; phylum Chordata; class Lepidosauria; order Squamata; family Phrynosomatidae; genus Sceloporus; species Sceloporus occidentalis. Next base: position 123,596,749 of record JALMGF010000003.1, read on the forward strand.
TCTTATATATTTATTGTTTTATGTACAGCGCTGTGCAAATGTAGAGCGCTATATTAATCATCATCATCATCATCATCATCTCCATTTGAAGATTTGGAGAATGCCTGTCTCCATTCATGTGGCACGTCACATATTTGCCAGGATTTTCTCCGAGTTTGTTAGGTATAGCTCCCAATCCAACATCCCCTTGCCATAGCATAAATATCCACATGCAGACCTATGCTATACTGAGCCATATAATCCCCACCACCACCACTGCCTGTCCCCAGCCCATGACTTACTACCTCACACAGCTATTCTGTGCTTTGCAGCAAGCTAACAGGATTGGAGAAGCATTTTGGGCCCATATAACCATGTTTTCCTTTATCACTTCCTCTTCTGTAAATATCTTCAAAATACATTTGTATACCCTAGATAATAAAGCTCCTTTATTTGACATTATCTCCCTCTCTAATTCTGTTTCGCTCTTTCCAATACCTTCAACCTTAGTATCCATTAGATATCCTTCCCTTATCTTTCTATAAAAAAACCCAAGCGCAGTCAAGACCTTCCTCTCGAAGCTCTGCCAACGTTTTGATTTTAAACTCATTATCATTTTCTAAAAGTAAGTCTTTATATTTAATCCATTCTCCAGGCTTCTGGTAACTAAAAGAAAATAATGCCTCATGAGAGGAAGTCCATAGGGGAATCTTAAAACAAATTATCCTCTTATATTATTCCAGACTTTCATTAGAGAGCTTCGCACAAAATAATTATTGAATTCACGATTTACTCTTTCTTTATTGTAGAAAAATTAAGCATGCCAACCAAATTTCAAATTCACACCTTCTAAGTTTAGCAAATCTTTATCTTTTAAGATCAATCACTCTTTAACTCATGTTATACAAGATGCTTCGTAGTATAGTTTGAGATTTAGTAGAGCTAGTCCCCCTCTTTCTTTACTGTCCTGCAAGTATTTCAATTTAATTCTCGCTTTCTTCCCATTCCAAATAAAACATGAAATTTCCTTCTGCCATTCTTTAAATGGGAGTTCATTTTTTATAATTGGGATGGTCTGAAACAAAAAGAGAAACTTCAGGAAGACACTCAATTTGATTGCTGGTATTTTGCTTAGGAGAGATAGTTTTAAATTTCTCCACTTTTTAAGGTCTTACTTTATTTTTCCCCATAGTTTGTCATAATTGTTTACAAATAAGTCAAATTTTTTGTTTGTAATTAGGAAGATCAAATATTTCACTTTTTAAATTGATTTTGTAGCCAGTATTTTCCTTCAACTCTGCCACTTCTGCTATGTTTAAGTTTTTTATTAATAATGACATTTTATTCTTATTTATTTTTAAGCCAGATACTGATTCATTTTTTAAATTCCTTTACTAACTCTTTTGCATCCTTAACTGGGTCACTAATTGATGTCACTGGCCTACTAAACCCAATTCTGCTGGGGAGAAGGTACATGAAAAGTGTTATCCCCACATGCAGTGGAAACAAACTTAGTGGGGAAGGAGGATTTGGCAGCTTGGACACAGGAGCTTTCCAATTGCATAGAGACTGTGGGTTGCCCATAAACAGTGAAAAGTGTTATTTTTATACAGAAGGGGGGGGGGGGTCATGAAAGAAGTTGACTGTTCTCAATTCCTCACCTTATTTCTTGTTTCACATAACTTAGGACACATTTCTCCTAGTGGCACCCAGTTCCATTTTTGAAGCTCAAACCATGTCTGTGGTGAGGAACTACTGGAAGATAATGTATTGCTTCTGATGTATAAAACAAAGCCTGCACTCCCTGTTCAAGACATGAATGAAGCAAGCACGTGTTTAAACAAAAATAGCTGGAAAAGGCATTTTTGGGTACCATAGCTCACAAAATCCACATCCAGCAGGCTCAATGGTAATGCAGGTTGGGAAATTCTGGCTGTAGAGTGCATCTACACTGTAGAAATTATGCTGTTTGACACCACTTTGAATGCTGTAGTTTCATCATATGGAATCCTGGAATTTATAGTATTACAAGGTCTTTAGCCTTCTCTGCCAAAGAGTGCTGGTACCTCCAAAACAACTCCTCTTCCCCATTATCAGAATGAAGGACAGGTTGCTTACCTGTGACTGTAGTTCTTTGAGTGGTCATCTGCAAAATCCGTATAAATTGGCTATTCTGCGCCTGTGCAGCAATTTTGGAATCACTAAGGAAGACTTTTTGGTGGTACCTCCGCCCACCCCCTATATAGGCTCAGTGTCTTCCCGCTCTTTCTCAGTTCAAAGAGTCCACCATAAGAGCAGACAAAGAAGAAAGTGCAGGACATGACAGAGGGAAGGATGTGTGGGATTTGTGTGAATTTGCAGATGACCACTCAAAGAACTACAGTTACAGGTAAGCAACCTGTCCTTCTTCTTTGTGGTCTCTGTAAAGCCCACAAATGAGTTAGACTGACAAGCTGAATGTCTCCCAGAGGAGGGTGTGTCCTGGCAATAAAGATAATAAACTAGGAAAAAACAGTGTGAGTGTGTATCATTAACAGTTGTGAACTAACCTCAGTGAATTGCAGAAAGAAGCACAGCTCTGCCAAAGGCTGCCTAACAGCAGTATTTGGTATCAAATCTGTAATGCTTGATAAAGGTCAGTGGTTGCGACCAGAGTGCAGCCTTACAAATGTCCTCCAAGGAGATTCTGGACAAAAAAGGCAGAGGAAGTGGCTACCGTCCTGGTTGAATGGGCTCGAATTCGAGCGGAGGAGTCTTCCTAAGAAGTTCATAACAAAGGTGGATAGTGGAGGTCACCCACTTGGAGAAACGTTGTGGGTTCACAGGGGGTCCCAGTTTGGGAACAGAGTAGCAAAGAAAAAATTGGCAGGAACGTCTTGAGACTGAAGTCCTATCAAGGTAGAAAGCCAAAGCCCATCCGACATCAAGGGAGTGGTGTTGATGCTCAATGTCAGTAGTCGGGTTTGGGGCAAGTGTTGGGAGAAAAATGTCCTGGTTTAGATGGAAGATCTTCGGCAAAAAGGAAATGTCCGGTCAGAAGACAACTTTATCCTTAAAGAATTTGAGGGAGAGTTGGTATGTATGTATGTGTGTATGTTTATTTACAGGTCTTTGACCAAAACATCTCAGTTATAAAAACAGTATCAGTAAAAGCATTTACAGAGAACTAATAAAAACAAATTAAAACCCAAATGCACATGTAAACAGGAAGTATTACACATCAACATAGAGGAAACATAAAAGAGGCAATCCTTTAACATCTTGTTCCATCATTTAACCACAAGTCTGATCCTTAATTATTTGTTTGTGTGTAGCAATGGCGACAGCACAAAATGGAGCCATATACTCAGTAATTTGTGGTTCTAAATCCTCAAGCAGTAGTGTCAGGTAGTAATTAGCTGTTCATCCTGGAAATTTTTGTAAAATTGGGTGAATTAAAGAGGAGTGTGCACCTTGGTAGAAAGAGCAGTACAATACAATATGCTGGAGTGATTCCACTGAGGTGTCGGAACATGAGCATCTTATATTTACCTTCTACTGAAGGAAGAACATTAAAGAGGGCTGCAGTAAAGGCTGCCCTAAATTTGGATACTGATAAGTAGATTGGTCTAGCAAAGGTCATTTCCAAACTTCCTAAAACTGGGATATTCCTGATTTTACTCCTGTGGTTCTATATCCCTGATACGTTGTCTAAAGGCTAGTTTTGCCCATTCAAAGCCCATTTGCATCAGGATAGTTGGTGAAAATCCACATTTGCTCAAGATGCTGTTTATCATCAGTTTCCAGAAGGAAGAAAAATTGTCTAATAGAACCAAAGGAGCCAGCCCATGTGGAACAAGCATGAGTTTAAGCCAAAAATTAATTATCATAATCCAAGCTCATGCTTTGATGGAAATCAAACCCGCCTTAAGACGCATTGCTGCATTTGACACGGAACATGGAACTGAAAATATACTTCTTAAAATTTTTGTCTGTATTACGTCAAACTTATCATAGTTGCTATAGGTACAGATTTGAGCTCCATATAATAAGACTGAGCTAATTTTTCCTTCAAACACTTGTATAGCAGCTGGTATATAATGTCCTCCTTTGGTATATTCCTATGTGCACTTTTGGTTGCCAGTTCTGTCTGGAATTTCTATGCCCCTGATGCCTGAAAGACTACTCCTAGATGTTTAAAGCTGTTTACCTGCTCAATTGTTATATCATTTATTTGCCATTTATGATTTGCTTTTTTTTTTTTGGGGGGGGGGGAATAATATCTTGGTTTTGTTGTAATTCTTCATTGTGACAGTATATGGCTGAGGAATCTTCTCAGACCAATTTTGGTATAAGATAATAGAACAGCATTGTCTGCATTTAGCAGAATAGACATGGAGTGATGGGCCAGTTGGGGCGAGTGGAAAGATTTCCCTTTTAAGAACCCGATTAGAGAGTTGATATACAGATTAAATAACAGAGGGGCTAAAATACAGCCCTGCTTAACACCACTATGAGTAGAAATAGCATTGGTGAGGTTGCCCTTGTTATATTTTACTCTAAGACTCATAAGATCTTGAATAAGTATTAACAGTCTTTTATGTATGGATAGTTCTTGCAGTTTCCTCCATAATAGGACACTACTGATCGAGTCGAAAGCAGATTTAAAGTCAATGAACGCAGCATAAAGTTCGCCTGTATATGAGGCCATATATTTCTCAGTCAGATGTTTCAAGAAGAGTCCCTGGTTCAATATTTAATGACCAGCTAAAAAGCCTGCTTGTTTCTCTAGCAGGATGTTACCTTAATCTAACCCGTCCTGTAACTTAAAGTACAAGTGTATGGCGTATAGTTTGCTAACTACACTCAGTAGACAAATTGGCCTGTAGTTTGCTGGGTCCGAGTGCTGCCCAGTCATTGGAAAAGACAGCTGTTTGGTCAATCCATGATTCTGTAACAGGTGGCCATTCTGGTATATTACTGATGAGGTTCAAATTATCATGATTTTTAAATTGTTGTTTTGTATAAATCCTACTAAAGAATGATTCCCATATTGTCGCTGATATATAACAGTCTGCCCTTAAGTTAGATTTTTTTTGTGTTATCCATTACTATTTTCCAAAATATGGAGGAGTCGTGATTTACAGGCACAGATTAACCGATGCCAGGTTATCTTTAAGGCATGCTCTTTCTTAGTTTTTATTAAAGCCTTATACTTCTTTTTTTAGTAAATACCACTCTTCTGGGATAGAGGGCATGTCGCTCTCCCTATACATCTTATAACATTGAACAAGTAAATCTTTCATTTCTATGCATTCTTGGTTGAACCAAGTCTATGTGATATATTACGAAGCATTGTTTTTTGCAAAAAGGATGTTAGTTTTTAATACGCATCTGTAATGTCCCTCATATTATGTGCTGTTAGGAGCTCATTACGGATTTCCAGGAGAAGTTCAGAGTGCAAAGCTTTATCTATTACATTTTCGATCTTAGGTGACCATCTTATGGAATAAGCCCTTGTCTCTGATGTCATTTCTACAGGAGTGCTTTTATTTATACATGAGGAAAATGTCTATGTTTCATGTACACGATCAGAGATAAATGATCGCTACCGGGTTGACCTTCGATCCTTAATTCAACTGTTAGCTCCAATATGTAATGAGAGACCAGAAAATAATCAATAGTAGATTGAGAGTTGGTACAAAGGGCACAAATTTCACTGCCCGGTGTGCAGAGGTCAGTGCGACCAAAAATGCCATCTTCCAGGTGAGCCTAAGGTCACAGGAAGTGAGAGGTTCGAAGGGAGCCATAGACAGGGCTGCCAACCTAAGTTGAAGATCCCAAGCTGGAACCGGGATGACAGATGGAGGCTTGAGATTGGTCAGGCCCTTGAAAAATTTCATTATCAGAGGGTCGACAAAAAAGGAGGGGTGGCTGGAAAACTGGTAGTGGGCACAAACTGCCACCAGGTAGCATCTCAGGGAGGAGATGGAGAGGCTGGACTGAGAGAGGGAGTTGGGAAAATAAAGGACCATGGTGACATTGACATCCGAGGAGGATAGTCCCCTGCCAGTCAAAAAAGACACAAATTTGTTCCACTTGAGTGAGTAGGAACGTTGAGCAGAAGGTTTGTGGGAGTCCAAGCTGACTTGTAGAACCGGAGCTGAGAGGCGGTTCAAGGGAGAATCTTCCAAGCCATGAGATGGAGAGTGTTGACGTCAGGGTGGCAAACCTGACCGTTGTGGAGGGTCAGAAAGTTGGGATGGAAAGGCAGTGGCCGAAACTGGTTGTTGGAGAGGAGGGGCGAGCCACAGTAGTCTCGGCCACTGAGAGGTGACAAGGATCATGTCCGAATGCCCTGATGCGTCTGGAAGTGAGGCAGCAATGGATGGAGGATTTGAGGTTTGCTCGATATGCCCTCGACATCGTAGAATCTAACATGGTGCCTATGAAGCACACTATTTGGGTTGGACAGAGAATATATTTTTCTGTGTTGATCATCAGTCCCAAGGCGAGAGAGCATAGTCAAGATGTCTCGAGAGCATGTGTCTGGTTGGGGTGATAAACAACTAGTCATTGAGATATGGAAAAACAATGATGTTTTGCTGGCAGGGGTATGCTGGCATGACTACCATGCACTTGGTGAACACCCTCAGTGCCGTGGAAAGTCTGAAAGGTAAAATACAGTAGCAAAAAGAGTTGGGACTGACAGAAAAGGCAAGGAGGTTTCAGTGGTCCTCTCAGATGCTGATGTAAAAATAAGCGTCCCAAAGGTCAAAAGTGGCGAACCAATCTGACTCTTGTAATAGAGGCAAGATGGAAGTGAGAGTCACTATACGGAAGTGCTTATAAAAAAATGAAAGAGTTCAAGAGGCGGAGGTCCAGAATGCGGCGAAGGCCTCCATTGGGTTTGGAGACAATGAAATATCTAGAGAAAATATCTAGAGAAAAAAACAGTCTCGGATTTGAGAAAAGGGCATGGTCTTGATGGCCCCTTTGTGGAAAAGAGAGTGCACTTTGTCCAGAAGGGAGTCTGAGCACTTGACATTCTTCAACATGGAAGGGAGAAACAGGATTGAAGGTGGGGTTGGAACCTGGACACATTTGTCAATGAGATCAAGAGCTTCCAAGTCCGTATGGAGGACTTTTGATGCGGAGAGCTTTGCCCAGCTGGATCACTTGTTTGGCAAATGACTGAACATGGTTCTGGAAACCCACAGGAAAGCTTTTCCTTGGGTTCATCTCCAAAATAGAAGACTTCAGAGGTCTGTGAGAGACGGTTAGCCAGAATGCATTGAGAGGAAGTCAACTCTGGATCCAGGAGCTGATGAAGTGAAGCTTCAAGCTCAGGTTTGGAGAGCTGGTAGGGCTCAGGAAGGTGCTGAAGAATCGGGAGAGACTCGGTTTGAGATGGAGAGCAAAGATCATCTCGAGATGGGAGAGATGTCCTGGTCTGGACAGGCAGTTGGCCACATGGTACCGAGCTCAAGTTGGTGTTGATGGGAGCTGAGGGTTGGCCTCAGAAATTGTTGTTGGGTGAGATTTTTTGTCCTTATTGGAGGATTCTCTCCCCTTGTCCTTAGAAGACTTGTGCTTCTTCTTATCGGACTTGGAGCCGTCTGAGGATTTTTTCTGCTTGGGGGAGGGCTGCTGCCCGGACCCCTTATCATTGATTTTTTTCCTTTTTTCAGGAGTAGGAGATTGTGGAACCTCAGAGGAGGGTGTGTCCTCAGCAGAAGGAGCCTTGGCAGTGACCCTAGAAGCAGAGGGTTGCTTGAGGATTTGCGCGTACAGCAAAGAATGAGGGCACATCTCGCTGTTTTTCCTGGCCTGCGGTGTAAAGGCCTTGCAGTGAGAGCACGTGGAGATATTGTGACCTTCACAGAGACAAAAGAGGCACATAGAGTGCCCATCTTGGCTGGGAATTTTGCCTCTGTACTCGGTGCACCTCTTGAAAGAGTGCAAGGACATCGTTGAATAAGCCAAAGGGAAAAGACGAGAGAATGGTTAAACAAGCCGTAAAATACCATTGATCTGAGCCCAAAACAAGCTAAATCACTATCCAAAGAGAAGTCAAAGCTGAAACGTGGTCAAAAGCGAAAGTGAAAGGAAGGAGCGAATTCCAAGCGAGGTTCCCTGTGCTGCTCATGGGGTGGACAAAAGGAACTGAGAAAGGCCGGGACGACACCAAGCCTATATACAGAGGGTGAGCAGAGCTACTACCAAAAAGTCTTCCCTAGCGATTCCAGTAGGATCTGAAATTGCTGTGTATTTGCAGAATAATCCATTTGTAGCCTTTGCAGAGACCACGAAGAAGAAATGGCTAATATGTCTTGAGTTGGCTGCAAAAATGGAGAGCCCTGGTTTGCTTACAATGGCCGGTTACAGACCGGCACTTTAGTGCGTGACGAGCACGCACTAGGGTTACAAAAGGGCGGTGCTTCCGCACCGCCCTAACCCTAGTGCGTGCTCGTCATGCACTAAACGGCAGCGGCCCTTCCATATGGCTGCTGCCGTGAGGACATCACGGCCGCGCCGCCTCTAGACGGGGCGGCGCGGACGTGACGTCCTTGCTCCACGCCAGGGCGCTTAGTGCGCCCTGAACACGGAGCAGCAAGGAGCTCCGTTTCAGAGCTCCTTCCTGGTTTAGTCCGCTGGGCGCAGCCTTCAGACGGCTGCGCCCAGCGGACTAAAAGAGAAAGGGGCCAAGTGGCCCCTTTCTCTTCTCCCCGCCGCCGCGGGGTGTCCTTGGGGCTTGAAGCCCCAGGGACACCCCTTTTCAGGCTGCGGGGAAGCGGCGTTTTGCTGCTTCCCCGCAGCCTGAAAAGCGGCGGATCAGGGCCTCAGCGGCTGCCGCTCTGCACACTGAGGCCCCGATACACCGGGGAAAGGGGTGGTTGCAGCCCGCCCCAAATGGGCGGTCTATAACCCGCCTATGTCACTAAGTTCAGCATAGCTGCATCCACACTGCATAGATAATCCAGTTTGACATTACTTTAATCGCCTTGACTCAGTGCAAGGGAATTCTGGCAACTGTAGTTCTGTGAGACAGTTAGCCTTCTCTGTCAGAGAGCTTTGGTGCCACAACAAATTACAAATCCCAGGATTTTGTAGTTATGGCAGTTAAATTGGTGTAAAACTAGATTATTTCTGTAGTGCAGATGCAACCTATTTGCCCTTTAGTTAATGTAGGCAGTTAACTACAAATATGATTTAACTAGAAATCCACTATCCAAACATCCTACACACACACATAAACACATATATACACCACTCACAGCAGAGAATCTTGAAGATTTTGTTTGTCTTGGTTTTTTACATTTTGTTTTCTAAATTACTCATATTTACACAGGCACTAGCAGAGAACATTTGCACACATTTCTTTTTTTTATAAACAAGTACAAGTTGTATAAAGTTCTCCACAGTATTTACTGCTTATCAGAAGACGTGGTCAGTTCATGCACTTCTATGTTCTGACCACAGCAAGAAGCAGCAATTACCACAGATTATGAGTCTGACAATGACAAGCCACATAAAGAGAGACACTGAGCCGACTCTGCTGCCTGGAGACTGGCATATTCAAGTATACTCAGGACATTAATAGCCACTTATGTGCCATCACTGAGGGACATCACAATGGTCCTGTTGGCAGCCTCTTATTTTGAAGCCTATTATTTGGGGGAGTTACAAGCTATTATTACAACAGAAACTTTTAAAACCCTTCTCTTTAGTGACAAATCAAATCTATTTCAGAACTGTAATTGCTATGTCACTGGAGAGTTTGCTGCTTAATGCATTCAAATGACATTCAGTGTTTACAGGGTCATTACAAGGAGCAGAAATGTGGAGGGGAAAGTGAGGAGGGAAAGGGCTCCTATTGTTTTCTCAAATTATTTTTAGAAGGGGCTTTATTTCAGACATCCAATTAAATGAGAAAGACAGAGATAATCTTTACAGAACACATACATTCTTACTATTTAAATCTTGCCCCCCCCCCCCCCCCCACCATCCAATTCCAAAGAGATGCTCTGGAAATCAGGAACACCTCCACTTTATTTCATAGGCAAGAAAATAAGTCCATCTGGTGTTGATTCAAAATGTTTCCCAGCATTGTTGCCTCTTTGATGTCTACTTTCTCGGGAGCCTTAAAATAGGTCTAAATATTACATTCTTGAGGACTCCACATGGCTGCAGTGGATTATTATGGAATATGCATGATAGGGTATCCCTGGCAATCTATGACACTGTGGTATACCTAACACATATGCTTATATTTGCCTAGCAGTATTACTAGCCAATATTACTAGGCAAATAGGAAGAACAGTATTGCTCTTCCCACAGTGGGACGTGGAATACTATGTGTGTATGTGTCTTCAAGTACAAATGGTAAAAACCATGGAGCAAGAAATATTACAATAATCCCAGTGTTACAAAGTACATATATTCAGTACAGTTAACTTGAATTTGCAGAAATGTAATGTTTGAACCTGAACTGAACCAATTACAATTGCAGAAAAATCTCCAAGTCTCTTGTTATTGTCATGTGCCTTCAAATAATTTCTGTTTTATGGTGACCCTAAGGCAAACCTATCACAGGGTTTTCTTGGCAAATTTCTTCTGAGGAGATTTGCCATTGCCATCCTCTGAGACTGAGAAAGTGTGACTTGCCCAAGGTCACCCAGTGAGTTTACACGGCTGAGCTGACCTCCAGAGTCCTAGTCCAACACTCAAATCACTGTGCCATGCTGCCTCTCCAACAATACTGACTATAAAAATGGGGCATCAGTGGGACATTCTCCACTCCCTAGTTAGAAATGCATGGGCAGGTTCCTGCTAAATGCTGATTAGTAGTCAGTGCTGTCATTAGTTAGAGGGTAGCACAGTGGCCCCTTTGTTCATCCATTTAGACGCTAGTCCTTGTACTATTATGTAACCATTATGGCCCCCTAGACCCTGTTTTTTATACTTCTAGAGTTTATGCTTTGCCTTCTAGAGTCCAACAATCCATCTTATTTTTAAAAACCTACTTTCACCATTTTCTCAAAATTATCACCCCAGTAGCCTAGGTACAAGAATAAAGCTTGAAATAAAGGTATACAAAAAAAGTTTAATTTGCAGCATATATTTTAAAAACAAATTTGGAGGTTTCTAATTGCTGAATTAGATGTTACTGAAAATATTCTGAAACAATGATTGGATTTTTTTCTGTCATCAGAACTGTTATCTCCCATGGGTCCAGTCCTAGTAAAACACAGGAGGATGGAACCAGTAAGCTCACTCATAGTGGCCTGCAGGCCAATAATTCACATTAATTCACAATAATTCCCCATAAGTGGGGAATATATAGAGTCTTACTATTCCCTAATATTTGTTATAAAACAAGGAAGTATTTTAAGAATGGGCACTGTATTTCAGTGGAAACCTGGAAACTGGACATTTTTGGAAACCCAGATGATAGGTCATCTGTCATCTTCCGGCCTATGAGGGAGTTGACCAGGCAGCCCAGCTCCATCAGGGCTAGCCTGGAAGAAGAGACTCCTCCCTCCATAACTGTCATCTTCCAGCCTGTGAGGGAGTTGACCAGGCAGGCCCAGCTCCATCAGGGCTAGCCTGTAGAAGAAGAGCCCTCCCTCCAGTCCATCTGCCTTGGTCCAGGCCTCAGAGGGAGAGCAGTATGCTGGACCTGATCCCCTCCCCCCCACCATTCCCTTCTCCTTTTGTGTCATTTCTTTTTAGGTTGTAAGCCTAAGGGCAGGGAACTGTCTATTATACCCTCTGTTGTAAGCCGCTGGGATTCCCAGTGATTGGGCGGCATATAAATAAATCCTATTATTATTATTATTATTATTATTATTATTATTATTATTATTATAGTTATGGCTTAAAGTAGATTTTAGCAGCTTCTATGGATTTTCCTTTTGCAGCCTATCTAGAGGCTAAGGGCTTGGCAATGTTATACATCCCAAGAAGCTAGGCACAGTAAGATAAATGGGGTTGCCTTTGAATACAGTATGGAAAAGTTGATTGGTCAGCTTGTCCCAAACATTGTTGTGTTGTTTTGCACCTTCTTTTTTATTTATTTTAAAAAATAACAGTATATACAACAGTATAGTGAAGACAGAAGACTAATTGTCAGAGAAAATATAGGTAGAGAATTTGTAGCAGTTGCACCCAAGAGAAAAAGAGGGGTAATTTTGTATGTTAAGAAGCACTAAGAATCAAAAGAAATCTTTAATGATAAAGAGGGTCATTATGTAGGAGTAGAAATTAAAGGGATAGGTTGCATCTCACGCCAGTTGGCAGAAACGTTTTTGCCAATAGTCTCATGAATTTGATCAGGAGGGCTTTAAACTGACATGTGGGGTAGGAAGACAGTATTCTGGAAGGCAAAAAGAATGGAAAAAATAGCCAAACTGTCATAGAGAGAACAAGACAAACAGTACAAGGACCCAACAGGGGGAGGAAAAAATGTTTGCACTGACAGCAAGTAATGCACAGAGTATGGGAAATAAGCAAACTGAACTTGAATTTCTAGTACAACAAAGCCAATATGATATAATAGGCATCACTGAAACCTGGGGGGACGAGTCTCATGATTGGCATGTAGGAATAGAGGGGTATAACCTTTTCAAGAGAAATAGGCCAACAGGAAAGAAGGAGAAATAGCCTTATATGTCAGGGACATTTACACCAGTGAAGAAATCCAGGACAATATCTGGATAAAAATTAAAGGGGAGGGAAACAACAGGGATATTATTGTTGGAGTCTACTACAGACCCCCTGAGTCAGACAGATGAATTCAATGATGCCTTTCTAGAACAGATGACTACACACTCAGAAAGGAGAGATGTAGTAGTGATGGGTGACTTCAACTATCCTGATATTTGCGGGAAGTCAAACTCAGCCAAATCCTCAAGGTCTAGCAAATTCCTCACTTGCCTCGAAGACAATTTCATTGTCCAAAAGGTGGAAGGGCAACAAGGGGGTCAGCTATTTTAGATCATATATATATATAGATATAGATATAGATATAGATATAGATATATTTACAATTAAAATACAATGCTATATACATAATCCCGTAATCTTTTACATCCTCCCCCCTCCCAATTCCAGATCTTCTTAGCTACACCTAATTACAGCCGTTTTTCCGTATATTCCTCTGATATTTATTCCATAATTCCTTTATCTCTCATATTCAAAATAATGTTTTGTTTGTTGTAAAGAACTGCGCATATTCTAAACTGTCTTTGCTTCCTTACCACAAAACTGTATTTACAACTGTTCTTCCCTGAGCTTATCATCATATAACATACGTAACATCTGCGGATTTTTAGCCATATTTAACTGCTCCACCTCTGTTTACAGAAATTGAGTAGAGATTCCCATGTATACTCTTCTTCAACTGTCTCATCCTTTAAAAGCAGGGATACTTTATCCATTTCTATCACATCTAGTGACATTTTTTAGCCATTTGTCAATATTTGGCAGGACGTTACTTCTCCAATATATTGCTAACATAATTCTAGTGGTTGTGGTCATATATAATAATGGTTTTAGGATTTTTCTGGCATTTTTATTTTCAACCATGTTCGATAAATATAATTCTGGTCCTAAAGGATATTCTTATTTATATATTTTTGTATTGTCTGATGGACTTCTTTCCAATATTGTTGACCTTAGCACACGGCCACCACATATACCTAAGATCTGATCTTAACCAACAGGGAGGACCTAGTTAACGGGGTGCAAGTGGTGGGATCCTTAGGTGAGAGTGACCATATTCTCCTAGAATTTGTTATACAATGAAAAGGAGAAGCCAGGCATAGTCAGACACGCATTCTAGACTTTAAGAGAGCTGATTTCAGTAAACTTAGAGAAATACTGGGGGTGATCCCATGGTCAGGAATACTAAAAGAGAAGGGAGTTCAGGATGGATAGGAGTTTTTCAAAAGGGAGATAATGAAGGCACAATTTCAAACAGTTCCAGTGAGGAAGAAAAATGGTAGGTGTCTCAAGAAACCAAAATGGATGACTAAGGAACTTTCAAAAGAGCTAACTTTTAAATGGAACATGTATAAGAAATGGAAAAATGGGGAAATCACCAAAGAGGAATTCAAACAAATAGCAAGCACATGTAGAGGTAAAGTCGGAAAAGCTAAAGCGCAGAATGAACTCAGGCTTGCTAGAGAGGTTAAGAACAATAAAAAGGTTTTTTTTTAATATGTCCGCAGCAAAAAGAAGAAAAAGGAAATGGTAGGGCCACTGCATGGAGAAGATGGCAAAATGCTAACAGAAGACAGAGAAAACGCAGAATTACTCAACATCTTCTTTGCCTCAGTCTTCTCAGAAAATAAAAAGGGTACTCAATCTAAGGATAATGGAGCAGAGGACAGAATAGGGGAATTTCAGCACATAATAAGTAAAGAGATAGTACAGGAATACCTGGTTAATCTAAATAAATTTAAGTCTCCAAGACCGGATGAACTAGATCCAAGAGTATTAAAAGAACTGGCAAATGTAATATCGGAGCCATTGGCAGTAATCTTTGAAAACTCCTGGGGAACAGGAGAAGTCCCAGTAGACAGGAGGAGGAGAAACATTGTCCCCATCTTCTAAAAGGGAAAAAACCCAGATCCCAACAATTATCGTTCAGTTAGTCTGACATCAATACCAGGAAAGATTCTAGAGCAGATCATTAAACAGAGAGACTGTGACCATCTAGAAGGCAATGCCATAATCACAAAAAGTCAACATGCGTTTCAGAGAAACAAGTCATGCCAGACAAATTTTATCTCTTTCTTTGATAAAATTACAAGCTTGGTAGATGTAGGGAATGCTGTGGATATAGTATATCTTGATTTCAGTAAGGCCTTGGACAAAGTTTCCCATGACATTCTTGTAAACAAGCTTGTAAAATGTGGGCTAGTCCAACCCCCTGCCATTCAGAAACTCTCAATCAAAGTATCCCCAACAGATGGCCATCCAGCCTCTGCTTAAAGACCTCCAAGGAAGAAGACTACACTACACTCCGAGGGAGTGTGTTCCACTGTTGAACAGCCCTTACTGTCAGGAAGTTCCTCCTAATGTTGAGGTGGAATCTCCTTTCCTGTAGCTTCCATCCACTGTTCCAGGTCCTGTTCTCTGGAGCTTGCTCCCACCTCAATATGACATCCCTTCAAATATTTAAACAGGGCTATCATATCACCTCTTAATCTTCTTTTCTCCAGGCTAAACAGCTCCCAAAGTCATTCCTCATAGGGCATGGTTTCCAGACCCTTCACCATTTTAGTTGCATTCCTTTGGACACGCTCCAGTTTCTCCACATTCTTAGTAGTGGATGTAGAGAAAACTTACAGATTTTGACGAAGAACATGAATAAAGATCAGACTTCCAAATTAAATGAATGTATAGGAATTGAGATTAAAGAAAAAATTAGATATCTGGGATTAACAATTTCAGATAAAACAAATGAGCTATTTGACAATAATTATGTTAAACTATGGAAAAAAATTAAGAATGATCTGAACAAATGGAACAAATTACATCTTTCCTTTCTAGGCAGGATAGCTACTATTAAAATGAATATTCTACCAAAAATTCTCTTCCTCTTTCAAACACTTCTGATTATAATTCTGGACAAAAATTTCAAAAATTGGCAAAGAGACATAACAAAATTTATATGGGAATGAAAATAACCCCAGAGTAAAATTAAAGGTGTTACAAGATGCAAAGGAGAGAGGAGGGCTTGCAGTTCCAAATATTGAACTATATTATGAGGCTAATTATTTACTTGGGTTAAAAAATTGGATAAACTTGCAAGATAAAAAATTGTTAGAGTTGGAGAGCAAAGGTCTCAAATTTGGATTACATGCTTTCCTACTTTATGACAAAGAAAAAGCGGATGAAGCTATCAATAATCATTGCATTAGACATCTTTGTTAAAGACGTGGAAGAAATTTAAACATAGGATCGTTAATGGTTTTCCAAAATGGGCTTCCCCATTAGAAGCGATCTATAGAAGAGAAATGCATAGAGAAGGAGACTGGATTACCTATGATGACCTTCTTAAATCCAGTGATAAGAAACTAGAAATAAAATCCCAAAAAGAATTAGAACTACAGGGTATTAGATTAAATTGGTTTGAATACTGGCAAATTCATCCAAAGCCCAACATGGGAAGAGATAAACACATCAGAGGTGGAAGGATAATTGTTGACCAAAAGCTATAAAAAAGATTTGATGGGGAAACCTTATAAAAATATTGTTAAGCTGGGACACTGAACATGAAGTAATCAAAGAAACAACGATCAAATGGGCAAAAGATTTTGGATATTCTATTAACCTTGACCAATGGGAAAAGGCTTGAAATCAAAATATAAAGTTAACTGTGGCCCAAAATTTAAAAGAAAACTGGTTCAAAATGAATTTCAGATGGCATTTAATACAAGCAAAACTAGCTAAAATACATAAGAACACAAATAACCTCTGTTGGAAGTGCGGCAAAGCTATAGGATCATACTTCCACTGTTGATGGACCTGTGGGAAAGCAAAAGAATTTTGGAAAACCATTACTGATGAAATAAATAAAATGCTAGAAATTGACATGACTATAACCCCTGAAGCGATGTTACTAGGGATGTTTGAGGATAAGAAATTTGGGGAAATCTTAATGTATATGGTTTCTATTGCCAGGATTCTTTATACAAAGAAATGGAGAACGAAAGAGATACCTAATTTAGAGGACTGGACTGCCTATTTATAT
Source organism: Sceloporus occidentalis (assembly GCA_023333645.1). Classification (NCBI taxonomy): domain Eukaryota; kingdom Metazoa; phylum Chordata; class Lepidosauria; order Squamata; family Phrynosomatidae; genus Sceloporus; species Sceloporus occidentalis. The sequence continues at coordinate 123,613,472 of JALMGF010000003.1, forward strand.
GAGATGATGCAAATGGACAAACTCTCCTGCATGATAAAAGAAGGCTCTTGGGAGACTGTATCTAAAGACTGGGATAAAATGTTAGACTATATTAAGGAGAAATGGGGAGACACAGCAATATTGTATCATCAGAAACAAGGTATTGATATAAAAGGTATAAATGCTTTTTCCTTCCTTCATTTAAAGGAAATGAAATTTAATCATCTCTTTGTTAGAATATAATATGATTTTGGTTTACTTTGACTCTGGAGATATATAATTATCTTTTAGGCTTAAATTTTACAAGAATAATTTAGTTTAATGAAATATAATCTAAACTAAAGTGAGTAACAGGCTTTATAAATCAATGGTGGAGGAAGTTTTAGTGTGTGAGTTGGGGAGAGAAACAGATAGACTGAATATGTATTAAGAAGAGTAAGACCAGAGAAGGGATTGAAAAGAGAAGGTAGAAGGTTAAGAAAGTGAAGATGGTATGACTAGGTAAGATTGGAGGATGAGAGATAAATGAAGAATGAGAAGAATGAAGAAAGATGGAGAATATGAAGGAGAAGATAAGGAAATTGGAATGGTAGATGTAGGGGCGAGGGATAAGGAAAGTTTTTTTAAAATTATATTTATTGGATTTTCTTAGAGTACATAAAATAGTTAAATGTACATTTACATTTATGTAAAATTAACAGAAGAGAGTAAAAGAGAAAAATAAATAAATAAAATGGAAAATCAGATTTCTATTTATACATTGAGTTCCCATATATGTAAATCTTTTCTCATCTCGAAATTGTCACTTGTCATTATTCCTCTTTGACCATGAGTGTCATTATTGTCAGCTGTCTCATTGGTTTCTTCCCCTTTTTTCCATTTACGTGCTTGTTACTCTACTAGTACCAAATTTTCTCTATCTTTCCCCATTTCTTTTCATATTCTTGGTTTGTTCTGCCTGCAGTGTACATCGACAATTTGTTCATTATTAATAACTCATGTAATTTTAATTTCCATTCTGCTATACTAGGTATTGTTTTAGACTTCCCATATTTGGCATAAACCATTTGTGCTGTGGAAATCAAATATAATATTATACTAATCTGATTTTTAGTTAATATGATTTGTATTACATTGTGAGAATTGAGAACCTCAGGCTAATGATCCACAACCAACTTAATGTAAAACAAGAAAATTTATTGTAAGTTGCACAGCAGAAGTAACCACAAGCACATCTTTGCAGAATCTGAAGGCACAAGGAAAAGTTCCCACTTTAAAACCCCACCCAGGAATCAATCACCACGGCAACCAGCCACCTTACAGTTGAAGAACTGTTACATTCTATCCCACATTCCAAACCCCTTAGCAGGGCCCCATCCTCAAGCCGAATGTCACCCTTAATATTCCACCTCATTTTCCCAGCCCCCAACACTATGCAATTCTCAACGCACAGAAATATCTAGATCAATATATATATTAAACATACAACAGTGATCATATATGAGCTGAATACATGAAGTGAATATTCAATAACTGGATACGTCTAATATTATACTTGATCTTAACTGGTTCTGACAGTTTGCCCCCCTAAAGCTCTATTTCACCCCTTTTGGCTTGTCTGGATGAGCATTGTGAAACTCTTGAATCAATTTGTCAGCACTCACATGTTTACCATTTACCCACTCAGCCATGTCAATTGGGAAATGTTTTCACTGTACCAAATATTCTAATTGGCCCCAGTTTAATCTAGAGTCCAATATTTCTATGATTTCAAAGTGCTCCTCTCCATCAATCAGCAAAGGCAGGAGCACTGTCTCCTCTGTACTCCATTTACCCGTCGGACCCGCTGGCTTCAGTAAGCTAAAATGGAACACAGGGTGAATATGTTTATAAATCTTAGGCAACTTTAACTCAGCCGTTACTTCTGTGAGTAGTCTCTTAACCACGAATGGTCCAACAAATTTGGGGCCCAACTTTTTACTTGGCACTCTGCACCTCAGATTTTTGGTGGACAAGAACACCTTATCTCCCACCTTAATGTCACAACTAGGTTTTCGATGTTGATCTGCAAATCTTTTGTAATCCAATTTGGCCTGTTTTAAGGCATCTTCAATTTTCTCCCAGTTATTTCTTAACAAGGCACTCCACCTCCCCACCGAAACCGGATCTTCCTTTTCAGGAGTCAATTGGGGTATTTTCCTTGGCCCGTATCCATAGACTGCTTGAAATGGTGACACTCCCGTACTGGAGTGAACTGCCATATTAAAGGCCACCTCAGCATGGGGCAACAATTCTACCCAATTGTCTTGGAGGTGGTTCACATAACACCTTAAATAGGTCTCCAAACTTTTATTGGTTCATTCTGTCTGACCATCTATCTCTGGGTGAAAAGCGGTGCTCAAAGCCAATTGCACCCCCAATTTCTCCTGTAAGCACCTCCAAAACTGGGAAGTGAATTGAGTTCCTTTATCTGTCACAATCTTGTCTGGCAAACAATGTAATCTGTAAAAATGCTCTATGAATAAGTCTGCCAGTTTTTGTGCACTGGGCAGTCCTTTGCACCCAACATAGTGCACCTGCTTTGTAAATAAGTCAGTTACTACCCAAATGGTGTCCTTTCCTTTGCTCACGGGCAAGTCAGTAATGAAGTCCATGGCTATGTGTTTCCAAGGTCGGCTGGGGGTTTCCAAAGGCCGCAGAGCCCACTAGGCTTTCCCGTGAGTGACTTGGCTCGGGCACAAGTAACACAGCCTTGTATGTAGTTTTCCACATCCTTTCTCACCCCCTTCCACCAGTATTTGGTTCGCAAGGTGTAACAAGTTTTCACAAACCGCCAATGTCCCACCACTTTGACATTGTGGCACAGCACCATCACTTTTAATCTCAAGGGAGTTGGCACATGGACAGGTTGCTCACCTGTAATGGTATTTCTTCGAGTGGTCATCTGCGAATACATACAAATGGGTTTCACTGCGCCTGCGCAGTGCTGTTTGGAAACTTCTGGAATCACTGGGCAAAGTTTACTTTGCAACATATAGAAACTTTTTGGTGGTAACTCCGCCCACCCGTTATAAGGCCCCTGCCTTCCCGCTCTTTCCCCAGTTCCGCAATTTTTCCGCCAAGCAGGCGATGGAAAGAGCCAATAAGAGCAGGACACTGAGGGGATGGACGGGTGGGATTTGTATGTATTCGCAGATGACCATTTGAAGAAATACTGTTACATGTGAGCAACCTGTCCTTCTTTTTCGTGGTCTCTGCGAATCATACAAATGGGTTTAGACTGACAAGCTTAGGTATGCGGCGGAGGGAGTGTCCTGAAACCAAAGCTATGGTAAACCAAGGGTATATTTATTGCAACAATAAACACCTTGAACCATAAAAAGAGTCAGTCTCTTGTTCATGCACAAAAACTCAACACAGCAATAACATTGCAAAACCTGAGAAGGGGCTCAAAGGTCATGCAAGACCAGTCCCATTGGAATTGTGCAAATCAACATTCAACAGAATGTAAAACAGTGGCATTATGTACATAAATGCTGACAACACAAACCATCAGTAGTGCAATCAATGCAACCCTGAAACCAGCACAGCCCTCCCGAAAGCTGTGTCTCGGATGGCTCTGGTGTCCAGCCTATAGTGCTTTATAAAAGTCAATGGCTGGGACCAGACAGCAGCCTTACAGGCATCCTCCAAGGGAATACCCGACAGGAATGCAGAGGATGCTGACACTGCTCTTGTGGAGTGGGACCGAACCCTGCCAGGGAGAGGTTTGCCCAGCAGTTCATAGCAGAGGTGGATGGTACCAGCCACCCATTTGGAAAACCTCTGCGCAGACATGGGCAACCCCTTCTTCAGTTCCGAGTAGCATTGGAAAAGTCTCTCGGACCGACTGGAGGCAGCAGTTCTGTCCAGGTAAAACGCCAGCGCTCTCCTGACATCAAGAGAGTGCAGACTTCGCTCCGCATCCAAAGTCGGATTGGAAGCGAGAGTAGGCAACACAATGTCCTGACACATGTGGAAAGCAGACACAACCTTAGGCAAGAAAGTAATGTCTGTCCGAAGGACCACCTTCTCCCTGTGAAACCTCAGGAAGGGCTGGTCCCTCCGCAAGGCACAGAGTTCACCCGCACGGCGAGCAGAAGTGATGGCCACAAGAAAAGTGGTTTTCCAAGTCAGTAGTCTCAAGTCCGCTGTGGCCATCGGTTCAAAGGGCTTGGATTGGAGCGCGGCCAGCACCGCCTCCAAGCTCCAAGCCGGGGCCGGTACCGACAAAGGAGGGTGCAGGTTGGCACATCCCTTCAGGAACCCCTTCACCAAGGGGTCCCTAAAGAAGGAAGCCCTACCCTCAAATTGGTACCTGGAACAAATGGCAGAGAGGTAGCACTTGATGGATGTGAGGCACAACCCCTCATCCAACAGTGCCATCAAAAACTCCAGCACCACTGGAGTGGAAACTTGAGCAGGAGACAAGCCCTTTTGATCAAGGAAGAGGCTAAACCTCCTCCACTTCAGGGCATAGGACCGCTGGGTGGATGACTTCTGCGCAGCCAGGATCACCGTCCTCACCGCGTCCGGCAGTGAGGCTAGGGCTGGATTCTCCAGGCCACAAGTGGCAGGCTCTCTATGTCCGGGTGCAGAATCCAGCCGTCCTGGATCGACAGCAGGTCAGGATGGAAGTCGAGGCGGAGGAAGCATCTTTTGGAGAGGTGGAGAAGGGATGCGAACCAGGGCTGTCTCGGTCACCACGGAGTGATCAGGATTGCATCCGAACGGTCCGTTGTCATCTTGGACACCACCCTGATGACAAGAGGGAAGGGAGGGAAGGCGTAGAGCAGTTCTCCCGACCAAGTGAAGGCGAACACGTCTCCGAGGGATCTGTCCATTCGCCTCCTGGAGCAGAACTGGGGACAGTGGCTGTTCCATTCGGTCGCGAAGAGGTCAACTTGGGGGGTTCCCCACTGATCGAACAGGTCGCTGACCGTCTCCGGATGGAGCCTCCACTCGTGGCACGCCGAAGGGGATCTGCTTAGGCAGTCCGCCAACTCGTTGTCCTCTCCTGGAAGATGAATCGCCTGGAGGAGCACCTGTCTCTGGATGCACCAGTCCCAAACGCGAAGTGTAATCTCGAGCAGAGTCTTGGATCTGGTGCCTCCCTGTTTGTTGATGTAATACATCACGGTGGTGTTGTCTGTCCTCAGGAGGACCACCTTGCCTGCGACAGCGGATTCGAATGCCCTCAAAGCCTTTTCGACTGCGAACATCTCCAAAGCATTGATGTGGAAATGCTTGTCCTGGGTCGACCACTTGTCTTTGACAACCAGGTCGAGCAGGTGGGTGCCCCAGCCCTCCAGGGAAGCATCGGTTGTCAAAGTCAATTGAGGCTGAGGTTGATGGAAGGGCATCCCGATGCAGACGTTGCGGCCGTCCAGCCATCATCTCAGTGAAGCAGCCTCCTGTCTCGGTACCATGAGCCACTTGGACGGAGGGTCCTCCATCGGAGCGAAGACTGAGAGGAACCAGGACTGCAGAGGTCGGAGGCGAAGCCTTGCCCACGGTGTTACGAATGTCGTTGACGCCATGTGGCCCAGAGCCACTTGGACGTCCCTGGCCCTCACCCTTCTGTGAGAGATGCAAGGCCTCAGCGATGCCACCAACACCTGGAAACGGTCCGGAGGGAGAAAGGCGGAGCATCTTTCGGAGTCGAGGACAGCTCCGATGAACTTGGCCTGTCTGGTCGCGGTGAAGTGGGACTTCTCTTCGTTGACGACCAGTCTGAGGGAGTCCAAAAGGTGCAAGGCAAATGAGACTGCCTCTCGGAGCTCGTGCTGTGAGTCGGCGGCAAACAACCAGTCGTCCAGGTAGGGGAAGACTCTGTAGCCCCTCTGATGAAGGTATGCCACCACTGGTGCCATGCACTTCGTGAAGACCCTCGGAGCCATGGCAAGGCCAAAGGGGAGCACGTTGTAGTGGTACGCGGTGGAGCCGATGGCGAAGGCGAGGAATCTCCGGTGGGACTCCCGAATTCCGATGTGGAAGTAGGCATCCTTCAAGTTGACCGTTGCAAACCACAGGCCCTGGTGGAGAAGTGGCAGAATAGAAGCCAAGGTTACCATCCGGAACCGGCGGTATTCAAGGAAGAGGTTCAGCTCCCTCAAGTCCAAGATGGGTCTAATGCTCCCATTCGCCTTCGGTACCGTGAAGTACCTGGAGAAAAAAGCCCTGGAGCATTGTTCAGGCGATAAAGGGGAGATTGCCCCTTTATCGCGCACTTCGTCGAGAAGGGTGTCCGAGGGGTGAGTGGACATGAAGGCTCCGGTTGGGGGGAGCTCTTGGAATTCGAGGGCATAACCCCTACGGACGATGTCAAGAGCCCAAGAGTCCGTCGTGATGGATGCCCAGGTGTCAATGAAGGGCTGGAGAATGTTCAAAAAGAATGGAGATGGGACGAAGCGTGCAGGAACACTTCAGGATCTTTTCTTGGACTGTTCAGTGTCCTGCCTACGGGGTTTTTGGTACCGGGGAGGGCCGCCTCGCCTGCCAGAAGAGGAGGATTGGGAAGGGTACCTGGAACGTTGGGACCCCTGGTGCTGGTATTGGCACTCCTGGCCATAAGGTCGGAAAGACTGACCTTGAGGCTGCCACGGGCGCTGCTTCTTCCGGAACGGTGTCGACACGGAGGGAGACATGCCGTGCTTCTTGGCCGCAGCCTTCATTTTAAATTTGCGGTTTAGGCGGTCGTCGGTATCCGTATTGAAGAGACCCGAGTCGTCCAAAGGCATCTCTTCAATGGCCGCCTTGACTCCCGGGGTGAGGTCCATGCCGCGCAGCCAGGAGTGTCGATGGAGCGCCATCGATGCCGACATGGCCCTTCCTACACAGTCGGCCATGTTCCGGGACGCAGTGATAAGCCAGCCGCCGATAGAGTGTGTCTCGTCCCAAATCTCGACGAGCTTCCTCTGAGTGTCGTCGGGGATGTCTGGAACCAAGGGAGAGACACCCTCCATGAGAGCCTGGACGTATGCCCCCATACAGGCCGTGTAGTTAATGGCCTTGACGGCAAGTGAGGCTGCAGAGTATGCCTTCTTGGCTAGTCCATCAATCTTGCGGGCCTCACGGTCTACAGGAGAGGTAGCCTGTTTGTGGGTAGAGGCGATCTGGGCACCCTCCACAATAGCTGAGTTTTGTTTAGGGTGTGTCGACAGCCAGGCACAGCTTGCGGGGAGACACGGTAGAGTGACTCTATCTTGCGTGAGGTCCCAAGACCTCTTGATGATGGTCTCTAGCGACGGCAGGAGAGGGATGGACGGTGGGGTTGGGATCCGGCCATGCACTCGGTGCTCTACCGGGTCCCGAGCTGTCTCCTCAGCGTAAGCCAGCTCAATGTCCAGAGCCCTGGACATTTTGATGACATGCTCACTAAAGGTCCTCAAGTCATCCGTGGGGGAAGCTGGCTCTGGATGATGCATGTCCTGTGGAGAATCCTGGAGCGAGAGCTCATCATCAGACAGGGAAGCTGGGGACGGTACTGGCTCCAGGTCCAATTCAGTGTCTGACTGGATTGTCAAATCATCTATCCTGGGCTGGTCATGAGGGGTTGTTGAAGGACGAGCTCTTGGGTCCAGGCGGGTCGCTGCAGCCTTTGATGTTCCTGCATCTGATGGTTTGGGCGCTGCCACCGAGGCCTTCCCCTTAGGGATCTGGCGATGGCATTTTTCTTCAAACCTGCGCAGCGCTGTATCCTGAGGGACCTCCATGTATTACTGGTCCACCTTGGAGTCATAGAAGACCTCAGGATCTTCCGGCTCGACGCCCGAAGCCCACAGAACAGATGGACGTGGGACCGGGGTCGGGGAGCGTCATCCTCCAGACAGCGAACCTTCGTCCCCAGAGTCTCCAAAGGGAGCGGTGGTAAGTCCAGAGAGACTCGGGACTGAACCGCCCTCAATTCTCCCTGATGAGGGCTGCTCCTGGACCTCTGTCCGGGGCCGAGCCGCAGGCTGTGGAGTCGGGACCGGTTGGTCCGGAGAGCGGTGCTTAGCACCCGAGCGATGGTCGGCAGACTTAGAAGCACCTTTGGAAGTAGAGGTCCCCTTGGAGGACTCCTCACGTGGTTTCTTTTGCCTTGGAGCTGACGATGCAGACTCTGCAGCCTTGGCTTTCCTCTTCGGAGCCTTTGGCGTCTCCAGAGGGAAGAATGGGTTGTCCTCAAGGTCCACGATCACAGGAGTTCCGGACTTGGGGGACTTAGGCTTGGGAGCCCTGTCTTTAGCCAAAGGAGAAGAGCTGGATTTTGATGTGCCGGCGGCCGGAGTGCGATCTTCCTTCTCCTTAGCCTTCTTGGCCGGTTTGGACTTCTGTGACGAGACGGACCAATCCCGGCCGGTACCGACCCCGGAGACGGACCCAGAGAGAGACGCTGTCCGAGCCGGGGAGGCTGCAGCTGTCGAACCCTCAGTCCCCAAAGTTTTGTGGGGGCGCTTCGAGGGCTTGTCGGAGGCACTGGCCACATGAGAAGACTTGCCGGTGGCACTGGCCCTGTCTGGGCCGCAGGCCACATGGGAAGGTACAGCGGTCGCCGGGGGTGCAGAGATGGCACTCACAGGGCTCTCCCGGGACTTAGAGACCAAGGGCACAGTTGCTGGAGAAGGGGCGGAAGCCGGACGGGAACCCTCACCCTGCACCTTACCCTGCACGATCGCCGAGGTCAAGCGGGACTCCCGATTCTTCCTCGCTTGGGACGTCATGGACCAATAGAGTGTTAAATCCTCTCATATCCCTCAAGGAATGAAAATCTGAAGGAATGGTTTCTGATAATTCTGGACATATTTCGAAGGATAAACAAAATAATATTAATGAACTCAATATACTTAAGGATGAATGGTCTAAAATGTGTCAAGCAATTGAATTGGTAACTAATAGTCAACATGTAGCAGAAGCGTCCCTATCTTCTGATACAATCCCTCCAAACATTGATGATTGCCAAATCAACCATGGGAATAAAGTACAATTTATGAACTGTTCTGATACATCCTTATCATCAAATGCCCTCCAACCATCTAAAGAAAAGTTCCTAATTGACCTTGAAGTGGTGGAAAATGTGGAATCTCGTCACCAAAATTGGGCCAAAGACTTAAGCGAGCTTATTTCCTTTAGTCCATACATTGATAAACCCCTCGACAAACCTCATGATAAGCTTCATCAGAATGACGATCCTGAGCTCAAACAAACTGAAAAAAAGGCTACGCAGCGACCCTCTAAACTCCCTGATACAAATCAACGAATGGTTACACCTATCCCCGAAGATTTAACAGCCAAACCTAGAATGACATCCCAGACCACTCCAGAAGAGACTTCTCAAGCAGTATCACTGACAAGAGACCTGTATAGTTCTAACTGGAATGGTTGTATCCAGTTAGATGAACAAATTACATCTTCAATTGTACCAGACCCTATTCAGTGACTGCCAGAGAGTGCGCATAAGAGTTCCCCAAGTTTTACGTTACTTTCATGGAATATTGCGGGTTGGGGAAGGAAAAGTGGTGATGTAGATTTTATTGAATATATCAATAAGTTTGACATTGTTTGTTTACAGGAGACATGGTGTCAGTATGACATTTGCTTACATGGATACATATCTTTTTGCGTCCCGGCAGTAAGATCTGGTAAAAAGGGACGATATAAGGGAGGATTAGCTATTATGATAAAAATAAGTAGTGGCCTTCAGCATGTAATTTTAACCCCGTGTAAGGAGATTGCACAAGCAATTCTTCTCCAATTCGAGTCTGTTAAAATAATATTAGTTAATATTTATATACCAGCAAATTATAATAATTTAACAAGTTCAATTTATTGGGACCACCTATCTAATTATATTGATGAGTTTACTAACAAACTTGATCCCGCAGGGTGTTTATTGATGGGGGACTATAATGCTAGAATTGGCCCCTCAAATGACTATCTTTGTGAGCAGTGTATGCTCGATGTAAATACGCCTCCATTTCCACTAAATCTCCCCCGAGTTAGTTTGGATCCAGTTACAAACAAAAATGGGATTCTTCTGGCAAATTTCTGTATTACCCATAATTTATTTATTCTAAACGGTTCAGAGTACTTTCCAAACACAAATGGATTCACTTTTATAGCTACACGAGGGAGAAGTTCCATTGACTATGTATTATCTAGTCCAGTTTTGTTGAATTTGATTACAGCCTTTGAGGTTTGCCATAGGACAGAAAGTGATCATATGCCACTAGTAGTTTCTATGGTATTACCCAATTTAATTATTGCACCTACCATAAACTCTGAAATGTTTGTTAGTTATGAAAGATTAAAACGAATCTATTGGAACTCTCGAACAATGGAGGCAGTCAGTGAAATCTATAAGGAAGCTAGTGCCTTAGCGGTAATGAACGATCTAGCTAATAGCACCACAATAGAAAATGCCCTGGTAAATTATGGGAAAGCAATATCTATTATGAGCATCAAAACAGCTACTTATATAAATCCATCTAGAGGGAGGAGCTCGTGGTTTGATAAAAGTTGCCTTATAGGGAAAAGGAACCTTAGACAAATATTCCAACTTGCTTTAGACAACCCCGAGGAAAATTTTAGTCCTTACCTAAAGGCCAGGGTAGAATTTTATAAGTACATAGAAGACAAAAAGAAAGCTTTTTATCAACAAAATTGGGCCGATTTTGATAAGGACCTGAAATCAAATGATTCCAAAACATTTTGGTTGGCAGTAAGGAGGCATATGAATAACGACTCAAATTTATCTTGCCTTGGCATTTCGCCCCAAATTTGGGTATCGTATTTTACAAATAAGATGCAAACTCAATCAATTGAAAATACTGTAGTAATTACAAACCCTTCTACTATCTGGAGCCCTGTTTCACCAGATGAAGTATATCAATTAATTCTTAAACTAAAATCTGCTAAATCGCCAGGTTATGATTCTATTACGGTAGAGGTTTTGAAACACGGTTCAGAACTATGGTCCAAAGCTTTGGCAAATCTTTTCACCCTGGTAAACAACTCGGGGCTGATTCCGGCAAGCTGGAAAGATTCAATAATTATTCCTATTTTTAAAAAAGGTGATAAGCAAGACCCAGCTAATTATCGCCCGATAAGCCTGCTTTCTGTCGTGGGTAAATTATATGACAGTCATTTAGCATTGAAATTGCAAAGCTGGATGACCACTCAAGCCATTCTGGGACCTGAACAAGCGGGCTTCAGAGGTCACATGTCTACCATAGATCATATTACTGTTATCTCATTTCTCATTAATAAATATATTTCCCGTCCTAAAGGGAAATTATATGCTGCGTTTATTGATCTAAAAGCGGCATTTGACTTAATTCATCGACCTACACTTTGGAGTAAACTGGAGAGTTTATGTATAGATCCAAGACTTTTGTTTTTGTTGAGCCAAATTCATACCAACAATCGCTGTAGGGTAAAATTTACTGATAGTGGTCATCTAACTGACCCTATCTATTCAGGAATAGGTGTAAGACAAGGCTGTGTCCTAGCTCCTCATTTATTTAATTTATTTGTGGCAGATCTTCCAAATTTCATGTCATCGGTTGATACCCATCCTCCTATGCTAGGAAATCGCCCACTTTTAGTGTTACAATATGCTGATGACACTGTATTATTGTCGCTGACTCAGGTGGGCTTAAAGAGAGCCCTGAATAGATTTGGTGAATATTGTGTAAGGTTCCATCTACAGATAAATGTTAACAAATCAAAGGTCTTGGTATTTTCAAAAGGTTTTACTCCAAGGAAATGGATAGTGAATAATCAATCTATAGAACAGGTAAAAATGTATACATATTTGGGCGTTCTATTCCATTACAATGGTCTTTGGGTAAAGCAGAGAGAAAAGGCTGTTCATTCTGGGAAAAGAGCATTGGCAACGCTACAATCCTTTTACTATAAGAAGGGAAACCAAGATGTCCTTGCAGCCCTGAAAATTTATAAAGCCAAAATTAGACCTCTAATACTATATAGTATATCTGTATGGGTAACAGCTTTTAATAAGGAGGTTGAAAATCTACAAACTCGGTTCTGCAGGAAATTGTTATCTATTCCGCCATGTGTTCATTATTTAACGTTATATGACGAACTTGGCTTGGATTCACTGGAGACCACAGCCTGGTTGATGGCGTATAAATATTGGCTTAAAATTCACTATAGACCAAATAGATCTAGTTTAATCTGGTTTCTTCTATCTGATAATTATTATACTAATTGGTCAAAAACCTTTGAAGATAATTTAAAACTAAAGGGTTTAAATTTGGACTCTCTACTCCTATTGACGGAGCAGGAGTGCTTCAAGACAATTAAGGATTGTTTTTTGAGTTGGGAACATAAGAAAATTTATTCTACCCCTCCCAGAGTATGCTCCCCTTTTGTATTTGGCATTCCCCCCTGTTGTGGTGAGATACCAAAGTATTTCCAATCATTGTCCCTTCAGGCTGCGAGGAAAGCCTTCCTCTTTGCAAGACTGAACATCTATCCGTCTTGTGTTACTAAGGGGAGATATATGATAATTCCATTTGCTAACCGTTTATGTATTTGTGAAGTATCCCCAGATACCCTACAACACATTGTCTTTCTTTGCCCATTGTATCAAAAACCGAGAAAGAAACTGATAATGAAACTGATGGAAATGAATTATTGTGTAATGGATATAACTTTAGTGCATTTATTGGAGGATTGTAATGAGCAGATTACACGATTGATGGCAAATTTTCTAATGGAGGCAACAAAAATTTGGTATAATTTGAACAGCGGTAGTGCAGATAATAACTTGTATAAGGAAGGAATTTTAAAGTATCTATGTAAATAATTTTAGTTATAATTTTAATTGTGTATTATGTTTTTGAGATGCCTAATAAAGGTTATGATGATGATGATGATGATGACTATACAAAGCTAAAAATATACAGTATGTACTAAAAGATATACAAATAAACAGGTAAGAATAAAATGTTTACACAATCAAACAGTAAAGATACCATGGGAAGTAAAATAGAATTAAAATGGGAGGTAGAAATAACATAAAACATCCGTCATCATATGTCAAATCTCTTCATCACCCTTACAGTTAACACCAATCATCCCCACATATCAACAGTGATGCTTTATGAAGGAACCGAGCTGTGGCAATAGATATTTTTTAATCTTGTCCACAGTATGATATTCTGATGTGAGTATCCCAGAATATTGTTTGTTTAATATAGGGATCAAGGTATTGGTCCCTTTCCTGTTGGTACAGATTACATTGAAACAAAATGTGTGCTAGATCCTCAATTTCATGGTCACCACAAATACAAGTTCGTTCATTATAAGGGATACCCTGGAATCTCCCTTGTTAAGCCATGGTATCAAGTTGGTCAAACCTTGCTCAGGTGAATGCCTCTCTGAGATGTTTTGGGATCTGTATTTTTAGATAAGGTGGCATTTGAAAGGACCGTTTGTATCGGCTCAACCATTTTAAATTGCCTACCCTACTGAGGGTGGCTATATCTTCTTGGGCCGCAATATCCAAGATTCTCTGTCTTGCACTCTTTCTTGCTTGATCTTTCATAGTGCAGGCTACGGGGAGGCCACAGCTCTTTATAAAGTTTAACAGTTGTATAGACCATGAAGATTGTAGATGGGAGTGCACCTGTTCTAATAGGCATAATCTAGGGAGTCTGTCTGGCTCCATTTCATTAATTTTGCACCAATAATTAAACACTCTGATTTTAGCTTGAGAGTGAATAGAGTAAATTTCTAATTTGGTTCTAACAGCAGCTACTGAGGTTCTTTTATCTACTCCCAGAATACTTCTCAAATGTTGAGACTGGGCTAGTTCTACAACTGCAGTGGAATTTAGACCCCATACTTCCGCTGCATATAAAAGCATAGGTGTAACCTTAGCTTTGTATACATTAATTATTGGGGCTAAGGAGCCTGGGTACTTGTTGACTTTTAATTTAAGAATGAGATTCATATGAGCCTTTGCTCTAAGTGAGCTTCTGTGGTGATGGCATGACCACGATCCATTCTCATTGAATGTTACACCGAGGTAAGAAAAGGAATTTACTTGTTCTATGGCTCACCCTCTAGTTGCCATCTGTGTCTCTGCTGTCTTTTACCAAAAACCATTATGTTTGTCTTAGATTTATTAATGGTCAGAGAGTTATTCCGGCAATAATAGCTAAGTCTTCTTAACAGCCTTCGTATGCCAACTTGTGAATATGATAGTATTATCATATCATCAGCATTGAGCAAGATGTTACAGGAAGTATGTAGAACAAGGGGCATAAGGAGTGCTGAGTCGTTCAATTGTCCTGGTAGGTCATTTATATACACTCGTCCCCCGGGTTACGAAATTAATTCGTTCCGGCGCCATTTTCGTAACCCGGGGGACTTTCGTTAGCCGAATCCCCATAGGCGCTAATGGGGAAAAGCCGCGGCTCCGCCGCGGCTCCATTTAAAACAGCGCCGGCTTTTTTTCGCAAGCCGGGGAAACCTTCGTAACCCGGAAATAATTAATTAATTTTTTTTTTTTCGTATCCCGGGATTTTCGTATCGCGGCGCGTTCGTATCCCGGGGTACCAGTGTACAAATTAAATAACAAGGGGGCTAGTAAACACCCTTGTCTTATCCCTCTATATGTGTCAATTTTATTTGACAAGGCTCCATTTAACCCAAATCTCAATCTCAGACAGGTACCAATATCCAGGGCTTTAATTAGTGACAGCAGTCTCAGTTCTATTTTAAGGTTGATCAGTTTGCTCCAGAGAATTTCTCTATTCACTGCATCAAAGGCTGCTGACAGATTGATAAAAGCAGCATATAGATGTTTTCCTTTACTGGTATATTTGGCAATCATGTGGTTTAATATAAAACAATTATCTTTGGTAGATCGATTTTGTCTAAAGCCTGCTTGTTCTTCGGTTAGAATACCCTTTTCATTAACCCAACTTTCGAGTTTATTCAAAAGGAGCCTAGAATAGATTTTGGCTGTGATGTCTATTAGGCTAATAGACCTACAATTACAGGGGTCTTTGTTGTTCCCTTTTTTATAAATGGGGACCACTATTGCCAATTTCCAACCAACTGGGATCTGGCAGGTATTATTTATATGCGTGAGGAGACCTGTCAAAATAGGCACCCACCATTCACTAATTTGTTTAAATAGTTCTGCTGGTAAGAAGTCCTCCTCTGGTGCTTTATTATTTTTCAGCCCATTAATAATAGACAAAGTCTCTTCTTCAGAGACTGGTGGCCAGGGGAGCAGGGATTCGATAGTTAGGGAATCAGCACTTAAGTGCTGGATTTCAATAATTAATAATAATAATTTGTTTTATTTATATACCGCTATTCCAAAGATCATAGCGGTGAACAGCAAGTAAGCTAATTAGCAAGTAAGCTAATGCAATGGAGTTATTTGATGTAAATAACCATTGGAAATAATTTTCCCATTCCTTAGCAGGTATAGGGATACCATATGGAAATCTCCTTTCCTTTAGAATTCCTGACACAGAATGCCAAAATATAGCTGAATTGTGACTCTTTGCTGCTAACTCTAAACCTGCCCACATTGATGTAGCATAATTTTGTTTCTTTGATTTTATTAGTTTTTTTGTATTCCTTTCTGAGGGACAGCATCTTAGCTTATACTTGACAACAGGTACTCCACTGTGCAGATCTCAGTGCTGACATCACTTTCTTTTTCAGTAACCTGCATTCTATGTCAAACCAGGGAGAAAAACCTTTCTGGTGACTTTTCCCAGCAATGTTGGCTGTCAGATGACACTTCAGTGTTTGACATATGTTAGTAAATGCATTGGTAACAGATGACCAGTCTGCTGAAGGTGACCGAATTATATTAGCCCAGTTATCTACTTCCCCTAGTTTAAGGCTACCTGATATTGCAATGGTATCAACCTTAGCCCATCTGAGTCTGTCATTTTGCCACACCTATTGATTATTTGCAATCCAACAGTCTGTCTGACAACTTGGTCTTCAGTCTGAGGAACCCTGTAAATTTACACTCACAGGTTGATGGTCACTTTCCCCTCTTAGGCGAACAACTATCTCAGAAAACATATCGATTTTGTTTCTTGAAACACAGATAAGATCTAACACACTACTGGAATTAGGTGCATGGTATGTATAAGGTATGTATAAATCTATTGTCTTCATCTCTGCCTCCCAAAATTTGAAGACTACCTTTGAAAATTAAAGAAACCAAGGACAATCCAGCACTATTACATTTGTTATCTCTAGAACGCCATTGAGGATGGTTATCAAAGAATTCGTTTGGTAGGTTATTCTTTTTAGCAAAATTATGCAGAGAAGGACCTACTTTGGTCCAATAGAATTATTACAAAACGAGGGTATCTAATTGTTTGTTCATCCATTAGAACTTCTAAACTTCTCCACAAATTGGTATTAAAGAAGGGAGATGAAATAGGTGGAATATGGACAGGTTACTTACCTGTAACAGTATTTCTTTGAGTGGTCATCTGCGAATTCATACAAATGGGTTGTACTGCACCTGCGCAGTGCCTTCGGAAACTTCTAGAATCACTGGGCAAAGTACTCTTTGCAACATATAGAAACTTTTTGGCGGTAGCTCCACTCACCCCGTATAAAGCCCCTGCTTTCCCGCTCTTTCCCCAGTTCCGCAATTTTCTGCCGTGTAGGCGACAAGAGAATGAGCCAATGTATAGCAGGACATTGGGGAGGATGGGCGGGATTTGTATGAATTCGCAGATGACCACTCGAAGAAATACTGTTACAGGTAAGCAACCTGTCCTTCTTCTTCGTGGTCTCTGCGAATCATACAAATGGGTTGAGACTAGCAAGCTAAGGTTGTAGGCGGAGGGAGTGTCATGACACCTGTATAATAATAATAATAATAATAATAATAATAATAATAATAAGTTTTATTTATAGACCGCTATGATCATGGCGGTGTACAATAAAAATTGCAATACAATACAAAAAATTGCAAGGCCTCTCTCCCCCTCAAGATGGTTGTCGGGGGGAGGGCTCTTTGACTTTCCAGGCCAGGCCTCGTCTCTCCCCCTCAAGATGGTGGTCGGGGGGAGGGCTCTTTGACTTTCCAGGCCAGGCCTCGTCTCTCCCCCTCAAGATGGTGGTCGGGGGGAGGGCTCTTTGACTTTCCAGGCCAGGCCTCGTCTCTTCCCCTCAAGATGGTGGTCGGGGGGAGGGCTCTTTGACTTTCCAGGCCAGGCCTCGTCTCTCCCCCTCAAGATGGTGGTTGGGGGGAGGGCTCTTTGACTTTCCAGGCCAGGCCTCGTCTCTCCCCCTCAAGATGGTGGTCGGGGGGAGGGCTCTTTGACTTTCCAGGCCAGGCCTCGTCTCTCCCCCTCAAGATGGTGGTCGGGGGGAGGGCTCTTTGACTTTCCAGGCCAGGCCTCGTCTCTCCCCCTCAAGATGGTGGTCGGGGGGAGGGCTCTTTGACTTTCCAGGCCAGGCCTCGTCTCTCCCCCTCAAGATGGTGGTCGGGGGGAGGGCTCTTTGACTTTCCAGGCCAGGCCTCGTCTCTCCCCCTCAAGATGGTGGTCGGGGGGAGGGCTCTTTGACTTTCCAGGCCAGGCCTCGTCTCTTCCCCTCAAGATGGTGGTCGGGGGGAGGGCTCTTTGACTTTCCAGGCCAGGCCTCGTCTCTCCCCCTCAAGATGGTGGTCGGGGGAGGGCTCTTTGACTTTCCAGGCCAGGCCTCGTCTCTCCCCCTCAAGATGGTGGTCGGGGGGAGGGCTCTTTGTCTTTCCAGGCCAGGCCTCGTCTCTCCTCCTCAAGATGGTGGTCGGGGGGAGGGCTCTTTGTCTTTCCAGGCCAGGCCTCGTCTCTCCCCCTCAAGATGGTGGTCGGGGGGAGGGCTCTTTGTCTTTCCAGGCCAGGCCTCGTCTCTTCCCCTCAAGATGGTGGTCGAGGGGGAGGGCTCTTAGACTTTCCAGGCCAGGCCTCGTCTCTCCCCCTCAAGATGGCGGTCGGGGGAGGGCTCTTAGACTTTCCAGGCCAGGCCTCGTCTCTCCCCCTCAAGATGGTGGTCGGGGGGAGGGCTCTTAGTCTTTCCAGGCCAGGCCTCGTCTCTCCCCCTCAAGATGGTGGTCGGTATTAACCAAACAGTTTGTTTATTAATCAACAATAAATTGAAAAGGACAACACAGTGTCTTGTGGTCTTATTTATCTTTTTTTTTTGTCCCAACCAAGAGAGACACAGAAACCCCATGACCCTAGAAGGGTAATAAGCCTAACATCGAGCCCTTGCGAGCCCGAGAAGTATAACAGTGAAACATAAACTGCAGTTTAGTAACGAAGAAACCCTACCCAACCAGGTACACGGTCTGCATAACACTATGGTCAGTGTAATCCCGACACCAGGACGGCCCTGCCAAAGGCCGCGTCCCTCTTAGCCCTGGTGTCCAGCCTATAATGTCTAATAAAAGTTAAGGGCTGTGACCACACAGCCGCCTTACAAATGTCATCTAAAGGGATACCCGATAAGAATGCAGATGAAGCTGCTACCGCCCTGGTGGTGTGGGACCGAGCCCTGACCGGCATGGGTCTACCCAGGAGTTCATAGCATAAATGAATGGTATTAGACACCCACATTGATAGCCTCTGAGGTGACACCGGTAGTCCTTTCTTAAAATCTGAGTAACATTGGAACAGTCTCTCGGACCGGCTTGAGTCCCTGGTTCTGTCGAGGTAAAAGGCTAGGGCCCTACGAACATCTAAGGTATGCAGGGCCCTTTCGGCATCGGTGGTCCGATTCGGAGCCAAGGTAGGAAGAACAATGTCCTGACACATGTGGAAGGCCGAGACTACCTTTGGCAAAAAAGGAGATGTCCGTATGGAGCACCACCTTGTCCATATGGAACCTGAGAAAGGGCTGGTCCCGCCGTAAGGCACAGAGTTCACCCACACGGCGGGCAGAGGTAATAGCCACCAAGAAGACTGTCTTCCAAGTCAAAAGTCTAATGTCGACGGTGGCCAAGGGCTCGAAGGGCTTAGACTGTAAGGCCCCCAGTACCGCGTCCAGGCTCCAGGCCGGGGGCGGTACCGAGGCATGGGGATGAAGGTTGTTATAGACCCTCAAAAACCCCTTAATCAGAGGGTCTTTGAAGAGAGAAGGCTTGTTGCCAAATTGAAAATAAGAACAGATGGCCGACAGGTAGCATTTGATAGATGTGAGGCAAAGTCTGGAGTCAGCCAGGGACATCAGGAACTCCAGCACGACCGGTGTCGTCACCTGGGCTGGGGAAAGGCTCTTGCCGGCCAGAAAACGCAAAAACTTGTTCCACTTAAGTGAATAAGATTTCTGAGTAGCAGGTTTTTGAGCGGCCAAGATGACGTTCCGTACCGAGGCCGGTAGCGACCTTGCCACCAAAGGCAAGGTCTCGATATCTGGATGTCGGACTCGACCGCCCTGGACTGTGAGGAGTTCCAGCCTGTAGCTGAGACAAAGAAACCTCCGTCTGGACAGGTGGAGGAGAGATGGGAACCACGGCTGTCAGGGCCACCACGGAGTGATCAGGATGGCGTCGGTTCCGTTCGATGTCATCTTGGAGACTACTTTGGTAATCAACGGAAAGGGGGCAAATGCATAGAGCATCACCCCCGACCAGTCGAAACCGAACGCATCTCCGAGGGACTTCTCGTCTCGCGTCCAGGAGCAGAACTGGGGACAATGAGTGTTGTGGACGGTAGCAAATAAGTCTATCTGAGGAGGTCTATCTATCGACCGAAGAGGTCCTCGACCACCTCGGGATGGAGTCTCCACTCGTGACAGGAGGAGGGGGACCTGCTGAGAAGGTCTGCCAGATCGTTCAGGTCTCCCGGCAGGTGGACAGCTTGGAGCATGATCTCTCGCTCGATGCACCAGTCCCAAATCTGGGTGGAGATCTCGAGAAGAGTCAGCGACCTTGTGCCTCCCTGTTTGTTGAGGTAGAACATTACTGTAGTATTGTCCGTTCTCAGCTGGACGACCCTGCTGGAAAGGCTGGATTCGAAGGCCCTCAGTGCCTTCTCGACCGCCAACATCTCGAGGTCATTGATGTGCAAGGCTCGTTCGACCAGGGATCACGGTCCCTTCACACAAAGGCCCGACGAGTGGGCTCCCCATCTGTCCTCTGATGCGTCTGTAGTGAGGAAGGCCTGCGGCTGGGGCGGCGAAAAAAGGCATGCCGGCGGAGATGTTTCGGGAGTCGAGCCACCAGTGGAGGGAGTGAGCGACCGGCCTGGGAATGGTGAGACGCCTGGATGGGAGGTCCTTTTCGGGGTTGAAGACTGACAGGAACCAGGACTGCAGGGTTCGGGACCAGAGCCTTGCCCATGGTGTAACAAAGGTCGTCGATGCCATATGCCCAAGGGCGACCTGGATCTCTCTGGCGGTAACTCGTCTGCGCCTGAGGCAGGGTTGAAGGGCCAGGGAGAGTGCCTGAAAGCGATCCTGAGGTAGGAAGGCTGCGCAACCTTCGGAGTTGAGGATCAATCCTATAAACCTTATTTGTCTGGTAAAAACCAGCTGAGACTTTTCTAGGTTTACTACTAGTCCCAAGGAAGCGAGCAGCTCCGGGGTGTAGGCAGTGTGGTGTCGCAGCTCGCTGCTTGACGGTGCGGCCAGCAACCAGTCGTCCAGGTAAGGAAAGATCCTTTTGCCTCTCTGGTGAAGGAACGCGACGACTGGAGCCATGCACTTCGTGAAGACTCGCGGAGCTGTGGACAAGCCGAAGCGAAGCACGTTGTATTGGTAGATGTCGGGCTCGACGGCAAAGGCGAGAAACCTGCGATGGCCCTATCTGATGCTGACATGAAAGTAAGCGTCCTTCAGGTCGATTGTCGCGAACCACAGGCCCTGGTGCAACAAAGGTAAAATAGAGGCAAGAGTTATCATACGGAAACGCCGGTAGGCTAAGTATGAGTTCAAGGACCTTAGGTCCAGTATGGGTCTGATGCCCCCATCTGATTTAGGGACTGTGAAATAGCGGGAGAAGAAACATCTAGAGATGTCCGAAGCATCCACAGGCGAGATGGCGCCCTTGGAGAGTAAGGTGCGTACTTCGTCGAGAAGAGTGTCCGAGGGGGTGGTGGAAATAATGGCTCCAGTTGGAGGGAGCTCTTCGAATTCGAGGGCGTAACCCCTACAGACGATGTTAAGGGCCCAAGAATCGGAATTTAAAGAGGCCCAGGTGTCGAAAAAGGGCCTCAGCCTATTCAGAAAATTAGAGGGTGGGAAGGCGACGGAGCACGCTGCATTGTCTCAGGTTCTCTTCTTGGACAGGTCCGTATCCTGCCTGCGGTAGTTCTTTTTGTACCAAGGAGGTCCAGAACGACGGCCCGAGGAGGAGGGAGATTGTGAGGGATATCTCTGTCTCGGCTGGTCCTGGCGCTGGAAGGGACGGTCCTGTTGGAAAGACCTCTGGCCCTGACCGTACCACTGCCGAACACCAGTGAACCTCCTGCGGGAAGAAGCATGGGGGGAAGTTGACATATCATGTTTCTTCGCCGCGGTCCGCATCCTATATTTAAAATTGAGCTTTTCATCTGTCTCACGGTGGAAAAGTCCGGACTCGTCAAAGGACATTTCCTCAATGGTGGAGCGGGCGGTCTGGTTCAAGTCCGAGGACCTAAGCCAAGCATGTCTACAAAGAGCTATTGCCGCAGCCATGGACTTCGCGGCGCAATCGGATGAATGTCTGGCTGATGTGATGAGCCAACTTCCAATGGAATGCGCCTCATCCCGAATTTCCGAGAGGGTACCTTGTGCCTCGTCTGGTAGATCAGGAATGAGGGGGGAAATCTTCTCCATCAGCCATTGGATGTAAGCGCCCATGCAGGCGTTGTAGTTGGCAACTCTGATGTTGAGGGCCGACGAAAAATAGGCCTTCTTAGCCAAGGCATCAACTTTCTTGGCCTCTTTGTCAGAAGGAATTGACGATGCTTTCGGTGTGGAGGTCCGTTGGGAACCTTCCACTATTGCCGAATTCTGCTTTGCGTGCCCAAATAACCACGACGGGTTGGACGGGGCGATTCTATAGAGGGACTCAATTTTCCTGTTGTTGGCAGATGTTGAAGCCGGGGCCTCCCAGGAGCGTCTGGACAACTTCTTGAGGGAAGGCAGGAGGGGGATCGCCGGGGGAGTGGGAAGTTTTCCATGGATCCATCTCTCAATCGGATCCGAGGCCTCGTTCTCGACTTGGGTGATCTGGAGCTTGAGGGCATTGCCCATCTTGATTACATGCTCTGTGAAGGTCCGAACGTCATCTGACGGAGAGACCGCACCGGGCTGGGTGAAATCCTGCTGCGAGGGCTGGTAATCCGTCTCAAGGGAGGATTGTGAACCGTGCCGAGAGCAGTGTCGAGCGCGATGAGACCCCTCGTCATCCGATTCCAGCAGATCCATGACGTCAAGATCCGCCCCGAAGTCGGCACTTCGGGAAGCTGCCGGCACGGCAGTCCGGGGCTTGAAAGGCACGGCCGCTTTGGTGGAGACGTCCGATCGCGGAGCGGAAGAGAGGCCGAAGCGTGACTTGATGGCATCGTGGGGGACAGCCATGTAGTACCTGTCAGTCTCACTATCGTAAAAATAGTCAGCCTCCTGCTCTTGACGCAGAGGCGGGGAGGGCACGCGGTGGACCTGAGCCCGATGCACAATCGTTCCAGGTATCGGAGTTGGAGAGCGACGGCCGTCCCGCGAACTGGCCGGGGAGGCTGGGTTGGAGAGAGGTTTGATGGTGTCCTCCACAAGGTGCCGGAACGTTGGAAGAGGCTGCTTCTTAGCTGGCGACCGTCTCGAGGTCGATAGGGATCGACAGGGCTCGGTGCGATCCGAAGGGTCCTTAGCAGGTTCCTTGTTGGTGGAGCCCTTAGACGCAAGACGTGGGGCCGAATGTGTCCACTCCGAAGTCTCCTGTTCCCGGTCCCGAGAGGAGTTGCCGTGCTTGGAAGCCGAGTGAGGTTCCTGGCGGTCGGTTCGGTGGCGTTTGGAAGCCGAATGATGGTCTTCGGGCGAGAGGGTGTGAGCCCTCTTCGATGACGAAGGTGCAGTGCCAGTCGAGGCCAAGACCTTCGTGGATGAGGATCTCGAGGCAGAACCTTTTTGGGAGCTCGAGTCCATCTGGGATGGGTGAGCATCCTTGGAAGTCGAGGATTTCTTGCTCTTGTCCTTCTTGGGGCCCCGAGAAGCCTTTCCCGAGGGCTTGTCGGTCCCGACCTCCTTGCCATGGGATGTCGGTGCGGGCTCTGTCGGGATGAAGTGAGACACAGGCTCGGTCGGGAGGGACTGAGTCGGTAGGTCGAGGATGACCGGCAGGGTTGAAGGAGTCATCGGAGACGCGGCGGCTGCTGGGGCCGCAGAAGCCATTGCGCCCGCGGTAAGAACCTTGCTGTATATAGCGGCCTTTAAACGGGTCTCCCGATTTTTCCTGGCTTGGGGGGTGAGAGACTTGCAGAGGGCGCAAGCCACCGGAATGTGAGTCTCCCCCAAACAGAGAAGGCAGGCCGAATGTGGATCTTGGCCGGGAATCTTTCCCCCACAGATGGAACACTTCTTAAAGGGGACCAGGGGCATAGCGACTTACAAGCTGTATGGCCAGGAGTCCGAGACTGGCAGCAGGTCGAGAGAGCAGCCAAGTGGAGAGCGAAGCGAAAGAATGGTCAGACAGTCCGAGGTCGGTACACGTATCGAAATAAAGCCAAGCCAAGGGTAAAACGGGAGAATGGTCAAAAACGGTCCAATTGGGTCAATGTCGTGATTCTGAGCTTAAGAGCGAAGTTCCCTAAGGCAGCAAAAGCGGCGCAAAAAAAGGAACTGGGGAAAGAGAGGGAAAGCAGGGGCTTTATAAGGGGTGGGCGGAGCTACCGCCAAAAAGTTTCTATATGTTGCAAAGAGTACTTTGCTCAGTGATTCTAGAAGTTTCCGAAGGCACTGCGCAGGTGCAGTACAACCCATTTGTATGATTTGCAGAGACCACGAAGAAGAAATACATTTATCAATATAACTTCTAAATCCTTGTATGTGAATTTCATGACTAAAAAATTAGAATATTTATCCCCATTATATAAAATCTCTGCTTGCCAATGCAATTCTTGTTTGAGAAGAGTGCAAAGGCCGCCAGAAGCTCTCCCTTTGTTTCTTAATTTTTGGGCGGGGATGTCCCAACATTGAAAGCCAGGAAGTTTGAATGGTTCATCCTCAACAGTTAACCAAGTTTCCTGAATAGCAACAACATCACATTTACAGAGAAAACCCACTGAATCGGCATTCACAGCTTCTTTCCAGCCGGCAACATTCCATGTAACTATTTGGATCCTATCCCCACTTACAGATCTTTCTAAATCAGAAGAGGGGGGAGGATGCATTGGCACATTCAGTCAATTAGAATCTGTATCTACAACCATATTGTCTACAACAATATTGTCAATGCAACCTAAATAAACACAATTGTTGTTTAGGTGATCACCTTTTAATGATATGGTGGTACCATGTTGATGTTGTTGTTGCAGTTGTTCTTCTCTCTCGGTCCCAGTCAAGCTGGGAATCCCTGGAGTCTCATTCTGTGACAGGACCCAGTGTATTACTGCCCTCTCTTCTATCGCTGAGGGCTGCTTAGCAAAGGACTGTCTCTGTGCTTGGGTCCTCTTCAGAGGCGTTATATCTAAGCTAACCCCCTTCTCACACAGCAGCTTTGGAGCACATTCATCAGACACATGGTCAGTTGGAGACTCCATCAGGAGTCATTAGTGGACCAAAAGGATCGCATTCACTAGTGTTTGGTTGCTCAAGATTAGGCAGTTCTTTCATCTGTGTGGGCAAACCACTACAACCTGAATTTGGAGAAAAAAATCTATTAAAGGCTCTGTGGATACCACTGTGTTCCTGAAAGACTGTTTTAATTTTTCCAACTTGAGCAAAATAATATCTTGCTCTTCTCTTGGGAGTAGACCAAATGCATCAACGAAACTGTCCTCAATCTGATGCAGACTGGATTGACTCTCACCTTCAGAATCCTTCTGTGTCAAAACAAGGGGGATTACCACTTTTGGAACTCTTGGGCCAGCAAATAAAGGCTTAATTCTTTCTTCATGAAAGACTCTGATAGGAAAGATTTGGTATCGGGCTAAATCAGCCTTCATCCTCAGTAGCATCAGAGAAATGGTAGAATGCTTAAAGGACATGAAGATTCGTGTTTGATTTAATGACCCAGGGAGCCATTCAACAGCGTCTAAATCTATCTGGCCTAGTTGGCAGTGAAGAAGTTTTCCCAGGGAGGATTTGATTACTTTCTTGGAAATCCATTGACCATCATTAACTCTGTTCTTATGGATACTCAGTGCAGTCCTTTCTGCTTGGAGTATACAGTTATGTTTCACAGAAAAAAGTTTATTACTTTTTATGGCATCCATGATCCTCTTGTGATGCTGTTCCAGGCAATAACTGATTTGTTTCTTGGGGTAGCCTCCTCGGGTCTGAGTTTTTATCATTTCCTTTAGTCCTAGCTTCTAAATCGACCAATTGGTCGCGGTTGTGCAACTTAGTCCCGTCAGTTTCGCAATTGCCTGTACAAGAGGGACTAGTAAGTGATCTTGCAGATATCTTTTGCTCCAACGTCTCTATTTCTCCACTTAACATGTTCAATGTGTGTTCAGATATCAGGATAACGGTTCGTGTAGTAATCAGGCAGTATTTCGTCATAAGTTGTGTTGGGTTCTCCCCAGCTTGTTGCTCCCCATTCTGAATCTCAACATTTCTGGGCATGACCAATTATTTCTGGACTTTATTTCATAATCCCTACGACTAGTATCAAGGCAAATTGCATGAGCTGGCAAGTTATGGTGGGGGCCCAATTCTTCATCTTGGTTTTCAATCAACTTGACACTAAGGGGTGGGGAAGGCTCCAGAGGCTGCTCCTCACCTAACTCTGACTGTAAGCCAGTTCCCAGCCATTCAAATCTATTAGCAATATGAATGGGGTTTGGTTTTCTTACATTCCCATTTCCTACAAAACGTTAGTCAATTCTCGGCTGTTTAGGATGTTTCATCTGGGGTAGTGAGTTTGGACTCCCACCCAACTGTTTCCTTCGTTTTCTCTTTCCCATGACTTATTTCAGACAGTTTTCTCAAAAATTCAGGAACTTGTTAAATATTTGTCTTTGAGAAAAAATTGTCTAAACTGTTTACTATCTTTACTCTATAATGACTGATGGTGTAGAACCGAACATTGGAAATTCAAAATTGAGACTTCTATCAAGCTGGTATATTTCTGGTTATTTTTCAAAGAGTTCTCCCACATTATTAAAGGTATTGGTCTCCCTATATTCTGCATCCATTTTATCATAGTTTCTTTAATAGTACCTTCTTTTGTTTCAATATCCAGAAGTATTTTATAAGTTTTCTTTATAAATCCTTTCACCCCTCCTAAAAGATTTTGTCAAACTCCCTGCTATCTATCTCAATTCCTTCCTTTTTCAAAGCTTTGTTAAACACTTCCTTAAGTTGGATATAATGCAGCCAATTAATCGATATCCCTTCCTGTTGTAATTGTTCTCTGGTTTTTATTTTAATTTCATGTTTTATCGTCGTTGTACAGTCTTCATATTTTATCCACTTGTGATCTTTCTCAAATTCATTTTTATGGAAAGCCTCTTGTGGTGAGGTCCATCTAGGTATTTTTACATTTAAAAAATTCCTGTACTTTTTCCATACTTTAAATAATGCTCTCCTGATAAAGTGTGTGTTTATATCTATCACTTTTGACAAATCATGACATAAATATGTGTGCTATCCTGATTTCATGTTAATACCTTCTAGATCTAACAATTTGAGTTTGTGTAGTAAAATCCAATCTCTTACCCATAAGAGTGAGGATGCGTTGTAGTACAGTTCTAAATTAGGGGGACCAAGCCCTCCTTTTTCTTTTCTGTCTTGTATGACTGCTTTTTTTATTCTGGCTTTCCCCCCCTTCCATATAAAATTTGCTATGTCCTTATTCCAGCTCTTAAACGGTGATTTATTTGTTAGGGATAAGGAAAGTTAAAGGGAAGAATGGAAGCTTGGTTTATTCCCCCCCCCCCCGAAAGGTATAGGAGTGGTTAGCTGATTCAAAGATGGTTTGAAAGAGATGTGAGATAGTGCTGATTTGACTGAAGAACTTCTCTGAGCAAAGGACATCAAACAAACAAATATATATCATATAATCTTTTAGAGCATCTGTATGTCATTGTTCAAGAATGTGTATTTGTATCTTTTTAAAACTCAATAAATTTTATTTTAAAAATCCATCTATAATCATGTTAGCCCTTGAGCACTGTACTTTCTGCAGCTTTCTTCCTCATTTTTTCTTCAATGCCTCCTTTAATTGGCACAGCAATGTATAGTAGTATTCTGTATTAACTTTTTGGCCCCTCTGAAGATAGTCACTCATTAAATGTATTTGTTTCCCCCAAAAGTTGTGACTGTGACTTTTCCTACTGACCTGTGAGGCTTTAGGCTGCATCAATAGAAGTACATTGTCTAGATCAAAGGAAGTAATAGTACCACTCTATTCTGCTTTGGTCAGACCTCACCTGGAATACTATGTCCAGTTCTGGACACCACAATTCAAAAAGGATGCTGACAAGCTGGAGCGTCTCCAGGAGAGGGTGATTAAAGTTGTGAAAGATCTGGAAACCATGTCTTATGAGGAAAGATTGAGGGAGCTGGGGATATTGAGACTCATGAAAAGAAGGTTAAGAGGGGACATAATAGTCATGTTTAAATATATGAAGGGAGGTCATATCGAAGAGTAAACAAGCTTGTTTTCCATGGCTCCAGAGATTAGAACAAGGAGCAATGGATGCAAACTACAGGAAAAGAGATTCCACATCAACATTAGGAAGAACATCCTGACAGTAAGAGCTGCTCAACAATGGGACATAATCTCTTGGAGAGTGGTGGAGTCTCCTTCTTTGGAGGTCTTTAAACAGAGGCTGGATTCAGGGATGCTTTGACTGTGATTTCCTGCATGGTAGGGGTTGGATTGGATGACCCTTCAGGTCTTTTCCAACTCTATGATTCTATGAAATGCACACACAGCTAGACAACTTCATCAGGAAAGAAGAAACCCTTAAAGTGAACAAAGTTTGGCTACCAGTCCTGAAAAACACCAAAATGAAGACCCAGCAAGTACAAATGAAAACCACCTATGTTTATATCTGTTGAGAAAAAAACTTGAAGCAAAGGTTTCAGAGGAGGTGGAAAGGAAGTTAAAATTTATAAAACAATTTTTTTTGAAAAGGCAAATAAATGTGGTAAATGGCTGGCACATAGACTACGTGACGAGAAACATAAAAAATTAATTACACAGATAAACACGAATAAAGGAACTTGTGTTAAACAAGAAGAACTCAAAAAAGCTTTCTGGGAATATTATTCACAACTGTACAAAAGGGACAATATACAAGAGGAAAAAATAAAGAATTATCTTGATAAACAATGCATTAAAAATAAATAAACAACAACAAGAGACACTGAATGCCACTATTACAATAGAAGAAGTAGACTCAGTAATCAAGAAGTTAAAATTGGATAAAGCTCCAGGACCGGATGGATTCACGGCAACATATTATAAGGAATTTATAGAGGAAATTAAATTACCTTTAGTAAAAACTCTGAATGATATAAAAGAACACGGAATCCTTGAGTCATGGAAAAATGCAAACATCACAGTAATTCCTAAGGAGGGGAAAGATTCTTTACAAGTAGCTAATTACAGACCAATTTCTTTATTGAATACTGACTATAAAATTTTTACGATGATTTTAGCAGATAGATTCAAAAAGATATTACAGGATTACATTAAAGAAGAACAATCAGGATTCCTTCCGAGAAGACAATTGAATGAAAATACCAGATATGTTATTGACATTCTAGAATATTACGAAAGAAACAATCATAAAAAAATTAGGCTTAATATTCCTGGATGCCAAGAAAGCGTTTGATAGCGTTTTGATAACTGGAATTATATGTTTGAAATAATGAGAAGAATGGAATTAGGAGCGGACTTTGAAACTTGGATAAGAAAGATATATGAAGATCAAAATGCACAAATCATAGTCAATGGGAATAAATCAGAATGAATCGAGATTGAGAAAGGTACAAGACAGGGTTGTCCAATATCACCGCTTTTATTCATTATGGTTTTAGAGATACTACTCAACAGAATTAGAGATGACTCAATAATAAGTGGCACTCAAATTAAAAGTTACAATTACAAATTGAAAGCGTATGCAGATGACGTTTTGATTGTAATAGAGGACCCATTAAAGCAAGTACAACAGCTGTTTGAAGTAATTGAGGAATACGGGAAAATATCAGGCTTCAAAGTAAATTATCAAAAAACTGTTAAGATCACGAAGAACTTATCGAGAAAAGAAAAACAAGATCTAGCAAGGATTACCGGTTTGCCAGGTGAAAAAGAAGACAAAATACTTAGGAGTTTGGATAACTGATAAAAACATGGAACTTTTTGAGAACAATTACAAATCAAGATGGAAAGAAATTTAAAAAGATATGGAAAAATGGTCAAAATTGAATTTGTCTTTGTTTGGCTGTATTGAGGCAATTAAGATGATGATTCTACCGAAAATAAATTTCCTATTTCAAACAATTCCCATTCTAATTAATGAGAAAACATTTAAAGAATGGCAGAAAGATTTAAATTTATTCATATGGAACAATAAAAAGCCACGAGCGAATCGGAAGATAATGACGTACCAAAAAGAAGTCGGTGGCGGAGGAATTCCAGACCTAAAGCTTTACTATGAGGCAAATATATTAAATTGGATTACTGAATGGATCAGGCTGAAAAATGAAAAACTCCTTAATTTGGAAGGATTTGATAACAGGTTTGGATGGCACGCGTACTTATGGTATGATAAAGCGGCTATACACAAGGATTTTTCACACCACTTGATTAGGAGATCCTTACTTAAAACATGGGAAAAAATTAAGAAGAAAACATTTTGAGAAATACCTTTGTGGGTATCTTCTCAAGAAGCATTTTTTGGAAGGTGGAAGGATCTCGACATTTGGCTGACTTAGAAAGACATTTTAACCAAATCAAGTAATAATATGAAATGAAATCGATCGAAAATTTAAAACAACTTGACCCCAAAGTACCTTGGTATCCTTATATGCAGATTAAAGAAAGATTTAAAATAGACCAAAAACTGCAAGGCTTTGAAAAAGAAACTTCGGACTTGTCAAAATTTTTATTAAATACAGTTGACAAAAAGACTGCTACATTACATAAATTCCTTAGAGAACTTGAACAAGAAAAGGAACCTGTTTTGGATACAATGATAAAATGCAAAATACTATAGAGATGGATAGTTGGAAGAACGCAAGAGAAAGGACTAAAAAATTCACTAAATGTCAAAACCTTGGGGAAATTATTGGAAAATGGAACACAGATGGTACTTAACACCGAGTAAGATAACAAAAATTTACAAAACAGTCTATGTTGGAAATATGAAAAGGCACCAGGAACTTGGTTTCATGTTTGGTGGAAATGCCCAAAACTAAAGTTGTACTGGAAAAACATACACAGAGAAATTGAACGTATTTTTCAACTGAATTTTGAAATGAGACCAGAAATGTATTTACTGAATATGTTAGACAAAGTTCCAGCGCAAATCAAAATTAAACATGAGAGAACAATACTATATTTAATAACTGCTGCCAGAATTATATTAGCTCAATATTGGAAAAGCCAAATAATACCTGATTAGGATCTTTGGTGGGCAAAAATCCATGAATTTCGAGAGATGGACATTCTCACTGGCCGTTTATCTAATAAAGACACTACACTAATAGAGGAAGAATGGGACCAGATAATGAAAAATTGCAGGTTAGAGACATAAGAATGCAGACACGACAACCTATAAGCAACTTATTTGTAATATAATACTCAAGAAATTGTACCATTTGGGGGAATATACTTCGAGGTAACAGGAAGTAAAAAGAGAAACTGATATATAAAAAAGAGAATATTGAAATGTATGGGTATAGTGTTTGGGAATTGTTTTTAAAGTGACTTTGGAAGTACTGATCTGTGAACTTCAATATATTTTCTGATACTATGTAGTAACTTGAAGCTTTTTTATTGTTTTTTTTTAATATAAAATGCTTTTATAAATAAATAAATATAAATAAATAAATAAATAAATAAATAAATAAATAAGAAAACCACCTATGGTCAGGAAGGTTTCCCAGTAGACAATGGATCACTAATTAAATAGACACCCTGAGGCCTTGCCATTCAACAACAGGCCAACACACAGATTAACATATAAATCACTTCCTCTCAACCAAGGGTCACACAGTATATATACCCCCACTCACTTCCATGCCAGCATTATCTGAAAACCCCACAAAAAACCTAGGCTGGATTTATTAATTTTAAATGGTGTGGCCTCTGAGGATTGTTTGGTGAATTTACATTCTTCAACATATGTGATTCTAGTATGGTGGCCTACTTTTTGTTTCTAGCAATGCTTTTTAGTTATTCTATTACTTTTGTTTATATGGGAAACCTATAAACACTACAATAATCCATGTATATGCACCAACCACAGATGCAGATGAAGAAGAAATTGAGAAATTCTATGATGCAGTCCAGGAAGAAATTGACAACATATCATCACAAGATTTTAAGCTAATCATTGGAGACTTGAATGCTAAAATTGGCAACAAAGAAGAATCAAAAACAGTAGGAAGATTTGGATTAGGAACAAGAAATAAAGCAGAATACAATAGTATGGAATGCATTAAAAGCGGTAATAAGGGGATGGATGATTTAAAAATCCTCAGAGATAAAAAGAAAAAGAGATGAGAAATTGAACAAATTGAATGGTGAACTGGAAAGAAAAGAGAAAGATTTAAAGAAAAAAAAACCCAAAATCAGAAGGTGCTTCAAGAGATAAAATATTTGCAAAGGCAAATATCAATTTTATTGACAGAAGAAATGGAGAAAAAATTAAAATTCACCAAACAAAAATATTTTGAGTCAGCAAATAAGCTGGGGAAAATTTTGGCCTATCAATTGAAGAAAGAAAAAAAAATAAAACAATCAGTTATGTCAATTACAGATTCAGGGACAATAATAAGATGTCAGAATATAATTAAGAAGATTTTTTTAGGTTATTATAACAATTTGTTTAAAGATTCAAAAATCAAGAATTCAAAGATAATGAAATATTTGGAACAACAAAATATTAAGAAATTTACGAACGAGGAAAGGGAAGTATTGAACAAAGAAATCACTGTTCAAGAACTATTGGAAGCTATACAAAAAAGCAAATCTGGGAAAACTCCTGGGCCTGATGGTTTTCCTAATGAGTTTTATAAGTCTTGTGAGAAACATTTAACTGGACCCTTGTTAACAACGATGAATGAAACCATGATCAGTAAAATACCCCAAACATGGACCCAATTGAATATAATATTAATACCAAAAGAAGGAAAAGATTTGACAGAGTTAAAAAATTACAGACCTATTTCACTTCTAAATTCAGATTGTAAATTATTTGTCTCTATATTGGCAGCAAGATTAAAAAACGTATTGAGTAATTGGATTTTTTCAGACCAATGCGGCTTTCTCCCAAATAGAATGATAAAAGATAATATTAGAAATATATTAAATTTGATTGAAATTCATGAAAAGAGAATAGATAAAAAATTAGCAATGATTTTTATAGATGCGGAGAAAGAGTTTGATAACATTAATTGGGAGTTTGGGGTATTGAGGAAGATAGATGTAGGAGAGAAGTTTCAAAAATGGATTGAAACAATTTATAAAAAACAAGAGGCATCAATATTGGTGAATGGGGAAAAACAGATCTGTGCAGTATCTGTAAAGGTGTGAGACAGGGCTGCCCCATGTCGCCACTTTTATTTATATTAACATTGGAGATTCTCCTGACCAATATATGAGAAAACCATTTGATAGAAGGTTTTAAACTGACAAGAGAGGAATATAAATTGAGAGCTTATGCAGATGACCTTGTCCTAACTATTTCTAACCCAATTGACAGTAGTGATAATTTGATGGAGTTGCTTAAAAAATTTGGAAGAGTGGCAGGATACTGAATTAATAAAGAAAAAACAACCACGTTGACAATGAATTTGACACAAGAAGAGGTGGATAGATTGAAAGAGAAGACAGGATTCCAGGTAAAGAAATGGGTAAATTATTTGGTTATTACCATAACAACCAAAAATACAGAACCTTTCGATAATAATTATGGGAAAATTTGGAAATCGATAAAAAAAGATTTGAATAGATGGAAGAACATAAATATATCCTCGATGGGTAAGACAGCGACAATAAAGATTATGGTTTTACCAAAGTTAATGTTTTTCTTCCAAAATCTTCCTATAATTATTAACGACCAACCCTTTAAAATTTGGGAAAAGGAATTATCGAAATTTATTTGGAATAATAAGAAAAAACCACCCAGAGATAAAATGAAAACATTACAGGATTCAGTAAATAGAGGAGGCCTTGCACTTCCCAATATAAAATGGTACTACTATGAGTGTTTGTTAGATTGGATAATGGATTGGATAAGATTAAATAAAATAAGAACTTTAAACTTGGAAAAAGCAGATTTAAAATTTGATTTACATGGTTATATGTTTTATGAAAAGATTAAACTTGATGGTAATTTCAAGAACCATTTTATTAGAAAATCCTTGATAAGAATCTGGCTAAAAGCTCAACTCAGGCTTGCATCCTTCCGAGGTCGCTAAAATGAGTACCCAGACTGTTGGGGGCAAATTAGCTTACTTGCTAATTAGCTTACTTGCTGTTCACTGCTATGATCTTTGGAATAGCGGTATATAAATAAAACAAATTATTATTAATATTATTATTATTATTATTAAAATATAAATCAAGATGGTGTTCAAAAATTCCAATATGGGTATCCACAAATCAGGCAATGTTTGCTAGAGAGGTTTTAAAGGAAAATGAGTGGGTGACATATGTTGATATAACGAAATTACATCAAGGGGAGAGAGTAATGAAAACGCAAGAGGAATTACAGAAGGAAGGTTTTTCTTGTAATTGGTTTACATATAGGCAACTAAAAGAAAGATTTGATGTGGATGACAAAGTTAATGGAATAGGCCTTGTAGATCCAGATTTAGAAAATATAATAAAAAACCCCAAAAAACAAATATCAAAATTATATAAATTAATAAGTAAATTTGAGTTAGAGGATGAAGTAATTAAAGAGTTTATGGTGAAATGTGCTAAAGATTTAAATGAAACTATATTTTTGGAACAATGAGAAACACTTTGGGAGAAAAGAATAAATTTAACTTTAACTTTAAATGTGGAATTAAAAGAAATTTTTTATAAATCACTTTACAGGTGGTATTTAACACCCTACAAAATATCAAAGATGTTTAAAAATAATAAAAATGTCTGTTGAAAATGTCATAAAGAAGTGGGCACGTATTTACATTGTTGGTGGAACTGCCAAGAGGTGAAAACATTTTGGAAAGAAATTCATGCAGAGATGAAGAAAATATTTAATCTGGAGGGGCGAATGGACCCCAAGATGTATCTCTTGAACATAACAGATGGGATAAAATTGGAACAAAAAAGAGACAAATTATTATTTCATACAATTGTGGCTGAAAGATCTACGCTAGCGAGATGTTGGAAGAGAGAAGAAATCCCTACAGTAGAAGATTGGAGGTTGAAGGTCATGGAGCTATTTGAAATGGATAGACTCGCGATTTTGTTAAAAAAGTCTCATTAATGGATTTTTTTAAAAAGACTGGGACCCATGGAGAGTATATATTCAAAAAGAGAAAAAGGGAGAAATACATGTCGCATTAGAGGAAAATTGAAAGAGAGTTAGTATATAGTTAATATATAGGCAGAAGTGAGTAGTTTAAATAGAGGTGGAAGGAAAAAGAGAGTGAGAGAATGACACAAATAATTGTACTGAACAGAATGAATCTCAAGGTTGTTGAGGCTTAATTGAAAAAAAAGAGTGAATTTTTGGTAAAGATACTTAATCATTTGATAAAATCTCAGTGATTCTAGGAAGTGGTTATGTATGTATGTATGAATGTAATTTAGGTAGCAAGTTAATATGTTTTGGATTGGATTTTCACTTAATAAAATTTATATATATTAAAAAAATTCTGTGAGGCCAACAATCTATTCACTGCAAATACCTGCTTCATACAACCAAATAGGAGACTATACACCTGGACATCACCAGATGGTAAACACAAAAACCAGGTAGACCACATAATTGCAAGTAGAAGATGGAGAAGCTCTATCTTTGTGACCAAAACCAAACCAGGAGCATAACACCAATTGCTCATAACAAAAATAAGAGTTAAGCTCAAGAAGAAAGCAAAAACCATCATTATACCAGTCAGTCAGTCAGGCAGTCAGTCAACCTTTATTAGGCATAGAAAAACAACATGCATTTACAATAAAACTTCAGGATCTTTATTAACATTTAAGCCACAATCTTGTTGCCTCCACCAGAAAATTGGCCATTAACCTGGTAATATGTAGGTTCTGCTCTTCCAATAGGTATTCCACTGATAACCCATTCAAAGAGATATTCATTTCCAATAACCCTCTAAACAATTTCCCCCTCAGAATTATATACAATGGACAAAGCAATACAATATGATGGAGAACATCTGGAACTTGATCACAGTGACATACATGATTCAAAAATGGGGTCTGCAGATATCTTGTCCCGGTCTCATTTGAGGGATGTACATTCAGTCTTGCAAACAAAAAGGTCTTCCTCGACACCAGCAGTGAACGGGTTTGAAAATAATCTGGAATCCTACCCTGCAAGGGGGGGATACTGAGCATCGCTGGAGAACACACTCTAGGAGGAGTTGGATATGTCAGCTGATGTTCTCTCTCTGCAAGGCAGACCCTAATAGATTCAAGACACTCCTTTTTGGTAAGTAAAAGGAGAGACTCAACATTTAAACCCACAGAAATTACTTTACTTTCATAAAATTTAGCTCAATTAGCATAGTAAACGTCAGATAGTAGGAACCATACAAGACTGGCTCTATTAGGCCTGAAATGTATCTTAAACCAAAACCTATAAGTCATCAACCAGGCTTCAGTTTCAAGAGCATTCAATCACAGTTCTGCATAGAGAGTCAAATGGTGTACACATGGCGGTACAGATAATAGTCTCCTGAAAAAATGTATCTGTAAATGTTCAATGTCCTTATTAAAGGCTGGAACCCAGGTTAATATGCTGTAAAGTAATTGCAGTTTTAATTTGGCTTTGTAAATTTTTAAGGCCGCTAGAATATCCTGGTTGCCTTTTTTATAATAAAAAGATTGTATAACGGTCAATGATCTTTTCCCTGTTTGTATTACTTTATCTCTCTGTTTATTCCATTGCCCGTTAAAATGAAAAAAACAAACACCAAGGTAAACATACTTTTTGACCTGCTCAATTGTTTGATTACCAACCTTCCACGTTCTCAGTACAAATCTTTTAGAAAATACCAATATTTTGGATTTCTCAAACTTTACCAGTAGGTGAAATTTGTAACAATATGCAGAAAATCTTTTCAAGGCTCTTACCATACCCACCTGAGATAGAGAGAGTAATAAAGTATCGTCGGCATATTGGAGTACAAAAAGCGGACGATTTCCCAGTGAAGGTGGGTGAGAATCTACTGTGATCATAAAGGCAGGTAGATCAGCCACAAATAGATTAAACAGACGAGGAGCCAACACACAACCCTGTCTGACTCCTATACCAGAGTAGATAGGGTCTGTTAATAGGCCCAATTCAGAAAATGTCACTCTGCAATTATTATTTGTATGGAGTTGGCCTAAAAGAAACAACAATTGAGGAGATATATTAAGCCTATCCAACTTGTCTCAAAGTAAAGGCCGGTGAACTGAATCAAAAGCAGCCTTCAGATCAATAAAAGCTGCATATAGTTTACCTTTAGGGTGCAACAGGTATTTGTTAATGAGGAATGAAAGCACTGTTATGTGATCAACAGTAGACATATGTCTGCTAAAACTCGCTTGTTCTGGACCTAGCAAAGCTTGTGCATTCATCCAACTCTGTAATTTCAAATCCAAAAAACTGGCACATTATACCAAAATATGACCTGAATAACATTTCAGATGAATTCAAGGAAAATGCAAAAAACAGATTTGAACTATTGAGTATAACTGACTGGGAACATGAAGAAATGTGGACAGAAGTCAAAGACATAATTAAGGATGACTGCAAGAAAATACTAACAGTGGCAAAACGAAAGATAAGAAACAATGGATGACAGATGAAACACTTCATGCAATAAAAGAAAAAAGAAAAACAAAAGCAAAGGGAAAAAAAGAAAAGCAAAAGCAAAGCCAGAAGTATGAACACAACCGTCCATCTGACATGCAGGGATAGGAGAAATACTGTACTACAATGATCAATGAAGAGATATAGACGAAAACAACAAAAAGGGAAGAATGAGAGCCTTCTATCAAAAAATCCAGGAAATTAAAGCCAAGTTCAAATTGAGGGCAGGGATGCTCTATGGAGAAAAAAAGAACATAATAAAAAGAACAAGAAGAAATAAAAAGACGCTGGAGGCAATTCACAGAAGAGTTATACAAAAGAGATAATGGAATGAATGCTACTTGGAATGAGGAGTCATATGAAGATGAACCCCAAATTCTAAAAAGTGAAATGGAATCTGCAATAAAGGAAATGGGAAGAATAAAATCACCGGGAACAGATGATATCCCAGTTGAACTGCTACAGTGCCTACAGACAGATGCAACTTCAGTGCAAACTGAAATATGCCAATAAATATGGAAAACAAAGCAGTGGCCAACAGACTGGAAATGCTCGATATACATACCAATCCACAAGAGAGGAGATACAAACGACTGCAGCAACTATAGGACAGTAGCACTAATCTCACATGCAAGCAAAATAATGCTCAAAATTCTGCAGCATACATACATGGAGCGAGAAGGACAGGTTGCTTACCTGTAACGGTATTTCTTCGAGTGGTCATCTGCGAATACATACAGATGGGTTTTATTGCGCCTGCGCAGTGCTGCTCAGAAACGTCTGGAATCACTGGGCAAAGTAGACTTTGCAACTTATGGCAGCTTTTTGGCGGTAACTCCGCCCACCCTTTATAAGGCCCCTGCCTTCCTGCTCTTTCCTCAGTTCCAACTTTTTCCGCTGCATAAGAGAAGAATGAGCCAATCAAGAGCAGGACACTGAGGGGAGGATGGGCGGGATTTGTATGTATTCGCAGATGACCACTCGAAGAAATACTGTTATAGGTAAGCAACCTGTCCTTCTTCGTGGTCTCTGCGAATCATACAAATGGGTTAGACTGACAAGGTAAGTGGCAGAGGGAGTGTCCTGAAACCAGATAAGGGTAAACAAAGTGGTTTATTTTCAATAATAAATATTTGAAACCACAATAACTATCAGTCTTTTGTCAATCATTTCTTGACTATCATTTGACAGCATTAAATTAGGAGCTGCAACTCCCATGAAGCAAGAAGAATATGAAAACAAGAACTGAGACCCTTGGGGTCTAGTGTAAATTTCATAACATCAAATGACAGCAACATTCCCTGGGTATATCTCAACCACCAACCCAATGTGGCATTAGTAATACAAATTTCAATGCAACTCAGAAACCAATACTGCTCTACCAAAAGCTGCATCCTGTATGGCCCTGGTGTCCAGCCTGTAATGTTTGATAAAAGTCATTGGCTGGGACCAGACAGCAGCTTTGCAGACATCCTCCAGAGGCATCCCAGTCAAAAAAGCGGAGGGCGCTGTCACCGCCCTAGTTGCATACGACCATACCCTGGTAGGGAGAGGCCTGCCCAACAGTTCATAGCAGAGGTGGATGGTACCAGCCACCCATTTAGAAAACCTCTGCGCCGAAACGGGCAGTCCCTTTTTCGGTTCCGAGTAACACTGGAACAGTCTCTCGGAACGGCTCGAACCCGCAGTTCTGTCCAAATAGAAGGCCAAGGCCCTCCTAACGTCCAAGGTGTGTAAAGTCCGTTCAAACTCCGTAGTCGGGTTCGAGGCCAGGGTAGGCAGCACAATGTCCTGACACATATGAAAGGCCGACACCACCTTAGGCAAGAAGGTGATATCGGTACGGAGAACTACTTTGTCCTTATGGAATCTCAAAAAGGGTTGGTCTCTCAGTAAGGCACAAAGTTCGCCCGCATGACGGGCCGACGTGATGGCCACAAGGAAGGCAGTCTTCCATGTCAACACTCTCAAGTCCGTTGTGGCCATAGGTTCAAAGGGCTTGGATTGTAAGGCCGTCAGTACCGAGTCCAATCTCCAAGCTGGGGTCGGTACCGAACCCGGGGGGGGGGGTAGAGATTGCCACATCCCTTCAAGAAAGCCTTAACAAAGGGGTCCCAGAAAAAAGAAGGTTTGTCCCCAAACTGAAACTGAGAACAAATGGCAGAAAGATAGCACTTGATGGAGGTGAGGCTGAGCCCCTCCTCCAACAGTGCCATAAGGAATTGCAACACCACTGGGGTAGAGATCCGGTCCCGGTCAATATTCCTATCGGACAGGAACCGGCAAAACCTCTTCCATTTCGAGGCATAAGATCTTTGGGTGGACGGTTTGTGGGCAGCAAGAATCACCGTCCGCACAGAGTCCGGCAATGTAGCTAGGGACGGAGCCTCCACGCCACCAAGGGTAGGTTCTCCATGTCCGGATGACGGACCCGGCCGTTCCGGATCGTGAGGAGGTCTGGGCGAAACTCGATCTGGAGAAACGTCCTCTCTGACAGGTCCAGTAGAGATGGGAACAACGGCTGTCTGGGCCACCACGGGGTGATGAGGATCGCATCCGACTGGTCTGAAGTCATTCTGGATACCACCCGGACAATCAGCGGGAATGGAGGGAAGGCGTAAAGCATGTCCTCCGTCCATGTGAAACCGAACGCGTCTCCTAGGGATCGTGTGCAGCGCGTCCTGGAACAGAATTGGGGACAGTGAGCGTTGGCCTCGGTCGCGAAAAGGTTGATTTGGGGGGTTCCCCATCGGCTGAATATCTCTCTGATTGCCTCCGGGTGAAGCCTCCACTTGTGTGAGACTGATGAGGCTCTGCTGAGTCAGTCTGCCAGGTCGTTGTCCTCTCCCTGGAGGTGAATTGCCTGGAGATGGATTCGTCTTGGGATGCACCAGTCCCATATCCTCATCGAGATGTCCAGCAGTGTCATCGACTTGGTGCCTCCTTGCTTGTTTATGTAGAACAGGACCGTCGTGTTGTCCGTTCTGAGGAGTATCACCTGGCCGGTCAACACCGACTCGAATGCCCTCAGGGCCTTTTCTACAGCCAGCATCTCGAGGGCATTGATGTGGAGTCGTCGCTCCGTCAAGGACCACTTTTCTTTTATGACCAACTCGAGCAGGTGAGCCCCCCAGCCATCCAGGGATGCGTTGGTCATTAGAGTCAGCTGTGGCTGCGGCGGAGAGAAAGGTAAGCCAGCGCAGATGTTTTGAGGGTCGAGCCACCACTTGAGGGAGGACGCGACGGGTCTCGGGATGGTAAGCCACTTGTGCGGCGAGTCCATCATCGGATTGAAGACCGAGAAGAACCATCTCTGCAGCGGTCGTAGATGAAGCCTTGCCCACAGTGTCACAAAGGTTGTGGAGGCCATATGGCCCAGAGCCACCTGGGCGTCTCTGGCTCTGACCCTCCTGTAGCTTAGGAGAGGACGCAGAGCCGACCTGAGTGACTGAAAACGGTCCTGAGGGAGGAACGCGGTACAAATGTCGGAGTCTAACACGGCGCCAATGAACCAGACCTGCTTGGAAGGGTTGCGGCGAGACTTGTCCAGGTTGATCACCAGTCTGAGAGATCTGAGGAGTGCGATTGTGAAGTCGATGGCCTGAAGGAGCCTTTCTCGTGAAGAGGCTGCTAGAAGCCAATCGTCCAGGTACAGGAACACCCTGTAGCCTCTTTGGTGAAGATAGCCCACCACTGGTGCCAGACACTTGGTGAAGACTCTCGGCGCCGTCGCCAGTCCAAACGGCAGAACGTTGTAGTGGTAGGTGTCGGAGCCGACGGCGAAGGTGAGGAATCTCCTGTGGGCCTCCCAAATTGTAATGTGGAAGTAGGCATCGTTCAAGTTGACCGTCGCGAACCACAGGTCCTAGTGGAGAAGGGGCAATATCGAAGCTAGAGTCACCATACGGAACCAACGGTAGTGGAGGAAACGGTTTAGGTCTCTCAAGTCCAAGATGGGCCTAATCCCCCCATCCGGTTTAGGCACCGTAAAATATCTGGAGAAAAAGGCTCGAGGCCAATTAGCAGTCTGTAGCGGGGAAATCGCCCCTTTTTGCAGTAGAGAGCATACTTCGTCGAGAAGGGTGTCCGAGGGTGGGGTGGGAATAAAAGTCCCCGTCAGGGGAAGTTCCTTGAACTCGAGGGCGTAACCCCTACGGACGATGGTAAGTGCCCAAGAGTCAGATGTTATAGTGGCCCAGGTGTCAACAAAGGGCCGTAAGATGTTCAAGAAGAAGGGAGA
This sequence comes from Sceloporus occidentalis, assembly GCA_023333645.1. Lineage (NCBI taxonomy): Eukaryota > Metazoa > Chordata > Lepidosauria > Squamata > Phrynosomatidae > Sceloporus > Sceloporus occidentalis. The sequence continues at coordinate 123,655,085 of JALMGF010000003.1, forward strand.
TGGGGTGCCGAAGTACGCAGGACCACATCACGACCTTTTCTTGGCCTGGTCCGACTCCTGCCGGTGGGGCTTATGATACCGGGCTGGAGGACCTCATCTACCGGAGGAGGAAGGGGAATGAGAGGGGTATGTAGGGCACTGAGAACCCTGGTGTTGGCCCTGTCGCTCCTGTTGGAAGGGCCTGAACTGCTGGCCTTGGGGCTGCCACTGGCACTGTCTTCTCCGGAACTGAGGAGTAGAGGCGGAGGACATACCGTGTCTCTTGGCGGCAGCCTTGAGTTTGAACTTTCTGTTGAGACGGTCGTCAGTCTCCGCGTGGAACAACCCCGACTCGTCCAACGGCATGTCCTCGATGGTAGTCTTGACTCCAGGGGTCAAATCGGTTCCACGAAGCCAGGCATGGCGCCGAAGAGCCAGTGAAGCCGACATCGCCCGACCCGCACAGTCAGCTACGTTGCGGGAAGCTGTGATGAGCCAACCCCCGATGGAGTGGGCCTCATCCCTGATTTCGACCAGCCTCCGCTGCGCTTCATCTGGGACGTCCGGGATCAGGGGTGAGATATCCTCCATCAGAGCCTGGACATAAGCCCCCATGCAGGCGGTATAGTTAATAGCCTTTACCGCCAAGGAGGATGCCGAGTAAGCCTTTTTTGCAAGGCCATCCACCTTGTGGGCCTCTCGGTCAACAGGAGAGGTGGCCTGTTTATGAGCTGCATTTAGCTGGGCCCCTTCAACAATAGCTGAATTTTGTCTCGGGTGGGTGGAGAGCCAAGGGCAGCTTGCTGGAGCGACCCTGTACAGGGATTCGATCTTCCTCGAAGTTCCCATTAGAGAAGCCGGGGAGTCCCAGGATCTCTTGAGAACAGACTCCAATGATGGAAGGAGTGGGATGGAGGGAGGGGTCGGGACCCGTCCATGCACCCGGCGCTCGACTGGATCTTTAGCCGCTTCCTCAGGGTATTGCAATTCGATGTCCAGAGCCCTGGACATCTTGATAACATGTTCGTTAAATGTCCTGAGGTTGTCGGTGGGAGAGGCCGGCTCGGGGTGATGCATATTCTGCGGAGAGTCGTGCAGTGAAAGGTCTTCATCTGAGGGGTTGTCCGAGGAAAGGATCGTCTCCGTGTCCGACTCTAGGTTTGAGAGGCTCAGTAGGACCGCTTCCTTGACAGGTGTTCGAACTGGTGCCGCCACCCGGGCTCTAGGCTCCGAGAGCCCTGATCTCGATTCCGCTGGGACCGACTTGGAGGGCTTTGACGATGCGGCCGTCACCAGGTGATCACAGGTCGCCCGAGAGTGTCATCTATCCTTGAACCTCCTGAAAGCCGTGTCCCTTGTGACAGCCATATAATACTGGCCTGATTCCGAGTCGTAGAAGACATAGGGGTCATTGCCCTCTTCGGGATCATCATCAGAAGGCACTTGAAGAGGCTGGCTCGGTACCGGAGTGGGAGAATGGTCTCGTCCTGATGCAGGCGTTTGAACCGGCTCTTCAAAGGGCAGAGTGGTGAGGCCCGACGGAGTCGGAGTCAATTCGGGCTCGACAACCCATCTTGGGGACCGCTTCCTTTTGTCCGCCTTAGAGCTCTGTCGGTCTGGGGAGCGGCGGCGCTTAGACGACGGACAATCAGGATCCTTGGGAACCTTGGAAGAAGAGGAGTCCCCCCGATAGCTTGGGTCTCTTCGAGGTCGCCGGGGCCTGGTCTGATTGTCTGGAAGGATCTGGTGTCTTAGCCTTCCTCTTTGGGGCCCTCGGTGTTTCCAGGGGAAAGAACGGGTTCACCTCCAGCTCCGAGACGGTGGAAGGGCCCGAAGGTCTCGCCACCGCAGCTCTGTCACCCTTCTTCGGTGCAGATTCGGCCCGCTCGAGGATGGCAGTCTTGGGAACAGCATCTTTCGACTTCGACTCCTTGGCACTTTTCTTGGATGCCTTGGATGGCTTTGAGCCTGAAGCAGTCGATGGATCCATCTCATGCCTCGACTTCGAGAATACAGTGGAGACAACGGTCGGCGCCTTGGCAGGAGCGACGGGTGCCGAACCCTCAAAGCGGGCGCTTTGAGGGCTTGTCGGTGGCTCTGGACCTATCTGGGTCACGGGCCACATCGTGAGATGAACCTGGCACCATTGGGGGAGCCGAGGCTGCACTAGCCGGGCTATCCCGAGCCTTGGAGGCCGTAGCGGATGCAGACACCGACGGGGCCAACAATGGATGGGAATCCTCGACACGAACCTTGCCCTGTGCGATCGTGGAGGTTAAGCGGGACTCACAGTTTTTCCTCGCCTGTGATGTCATGGATCTGCAGAGGGTACAAGATTTCACGTCGTGGTCCTTTCCCAGGCACAGCAAGCACGAAGAATGCGGGTCCTGAACTGAGAATTTGCCCCCGCAGACATTGCACTTTTTGAACGGGGGAGACATTGCGGCCAATCCGAAAGCTCGAGACGCAGTCAAAAAAACCAGCAAACAAGTCCAGAGGAGTTAGAGAGAGACGAAGTCAAGCGGTCCGAACAGTCAAATCGAAGGGGAGGTCAGCAAAGTCAAAAACAGTCTGAGGTCAAGTCCAGTAATTCAAGAACAAAGAGCAAGCGAAGTTCCAAGAGCACCAACGCGGCGGAAAAAAGGAACTGAGGAAAGAGCGGGAAGGCAGGGGCCTTATAAAGGGTGGGTGGAGTTACTGCCAAAAAGTTGCCATAAGTTGCAAAGTCTACTTTGCCCAGTGATTCCAGAAGTTTCCGAGCAGCACTGCGCAGGCGCAGTAAAACCCATTTGTATGATTCGCAGAGACCACGAAGAAGAAATTCCAGAGGTGCAAGCAGGATTCAGAAAAGGAAGCTGTACTACAGACCACTCTGCAAACATGCAATGGCTAATGGAGCACACCAAAGAATTCCAAAAGAGAATCAGCATGTGTTTCATAGACTATAGCAAAGCATTTGATTGTATAGATCACAAAAAGGTATGGAATGCGCTCAAAGACAGGGGCATGCCATTACATCTGACAGTCCTGATGAAGAATCTGTACTAAGGACAGGAGGCCACCGTCAGAATAGAATTTGGGGAAAGAGAGTGGTTCCTAATAGGAATAGGCAAGGCTGCATCCTATCACCTTACTTGTTTAGTTTATATGCTGAAAATATCATAAGAAAAGCAGGATTCGAATAAAAAAAAAGGAGGAGTGAAGATAGCAACATTAACAACCTAAGATATGCGGACAACACCATAACATTAGCAGTAAATATTCAGGAACTGGAACAGTTAATAAGGATGGTCCTATCAATTTACTTGTTTAGTTTATATGCTGAAAATATCATAAGAAAAGCAGAATTGGAATAAAAAAGGAGTGAAGATAGCAACATTAATAACCTAAGATATGCGGACAACACCATAACCTTAACAGAAAACATTCAGGAATAGGAACAGTTAATAAGGAAGGTCAAAGATGAAAGTGCAAAGGTAGGTCTGATGCTGAACACAAAGAAAACAAAAATAATGACCACAAAAGAATTACACAAATTCAATCTAGACAACAAGGAAACTGAAATAGTTAAATAATTCCCATATCTAGGATCAAACATTGAAAAGAATGGAGACTGTAGTCAGGAAATAAGAAGGCTAGGAATGGGAAGGGAAGCTATGAAAGAACAGGAAAAGATACTGAAAAGCAAAAATATACAACTGAACACTAAAATCAGAATAGTTCAGGCCATTGTATTCCCAATTACTGTGGACGGCTGTGAGACCTGGATAATGAAGGAAGTAGACCAAGAAAATCAACTCATTTGAAATGTGGTGCTGGAGAAAAGTACTTAGGATACCATGGACAGCCAAGAAAACAAACAAATGGGTTCTTGAACAGATCAGACCAGGGCTTTCCTTGGAAACTAAGATGATCAAGTTGAGACTATCCTACATTATGGTCACATAATGAGAATGCACAGATCACTAGAAAAAACAATAATGCTAGGAAATGTAGAGAGTAGAAGAAAGAGAGGAAGACCAGATGGATAGACTCAACTGGGGGGGGTATGGGCAGGGGCATGCAGTATCTACGCAAGGCAGTGGAGGATAGGGATTCTTGTAGATGTCTGATCCACATGGTCACCATGAGTCGGAACTGACTTGAGGGCAGCTAACAACAACAATTACTTTTGCATACTTTTTGAAAGAACAAAAGCCATAAATATTCAAACAGGAACAAGGCAGGGTTGCCCACTTTCACCGTTATTATTTTTATTAGTTATGGAATTTCTTATAAAAGAAATGAGATCAAATACCAATTTTAAAGGAGCAAAAATTAAGAAACATGAATACAACATTGAGCTTTTGCGGATGATGTGATTGTAATATTGGAAGACCTCATGGAAAGTACAGAAACTCTCTTAGACATATTAGATCTATTTGGCAAAATTACGGGATGTAAAATTAATAAAGAGAAATCAGCTATTCTGACTAAAAATATAAAGAATGACGAAGAGAAAGAATTAGAGATGAAATCTGGAATAAAGGTGGAGAAAAAGACCAAATATTTAGGAATCCAAATTACTAAGAGATCTATAGAGCTATTCGAGAATAGTTACAAGAAACTTTGATTCAACATAAGGGAGGATCTGATTAATTGGAATAAACTTAATTTGTCAATAATGGGGAGAATATCAGTCATCAAAATGAATGTCCTACCAAGAATGTTATATTTATTCCAAACGATTCCAATCATTAATTCTGATAAACCATTCAAAGATTGGCATAATGACATCGCACAATTTATATGGAGAGGAAGAAAACCAAGAATTAAATTAAAAAGTTACAAGATGCCAGGGAAAGGGGTGGCTTAGATCTTCCTAACTTAAAAATATATTTTGAGGCATGTGCTCTAGCATGGATCAAGGATTGGGTAACCCTGGAGGATGAAAAATTGTTAGAATTGGAAGAGGATGGCTTAAGCTTTGGATGGCATGCCTATTTGGCATATAGGAAATCCCAACAAAGTAAAAACTTCATGAATCATTGTATTAGGAAGCCTCTGATAAAAATTTGGAACCGATATAGAGGAAGAATACTACAAAAAATGAGTTGGTGGGTTTCCCCCCATGAAGCCCTTTACAGAAAGGAAATGATTAAAGATACTAAATGGTACAACTATAACGACTTTACAGAAGTTAAGAATGGGAATTGGACAATTAAAACAAGGGAAAAATTAATAGAAGAAGGATGGAAGGAACTTGGCTTGCATATAGACAAATTTATGAAAGATTTAAGGTAGATCTAAAAACTTACGGATTTGAAAAAAAGGGGATGAATCTCAATTAGGAAAGATCTTGGTTTGTGAAGTGAATAAATTAATTGGCAAAATTTACAAGGTTCTTTTAGAATATGATACAGAAGAAGAGGTGATAAAACATCAGATGATCAAATGGGCAAGAAACATTGGTCATCCTATATTATTATCCCAACGGGAAAAAGTTTGGAAAAATGGATTTAGATTTACGGCTTCTCAAAATTTGAGGGAAAACTTCTATAAAATGTTTTATCAATGGTATCTTTCACCAGACAATATTGCAAAGATATACAAAACTAAGGGAAATATGTGTTGGAAATGTAAAAACAAAATTGGTACTTTTTATCATTGTTGGTGGACCTGTAAATGGGTGAAACAATATTGGTCAATGATAAATGATCTTATCAGTAAAATGTTAGATATCAAATTACAGCTAAAACCAGAATTTTATGTTTTGGGTATATTTGGAGATGAAATTAGCCCTAAATATGACAAATTGTTTTTTATATTATATCTCTTGCTTGGGTGTGTTTTGCACAAAAATGGAAGTGTAATGATATACCATCAAAGGAGGACTGGATGCTGAAATTATATGACGGAATGGAAATAGACAAATTAACACAAGCTTTAAGGAATGAAACAAATTTTTTTTTTACAGAAGACTGGAATGAAGTTATAAATTTTTTGAAAGAGAATGTGGGTAAATTCACATTTATTAATATAGACTAGAATAAGAGAGATAGAACCCATTGCTTAACGAAGTTTTTAGAAAGTCAAATTAAATAAAGTTAGGATAATATTGGTAAGCAGGAAGTCAATTAGTATGAATGAGTTAAGAGAATGTGAGAAGAAGAATGGAGTGTGATAAGAAGAAGAAATTAGAAGTTAGTCTAATAAGAAGTTTGGAAGTTTAGAAGTATAGAAGTTTAGTTGGTTAAAAGAATTTTAAATTAAATAGAGTTTTAAGGAATTGAAAAGAAGAAGGCCGCACGCACCCCCACACCATCGGGAGGCAGCGAGGGACTGTTGCTGCTGCTGCTGCCCTGCCTTCGCTGCAGCTGTGGTGTTCCCCCAGGGAGGAGGCCAGTGGGAGCGGCCTCCATAAAGCCGGCCCGCCAGCGCCCAGGGAGACGCCGCACGCACCCCCACACCATCGGGAGGCAGCGAGGGACTGTTGCTGCTGCTGCTGCCCTGCCTTCGCTGCAGCTGTGGTGTTCCCCCAGGGAAGAGGCCGGTGGGAGCGGCCTCCATAAAGCCGGCCCGCCAGCGCCCAGGGAGACGCCGCACGCACCCCCACACCATCGGGAGGCAGCGAGAGACTGTTGCTGCTGCCCTGCCTTCGCTGCAGCTGTGGCGTTCCCCCAGGGAAGAGGCCGGTGGGAGCGGCCTCCATAAAGCCGGCTCGCCAGCGCCCAGGGAGACGCCGCACGCACCCCCACACCATCGGGAGGCAGCGAGGGACTGTTGCTGTTGGGCGAGGGATTGTCGTTGCTGGATGCGTGCTCGCGTAGTGTTCGGGGAGACTGATTTTGTGCACTGTATTATGGTATTCTAAGCTGCTTTTATTGTGTTATTTGACTGTATGTTGGATTTTTGAATTGTATTTTTTGTAATAATATGGAGGTTTGTTTGGGTACTTTTGTATTATGTAATTGTTGTACACCGCCATGATCGTAGGAATGGCGGTATATAAATGAAATAAATTTTAAAAAAAGATGGTAAAATATAGGTAGATAGTTAATGTTGATAGATAGAGCAGGGCTAGGGGTGAGAGTTTAAGAAGATTCTATACAAGTCTATTTTATTTATTCTTTGACATATGATTTATATAATATAATTATGTAAGATCTGTTTCTGATAGAATATAGATGTATGAGAATGTATGTAAGTTACATACTGTAAAATGTATTGGTTATATTGTTGTAATTTTGTAATTGTTTTAATTTTATTAATAAAAATTTAATTAAAAAAAAAACCCCAATTACTTTTGCATAGATACCAGAACAGATACTGACCATCAGCCTTTAGCTCTTATCATACTTGTCCCAAGGAGAAATATACAGTTAACCAAAGCCATCTAACTAATGTTATTGTTGAGGGACCACAGAAGATAAGATCTAAATGGTCAGCTGATCAAGAAAGTCTTGTAGAGGTGAGACTGACTCCTGATACAGCATTTTTTTTTAAAATATTATCTGAGGAATCTGCTGTGAGACATACAAAAATCTGATCCATATTCTTCAGGAAGATATAGTATATTAGCAAACCTTTGTCACTGGTGCACATCCTATTAAACACAGGAATGCCAGGTAATTTGACAAGGAATGCCAATTGAAAAAAAAAAGCCACCAAAGATTCCTACAATGAAAACAGAAGATCAAGGTCAAGGCATTTCTCTTAATTTCAGTTTAAACAGTAGTATAAGAGCCTACTAAGAGGGAACTGACATCTGGTGTCCCTCAGGGAGCTATTTTGTCCCCCACTTTGTTTAACATTTACATTAAACCACTGGGAGAGATCATCCGGAGACATGGGGCGCGGTGTTATCAATATGCTGATGACAACCAAATATGTTTCTCTTTGTTCCCGACTGATGCAGTGACTAAGGACGGCATCTCTCCTCTGAATGCCTGCCTGGAATCGGTAATGGGCTGGATGAGGGAAAACAAACTCAAGTTTGAATCCAGAGAAAACGGAAGTACTGGTGATAGGGAAAGCAAATTTGTCCACCGATCCTGAATGGGGTCACACTTTCCCTGAAGGATGAAGTTCGCAGTTTAGGAGTACTTCTGGACTCGTCCCTGCAATTGACATCTCAAGTAGATGCGACGGTCAGAAGTGCTTGCTATCAACTTCGGTTGATACGCCAACTGTGACCCTACCTGGGCCAAAGGGACCTTGAAATGGTGGTACATGCGCTGGTAACCTCTCGTTTGGATTTCTGTAATGCGCTCTACATGGGGCAACCCTTGTACCAAGCCCGGAAGCTTCAGTTAGTACAAAATATGGCGGCCAGATTGGTCACCGGTGCGTCCAGGTTTGAACATATAACACCTATTCTGAAAGATCTGCACTGGCTGCCTATTTGCTTCCGAGCACAATACAAGGTGTTGGTTATTACCTGTAAAGCCCTACATGGCTTGGGCCTGTGTTACTTGAGGGACCGCATCTCCCCATATAATCCACCCCGCACACTCAGAACAACTGGGAAGAACTTGCTGGAAATTCCACCTTCTAAATATGTTATTACTTCCCAGATGGCCTTCTCAGTAGCGGCCCCACAAATCTGGAATAGTCTTCCCGACGAGCTCCGTCTTATCACCCCCCTGGAAACATTTAAAAAGAGGCTTAAAACCTTCCTCTTCTGTCAAGCCTCCCCCCTGGAAAATGAAGTCGTGTACTCTGATCCCACTGACTCTCTACCTCACCCTACTTATTGATTGAATGATTGTTTTTAGATTTGTATATTGTATTTAGTGCTCTTGGTTTTATCTATTTTATGATGTGTTTTGTAATTGGTTCTAAACTCTATGTAAACCGCTTTGATCTTTTGGGAAAGCGGTATATAAATAAAATTTATTATTATATTATTACTTGCTTATAAAAAGTGACAATGGGGCTCAACAGACGGCTGCCCCTTTTTGCTCTGGATTGTTGCCGTAGTGATGATCTGCTCCCTCTGGGGAGCAAAAAGATACTGCCGAAAGCAGCTTCTTGGAAGGGGTGCCATGATGACGCCCCTTGCACAGAGTGCTGTTTGAGCACTCTGATGCCCATGGCACAGCCCATGTGGACGGGCACATGCCAACATTGCAGAAGAGTGGCGAAAGTAAGGCTGGGCACATGTGGATACCCAGCCCTACTGAGCCCTATTTTCGACCCCAGGCCGGCACAAAGTGCCAGTCTGTTTAGGGCCAGTGTGAACTTAACCCATGGTCACTGTTGCTGAATGCCTCACTGAATAATGAGGCAAAAATATTTTGGAAGCTTATCTCCAAGAAGCTGCTTTTTGGCAGCTTTACATTCTCGATCTCAAGCCCCAAGTTTGTTATTCTAGGTTAGGTTTGGGAAGATCATTTTAGATCCATCCTTACAGATATTAATAGTTTTGAAGTAATTTTTGTGGCTGTTCACCCTTGGAACCCGGTATCTGTGGAAGATGTTTCTGATTTAATTCTACAGCTTAAAAATTGAAAGATACTAGTTCACAGGATTAACACCTTTATAACTGACTATATTCATGATAGTCAGGTTGGTTTTATGCCAGGCCAAAGATTAGCTGATGCAATTAGGAGGACGCTGAACATCATATATGATGCTAATCACTCACATTCTCAACTCTCATTGTTATTTTTGGATGCCCTTGAGGCATTTGATAGATTAGAATGGCCTTATCTTTTGGGGGTTCTGGAAGATATGAATTTTGTTTCACAATTCACAGCTCTAGTCAGAAAACTTTATATAGGGTCAACAGCAACAATTTATATAAACAGGCAAGAATCTCCAAGGATAGATTCAGAGGCACCAAACAAGGGTATCCTCGGTCACCAGTGTTATTTGCCTTAACAGTAGAGCCCCTTGCTGACTCTATTAGGAATAATCCTAAAATTCATGGTTAGCTCCATGGCATGCGGGAGCATAAGTTAAACCTTTATGCAGATGATGTTCTTGTATTTCTTCAAGACATGGACACCTCATTTCCCGCACTAAAACATGTTTTCCACTGCTTTGATGTAAAAGCAGGCTTCAGAGTCAAGTTACAAAAATCCAAACTACTTTGTCTTAAAATGGCAACGTTTGACTAGTCTCCATCTTTGTCCATCAGGTTTCACTTACTTAGGTATATTAATTACAAAAGATCCACTCCAGCTGCTCCCATGGAATTATAAACCACTCACAGATTGGATGAAATCTAAATTGAAACTCTGGAAAACATACAAACTCTCACGGTTGCGTAGGATAGTTTTATTAAAAATGAACCTTCTACCCAAGTTTTTGTTTTTGTTCCAAACGATTCCTCTGTCCCCTCCCAGTTCATATTTTATATCATGGAGAAAACAAATAGACAACTTTATATTTGCAAGTAAACGAATTCGATTTCCTAAAAATTGTCAATATATGAAATCTAAGCATGGAGGTCTTGCTATACCCAACCTGGAATACTATTTTGCAGCATTTCAGTTAATCCAAGCCATCCAGCTCATTAAGAGATCTACCTCTACATTTTGGGGAGAACTAGAAATAAGCATAGGAAAACCTCAGTTGGTCAGCCCCTTTTTTCTAACATCTCAGCCAGAACTCTAAACAACACAGAAAACCCTTTTTTTCGGACATCACTTTGAGTTTGGAGAAAATGGTGCCATCTGATGGCTCCCAGCCCTTCCCCATTGTTAGAATCCTGTTAGTATTCTACCAGATAGTGTTTAGTGTTGAAGTATAGTAGTTGGGGATGATGAGGCTTTAGCTGCAATTAGGAATGTAGTTAGTGATGTCTAGTGCATAGCAGGGCCAGGTGTCTTATCGGGTGGCCTTGAGGGCCTGGCTCTCTGAGCGGGGAATGTGGTTTCAGTTCTGTGGGAACCAGGAGGGGCTTTGCTTGGCGGGCTTCTGCATGGGAGGGGATTTTGGCTTTGGGGAATTCTGTTACTTTGTCTGTGGGGAGGTGTGGTTAGTCTCAGCTAAGAAGCTGAGTGAGGCACATGTCTGATTCTGGATCTATCAATAAAGTGCTGTTGATTGATTGTCTGGGATTCTGGGTGCTAACTCTGACACCCATTTAGGCCATTCTTATTACACCCTTTCTTTTTTAGCCCAGATAAATTCACACAATTTAAAGGATGGGAAGATAAGGGCATTTATACCATACAGGACTTATTTCAGAATTCTAGACCTAAAAATACAGCAAGTAAATGTGTTGTTGCCTCTTAGACCCTCTTGGCTCCAAATTCAACACATTACCTCATTTGTGTCCCAGCTAGTATGGTCAGGAGAAACCCCTAGATCATTGACCATACTTGAACAAATGTGTACAGTCCCAAGTCCACCAGTGAAGGGAGGTTCAGCTGCATTGTATAACTGGATGGTTGAAAACTCCTATGGGAGGGGTATTTTTTATAAAACAGTGTGGGAGTTGGATGTACAGTCGGTTATTTAAGATGTAGAATGGCATCTTATATGGTCATGTCCTCCTTATAAGTCTAAGTCATCTGCCCTACAGGAAAACACATTGAAAGTGGTATACAGATGGTACCTGACCTCTGTCCAGCTAGCACCATGACAAGGAAGACATCTTCTTTGTGCTGGAAGGGTTGTGGGCAAGAGGTACATAGCTACACATGTGGTTGGAGTGCCCAATTGTCCAACAATTCTGGACACAGATTGTTCAATTGATGACAGATATCACTAAGCAAAAGGTTCAACCAACCCCGGAATTGCTTCTCTTGTCAATATTTCAATTTGACAATAAATTTCTCCATAATAAAGAAATGATATCCTTTTCAGTTGCTATAGCTAGATTAATCATTGTCAGAAACTGGAAAACAGGTCATCTGTCCATGGATCAATGGTGGAAGAAGTTCTGGGAAGGATGGTTAATGGAGAAGCTTGCAGACGATGCCAGGAGAACCTCTGAGGCAAGGAACTGCAACCAGTTCAAGGAAAAGTGGTTACCTCTTATAGAATATGTTAACTCCAATTCTCATGCTCATGTTCCAACACAGCACCACAGGAGATTTTGGTTTGGAGTTTTGAATGAGACCTCATTCTGTATTTTAGCTCATGTTTTTAAAGTAGAATGTGTTTAATTGTGTTTAATTTTTTTTAAAAAACCGAAAGACGCCTACTCATCTTACTAAATTTTGCAGGCCTATATCTGGCTTAATCAGTCTTCAGATTAAACCTATGCGTCCTCAATGGTGCTATGAAATGTGACTGTCCAGATGAATTCACTTATCTCTCTGTGTCCAGAATGAGTGCAATTGACTACATAATTATTTCAAAGGACCTACTCGTCTATGCCAAGGAGTTAGAAGTTATGCCTAAATTTGAAAGTGATAATCTTCTGTCCATTTTAACCCCTTATTTGAGTTTTAAGTGTGACTCAGTTTTATCTTCGTATATACGTGGGCATTCTGATATTTTTATCTTGTATTTTATATGCTGTAATTTTGTAACTGTATTTAGTATTCTATTGATATTGTCACCTCTCCACTGACACCCCCTTGTCATGGGGGAGAGTCCTGTGTACTCTAATGAAATTGTGAGCTATGCCAGACAGGTCACAAATGAAGGGTCTGACCAAGAGCACCAAATGGCAGGATGGGCTCTCTAGCCATATGGCAACCATCCTAGGAGAAGGAAAGCTCTAATCCCAAACCCGGGAAGATGGTGCTCGTCTAACTTGTAAGGTCAACCATCTAAGAGAAGGAAACTCTCATCAAACATACGACCCAAGGACCTCCTCCATGCTTGTTAAGGCCTCAGCAGACGAACCTCTGGTTTAAAGGGTGAGGCCAGTTCTGTGCATGCTGCGCTCCACCAGAAAAATCCATTGCACAGGCTTGAAGGATACATCCAACTTCCAAAAAAGCCCTATAGCAGTAGGCGAGGGACGAAATGGCAGGTGTAAAGATGTACTGGAAGCCGCAGACCCAACCCTGCATGCAGGCAGTTCAGGACTTTGGTCGCTTGAGACTGCCCCGGGGGATGACAGTCTTGTTTGGCAGCATCGTGAATGACCAAGCAGCCTTTTTAAAGGAGAGCACTCCTTGCTCTATATGGAGAGGGGCCTAGAAAAGGTGGCCCAACGAAAGCTCATCCCCATCTATCTGGTTGGCTAGCCGCGGCCAACGAGCATCTTCTGATGCGGTCAAACAAAGACAAAGAAACAAAGGCACACACCAGCCTCCAAAGGTGCAAATAGACTAATGCTTGCATGCTGGAACATCAGAACCATGCAAGATTCTGCAGATAGTGGACATCCTGAGCATCGTTCTGCTCTAATAGCCCATGAACTGTCACGACTTAACATTGACATCGCTGCTCTTAGTGAAGTTCATCTCCATGAGAAAGGCAGACTTAAAGAACACGGTGCTGGCTACACACGCTATTGGTCTGGCAAACCACAAAATGACAAACATCTTTCAGGTGTAGGCTTTTGTTGCCTTCAAACTCGAAACCTTGTCAACAGGACACTCTGATCGCATTATCTCCTTACACCTCCCACATGTTGTTCTCTTCAGTATATATGCCCCAACTATGCAAGCCAACCCTGTGGAGAAAGATAAATTCTACTCAGACCTACGCTACCTTATACAAAAAGTCCCTGCAGAAGACAAAATCAATATCCTTGGTAACTTCAATGGCATAGTAGGAAAGAACTTTGAAGCCTGGAAAGGTGTTTTAGGCAAGCATGGTGTTGGAAACTGTAATGATAACAGACGCTTCCTGCTAGAGTTTTGTGCAGAACAGCAGTTGACTATTACAAACACTATCTTTCAGCAGAAAGATAGCTTGAAGACAACCTGGATGCATCCCTGAGTCAAACACTGGCACCTCACTGACTGTATCGAAGTGCACCAGAGAAATATTTGCGATGTCTGTCATATTTGAGTGATGCCCAGTGCAGAATGTCAAACAGATCGTCGCCTCATAAGATGTAAACTAAATCTTCATTTTAAGTTTAAACCTAAGAGGGGTGGCATCCTAAAGAGGAGACTCCAAGTCAACAATCTTCAACAAGCTGCCATGAGAGACAAGTTCCGGGCAAATCTGCAAACAAAACTTGAAGACCATCCTGTAGAGGCTTTGGCAATATATCAAAAACAGCATCCTGCAATCTGCGGAAGAATCCTTAGGATTCTCCCTCAAGAAAAATCAAGACTGGTTTGATGAAAACAACCAAGAGATTCAGGAGCTGTTGGCAAAGAAGAGAACTGCTCACCTTGCCCAGCCATCTTGTCATATAAAAAAAGCAGCCTTTTGCCTCGCATGTAGTCACCTCCAATAAAAACTCTGTGACATTCAGAACAAGTGGTGGATCAATTTAGCAGAAAAGACACAATGTTGTGCAGTTCTGGGTGATTCCAGAGGATTTTACAAAGCTCTGAAAGCAGTGTTTGGACCTACATATCAGGTCCAAAGCTGATACAGTACAGTACAGATGGTCAAACACTAATTACAGATAAAGCTTCCATACTGAACCAATGGGCTGAACATTTCCAAAGCCTCTTTAGTGCCAACTGAGTAGTCCAAGACTCAGCTATTCAACATATGACACAACAACCGATGAAAAATGAATTGGACATAGCTCCCACTTTGGAAGAAACCCTTAAGGCCATAAAGAAGATGAAAAAAGGTGAGGAAGCCGGGATTGATGGAATTCCACCTGAAAGTTGGAAACATGGGGGTCATGTACTCCATGCTAAATTCCATGAGCTCCTTGTCAGTTGCTGGGAAAAAGGTGAACTGTCATCATCACCCTGTACAAAAAAAAAGGAGCAAAATCCAATTGCTCCAACTATCGAGGTATAACACTGCTTTCCATCGCTGGAAAAATCCTTGCAAGGATACTCCTGAACAGATTAGTTCCTGCTATTGCAGAAGAACGTCTCCCTGAAAGCCAATGTGGCTTTAGAGCTAATAGGAGCACTACAGATATGGCATTTGCCCTTAGATAACTGCAAGAGAAATGTACAGAGCAGAACAAAGGACTCTATATAACATTTGTTGACCTCACCAAAGCCTTCGACACTGTGAGTAGAAAAGGTCTGTGGCAGATCCCGGAACGACTAGGATCCCCCCCCTCCAAATTCCTCAAAATGATTATCCTGCTACATGAAGGCCAGCAAGGTCAAGTCAGATATGGCGACGCTCTCTCGGAGCCCTTTCTAATAACTAATGGTGTGAAACAAGGTTGTGTTCTCGCTCCAACTCTATTTACAATCTTCTTCAGCATGATGCTCCAAAGGGCTACAGCAGATCTCGAAGAAGACAGCATTTATATACGCTACCTTACTGATGGTAGCCTGTTTAACTTAAGCCGCCTGAGGGTTTGTACTAAGACTCTGAGGGCTTGTACTAAGACTAAGGAGCCCTGGTGGCGCAGTGGTTAAATGCCTGTATTGCAGCCATTCACTCAAAACCACAAGGTTGCGAGTTCAAGACCAGCAAAAGGGCCCAAGCTCGACTCAGGCTTGCATCCTTCCGAGGTCGCTAAAATGAGTACCAGACTGTTGGGGGCAAATTAGCTTACTTGCTAATTAGCTTACTTGCTGTTCACCGCTATGATCTTTGGAATAGCGGTATATAAATAAACAAATAAAAAAAAACAAGACTCTAAACTATCTAGTCCGTGAGCTGATTTTTGCTGATGATGCTGCCCTCGTTGCCCATACGGAAGCAGCTCTGCAGCACCTAACATCTTGTTTTGCTACAGCTACAGAGCTCTTTGGATTGGAAGTCAGTCTGAAGAAAATGGATTACTAGCCTGCACCACAGGAAGAACACTACCTCCCCAAATCACTGTAGGCAAATCTGTACTTAAGTCCGTCCAGCAGTTCACCTACCTGGGAAGCATCATCTCCTCAGATGCCAAGATTGATAAAGAGATCGATCACAGACTAGTAAAGGCATATAGTGAATTTGGAAGGCTTCACAAAAGAGTCTGGAGTAACAAACACCTGAGGCGAAGCACAAAAATCAGTGTATATAGACCCATTGTACTGTCTGTTCTCCTTTATGGGTCTGAAACATAGGTCACCTATTGCCAACACGTATGACTCCTCGAATGCTTTCATCACCACTGTTTACGCACAATTCTAAATATACACTGGACTGACTATGTGACAAATGTTGCTGTCCTTGAGCAAGCAGGGATCACTAGCATTGAGGCCATGCTATTGAGGATGAAGCTGTGCTGGGCAGGATATGCCTCCCAAAAATAGTATTCTATGGTGAACTCGCCATGGGTCAGTGTAAGAGGGGCGCTCCGAAGAAGAGATACAAGGACTCCCTGAAACAACATCTCAGGCTCGGCCAAATTGATCACCAACAATGGTCTGCCCTGGCCTCGCATCAGGAGGCATTGAGATGCACTATCCACGATGCTGCAGCCTTTTTTGAAATCTCACGCCGAACGAGTGTTGAAGAGAAACGACAATGGCAGACAGAACCCAGAAACATCACCCAAGGAGACTTTCTGCTGTGCTTTCTGCAACCGGACTTGTTTATCTCGAATTGGCTTTTTTAATCATCAACGCGCTTGTAGAAAGCGCGGGATGAGTCCTTCCTGAATCTTCGTTCATGAAGAAAAGCCAGAGAGAGAGAGAGAGAGAGAGAGATTGTCAGTTGACTAGTCAATAAACTTATAGTGGAGTCTCCTTCCTTGGTGGTCTTTAAACAGAGGCTGGATAGCCATCTGTCGAGGATGCTTTGATTTAGATTTCCTGCATGGCAGGGAGTTGGTCTGGATGGCCCTTGCGGTCTCTTCCAACTCTATAATTCTATGATTCTATCTATGATTCCATTTTGCTAAAACTAAGCCACTTCATTCAGGAGTCACACACCAAGGATTGCTACTGACTCTCCCTAATGCCATAAGGAAGGGCTTATGGGCAAGCTAAATGGACTCCACAGCTAAGTCAAACAACAAGCAAGGTATTGGTCTCAGCCTGCCTTCAGTGTCTTTGGAATGACCTGATATCAACGGAGTCTTCTGATAAACTTCTGGAAAATAACAAAAACCTTACCCAATTGTCAACCTTACCCACTATCTAAACCAACAAAAACACCATCACTCAAAGATGTGGTTTGACAAGGAATGTGTTGATGCCAAAAAAGCTCTCATGACCACCTATCAGGGCTTGTGTATCCAATATCATGCCAGAGGAGCAACAAAGCTGCTCCAACAGAAGACCAGTTACAAAAACTGTTGGTCTACAAGAAGAAAGAAGCCATGAAAAATAATTGGGCACAACTTATTCAAGCAGTCAAAACCAACAATTCAGCTTTATTTTGGCATATTACAGCAAGCTCCCAATGCAATGCACCAGTTATAGTGGATTGTCACATCCCTCCAGGGATCTGGGAGGAACGCTTCGAAGCACTTTATTATGACACTTATGTTGAAATGGAACTGTAAACCAAAATACAGAGTTGTCTGGGGTAGAAATCAAGAATGCTGTAGACCAACTGAGAATGGGGAAAGTTCCAGGGGAAGATTTAATACCTTCAGAAACCATAAAAAATAATTTGGAATTTTGGGCCCCCATTTTGGCATCCCTCTTTACCTGCATTGATAACTATGGTAGAGTACCTAAGGACTGGGGGTTTGCTATCATTGTCCCCACATATAAAAAAGGAAAAAAGAATGATCCTGGTAACTATGGATCAATTTGTCTCCTCAACATGATCAGCAAATTGTATGCAAGACACTTACAGTGGAAACTCGAAGAATAGATGGAACAAGAAAACATACTTCTAAAGGAAAAAGCTGGCTTTAGGGAAGGCCGATCCACCATAGACTGGTGCCTGGTACTCCAACATCTCATCGAAAAGTATGCCACCTACAATACAGTCTCTCTCTATGTTCATAGAATCATATCATAGAATCATAGAATCATAGAGCTGGAAGAGACCGCAAGGGCCATCCAGTCCAACCCCCTGCTATGCAGGAAATCCAGATCAAAGCATCCACGACAGATGCCCATCCAGCCTCCGTTTGAAGACCTCCAAGGAGGGAGACTCCACTATACTCCGAGGAAGTGTGTTCCACTGTCGAACAGCCCTTACTGTCAGGAAGTTCCTCCTAATGTTGAGGTGGAATCTCTTTTCCTGCAGCTTGCATCCATTCCTCCAGGTCCTAGTCTCTGGAGCAACAGAAAACAAGCCTGCTCCCTCCTCAATATCACATCCCTTCAAATATTTAAACAGGGCTATCATATCACCTCTTAACCTTCTTTTCTCCAGGCTAAACATACCCAGCTCCCTAAGGCGTTCCTCATAAGGGCATGGTTTCCAGACCCTTCACCATTTTAGTCACCCTCCTTTGGACACACTCCAGTTTCTCAATGTCCTTTTTGAATTGTGGCGCCCAGAAATGGACACAATATTCCAGGTGGGGCCTGACCAGAGCAGAATACAGTGACACTATTACTTCTCTTGATCTAGACACTATACTTTTATTGATGCAGCCTAGAATTGCATTGGCCTTTTTAGCTGTCGCATCACACTGTTGACTCATGTTCAACTTGTGGTCTACTTGGATTCCTAGATCCCTTTCACATGTTGTCTCCTTAAGCCAGGTGTCCCCCATCCTATATCTGTGCATTTCATTTTTTCGCCCTAAGTGCAGTACCTTACATTTCTCCCTGTTGAAGTTCATTTTGTTAGCTGTGGCCCAGCTTTCTAGTCTATTCAGGTCATTTTGAATTTTGATCCTGTCCTCTGTAGTATTAGCTATTCCTCCTAATTTGGTGTCATCTGCAAATTTGATAAGTATTCCCCCAATTTTTTCCTCCAAGTCATTGATAAAGATGTTGAACAGTATTGGCCCCAGGACAGAGCCCTGTGGGACTCTACTGGTCACCTCTCCAGGATGAAAATGTGCCATTGCTGAGCACCCTTTGGGTTTGTCCGGTCAACCAATTACAAATCCATGTAACAGTTGCCTTGTCTAGCCCACATTTTACAAGCTTGTTTGCAAGAATGTCATGGTGAACTTTGTCAAAGGCCTTACTGAAATCAAGATATATTATATCCACAGCATTCCCTTCATCTAACAAGGTGGTAACTTTATCAAAGAATGAGATAAGATTTGTCTGGCATGACTTCTTTCTCTGAAACCCGTGTTGATTTTTTGTGATTATGGCATTGCTTTCTAGATGTTCACAGATGCTCTTTTTAATGATCTGCTCCAGAATCTTCCCTGGTAGTGATGTCAGACTAACTGGACGATAATTGTTTGGATCCTCTTTCATCCCCTTTTTGAAGATAGGGACAACGTTTGCCCTCCTCCAGTCTGCTGGGACTTCTCCTGTTCTCCAGGAGTTTTCAAAGATTATTGCCAATGGCTCCGATATTACATTTGCCAGTTCTTTTAATACCCTTGGATGTAGTTCATCTGGTCCTGGAGACTTAAATTAATTTAGATTAACCAGGTATTCCTGTACGATCTCTTTACTTATTTTGTGCTGAAATTCCCCCATTCTGTTCTCTGCTCCATTATCCTCAGGCTGAGCACCCTTTGCCTTTTCTGAGAAGACTGAGGCAAAGAAAGTGTTGAGTAATTCTGCCTTTTCTCTGTCTTCTGTTAGCATTTTGCCATCTTCTCTACGCAGTGGCCCTACCGTTTCCTTCTTCTTCCTTTTGCTGCGGACATATCCATAAAAGCCCTTTTTGTTGTTCTTAACCTCTCTAGCAAGCCTGAGTTCATTCTGTGCTTTAGCTTTTCTGACCTTATCTCTACACATGCTAGCTATTTGTTTAAATTCCAATTTGGTGATTTCCCCATTTTTCCATTTCTCATACATGTTCTGTTTAAAATTTAGCTGAGTTGAAAGTTCCTTGATCATCTATCCTCGGTTCTTGCGACATCTCGCATTTTTCTTCCTCAGTGGAACTGTTTTAATTTGTGCCTTCAGTATCTCCCTTTTGAGAAACTCCCATCCATCTTGAACTCCCTTCTCTTTTAGTATTCCTGACCATGGGATCACCCCCAGTATTTCTCTAGGTTTACTGAATTCAGCTTTCCTAAAGTCTAGAATGCGTGTCAGACTATGCCTGGCTTCTCCCTTCCACTGTATAACAAACTCCAGGAGAACATGGTCACTTCCACCTAACAATCCCACCACTTGCACTTCATTAACTAAGTCATCCTTGTTGGTTAGGATCATATCTAAAATAGCTGACCCCCTTGTTGCCTCTTCCACGTTTTGGACAATGAAATTGTCTTCGAGGCAAGTGAGGAATTTACTAGACCTTGAGGATTTGGCTGAGTTTGACTTCCAACAAATATCAGGGTAGTTGAAGTCACCCATCACTACTACATCTCTCCTTTCTGAGTGTGTGGTCATCTGTTCTAGAAAGGCATCATCCAATCCCTCCGTCTGACTTGGGGGTCTGTAGTAAACTCCCACAATAACATCCTTGTTGTTTCCCTGCCCTTTAATTTTTATCCAGATGCTCTCCACCTGGCTTCCAGGATTGATGTCCTGGATCTTTTCACTGGTGTAAATGTCCCTGACATATAGGGCTATTGCTCCTCCTTTCCTGTTTGGCCTGTTTCTCTTAAAAAGGTTATAGCCTTCTATTTCTACATTCCAATTATGAGACTCATCCCACCAGGTTTCAGTGAGGCCAATTATATCATATTTGCTTTGTTGCACTAAGATTTCGAGTTCATCTTGCTTATTTTCCATGCTCTGTGCATTAGTGTAGAGACATTTAAGACCATGTGTTCCCTTTACTTGCTGCCTGTGCAAACATTTTTTGCCACCAACTGTTGGGTCCTTGCACTGTTTGCCTTGTTCCCTCTATGACAGTTTGACTATTTTCTCCAGCCTTTTTGCCTTCCAGAATACTGTCTCCCTCCCCTACATATCTCAGTTTAAAGCCCTCCTGATCAAATTTTTGAGACTATTGGCAAAGACGTTTTTGCCAACTGGTGTGAGATGCAACCCATCCCTTGCCAGAAGTACCTCCTCATGGAACCGCAGCCCAAGGTCCAAGAATCCAAATCGTTCTTGGTGGCACCATCTGCGGAGCCAGTTGTTTACATCCGCTATTTTCTTCTCCCTTCCTGGACCATGCCCTTCAACTGGGAGAAGAGAGCTGATGACAACCTGTGCATCCACCTCTTTCAACTTCCTACCCAAAGCCTCATAATCCCTTATGATATTTTGAAGGCTATGCCTTGTAGTATCATTGGTTCCCACATGAACCAAAAGAAAGGGGTAATGGTCAGTAGGCTTGACAAGTCACGGATCTTTGCCCCAGGGAGACAGCACACCTCCCGAGACATCTTGTCAGGCCCACAAACCACTGGTTCAGTGCCTCTGAGCAAGGAGTCCCCCACGACCACCACACGCCTCCTCCGAGGCTTAGCAGCGGCTGTTCCCTTTGGTGGAGCTCTCTGGGTCCCCTGCTCTGTACCTGAGGTCTGTCCCTGCTGCTGTTCCTCATCATCATGTTGCCTTTGTAGACCTTAAAGCAGATTTTCACTCTGTATCTAGAGCCAAACTAAAGCCATCTTCAAACAATGGGTGATAGATAGAGGGATAGCTAGACCTAGCTAGTGTCTCAATTTTTATTGTCAGTGACTCCAACAGATAGCTTCACCTATGACCTATTTAGCAAAACTTGAAGTACCTAAACACTGGTGAATCTTTACTTTGGCACAATGCCATGTCCTCCCCTCTACTGTTCTTGAAGGCAGATATGAGAAGATCCCTTTTCAAACAGATTATGCCCCTGTGAATCTGGCCAAATAAAAACAAAAGAGCATGTATCATTCCAGTGCTCATATTACAGGGACATCCACCTCAGCCTTCTCTCTCCTCTATTGTATAAACACCCAAGGACCCACCAGTCCTTCCTTACTGCTTTTGGACACCAATCTGGATATAACATATAATGTTGCCAGATTCTATGCAGCTGCAATTAAAATCCATCAGGTAATGACCTCCACAGTAGACTAGTATTAATCTTGCCCTGCCACACCAGACTTTAAAAGGAAATACTGTTTTTACCTGGCTTTTATCTTGTTTTTCCTTGCCTTTACCATTACCTTCTTTTATTGTGTATCCCCAACAACAAATGGCAGGAATCCTGTTGAGGCTATATGGTTTTTAATCTGTATGTTTTTACTTTGTTTTTCCTCCCTTGATTTTATCATTGTTTTTTACATTACTTTCTTTCTTTTATTCTGTATCCCCCTTTTATCTGTGCTGGTCTATGACTGTAATAAAGATGAACTGACCTGAACTGAAGTTTGCCAGTATATGATAATGTCAATTAACAGAATTCGGCTAGGAAATAAGTGTGTGTATATGTGTGATCAGATATATAAGAAGGACATTTGAAGACCATGGTAAATTCAATGGAGACAGCTATGTTTGCTGTTCGCATGGAAGTGATACCTTCCTTTACCTTACTTCTATCCACCCAGGCACCTTTTTTTCAAACCCAAGTTTGATCCACCAGTAAAAGCTTTCAGTTTAACATGTTGTGTTCAGAGCTGTTCATGTTCACTCAAACTCCATAATGCTGGGAAACTGTAGCTGGAAACAGAGGCTGGATGGCCATCTGTTGGGGATGCTTTGATTGAGATTTCCTGGATGGCCCTTGCAGTCTCTTCCAACTTTATTATTCTATGATTCTATGATTCTAGCTGGCAAAGGCCACACCCTCAGTCATATTGTTCAGGTAATATAGATATGGCATGGTATCTCATGCTTGATTAGTTCCAGCTTCAATGCTGCCTTGGCAACTGATGTCTGTCTGTAGCTGAGTGGTGGACCATACTATATTTGTCTGTTCACTGGAAGAAGCATATGGAGCCAGTACAAATGAAACTATCCTGATGTTGTCATTCTATGTTACAAGTATCCAACAGACAACCGTTCATAGGACTGAGCCAATATGGGAGAAATGTGACAGAATATGAGAAAGCAATGTGGGAGAGGGAAGGCATATTTGATGTTCACAATCGAAACTCCATTTTAATACATAAATAGGCACAGATATGAACAATAAATGTGGTTGTTTCTATAATTGTCTAATCTGGTTTTTGGCATGTCCCTTTGCTCTGCACACTTCCTACACTAGTTGCAAGTCAACCTGTCTAGTGTACAATTGTCCTTTTAGTAACATTCCACCATCAACACAATAGTCATAAAGCTCCCATATGAATAATTCTTACCCATCCTACAGACCAGTAAACTTTGACTTAGGCTGTACAGATTGCTGTGGCCTCGATCCAGCTTCTGGAAAGCAGCTTCTTTTTGGGCCCTCTAAAGGGCTCCATAGCCACGGTGGTGCAGCTCTGTGGCGCCCCTTTGGAGCTGTGTCATTTGGACACAGCACCGGAGATGCATCATGATGGTGCATGTCCTCTGGACTGGCAAGCGCCAAAATGGTAGCATGGGGGCAGAGTTAGGGCAAACATCATCAGGACGCTGCTCCCTGACTCTGCCCACAGGCCAGCACTTTCTGCCAGTCTGTATAGGGTCTTACTTGGCTTTTACTGCTGAAAATTTTGTACTCTCTAACAAAAAGCATGTGGAAGGAAATGAGAGAAATATGGTCTTGACAAGTACTTCTAATTAATGTTTTTCCTCACATCTCATCTTAGCTTTGGTTTCTTTGTTTCAAATTGCCATGTGTAGCAGGGCCAATGAGCCATGCTGCACAACCCCCACTGAGTACACTCACTAAGGACTTGTTGGCCAGAATTCTGCATCAGCTACCTAGTTAAGTACAGCATACTTAAAGTATTCTTAATTAAGTAACCTCTCCTGGCCTGATACCAACCCAAACCTGACAGAAATGTCACTCGTCCATGCTCCTTTGCTTGCAGAACGGATCTCTTTTTTCCATTGCAGCTGATACCCAATAAAGTAGGTTGAGGGGAGAGCTACAATTGTGGCAATAATGTCACAATCATGACTAAGCAGCAACTGTAAATACGAAACAGTTATGGATGTTCATAATGCCTCATCCAAACCTACTTTACCAGGCATCAGTTGCATGGGGAGAAGGAGATCCATTAAGCTGGTGACTAGAGAATGTCTGAATGATGCTTCCATCAAGTTTTTTTGGGGGGGAGGAGGAAACGAGGTCCAGTCAGAACAAGTTATTTCAGTAGTTCTCAAACTGTGGGCCAGGACTTGCAGGGGGAATGAGACCTACTTTTGTGGTGGGGTGTGGAACACATGGAGGCACTGATCCCTCCTCTTCCTCCTCCTCTTCCTAAACATTTTTATGTGTAAAATTTACACATGCACTGAGTTAAACTTTGACTTTCTTAAGTAAAACTGTTCTAATTTGAACAATGTTATTTCCTTATAAAAGGTTAAAATATGAATATACATGAATGTATGAATGAAAATATGCACACTAAATAAACAAAATATTTTAATTCATATAACTGCATCAAATGGGGGAGGGGGCGACAGCAGTATATACATGGAAAGGCATGTCCCAAGGGTAAAAGTTTGAATACCACTGGTTTACCTAGTTAAGTATACTTAGTTAAATAGTTGATACAGGATTCTGGCCAGTATCATTAACACAGGCAGTAGAAATCCTGGATAATATCTTGTGTTTGGTGGAAAGGAAGCCCTTCACCACCACCTCAACTGGCAGTCTCCATGTCCAAAGCATCTATGCAAACAACCAGCCCCCCCCCCCCCCAAAAAAAAAAAAAAAAAAAAAGAAAAGAAAAGATGTAAACCATGTCTTATCCTTCCAGTATTTTCAGGCAATTCTTGAGCACAGCTTTCCTTCTGATTTCTAAAAGGGAGAGAGAGAACCCTTGATGCTATGTGAGGCAGCCTCCTTTTCCAGGCTGACCTCTTGTCCCAGCTTGCTGTCATCACCACTGAAATGGCGGATGATTGATCTGAGAAATGAAGTTGGATTGCTGTCCTAAATCTACACTCAATTCTCCTTGTGTCTGTCTGATCAATTTCATTCTGTACAACACGGCTTGTCGCTATGAATTTTCATGCTAGTCAGGAGCCGCCAGCACAACCCAGAACAAGTAGAAGATGTTCCTCACCACCACCACCCTTTATGTTTTTATCTTATTATTATTTTTAAATTATTATTACGGTCATCATCATAATCACTACCAGCACCATTATCAGCAGCCACTTGTTAATCATCTGTTTTTGACTTTTGACACTGATGTGGGTAGGAAAGAGGTCTACACTATTTTTAAAATGGCACATTCACATGCAGTGGGCTGCAGCCCTTAGCCTTCTTGTTGAAGATGTCTAGGTCGTGGTTTGTGGTGACATCCCTTACTGCCATTGCACTAGGTGTCACCTGTTTAGCAGCTCCTCTGAGCAGAATGCAAGTGGCCGCAGGTGCCATGTGAATTTGATTGTGTCTGACAGCCCTAGACGCCAGCTGCCTGCACAAAGCCTGCCCACTCACCACTTTTTTGCAGATAGAACTCTGCCGTTGGCATGACCAATACAGAAGCAATAAACTAGGTGACTGTAAAGCTAAGACAAGTACTACTAAGTGGCATTCTGAGCCCTATGGCTTTGAAATAATTGGAAGCTAGAAAAAAAAAACAATATAGAAAAAAAAAAAAAGGAAAAGGGAAGCCTATTTTTCTTACACTGATTCCCTGTGGACTATACATCTGACTTGCTGCGAGCCCGTCACTGTATCCTCCTGTCTGGCTGATAACATGGCGAAGGGTATCCACCTAAACAGACCAACAACAACAACAAAGAGAGAATTAGGAACATAAGATATGAAAAGGCAAAACTAATTTTGGGAATTATTCAAATATGAATATATGACAAAAGTCAAGAATTCCAACACTCACTCCAAAGAACAAAAGAGAACAGCTGTTTCCCTCCTATAGACACACTCACTGCCACAATCCCTGATTTTAGCAGCAGTCCATGTTATATTCTTAGAATTGCAATGGTTGGTAGGGTAAACTGACAAGGGGACAGGAAAGCTGATTGGAATTTTTAGCTGCGTTAACAATTATACAGAAAGAAGAAATCTAGTGTTAATCTGTTACTGCTGTTATCTAGCTGTCAGTCATTGAAAACAATAACACTTGGAAATAAAGAGGGCTGACCTCATATAAATGAGGATATATGAGTTTCACCACTCTTATACTTTATCTCCTGACATCTAGCATGCACTCTTTTCTGCTTTCAGGTAACAAAGTAGTCTGTATCTTGTGTCAAATTATGGAAATGTCTGATTTCTCAAATTATCTGCAATCCTAGTGTGATGAGCCAAAGGTAAAAGACAACTACAGGATTGGTGGTGAACATCTAAGAGGCTGGAACCACTGTTGCCAACACTATTACATCTCCCCTACAAGGTTTACATTATGGAAATGATCTCCTAAACCTTTCCCTATAAAAATGGATTGAAGCTGGGATGACTAGATCTGGTTGATAAGTGAAATAGATTAGTGGCACTTTTGTGTCCAGCATCACTCTCTTGTCATTAGACTAAGGAAAAGGTGAAAGTATGTACATCTTGAAAAACAAGTCCTAAGTATAAATACCTTGTGCCTTCCCCCAGAAAATCCACTAAGCAAGCTGCATTGTCCATGTTATATCATTCTTTCCACTCAAAATCTTGATTTCACTATAACTTTCAAGCCAGAGCCAAATGCATTCACAAAGTGTGGGTGTGATTCCCTGAATACATTTATTTTTCAATGGCTGGTTTTGAGTTTTGGTTTCATTTTGCCTGGTTCAGGTTGGTTAGAGTTTCAGTTCCTCTCTTGTAACAGGAATGAGTAAAGCCAATAGGCTCAAAGGCTCCTTATTCTGACAATGATGCATTCACTGGCAGTTCATCCGATGGATCCCTACCTGTGACTGCACGTTGGCTCCAACTTGGGCCCCTTGGTAAGAATCCCCATTGAGTGACTGCACGCTCATGAACAAATCTCCAGAGTTTGACATGTTAAAAGAACTGGAAGAACCTGGAAAGGAAAGAGTGAGGCACCTGAATCATAGAGAGGAAGAGAATCAACCATATACTTGTTAGCCAGAAAGAAAAAATGGCATGCAAAGCAACCCCTAACAGGAAACAAAACCATCAGGTTAGTAACATGGATAATAGAGCAAGCAAAATTAAGAGAAAGAGAGAGAGAGAGAGAGAGAGAGAGAGAGAGTTATGAAATATAAATAAAGTTTAAATAAAGTTAGCACTCGCTAGTTATCTGATGAGCACTGTAACTCATGGTCCCAATTTTGTAGGAGGGTGGGATGTTACTCTGTTATTGTTAACAGCATTCTAATAGTTTAGCAAGCCTTGATATTTTCAGCATTGACATCTTGAAGGCAATCCACTTATTCTAAGAGATAACTCCCATAAATGTAAATGTTGAAGATATGTGCAGAAAATGCCATGTTTTTACTCTGTCAGTTTCAGGGGTGGTGCAGTGTCAACTCACAATGAATCTCTCACAACAGGTCTGACAGGGTAGCAAAATGTGGCATGGAAACAAAGGCTACAGTTACCTACCTAGCTGCTAGAATCCCATGCATCCAGAATGTGCAAAATGTGCCCTTTGTTGGGCATAAGAATGTGGTAACATCTCTCTCAATCTTTTCCAAGCTTTTCAGCATCACAGCCAGAACTCTTACAATATGCACATGTTATCACAATAATCTTAACTATACGGGGCTGAAAAAGTCATCCAGGCATACCATTCCACATAACTTCTCTCATATAGCTTTAAAATGGTAACCTAACTGGAATGCATGAGATAGATTGGAGAGGATTGTTTTGAAACTCTCATGCAATATAGCATCTTAAGAATGAGAAAAGCTCAGTGTGCAAGGTTTTGCTCTCAATATGACATTAGGCTTGAAGTGAGAGACTTAAGGGGCCCAGGTCAGCTCCACTGTATTATGATAATGCTACATTCCTCATTGATTTCTCACAGAAGATTCACAATAACAGTGTTCTTTACCCAACAGTGATCTGCAGCCAGAAGTTCGCTGAAGTTTTAATGGCACTTTATTTTGAAAACATTTTAAAGTTAAACCCTCATTATTAAAGCAAAATGGGGAGACTTATTAAAAAGTAGACAATGGGCCTGAACAGACAGGCCAAAATAAACCTGCTTTGGGTCACTTTGGAGGTATGCTGTTTAAATGATGCATGCATCTTAAGAGGCCAGAAGCAACGCCAAAGTCATGCTCCAGTCCTAAGGACTAGAGTGCAGCTTTGGCACAGCTTCTGGCCTCTTAAGATGCATGCATCATTTAAACAGCATACCTCCAAAGTGACCCAAAGCAGCTTTATTTTGGCTTGTCTTTTCAGGCCCAATGCTACATTCCAGGATGACTACTCTGGTGCTGCCTTATAGTTGTTGCTATGTGCCTTCAAATCTTTTATGACTATGGTGACCCTCAGGGAACCTATCATGGGGTTTTCTTGGCAAGACTTGTTCAAGTAAGGGTTTACTTTTGTTTTCCTCTGAGGAGGAAGTGGTGTGATTTGTCCAGGGTCACCAAGAGGTTGGTTTCCAAAGTCATAATCCAATGTCAAATCATTATACTGTGCTGCCTAGTGCTCACCAGGTCCTTCATGTCTCCATGGAAAAAGCTACACAGAACAGATATTCTAAAATGTCACTATAATCAACAAGTGTGAAAAGGTTCCTCAGAGTACTCTATAGTTTCTTGATGGAAAGATTCCCAAATAAATTTTCGGATTAGTCTCTGAAATTCCTAGGAGACACATGAATAAACTATACATTTGGCCACAATCATGGACTATGGAGAAATGGCCATACATTTACAAGGGGTAAACTAAGAAGTCTACTGGAAATGGTCTTGATCACTTCTCAAGATACACCATTCCTGAACTTCACTTAAGGTGTTCATTTTGAGGGGATGGAAAAGGAGCCACATCTTTCTCAGTATTTTGCTTTATGTGACACCTAACTTCTGAACATACAGCACCTTTACCAACCATAATTATTTAAATCCCACAGGAATGTCATGGGAGTGAAAGATATATTATTTTCTCCCTGTAACAGATGATGTTAATAGGTTGGATTTACAAGGTCATGGAGCAAGCCAATGATATCATCATAAAAAGACCCCAGGAATCCTTTTGCTTCCTTGCTTCCTTCTGCCATTGCATAGCTTATTTATTATTATTTTAGTTTCATTGACCTAATAGCCATTTTACTCTTATTTTACTTTAAAAAACCCTAATAAATAGAAATGATAAAAGTAAATAGAAATGATATGCAGTTGACAGATGATGCATCTAATGTTAACTAACAAGTTTTGGGGGCAGACAAGGGATAGCAGCCACAAACCCTTAATCCAAACTACAGAAGTATTGTTAGAATTGGTAGAACATGACATATGTTGATACTGTAGGATCTTTGAGACTAAGTGAAAGAGAGAAGTTGGTAGCAACTTTCAGTTAGTCTCAAAGGTCCTACAAGTTCTGTTTGCATACTAATTTTCCTGACTAACATGGCTATGTCTTTGAATATTGCCATTATGTTGATATTGACAAACATGGCACAATCTGTTAGGATATTCTTCTGTTGAAGTCAAGTGGAAATAAGCAACTGAGCAAGAGCACACCAGGCTCTTGCACTCGTTCCATTTATTTGCAAACAACTGGTATATGAGACAATCCCAGTGGATTATGTACAGTCTTCCTAAAATCTCTGTGGCTATCTACAGTCTTGTCTGCATGGGCTGAAAGAAACAGCCCAGCCTCGTATCGAAACTCACCTGTGCAGACAATATACATGGCTGAGATGACAGGAAAATGGCCCTAAGCCACACACCTCAGAGCAAAGAATATCCCTATTTACTCCAGTTCAAACTGGAAAGAGCAAATTACTGCATCACTATGCAGACTGTGAGCCAATGTAGTGATGGAGGGAAGGACCATCTGGCTGAAGCAGAAAGAAAAAGGCATCCTGTGCAGGGCAAGCCACCAATCCCTTGTGGGCCAGAAATTCCCACATGAGTCTCAGCACTTTCACATTCAGACTTCCATGCTGCCACTGATAATATTGCTGGTCATACTTTTTCTTGTTGTCTGCCTGCAAATCAAATGCACAAGCGCACAAAAGTCAATGCACTGGTGCAGCACACCAACACACAACAGGATGGCCAAGTCATCCATGAGCTGTGGAAAATCAGAGCAGTCTCCTGAGACATAGAGGAGACACTTGACCTATTAGCCACAGGGAGACAGAACACTGCACAGGAGCAACTCCAGAAATCACACAGGAATATCGAGCTGTTCAAGAGGATCGCAGAGGAGATAAGGGCAAAGAGGCACAAATACAAAGCTGAGGAAATCAAGATGAATAGCAAGACTCTCCGACACCAATACTGGGAGGTGTGTGACCACAATGCACACAGCAGCCATGGCATAGCCGCCATACTCTACTTCAAGGAGTTTGACAACATTCTCTGGGAAGATACCACCATTCATCTCAAGCAAGTGGCCCACAGCACCACCATTCACTGGATTCCTGTTGATCAGGTGTCCGGTATTCAATAACGAAATGACCCTGTAACAAATGGGAGTCCCTCCATTTATCAGTGCCTTCTTCCCAGACAACAAATGATTAAATGTGGGAGGAGATACAGCTGGGCATGTTTAGCCTGGAGAAGAGAAGGTTAAGAGTGTCACGACCATGTGGCACACTTGGCCTGGAAATGACATGTATGTGGCCACTAGGTGGAACTGGAGCAGAGGTAACCACAGTTCAAGTGGCAGGTGTGCATGAGTCAGCATTTGGGAGCTGTGCATCATGGGGCATCAGATGCAACATGCACAGCAGGTGAAGTCAGTCAAGGCGTGCATCATGGGAAATTGTATGATGCAACCTGCCCTGGGGATGAAACCAGCAACGTTTCATTGGTGGCAAGACATCACATGACTTTACAGAAGACCACCTATATAAGAGAGAAGGTGATTATCTCCGTTGTTGGGTTGTTGTGGTCAGTGACTGGCGAAGCACTTTGTCTGTTTGTATACAGAGATGTGAGTATCCAAGATGGCTGTCTGGTACTCTGTGCTATCTTGTATATAGTTTGGAACAAGTGAATTAAAGCCCTCTTGTTTTGAGTGAGAGCCTTGCTGTCCAGCAGTGTTTATTTCTGCAAGCTGGGAGCTTAAGGCTGGAATCTGTATGGGAGGAATTTTTCCTTCTCAGCAGGGACGTAGCCAAGGGGGGGGGGGTTCTTGGGGTCCAGACCCCCCCTTCCATTAGAAAAATGAATGGTGTGTGCTGCTGCGCCGCCGCACCCAAGCCCCATTATAATGGTGGCACTTAGTCTGGACCCTACCTTCCTAAAATCCTAGCTACGTCCCTGTTCTCAGCTTGAAGCCTTTGCAGAGTCTCTCCAAGACGTCTCTCCTTGCAGGCATCCTGCCTGCGTGGATCACCTCTGCACGTGGTCATAGTGGACACAGTGTGTCTCGTCTCTCTATGCCCCAACAAAAAGATGATAGCCCTGTTTAAATATTTGAAAGGGTACCATGTTGAGGATGGAGCAAGCTTGTTTTCTGCTGCTCCAGAGTCTAGGATCTGGAGAAATAGATTCAAACTACAGGAAAAGAGATTCCTCCTTAAAATTAGAAGAAGATCCTGATAGTAAGAGCTGTTGAACAGTGGAATACATTCCCTTGGAGTGTGGTGGAGTCTCCTTCTTTAGAGGTTTTTAAACAGAGGTTGGATGACCATCTGTTGGGGATGCTTTAATTGTGAGTTCCTGCAGGAGGTTGGACTGGATGGCCCTTGTGGTCTCTTCCAACTCTATTCTATGATTCTACATTTTAATGAAGCAGCATCACAGAGGTGATGGGATAGCAACTGTCCAATGAGATGAACAGTTGGGGAGAAGTGTGAACCTTTGAGATGATTCTGAGCAGAGTTTATCAAAAGTACCACAAGGCTTTTGTCTCTGGCTCTCTCTCCAAACAGACTATGGTGTTCTGAAACAAAGGAACATTGGGAGTGGGGGCTCCATGGGGGAAGGCTGGTCAAACTGGACAGTAGGGTTCAGATTCCCAGCTATCCCATGAACATCAAGGACTACAAATCTTGTCTGATCTATAAGATTAGGAGAATGTATCAGTCAGTGGCATTTGATTCTTTTTTAGGTCTGGCTGAAATGATTTTATCCTGTAATGTATACTTTCTACTTGTTCCTGGAGGGCAAGGTGGTTCTTCATGTAGGAGATATCCCTTTGCTCTTCCTCACTTAGAGCATTTCCTTTAATAGCACTCTTTTCTTTCACCTTCACTCCCTTCACATGTCAGTAGCTCCAAATCTGCTCAGGCTGAAGCAGGCAGGGGACCCTATTACCATTGCAGGATCCTTGGAGGTTCCGTCCTATACAGCAGGAGTGGGTGGGGGGACTGAAAGGGGGCATTATATGGGTGGCAGCTGTGGTTTTGGAGGAAGAAGTTGGAATACAGAAGGGCAGGCTGACTACTTGCTAGATTCTCTGCTTCTATCTTACTCCTAAGGGGTGAGTGAGGACCGGCTAGGAGGATGATGTCGGGAGACAGCTTGCATTTTGTTCTAAGTCTGTGTATACTTGCAGTGGCAGGGGAGTCGTTTGTTTGTTGGCTTGCTGAAAACAAAAGCCTCCGTGTTACAAGTGGACCTTCGTGCAACAGCCAGAAACTGTAAAGGGCTTGGTTGCCAGAGGCCACTGATTGTTTGCAGAGAGTGCCTTCTCTCTTTCATTTTTTATTTTCTCTCCTCTCCTAGTCAGTTCTTCTGTTAGAGGGGTCCTTCTGTTCCCTACCAGAGGCTGGTTCTTTGATTTTTCTTGTTCCTTTCCTGTAGGGAGGGGCTCCCCTCCAGGAGCCTTTCACCCCTGTTTAGGGGGAGGAGGGACAGTTTGGTTGCTGGGGGAACTGACTGCAGAAAGAGGCTGGCTACAGGTGTAGGATGACTCCTAACAATCTGAGCTGGCTGCTTGATGAGTGGTCCTTTTGGCCCGTTCCGCACAGGCACCCTAGTACGTGCTCAGCACATACTAGGGTTAGGAAGGGGCATCCTTTCCGGACGCCCCTAACCCTAGTATGCACTGAGTGTGGACAAAATGGCGGTGCCCATTCTACATGGGTGCCACCATAGTGATGTAGCGGACGCTTAGCGTCCACACGTCTCGGCGCACTAATGATGCCACAAGTGCACCATTAGCGCCTTGCGGCGTCATTAGCGTGCCGCAAAAAGAAGCCGCTTTTTGCATCTTCTTTTTGCTGCTCGGAGGATCGCATGGTTTGGCCACTGAGGCTCCTCCATACAGCAAATGAGGGCGCTTTGCCAGTTTATAGCTCTCTACCAAGAAAGGAAGGGTTGGCTACCTTGAAACTTTCTTAAGCTTTCAAATTATTTTATTTGTCAGAGCCTGACTTTGGGCTAGTTCCCTCTCTCTGAAGGGAGGGGCTAATTTGATGCTGACTGACTGAGAGGTCTTATATTTTGTATTTTGCTTTCTATTTGCCACCTGGTATGGGAGAGCTAAAGGAAGGGAGTGGTTCAGAATCTCTCTTGGCACTGTTCTCTCTCTCTCTCGCTAAAGGTGAAAGCAGCTCTGCAGATCATTTCTGCTAAATGGGTTTTATACAGAAAGGTCAGGGGTCAGCCAAGTCTCCAGTTGGCAACTATTTGGTTCAGGTGCAGCAAGAACTGGCAGATGCTCAACAAGGAGTTAAGGCAGCAGAGCAGACAGTAGCTGCAATGGGTCCTATTTCACCCAGCAAGACATGAGAGATGCAAGTCTTGGCTAACTGCCTAGAGCTAAAGAAAGCCAAGAGGGCAGAAGGTGAGAGATACTGCACTGAGGTTTTGGGGGAAGAGGAGGATTCTAAGGGAAGTCCAGGAGCAGCTCCTTGGAGCCAGGAGGACTTCCAGTCTACTCTTCAGTCTGCTCAACAGCCTACGGCTGAAGCCAAGTGCTTTGTGCTCAATCTACCTGACTCATGGGGGTGAAAGAGTCTGTGGTGGGCAACAAGCAGGGTCAGATGCCAGACTAGCAGAATAGCAAAAAAAGGATAACACAGCAGAGAAGACACCAACAATGTCAACTCTAGAATTATCCAGGGAAGAACAGCAATGCAAAACCCAGTGCCAGCACTGGTCAAGGGAGCAGAGATTGGGAAGATGCTTGCTGATGTGACCAGTGGAAAGGAGGAGGACCAATATATACCAGCAAATATTGCTTTGGCATCTGAGCAGATATCACTTTCTGCCATAATGCAGGGAGAGTCACAGGCAAGTCTTTCACTTCAAAAGGAGCAAGTGGTTTCAGGGGAACAAGAGGAGTTCTGGAAGGAGCAGAATGTAGGCTAGAGGCTGTGAGCTGCATGATAGATGGCAAAGGAAGCTATCTAATCTCCTTCAGTGACAAAGTGATCATCAGGAAGGAGACCACAGTCTCTGAGCTACATGGTAGAAGCTGACACAAAAGAGACCAAGTCCTCTGAACTGTACAAGCGGTCCCAATTTGTGATAGACAGAGGTTCTCTAGACTATGGGGTGTGGTTGAAAGGCATCACCTCACAGAAGGTCCATGCTAATGAGCTATTGTAGATATCCTGGGGTTTCCCAGTAGAAAAGGAGCCGAGCATCCTAACATTGGGTAGTTCCACCTACAAGGCTCCTGATAGACAGGGAGAGAAAAACAAAGTCCAGGGACTGACCCTGCCTCCATGGGTGGAGCGACCCCTAGCAGCCCCAGTCTTCTTCCTGCCTAGCTCCTGGTAGGACGTGCTTTTGGTTGCCTTCAACTAAACCTAGACAGCTGCGGCCACGCTTCCACTCCCTGGCTGGCTGATGGAGCTGGAGCCTCAGGACACACATCTGGCAAAGCCGGGAAGAAAGCTCACCCGTTAACCTAGCCTCTTCCTCGCCTGCCATCGAATTTAGGGAAAGAAGGAAGGAAATTGGAGGGGAGAGGAGTAGAAGATAAAAAAAGGGGATTTTTAAAAAAAAATTAAGGAGGAAATAAAGGAAAGGAAAAAAGAGCAAGCCAGGCAAGTCTGGGGAGCTGAATCTGAATGGTGTTGTATGCGTGCCCTGAGGCTCCAACTCCATCAGCCATCCAGGGAGTGGAAGCACGGCCGCAGCTGTCTGAGGGAACTACTCTGAAGCCTGCTGCTGAGGCTTCCCGACCGACCCGGTCAGTGTTGGAGGAGGAAGAGCCTACAGCGATGACACCGGAGCCTGTCAGAGGGGAGGACGTAAGTAATCCCGGCTGGCCGGCTGGTTTCATTCCCTGTTGGCCCAGAATGGCCCGGGCTTCGTCAGGGCTTCCCAGTGGGATGGTGATCCCATTGGCCTGTGGCCTCTGGGGCCCAGTGGTGTGTCGTTTGGGGGGGAGGTCCCTTTGCCCCTCCGGTCTTTCCCCCCTTCCTGGGCTGGTTGGGCCCCGTCCCTCAGCAGGCCCTTCCCTTGTCTGGGGACTTGCCGCTTGGTCTCCCCAGCAATCGGCACGGTGCTTATTCCTTCCGCCTGGTCCTCTGACCCTAGCCATGGCTGGTTCTTCCCGGCGGGGGCCAGCTACTCTACCCCGATCCAGGGAAGCAGCCTTTGTGGGCATGTGGGCACCAATGGGGGTGACCATCTTGGCCACATGGACCAAGAGGGCAACCTCCATCTTGGTGCCAACCCGGAAAGAGAGTTGCTGGGCCACGTAGTCTCCAGTGGGGGCCGCCATTTTGAAAACACAGCCCCGGATGGTGGCAGCCATCTTGGTGGCACCGGGGGGTCGATCCTCAGCTTGCTGCTGACCAGGACACTTGCCCACCCTCCCAACTGTCCACCAGCTCCCTTCCCCATGGGGCAACTTGGGAGCCGGGTTGGTCCCGGAGAAGGGCGGGCTCTCAGTCCCATCTGGGAGGGGGGGTTCTCAAAAGGGTGAAAATAGTGACTCCTCAGGGGGTCAGTCAGGCCTCCAAACCCAGGCCCGAACCTTTCCAATCCTCACTCAGACCTCCTCAGGGTCTAGAGAGGGTGGTGATTCGTGCCTCCCTTCCACTCAGACCTCCTCAGGGTCTAGAGAGGGTGGTGATTCGTGCCTCCCTTCAGCGGACTAGAGATTTACTTGATTTGTTGCCCAATACAGATACCAGGGTCAGACAGACAGTTAATAAGATTGCCAAAGCGTCCGCCTTCGCGGCATATGGCACTGTTGATGCATTTCAACAGTGCGCTAGAGCACAGGCAGCAGTCATGGCTGTCAGATGACAATTCTGGCTAAAGAATTGGAATGTAGAATCTAAGTCCAAACAAAATTGGGCTTTCACCCCTTTCTAGGCACAAAACTATTTGGTTAATCCCTCGATCCTGTTTTGGTGGAGGGTAAGGATAAATAGAAAGCCTTAATCTCGGCTAAAAAGAAGGAAGATAAAAGACAGTTTAGACATCACTCTTCCTTTCGTTCCTCCTGGTCTTTCTTTCCCTCCAACTCTAATTCCAATTCCTTCCAAGCCAGGGAGTGTAGACCCAGCAAGTCTCACCGGGGAGACTCCAAGTTCTCTAAGAAAACCTGTCCTCCTTCCCCCCCTAAGGGTGGAGGAGGCTCCAAACCATCCCAAAAAACAACAATCATGATGAGGTCCCTCCAGTGAGGGGCTGGCTCCAGGGATTCGCTCTCACTTGGGAGAGATCCACCACAGACAGGTGGGTTCTGGACAATGTCCACCAGGGATACAAGGTAGAGTTCCATAACATCTCTTGCAACATGTTCACACCCTCTCTCAAGTCCAGAGATCTCCCAAAACATCATCTCCTACTGGAGGCCACTGACCGTCTGCTCACCATCTGAGGCATCGAGCCTGTTCTAGACAACCAGAAGGGACAGGGATGCTACTCAACCCTTTTCCTGGTTCCCAAGAAAAATGGGTCCTGGAGGGCCATCATAAAACTAAGAGGAGTCAACCAATTTGTCCACAAAAAGAAATTCAGGATGGAGATGCTCAAGAGCATCCTAAACAGTCTTCAACCCAAAGACTTCCTCTCCTCTCTGGAGCTTCAAGATGCTTATTTGCATATTTTGATCCACCCATCATCCCGTCGTTTCCTCCACTTCAGATATGGCAGACTTCATTTCCAATACAGAGCACTTTCTTTTGGACTCTCATTGGCTCCCAGGGTATTTACCAAGGTCATGGTGGCCCTGGTCGCTCATTGGAGATCTCCCCGCCTCCACGTTCATCCCTATTTGGACGATCTTCTGATCCGGTCACCCTCAAAACAACAAGCAATCCACAACACCAACATGATTGTCAGGTCACTGGAGGACCATGGCTTCCTAGTCAACCTAGAAAGAGCTCCATCCACCCCAACCAGCAGATCCTACACCTGGGTGCCGAGATAGACACCCAGACAGGGACAATCTACCTTCCCCAAGATCGGATCATGACCATCCAGAGGACAGTCCAGAGGGTCCTGAAGTCGCCTGAAGTCAGCCTGCAGCTACTAACACACCTACAGGGTCTGATGATTGTGGCCATCGACTGCCTGCCTTGTGCAAGGTTCCACACCAGGCCTCTTCAGTGGCTTCTCCTTCCTCACCAATGAGGCCCCAAAAGATCCAGGTTAATAATAATAATAATAATAATAATAATAATAATAATAATATGTTTTATTTTTATACCGCTTTTCCGAGGTGATCAAAGCGGTTCACAGAATCAATAAAAATTAACACATCATAAAAACAACATGCAATAAGACAAGCAAGATGGTGGTCAGGAGGAGGGCTTGTCTTCTTAGCAGGCCGAGGCCTGTTGTTGCTGGCCTGCTTCTCTCCCCCTCAAGATGGTGGTCGGGAGGAGGGCTTGTCTTCTTAGCAGGCCGAGGCCTGTTGTTGCTGGCCTGCTTCTCTCCCCCTCAAGATGGTGGTCAGGAGGAGGGCTTTACTTCATAGCAGGCCGAGGCCTGTTGTTGCTGGCCTGCTTCTCTCCCCCTCAAGATGGTGGTCGGGAGGAGGGCTTGTCTTCTTAGCAGGCAGAGGCCTGTTGTTGCTGGCCTGCTTCTCTCCCCCTCAAGATGGTGGTCGGGAGGAGGGCTTGTCTTCTTAGCAGGCCGAGGCCTGTTGTTGCTGGCCTGCTTCTCTCCCCCTCAAGATGGTGGTCGGGAGGAGGGCTTGTCTTCTTAGCAGGCCGAGGCCTGTTGTTGCTGGCCTGCTTCTCTCCCCCTCAAGATGGTGGTCGGGAGGAGGGCTTGTCTTCTTAGCAGGCCGAGACCTGTTGTTGCTGGCCTGCTTCTCTCCCCCTCAAGATGGTGGTCGGGAGGAGGGCTTGTCTTCTTAGCAGGCCGAGGCCTGTTGTTGCTGGCCTGCTTCTCTCCCCCTCAAGATGGCGGTCGGGAGGAGGGCTTGTCTTCTTAGCAGGCCGAGGCCTGTTGTTGCTGGCCTGCTTCTCTCCCCCTCAAGATGGCGGTCGGGAGGAGGGCTTGTCTTCTTAGCAGGCCGAGGCCTGTTGTTGCTGGCCTGCTTCTCTCCCCCTCAAGATGGCGGTCGGGAGGAGGGCTTGTCTTCTTAGCAGGCCGAGGCCTGTTGTTGCTGGCCTGCTTTTCTCCCCCTCAAGATGGCGGTCAGGAGGAGGGCTTTACTTCATAGCAGGCAGAGGCCTGTTGTTGCTGGCCTGCTTCTCTCCCCCTCAAGATGGTGGTCGGGAGGAGGGCTTGTCTTCTTAGCAGGCAGAGGCCTGTTGTTGCTGGCCTGCTTCTCTCCCCCTCAAGATGGTGGTCGGGAGGAGGGCTTGTCTTCTTAGCAGGCCGAGGCCTGTTGTTGCTGGCCTGCTTCTCTCCCCCTCAAGATGGTGGTCGGGAGGAGGGCTTGTCTTCTTAGCAGGCCGAGGCCTGTTGTTGCTGGCCTGCTTCTCTCCCCCTCAAGATGGTGGTCGGGAGGAGGGCTTGTCTTCTTAGCAGGCCGAGGCCTGTTGTTGCTGGCCTGCTTCTCTCCCCCTCAAGATGGCGGTCGGGAGGAGGGCTTGTCTTCTTAGCAGGCCGAGGCCTGTTGTTGCTGGCCTGCTTCTCTCCCCCTCAAGATGGCGGTCGGGAGGAGGGCTTGTCTTCTTAGCAGGCCGAGGCCTGTTGTTGCTGGCCTGCTTCTCTCCCCCTCAAGATGGCGGTCGGGAGGAGGGCTTGTCTTCTTAGCAGGCCGAGGCCTGTTGTTGCTGGCCTGCTTCTCTCCCCCTCAAGATGGTGGTCGGGAGGAGGGCTTGTCTTCTTAGCAGGCCGAGACCTGTTGTTGCTGGCCTGCTTCTCTCCCCCTCAAGATGGTGGTCGGGAGGAGGGCTTGTCTTCTTAGCAGGCCGAGGCCTGTTGTTGCTGGCCTGCTTCTCTCCCCCTCAAGATGGCGGTCGGGAGGAGGGCTTGTCTTCTTAGCAGGCCGAGGCCTGTTGTTGCTGGCCTGCTTCTCTCCCCCTCAAGATGGTGGTCGGGAGGAGGGCTTGTGTTCTTAGCAGGCCGAGGCCTGTTGTTGCTGGCCTGCTTTTCTCCCCCTCAAGATGGCGGTCAGGAGGAGGGCTTTACTTCATAGCAGGCAGAGGCCTGTTGTTGCTGGCCTGCTTCTCTCCTCCTCAAGATGGTGGTCGGGAGGAGGGCTTGTCTTCTTAGCAGGCCGAGGCCTGTTGTTGCTGGCCTGCTTCTCTCCCCCTCAAGATGGTGGTCGGGAGGAGGGCTTGTCTTCTTAGCAGGCCGAGGCCTGTTGTTGCTGGCCTGCTTCTCTCCCCCTCAAGATGGTGGTCGGGAGGAGGGCTGGTCCCTCCGCTGGTGAACCTTTCCAACAGTTTCAAGGGGTCGCCCCATTTGGGCAATAGACAAGATCCAGATCACCACAGACGCCAGTCTTCAAGGCTTGGGAGCTTATTGCGGTTCTTGCCTGGCCCAGGGGTGGTGGAGCCTGGAGGAACAGTCCCACATCATTAACTGGCTAGAGCTTCGAGCGATTTGCCTGGCTCTCTTGTCCTTCAAGCAGCTAGTTCTCCACAAGGCTGTCCTGGTAAGGACAGACAACATTATCGCCAAGGCCCACGTTAACCGTCAGGGGGGTACAAGATCTTGGCCCCTAATGGGCGAGACCCAGACTCCTCTGACCTGTGTGGAAGCCAACTTGCTATCCTTAGAGGCCGAACACCTATAGGGACAAAATAAACTTCAAGGCCGATTGGCTAAGCTGGACTGACATAGATCATGGAGAATGGAGTCTTCACCAGGGGTGTTCCAGACCATCGTAGTGACATTCAGTTGTCCGATCGTGGACCTGTTTGCCTCCCCCAACAATGCCAAGATCCCCAGATTCTTCTTGAGGTTCCAGACAGAGCGGTCAGAGGACTTCGACGCCCTGAACTGCCACTTGCCTGTGGTTCTCCTATATGCCTTCCCATTAGTCCTGCTGCTGACAAAACTACTGTCAAAAATTCGGAGGACCAGATCAGAGGTCATCCTGGTGTCCCCAGCATGTCAACCCAGAGCCTACCTCTCCCGACCAGACCAGACCTGCTATCTCAAGGTCACGTTCACCATCCAGACCTAATCTGGCTTCAGCTTCATGCCTGGAGATTGAGCGGTTTATGTTGACTGGTTATAGCTACTCCCCTGAAGTGATCATGTTCATCCTGGCGTATAGATGGCCATTGACCTTCAAGATTTAAGAATACACCTTCAAGGCTTTTAAGAGATGGTGTAAGCTCAAAAAGAGAGACTTTGTTCGGGTCACGGTCTCTATACTTCTCCAGTTCCTTCAAGACGGCTTCGACCAGGGCCTCCGCCCTAACACAGTCAAGAGACAGGTGGCTGCAATTACCTCTATCCTTCCTCACGAGGAGGCTGCCCAAATATCCCAACATCCACATATTAGAAGATTGCTCAAAGGAGTTTCCAACAGGGCGCCTCCAACAAGATTGATTCCCATCATGGGACCTTCACAAGATCCTAAAGGCCTTGATGATACAACTCTTCGAACCACTGAGAGAGGCGTCTCTCAAATTCCTCACCTTCAAAATGCTGATCCTTACAGCTGTGACATCGGCCTGCCGCATCTTGGAGATTGGGGCTCTTTCAGTGAGAAAAGAACTGTGTGTCATCAGACTAGATTCCATTCTGCTTCGCCCAGATCCGGTGTTCAACCCCAAGATGAATTCGGTCTTCCATTCGTCTCAGGACTTCGTCTTGCCCTCCTTCTGTCCACGACCGGCTAAAGACTTAGAAACTTTCTGTCTCTGTGGACAACATTTCTATTCAACCAGTTCAGCAAGCCCGCAGTCTTGGTTTTATCTTTGATTCTTCTCTGTCGTGTATCCCTCAGATCCAGACCACAGCCAAGGCTTGTAGATTCTTTTTATACAATATTGCCAAAATCCGACCATATCTCTCCGCTTCTACTGCCAAGATCCTGGTCCATGCCTTAGTGATCTCACGATTTGATTACTGTAACATCCTTCTGGCAGGGCTTCCTCTTTCTCACTTCCGTCCTTTAATCTCTGTCCAGCATTCAGCTGCACGCATTATCACATCCGCCCACTGCTCTGACCACATCTCTCCTGTGTTGGCATCCCTTCACTGGCTCCCACTCCCTTTCCGTATTCAGTATAAGCTTCTGCTGTTGACGTTTAAAGCCCTCCATGGGCTGGCCCCTCCTTACTTATCAGACCTTCTTTCTCCTCACATTCCCACCAGGGCCCTCCGTTCTGGTAGTCAAGGTCTGCTGTCTCAGCCTAGGATTTCCTCTGCCCCATCTCGGATTCGCCCCTTTTCACTTGCTGCCCCTCACTCCTGGAACCTTCTTCCCCCGCGAGCAAGAGCCATTGCTTCTTTAACCAGCTTCAAAACGGAGTTGAAGACCATCCTGTTCAGGGCAGTGTTCCCAGGCATTGCATAATTGTCACTTGCTATTTGATGTTCTTTTGTTGTCTGTTTTATTGAATCATTTCCTGTATTGCCATGTATTTTATATGTATTATCCTACTAGAGAGGCCCCTTCCCCACCACCTTTCCCTTCTCCTTTTGTGTCGTGTCTTTTTAGATTGTAAGCCTGAGAGCAGGGAACTGTCCAATTAAAAATATTGTATGTACAGCGCTGTGTAAATTTACAGCACTTTATAAATAAAGGTTAATAATAATAATAATAATAATAATAATAATAATAGGCTCTGGCACACTCTGGATGTGCACAGAGCCATCAAAATTTACCCCAAAAGTACAGCTGCCTTCAGAAAGTCAGAAGCCCTTTTCATCTCTTTCCATCTGAGGTCCAGGGGCAAAAATGTCTCTGTCTCTACACTCTCAAGATGGATCAGAGAGTGCATCATCACCTGCTATAGAATCCTAGACCTGGCCTCTCCTGAGAGCATCACTGCCCACTCCACCAGAAACGCTTCTACTAACGCACTCTGGCCGAGATTTGTAGAGCAGTCATGTGGAAGTCCCCTTCCACATTTGTCAAGCACTATAAGCTTGACATCTTCCAGTCAGCTGAGGTGGCCTTTGGTCGTAAGATTCTACAACAGATTGTCCCTGACTTGTCCTCTGTGCCAGCAGGCCCTCCCTAGTTGGGGGGATGCTTTTGTAAATCCCAGTATTAGGATGCTTGGCTCCTTCTCTGCTGGGAAATGGAACGTTGGTACTTACCTGATATACAACCCTTTCCAGCAGAGAAAGTCCGAACATCCTCCCTACCCTGTCTTCCTGCTGGCACTAGCGGACAAATTAGGTTTGTTTGCTTGAGTGCTATTAATAATAAGTCATGCCAAAGCCTATCTGGTCTCATTGGTTGTTCAGTTCTATACATCTAGAATGCTAGAGAGGCCTAAGCAGTTCTTGACTGATCAGTGACTGTGACTGCTAGGGGTCGCCCCTTGCCTTTGTTTTTCTCTCCCTGCCTATCAAAAGCCTTGTAGGCAGAGCAATCCAATGTTAGGATGCTTGGACCTTCTCTTCTCGAAAGGGATATATATCAGGTAAGTACCAACGTTCCATTTCCCCCTGAAAGACCACCAGGAGGGACCACTGCAAACAACTTGAGATCATTTTCCAGTCCATCAGGAATGCTCAAGGACAAAATGTGCTGATCTGGTTTACATGTCTGATGTGTGCCAATATAATTAACCTGTAGTGTTGTGTGGTATATATTTGATTATTTTTCTTTCCTAGGTAAAAGGATGAAATCAGAGCTGGTATGGTTCCAGCTGTTCCCAAACCAAGTGAGATTTGGGCAGCATGTGATAATGCATGTTTGCTTGCTTTTTCTTCTTCTTTCCTTCATAGGCTGACATAGCAGCCAGTGAGAATAACCAGGGTGAGCAGCCAGCAGGTGATGGTGGATACTAGTTTCTTTGGAATGCAGGAATGCACATGGTACACACCATCCCATAACCGACAGTTAGTTCATAGCTTGGCATGTGTGCTATGATTATCTGACTAATACACAGTGCTTAGGCTAGGCATTCTGTAGGGCATGACAGAGGTGTTCTTTTGCTAAGGTGGCCTCCGGCCAATAACTGCACACCGCCATCCTGTCTGGGCATGCACTGGGAGCAAAAGGGGAAATGCATGGAGGAGTACATGACAGTGTTGTCAGCACATGTGCACTGTCAGATAGAGCTCAGCCCCCCTAACCAACCTTCCTCACTTAGAATGCCCCTGGCAAACAGCATTCAGTGGTATGCCCAGAAGATCCAGTAGTACCAAATTGTGCAAGCCACCCTCCTTCCAGCAGTCCACCCAAAAGACATGGGAAAAACATCAGTGACAACAATGCCCTTGGAGGCTATAAGTCACCTAATGGAGCAGAACATGGCACACATGAAGTACCTGCTGGCACAGCTGAAGCAGGAGGGGGAAAGGCAGAGTACATGAGGTGGATGAGCAAGCCCTCTGGCAGGAGGAACATCTCACGGTCACCCTAGAGGCCCAGACTACACTGTCTTCCACACTCTTGACACGGATCAGGCAGGGCAAGGACTGTGGCAAGGGAAGTATGTACTTTGACACAGGAGTTCTTTAAGAACTTGAGAACAGGAAAAGTCCCAGCAGACTGGAGGAGAGCAAACACTGTTCCCATCT
This sequence comes from Sceloporus occidentalis, assembly GCA_023333645.1. Classification (NCBI taxonomy): domain Eukaryota; kingdom Metazoa; phylum Chordata; class Lepidosauria; order Squamata; family Phrynosomatidae; genus Sceloporus; species Sceloporus occidentalis. The sequence goes on from JALMGF010000003.1 coordinate 123,699,157, forward strand.
TCAAAAAGGTAAAAACAGAGATTAAGAGGTCATATGATAGCCCTGTTTAAATATTTGAAGGGATGTCATATTGAGGAGGGAGCAAGCTTGTTTTCTGCTGTTCTAGAGAACAGGACCCAGAACAATGGATGCAAGCTACAGGAAAAGAGATTCCACCTCAACATTAGGAGGAACTTCCTGACAGTAAGGCCCCTCTCTTCCTCCTCTCCCTGCTTCCTCTGCATCTGCAGCAGAGGAAGAGGAAGAGCAGAGTAGAGAAGGAGGAGGAGGAGGAGGAGGAAAGAAAAGGAGGGCAAGTGGCGGCTTCATGACGGAATGGGGAAAAGAAGCAGGAGGAATGCACAGGAGGTGGGGTGGGATGGCAGTGATCCCTGGGAGCCGAAGGGCAGCAGGCTCGACTCACCCTCAGCCCCCAAGGCAGGCAGACAGGTAGGTGGGCAAGGCAGGCTAGGAAGGGGCCCTTGGCCACTCAGCCAGCCGGCTTTCCCTCCCTCCGGAGAGGCCAAGGGCCGGGCAGAGCAGAGGGGAGCAGAGCGGAAGGTAGTGGATGCTTGGGCCTGATCAGGCGGACGGTATGGCCTCCTTCTCTGCCTCCCTCTGTCCCTCCACCATGGGGCCGAGGAGGAGGAAGAGGAGGACAGCGGACAGCAGCAGTGGCGGGAGCAGGAGCCGGGTGGTGGCAAGTGGAGGCAGGTGCCTGGATCCTGCAGGAGCTGCCTGCCTTCCTGGTTTCTCTGCTTCTGCTGGCCTCCCAAAGCTCCCCGTGCTTGCTGCCCCTTGGCTCCTGGGGATCTCTCCCAGCCCACCCCGCCATCTCTGCATTCCTCCTGGTCCCTGGCCCTTCCCTACTCTGTTGCGCTGCCACCGCTTGGCCCCCTTTCCCTTCCTCCTCTTCTCCTCTCCTTCCTTGTTCTTGTTCTCCCTCCTCCTCCTCCCCCCGCGTGGGCTTGCCATCTGCATATGCTTAGAGGGAGGACTGTATATGGAACAACCCCCAGGATTCCATATAAGGAACATATATGGAACATCTTGTATGCAAATTACAAAAGAGCACTTATAGTTTAAAGCAAGCCACCAGAGCATGGAGTGAGAAACTGAACCAACTTCTTATCAAAGAGGGGTTCACTCCAGGCACAGTTGATAAGTGTATACAAGAGAGTCAGAAATAATAAATGGACTTACAAGTTATGTGGATGATCTGATCCTATGCACTGAAGACAAAGCAGATAGTGAAGAGATAATCCAAAATTTCAAGAAAGAGATTGATCTCAAGAATTTGGGAAACATCTCACACTATCTTGGAGTGCAAATGCAAAGAAGTAGTGATGGAAGTTTCTTCCTGAATCAAAAACAGAAAATACTGGATCTTCTGGACTGTCTTGGTCTAAAGGATGCAACTGCTATGCCAGCTCTAATGGAAGTAGGATTCTTAAAGAACATTAAAAAACCTTTGCAAAATTGAGACATAGGACTGCAATTGGCAAACTCCAATACATTGCCAACTTCACCAGACCTGACATAGCAAATGCTGTTGACATCTTATACAGAATGGTCAACTTTCCTACTGAAGGAGACTTCTTTGCAGTTAAAAGAATTGCCAGATACTTAAAAGGAAGAGCAGATTACAAATTAATGCTGCCAGTCTGTTACCAACCACAGCTGATCGTTTATGCAGATGCAGACTGGGCTGCAGATCTGGCAGACAGAGAGTCAACCATCGAAAACCTAATCTTCTTATGGTGGAAGAGCTATAAGCTGGACAAGTAAAAAGCAATCTACAATTACAGATTCTTCTACAGGTGCATAATGTGTTTCAGCAAAAGCAGCGTGTGATGAAATCAAATGGCTGCACAGCTTATTCCTGGACTTTGGGATAACAGAATCCAAACCGACAATTTTGATGCAAGACAATCAAAGCTGCATCAAGATTTCTCAGAGTGAAAAACCACTCAAGACACTGCTTTTCATAGTAAGGGACTGCTACCAAGGAAGGCTCAGTGCACGTAGCTTGACTGCTACATGAATATATACACAGGTTGGCCATCATGTTTATGATCTTGATGTAACTGATACATGATTTTTTTTAAATGACAAATATTGTCAAGTACATTTCTTAGCACTCTTTTTGGTTTTATTTGTATTGTATTTTACACATGCTTCTGCCCATTCTGAACACAGAATCATTTCATGTCATATCACACAGTGACAGAAGACTGTCTCTAAAAGTGCATGTCAATAGTGTGAGGCAACCACTCTGTGATAAGCATACATAGATGATGCACATGCTTGCAAATATAGGCTTGTTGTATTCAAACTTCCCATCTTTAGGTTAATAACATCTTGGATGTGCATCAACAAACTGAATGTCTGAAGCAGCCATATATGTTTCCACTGTTCTGTATTAACATGAACTTAAGCAAAACAACAATACTAAAGATCTACTGCTTCTTTCAAAATGTTGAGTTTTGGATTAACCCATGGGGAAACTCACATAAGACTCATGACAGGGTTTGTCCTCCCATTAGATAAAGAGAGAGATCACCTTTGGACCTACCATCACTCCAGAGCCTTCAAAAGCTGAGGAAGAATTCAGGCAGCAGAGGGATTGCTTGGCCACACCTTTGCCACATCTACCATCACTCCAGAGGGGGCTGGCTTGGAGCCCCTGGACTTGAAAGGGCATTCCTCCACCCCACCCCTCTCTGGGAATATCAGGCAGCAAGACAGCTGAGAGCCAGCCAGCCAGGACGCTGAACTTCCCTTTTCTCCCCTCAACAGTGGGACCTGAGGAAGCACCAGCAGAATGGCAGTGAGATGGGGCGTGGCTAGAGCAACACCTGAGACGCCAAGCAGAGGTTTCTTAGCCACCCCTCCTTCCACCATCCTCAGCAACTGGGACATCAGACAGAGGCTTCCAAAGTCACCCTTCCTTATCTATTAGATCTTCGTATCTTGTGCTGTTTAGGCTATGTTATCAAGCACTGTTGGCTATTATTTTTCTGCTTTTGTCATTTTTACTTTTTTTCTCATTAATTATTGGATACTGAATCCTTTCCTTCTCATTGCTTCATGCATTTCCCATAATCTGATCCCAATTCCTATCTCTCAGCTTCCATTTGTTTGTTCACTCTGGAACTGTCACTCTGTTGCTCCGAAAGCGACAGCAATTCACAATCTTTTTCTCTCTAGATCATTCTTCTTGCTCTTACTGAAACCTAGCTCCCGGCCCATGATACTGCTACCTCTGCTGCCCTTTCTTTTGGTGGTCTTTCTTTCACCCACACAAGCCGCCCTAAGGGTGGAGGAGGACTGTGTTCGTAGCTTGGGGGTGCTCCTCGGCTCGTCACTTCACCTGTCGTCCCAGGTTGATGCAACTGCCAGGAGTGCCTGTTATCAGCTTCGGCTGATATGCCAGTTACGCCCCTTCCTGGAATGGGAAAACTTTGAAATTGTTGTACACTCCCTGGTAACCTCTCATCTCGATTTCTGCAATGCACTCTACATGGGGCAGCCCTTATGCCACGTTCGGAAGCTGCAACTGGTCCAAAACATGGCAGCCAGATTGGTGACTGGGAGTTCCAAGTTTGATTCTATCACACCTATGTTAAAATCCCTACACTGGCTGCCTATTAGCTTCCAGGCACAGTATAAGGTGTTGGTTATTATCTATAAAGCCCTACATGGCCTGGGTCCAGCTTACCTGAGAGAACGCCTCCTCTCATATAATCCTTCCTGCACTCTCAGGTCCTCAGGGAAGAACCTACTACAGTCACAGAGAACTAGACTGGTAACTACTTCCCAGAGGATGTTTTCTGCTGCTCCTCCAAAAATCTGGAACGATCTGCCTGACGAGATCCGCCAGCTAACATCTTTCAAGGCCTTTAAGAAGGCAATAAAAACACATCAATTCTGGCGGGCCTTCCCAAATTGATCCCCTAATTTCACTCTTCACATGCCTAAATTGCTCTCTTCGGACTGATTTGAATGCCTTTGACATTGTTTTTCTCTTTTTATATGCTGTTACCCGCCTTGATCCAACACAGGGAGAGGTGGGTTATAAATAAACTCTATTATTACCATTATTATTATTGTTACTATTATCCCTACCAACTGTGATTGTGGAAGGACTGAGAAAGGCCTCTCCTGATGACCTTAGCGTCCAGGCTGGCTCAAACAGGGAGCTATGGTTTGCCACATAGCCTGCACTTGAGCCATACACGGTTTAACGGTCATCACCAACACTTTGAATTGTGTCCAGACACAAACTGGCAGCTAGTGAATGAATGAATGAAAATGAATGAAAATTTATTTATATACCGCTATTCCTATATAGATCATAGCGGTTTACAACCTAAAATGATACAATTATAACAACGTATATCCCCAACAGTGTAAACAAATTACCCATAACCAATTCAAAGCTATACAAAATCCTCTAAAAACCATTATATTACAATCATTAAAACCATACCATAAAACCATACAACAAAGTAGCTGGATCGAACAATATGCGAGAAGGGAGAAAGGGATAGTATTAAGGCACATGGGGGAAAGCTTGACGGAAAAGAAAGGTCTTCAAATTTCTCCTGAACAAATCTAGAGAGGTGACAGAGTGGAGCTCGTCGGGCAAGGAGTTCCAAATCTGCGGGGCTGAGATGGAAAATGCCCTCTGTGAAAATGAAGTATATCTAGACTTCGGAACTCTTAGCAGATGTTTTCCACCCGATCTGAGAGTGCGGGGCGGACTGTATGGGGAGAGGCGGTCCTCCAAGTACCCTGGGCCCAAGCCATTTAGGGCTTTATAGATAATTACCAACACCTTGTATTGCGCCCGGAAGCGAATGGGCAGCCAATGTAGATCTTGCAATATAGGTGTTACATGGCTAGTCCTGGAACATCCAGTGACCAGCCTTGCTGCCTTATTCTGGACCAATTGTAGCTTCCGGGTTTGGTACAAGGGTTGCCCCATGTAGAGCGCATTACAGAAATCCAGCCGAGAGGTTACCAGAGCATGTACCACCGTTTCCAGGTCCCCCCGACCCAGGTAGGGTCGCAGCTGGCGTATCAGCCGAAGCTGATAACAGGTGCTCCTGACCGTCGCATCCACCTGAGATGTAAGGTGGAGTGACGAGTCCAGAAGCACCCCCAGACTGTGAACTGAGTCCTTCAAGGGGAACGTGACCCCGTTCAGGACAGGTGGACAAATATCCATCCCTGGGCCCGGGGAACCTATCACGAGTACTTCCGTTTTCTCTGGATTCAGGCTGAGTCTGTTTTCCCTCATCCAGCCCATTACCGACTCCAAGCAGGCATTTAGAGGAGAGATGCCATCCTTAGTCACTGCATCAGTCGGAGACACAGAGAAACATATTTGGTGTCATCAGCGTACTGATAACACCGCACCCTGTATCTCCGGATGATCTCTCCCAGCGGCTTCATGTAAATGTTGAATAGCATAGGGGACAAAATCGCTCCCTGAGGGACACCAGATGTAAGGGCCCTCTTATTGGAACGACAGTCCCCCAGCTGCACCATCTGGAATCTACCGGAGAGGTAGGAAAGGAACCACTGGAGCACAGTGCCCCCGATACCTAACTCCCTCAGGTGTTCCAGAAGGATACCATGGTCGATGGTATCAAAGGCCGCTGAGATGTCCAAGAGCACCAACAGGGACACGCTACCTCTGTCCATGTCCAGACGGAGATCATCAACTAAGGCAACCATGGCAGTATCAACTCCATAGCCCGCCCAAAAGCCGGTTTGAAATGGGTCTAGAAAATCCATTTCATCCAAGATCCCTTGAAGCTGGAAGGCAACTGCCCTCTCGATCACCTTCCCTAAAAAAGGCAGCAGCGAAACAAGCCGATAATTATTCCGAATCAGGGGGTCCAGGAAGGGCTTTTTTAACAAAGGTTTTACAATGGCCATATTTAAGCTAGATGGAAACCGCCCTGCCCTGAAGGCTGAATTAATAATACGGCGCAACATATCAGTTACAGCCGTTCCCCCCTGAGCTTCCAGCCATGAAGGACAGGGATCGAGAGAGCATGTCCTAACACTACAAAGAATCTTGTCCACATCCTCGGTACTTACAGACTTAAAATGATCCAGTATAACAGAGTCCACGGAAACTCTGGAGACCTCTACTCTAGATTCAGAACAAATACTGGCATCGAGATCAGCCCTTATCCGAGAGATTTTATCCGCAAAGAAGTTGTTAAACTCGTCACAGCAGGCCTTAGATGGTTCAAGAATAGGGTTAAAAGAGGGAGGCAGTTGGGTAAGCTCCCTCACTACCCTAAACAGCTCTGCCGGACGCGACTCTGCGGATGCAATACGTGCAGCATAGAACGAGTGCTTTGCTGCACTTATTGCTGCTCTGGAGGCCTTCAAGAGGGACTCTAGGAGTGTCTTGACGGATAAGTGGAGTTGTTTCAAAAGGGCATTGTGTAGTCCCATTAATAGTCTGGCTGCAGCTCTTTGGACCAGCTTAAGCTTCTGAAGACTCTTCAAAGGCAGCCATATCTGATGACTCATAGAATCATAGAATCGTAGAGTTGGAAGAGACCACAAGGGCCATCCCCTGCCGTACAGGAAATCACAATCAAAGCATCCCCAAAAGATGGCCATCCAGCCTCTGTTTGAAGACCTCTAAGAAAGGAGGCTCCACTACACTCCAAAGGAGTTTGTTCCTCTGTTGAACAGCCCTTACTGTCAGGATCCTCTTCTAATTTTAAGGAGGAATCTCTTTTCCTGTAGCTTGAATCTATTTCTACAGGTCCTAGACTCTGGAGCAGCAGAAAACAAGCTTGCTCCCTCCTCAATATGACATCCCTTCAAATATTTCAACAGGGCTATCATATCACCTCTTAACCTTCTCTTCTCCAGTCTAAACATCCCCAGCTACTTAAGTAGTTCCTCATAGGGCATGGTTTCCAGACTACCATTTTAGTCGCTCTCCTTTGGACACGCTCCAGTTTCTCAATGTCCTTTTTTAATTGTGGTCCCCAGAACTGGACATAGTATTCCAGGTGGGGCCTGACCAAAGCAGAATAGAGTGGCAAAGAATGGGTGCAGTTGCTGCACAAGTTTTAAATGTGCAAAAGCACTCCTGGTCACTATATAGAAACTTAGGCCTTCAAGTTCAAAGCTGAGTCCAGGAGTACCCTCAAATTGTGAACCTGTGTCTTCAGGGGGAATGTAACCCCATCTAACACAGTCTGGATCCCTATTCCCTGATCTGCCCTCCGACTGACCAGGATCACCTCTGTGTTGTCTGAATTAAGTTTCAATTTGTTTGTCCTCATCCATTCTATTACTCACAACAGACACTGGTTTAGGACCAGGACAGCCTCCTTGGATTGAGGTGGAAAGGAATAATAAAGTTGAGTGTCATCTGCATTTTGGTGGCATCACACCACAAACTTCAAATGACTTCTCCCATGTAGTTTCATGTATATGTTAAATAGCATAGGGGACAACACAGAACCCTGAGGGACCCCAGTGGTCAGGGGGCCAAGTCATCCAGCACCAGCTTCTGGGTCCGCCCCTCCAGGAAGGAACAGAGCCACTGTAAAACAGTACCTCCAAGTCCAATTCCAGAGAGGCTGCCCAGAAGGATACTATGGTTGATGGTTCAGCAGAACTAACAGGGACACACTCCTCCTGTCCAGTTCCCTGTGTAAGTCATCCACTAAGGCTGTCTCTGTTCCATAGCCAGGTCTGAAATCAGACTGAAATGGATTTAGATAGTCCATTTCATTCAGAAAGCCCTGGAATTGGGATGCCACCACACATTCCAATACCTCGCCCCAAAATGGCAGGTTGGACACTGGCTGATAATTAATCATTATAGTGGGATCCAGGGATGGCTTTTTCAACAAAGATCTCTCCTTCTATTTCTGAATCATGTGGTGAAAGAGATCAAACCATTGCTAACTTGTGAAATGTTACTAAAATGTTACCTCCATGAGGGCAGAAAGCAGACCTAATAAAAAGGCCAGTTCCCTCATATAATGTTAACGCTGCGAAAACCAGTAAGGCAACATATACCATCTCCATTTTCAAAAGTCATACAAAATGATGGCAATTTGTGATGTGTTATCATGCCAAAGTTATTGTGAGATTTAACTTCTGTAATATTTCTTGCCTTAATGTGGAAAGCTGGGTTAATGCCAGAAATAAAAGTGCATTCTTCAACATTGTTTGCAAATTCTGTAGTTCTAACTTCCATGACAACCCACCTCACAAATCATGACTCACTCTGAGGCCAGAAGCAACATAGAATCATAGAGTTGGAAGAGACCACAAGGGCCATCCAGTCCAACCCCTTACCATGCAAGAACTCACAATCTTAGATAACTGCTCTATGACAACTGCACACACAGGTTTATTAACCATCAGGTGGAGGCAGTGGTGATATCAGGGAGAAGCACATGGCCTGGAGTGAGACATGGTGTCACTAGAAATTCTAATTTTAAACAACAGTTTTCCAGAAAGAGGGAATCATTCGGTTTAGAATACTGCACCTCGCTAACATCTAAATGAATACCAAAAGAAGATTCAGCTTGCATAGATGCTGTTACTTTGCACTGAGCAGATAGTTCCACTATCAAGGTGAATTAGTTTCCATGATTGGCAATAATGGGGTGGGGAATGGTGCAGCTTTCCATTTTCCATTGGTTAGACTCCATGGCCAAACCCCAATGACCTAATATGTGAACAAGGGCTCACCATGCCACAGACTCCACTGGAAATGGGGAGATATTTGACTTCACTGTTTAATCATTCAGACGTTAAGTAATTCAGTGCAGGAGCCATATCGTGTTTTGTAATAGTATGCAGGCTCTCTTGGGGAATGGCCTTATTGGACTGGGCTTCTTGGCAGCTTTACAAAAATGCTATATATTCAGCTGTACCCCACATCATTTTAAAACCTGAAAAAAGGATATCAATCCCATAGCCTAGAGTACTTGGCCTACAGTAAACTTTGATCACACTCTGGTCCTCAGACTGACCTTTGTACAAGGCCCAGAAAGTCACACATGAAAAATTTGTCATCATTTTTCCTAAACAATATAAATATGTACTGTAACATGGAACAATAAATCTGATAAGAGTGCTATGAGTATCAAAATGAGACAATTATGATTTTTTATTTTGTTATTTTAGTCCTAAAATTTTCACCCTGCCTATCCACATAGTACTCAAGGCAGTCTGGATTAATTTACTCTGTGAGAATCTAGCATGAGAACAATGCCACATATCAGACAAATAGAAGCAGAAATTCCATTTACTCCACTGAGTACCAGACATCTTTTGGCAATTCTGACATTACTAAAAAAAATATCCAAAAACAAAGAAACAAACAAAAAACCAAACCAAAAACCCCCCACACAAGATAAATTGACAAAGATGATGGAGTGACCAAGCAATAACCAAGGGAAAGGATTCACAAAATATAGCTCTAAATAACATGACAAAGGACATCCTGAGCAAAAGCCCAATTAAACTTTATCTGTAGCTCCTGTTCATTTCAAATATAGTCCTGATGAATCATGACTCCTGAATTTGTTAGATTATTTATCTGGGTTACCCAGTGATAAATGACTTCCCCTCTGAAAACACAAAAACTGTATATGGACAAACTTTCTCCTAAGATAATCAGCATCTCAGGAAAAAAATTACCCATAAAATGTCCTCAACACATTCCTCTGAATTACACAGCACAACAATAATGCCTTTAGAAACAAAAAACAGACAGGAACAAAATAGTCTAAATTTTCCAAAAGAGAACAAACCAAAGAGGAAACCAAATTAAAAGCAACCAAGAAATGTACATTGATACAAAGAAGAAGAAAACAAAATCAAAAACTCCCATGTAAAGAAAATGAACAATAACAACCCAAAAGAAAAAAAAAAAACTAACCAGCTGAATTAGGAGTTGAGGGTGAGTTAGCTTGGCTTCCATGGGCTGACACATTTGTAGCAGTGACAGCCGTTTTGGCAGCATAAATATTGGCTTCCTCTTGAAATTTACCTATGTTCTTCTTGTACCGGATTCTCTTATTTCCAAACCAGTTAGATACCTAGAGCAAGTTTGAAAAAAGACAAAAAACAGTTACTAAAAATTTAAAGATATGACCAGGGTGGTAAACCAAGAGAAAGGAAGGAAAGAATGGCAAGGTAATTAAAGCCAATAAATAGTTTAAAAGAAATTCCTCTCTGAATTTAGAAAACAGACTCATAAAGACATCAAAATCACATCTAAATACCACATACATATTTATATTATAGAACTATGGGCTTTTAAAAATGTTTTCTATTTCTTGAGACTTTAGACCTTACATTAAAACTGCTTTTTCAAATATTTCTTTCCCAGAACTTTTTTCAAGTGCTTCTGATTTGATTTATAGAATCAATAAGCGAAAGAATCTGAAAAAACAAGAGAGACATCATGTCCCAACCACTATTCGAAATCCACAATTCTCCAGAAATGAGTTTCATCATAAAAGAGGTAAACACATTCCTCTGAATTACACAGAACTACAGAACTATGTTGTAAACAGATGAAAAGAAAACAAGATAAGAAATAACTAGAAAACTGCTGGAAAACTTTGATTTTCTGCCTTTCTTACTGATATGTACAGAAGTTTGGGAGTTGTTGTAATGAAGAACTACTGTGTGTGTATAAGTGTGTGTGTTTGTGTGTATCCACACACATACAAATATATAAATGAACAAAAGTTTCATTAGAACTTTTAAAGTAGAGATTAGATAGCCACCTCTCAGAGATGCTTTAGCTGCAGATCCTAACATTACCAGAGGTTGGACTAAACAGCTCTTGGGGACTTTCCCAGCTGTACAATTCTGTGATTTTCTATCAATTCAAAAATAGAACTTAGAACTAATTATTGAAATGCTAACTTGGATAGCTATTATAGCATTCTTAGGAACAGGAAGACAATAATTGCTTATGGGTGCTTTTGAATGGAAGCTTTAGGTATTGTTTTTCCTTAGCAGATTTTTTTTTTTTTTTGGTGGTAAGGAAACAAGACAGAAGTCGTGGTGGAAAAACATGCAAGGGTTACAAATGGTAGATGTTGTGTTCTAGATTGTGCATAAAATTATGCCAAAAAGTCAAGACAATTCCACAGTAAAAGAGAGAAGATATGTGTTTTCTCACTAAATAAATAATTAATTATCAAAAGATGGGACTACTGATATATGTCCTGAGCAGACATTTATTCAGAGCATAAGTGAATATTTTGGAGGAAGATGGATTGTATCTGCCTACTCTACCCCTGATCTCCATGCCAGGAGCCAACAGTGGACTTCCGTTAGAGGACTAAGAGAAACCAAATGGAATCAGAGGCCAGAACATCTTCACTTTATCTTAGCCAGAAGGTCTAGAGGCAATGCCAGGATAACTTCTTTTAATCTTCAGGCCCTCCATGCTCCCAACCGCCCCAGACCAAGTTTTCTTATGTGTGGCACAGTAGAGAGGGGAGGAAAGACATTTCGGTTGTGATTCCAGCACAACACTGGATTTAAATCCTTGTCTGCCAAGGGGCCTATGTGTCTATGATGCAATATGCATACAAACTGACTGTGTCATTGATATGCTGCAATAATGTTGAGTACAAACTGAATACAGTGGGCCACTGGTATCTGCTGGAGTTTGGTTCTAGGGCCCCTTGTGGACTGAGGTCCCGTTAAATACAATGGTAGAGTAAATTAGTGTCCCTTACATGAAGTGGCAAAATTAAGCTTTGCTTTTGGAATATATCTATATCTATATTTATATCTATCTATATATATATTATTCTCATTTTTGGTTGACTCTGTGGATAAGGAATTCATGGATACAGAGGGCTGATTGTAATCAGAGCCTAATGGATTATGAACTGATTATAAGCTGAACATGAAGACAGGCTCACCAAATGGCACTTCAAATTCATATATAATCATAATAATAGGATTTATTTATATGCCGCCCAATTACTGGGAATCCGGGCAGCTTACAACAGAGGGGATAATAGACGGTTCCCTGCCCTCAGGCTTACAATCTAAAAAGACACGACACAAAAGGAGAAGGGAATGGTGAGGGGGGAGGAGATGAGGTCCAGCATTCTTCTCTCCCTCTGAGGCCTGGACCAAGGCAGATGGACTGGAGGGAGGGCTCTTCTTCTTCAGGCTAGCCCTGATGGAGCTGGACCAGCCTATTCTCTCCCTCATAGGCCGAAGGATGACAGTTAAGGAGAGAGGAGCCTCTTTCTTCAGGCTAGCCCTGATGGAGCTGGGCCAGGCTATTCTCTCCCTCATAGGCCAAAGGATGACAGTTATGGAGGGAGGAGCCTCTTTCTTCAGGCTAGCCCTGGTGGAGCTGGGCCTGCCTGGTCAACTCCCTCATAGGCTGAAGGATGACAGTTATGGAGGGAGGAGCCTCTTTTTTCAGGCTAGCCCTGATGGAGCTGGGCCAGCCTATTCTCTCCCTCACAGGTATATATATGCTGCAGGCAAGGGTAGCAAACAAAATTCTGATACTTCCTCCTTGGAACAATTAATTTATATGCCACCTTTCCACTGAAAACAGAATTGAAGGCAGCTAGCAAAAATATAGATAAAACACAGAAATAAATTAAAACATAAAAAATAATTAAAGTACATCAATTTCATGCTTCTACTGATATCTGGATGGTGTTAAACAGAATTACATAGGTGCAAGCATATCAGCTCTATGCTAAATGGTGATGGAGTCTTGTTATTCAGAGGCAGTATACTCTGAATAATTAATAATGAGGGATGTGGTGGCTCAGCAGTTAAGATGCTGACTCTGACGAGATCGCAAGATAGGAAGGAAGGTCGGCAGTTCAAGGCCCAGGCACTGTGTGATGGAGTGAGCTCCTGTCACTAGTCCCAGCTTCTGTCAACCTAGCAGTTCAAAAGCATGTAAAAGTGGAAGTAGCTAAATAGCTGGCCAAGCATGTAATAGTGGAAGTAGCTGGCCACATGACCATGGAGTTGTCTTTGACAATGCTGGCTCTTTGGCTTAGTAACAGAGATGAGCACCACCTACTACAGTTGGACACAATCTAACAACCTTGTCAAAGGGGAACTCTTTACTGTTTTTATACTTCTAATTGCAAGAAAACTTCATGATGGGAGGTAAATGACTTCTCCTTGCTCATATACACTTGGCCAGATTTTGTTTTACACCTTGAGAACTTTACTTGCTATCCATCATGATGATTGCTATTTATTTCCAAAACCTCACACCAGCATAGAGTCATGGTGATGCAGGAACCAGAATAGCTAACTGGAAAATCATTTTCATTTCAACTGAGGCAACATACATATACTTTCTCATTTATGGTCAAAGTATTTAGGGTAAGAACAACTTGGCTGATATGCTACAACAGGTTGTGTTAAATAATAATAAAAATGGCATGTCTTAAAGAATAAAAAAAAAGTCATATTGCATGTGCCCTTTCACAATTGACTCAGAAGCATTTGTGTTTTGATTGTCTAAGTCCCTGGAAGGCTTGAGAAGAGAACCTGAATTCTTTGACATTAAAAAGTTATCTTTTTTGCTTTCTGCATAAAGTGCTGGCTTTTGTGCAAAGCGTAAATTATTTGTGCAAACATTTTATTTTTATTTATTCTGGAGTGCATGAGTTAAGCAAGGGCTGGAGATATTATAAATATCTCTGTGGGCAGAGGTAACCAATATCTCTGCCCTGTCATGGACGGATCATTTCCTGGTTGAGGCTAGTATCAAGGCTACTGTCCAGATCCCCCCCGGGGGTGGCGGACCTATTAGAATGGTCCACTCTCGAAGGTTGATGGAACCCAATAGGTTCCAGGAAGCCTTAGAGGGCTATCTGGTTGGAGCTGACGGCGATTCTGTTGATGCCCTGACTAACACCTGGGATATTGATCTCTCCAGGGCTATACACAGTATCGCTCCCAAGTGTCCTTTCTGGCCTGCTTCCAATAAAAAGCCCTGGTATACGGAAGATCTCAGGGCAAGGAAGCGGGCTGCGCAACGACTAGAGCGCAAATGGCGGAAACACCAGCACTTATCTGACAAGACACTCCTAGAGTCTCTTTTGAAGGCTTACGGAGTGGCAATTGGTGCAGCTAAGAATTCGTTCTATGCTGCACGAATTGCGTCCGTGGAGTCGCGTCTGGCAGAGCTGTTCAGGGTTGTGAGAGAGCTTACTCAACTGGCTCCCCCCCTGAACCCACTACTGGAACCATCTAAAGCCTGCTGTGATGAGTTTAACAACTTCTTTGCGGATAAAATCTCTCGGCTAAGAGCTGATCTTGATGCTGTTATTGGTTCAGAATCGAGAGTAGAGGCGTCCAGAGCTTCCGTGGACTCATTTGTACTGGATCAGTTTGAGTCTGTTAGTACCGAGGATGTGGACAGGATCCTCAGTAGCGTTAGGAAGACGACCTGCTCTCTCGATCCCTGTCCTTCATGGCTGGCAGTTCAAGGGGGAACGGCGACAACAGAAATGTTGCGTCATATTGTCAATTCATCCTTCAGGGAGGGCCTTTTCCCATCTAATCTCAAAACGGCCATCGTAAAACCTTTACTAAAGAAGCCCTCCCTTGACCCCCTAATTCGAAACAATTATCAGCCTGTATCACTGCTGCCATTTTTAGGGAAGGTGATCGAGAGAGCGGTTGCCTCCCAGCTACAGAGGGTCTTGGAAGATACGGATTATCTGGACCCATTTCAAACCGGCTTCTGGGTGGGCTATGGGGTTGACTGCCATGGTCGCCTTAGTCGATGATCTCCGTCTGGGCATGGACAGGGGTAGCGTGTCCCTGTTAGTGCTCTTGGACATCTCTGCGGCCTTCGATACCATCGACCATGGTATCCTTCTGGATCGCCTGGGAGAGTTGGGTATTGGGGGCACTGCTTTGCAGTGGTTCTGGTCCTACCTCTTGGGTAGATTCCAGATGGTGGAGCTGGGGGACTGTCGCTCCGATAAGAGGGCCCTTACATCTGGGGTCCCTCAGGGAGCGATTCTGTCCCTTATGCTATTTAACATTTACATGAAGCCGCTGGGAGAGATCATCCGGAGACACGGGGCACGGTGTTATCAGTACGCCGATGACACCAAATATGTTTCTCTGTGTCTCCGACTGATGCAGTGACTAGGGATGGCATCTCTCTGCTCAATGCCTGTCTGGAGTTGGTAATGGGCTGGATGAAGGAAAATAGACTCAGCCTGAATCCAGAGAAAACGGAAGTACTTGTGATCCTGGTCCTGGGAAGGAGGTTTCTCCACCTGTCCTGAACGGGGTCACGCTCCCCGTGAAGGACTCAGTTCGCAGTTTGGGGGTGCTTCTTGACTCCTCGCTTCACCTGACTGCTCAGGTGGATGCGACAGTTAGAAGCACCTGTTATCAGCTTCAGCTGATACGCCAACTGCGTCCCTACCTGGACTGGGGGGACCTTGAAACAGTGGTACACGCACTGGTAACCTCTCGACTCGATTTCTATAATGCGCTCTACATGGGGCAACCCTTGTACCAAACTCGGAAGCTGCAGTTGGTTCAAAATATGGCCGCCAGGCTGGTCACTGGTAGCTCCAGGGCCAGCCACATAACACCTATATTGGAAGATCTGCACTGGCTGCCAATTCGCTTCCGGGCACAATACAAGGTGTTGGTTGTTACCAATAAAGCCCTAAATGGCTTGGGCCCAGAATACTTGGAGGACCGCCTCTCCCCATACAATCCACCCCGCACTCTCAGGTCAGGTGGGAAAAAACCTCTGAGTGTTCTCAAGACAAGATACGCAATGACTGCGCAAAGGGCTTTTTCTGTTGTGGCCCTGCAGTTTTGGAACGCTCTCCCTGAGGAGCTCCGCTTAGCCCCCTCCCTGGAGTCATTTAAGAAAAACCTTAAGACTCATTTATTTCATCAAGCCTTCCCCCACATGTCCTGACTGTTTTGCTCCTGTATACTATGTATTGTATTTTTTAGACTGTTTTATTATCTCGACTGGTCTTAATGACGGATTTTAATGATGTATAGTACTGTATGGTTTTATATGAGGGATTTTTGCTGTTAATTTTGATTTTTAATCTGTGATCTGTATTGTATTATATCTGTAATCTGTAATGTATCGTATTTTCATTTTGTTTTGTAAACCGTCGTGATCATAGGAACGGCGGTATATAAATAAAATTTCAATCAATCAATCAATCAATCAATCAATCAATCAATCAAATGACTATAGAGAGAATAAGGCAAATCCTGAAAGCCAGGTGGAGAGCAACAATACCATAAGGGATTATGAGGCTCTGGGTAGGAATCTGAAAGATTACAAGTTGTAATCTCATAATCACAAAATATCAAAAACAAGTCATGCCAGACTACTGTTATCTCTTTTTTTCATAAAATTACCAGCTTGGTAGACGAAGGGAATGTTGTAGATGTAGCATATCTTGATTTCAGTTAGGGGGAATTCCAGCAAGAGATGGGTTGAATCTCACACCAGTGGTCAGAAACATTTTTACCAATAGTTTCAAAAATTTGATCAGAACAGCTTTAAATTGAGATGTGTGGGGGAGGGAGACAGTACTTTGGTAGGCAGGAGTTCATCAAGGGCTGGAGATAATAGTCAAACTGTTATAGAGGAAACAAGGCAAATAGTGCAGGGACCCACCAATGGGAGGGAGAAAACTTTACACAGGCACCTAGGACGGAGAACCCATGGTCTTCAATGTCTCTACACTAATCCACAAACCATGGGAAATGAGCAAGATGAACTTGAACTCCTAGCACAACAAAGCAAATACGATATAATAGGCATCACTAAAACCTGGTGGCATGAGTCACATGATTGGAATGTAGTAATATAACTGCTGGATGCTTGGATGATATCTTCCTACAACAGATGGCCACACAACCAGAAAGGTGAGATGTAGTAGTGACAGATGAGTTCACCTATCCAGATATTTGCTGGAAGTCAAAGCCAGCCAAGAGTTTGAGGTCCAGCAAGCTCCTCACTTACTTGGTAGACAATATCATTGTCAAAATAGTGGAAGAAGCAACAAGGGGATCAATTATTTTACCTCTGATCCTAATCAACAGGGATGACTGGGTTAATGGGGTGCAAGTGGTGGGATCCTTGGGTGGGAGTGATCATGTTCTCCTGGAGTTTGTTATACAGTGGAAAGGGAAAGCCAAGCATAGTCAGACATGCATTCTAGACTTTAGGAGAGCTGATTTCAGTAAACTTAGGGAAATACTGGGGGTTATCCCATGGTCAGGAATACAAAAAGAGAAGGAAGTTCAGGAAGGATGAGAGTTTCTCAAAAGAGAGATTCTAAACGCACAATTTCAAAGTATTCCAATGAAGAGGAAAAAATGGGAGGTCTTCTTGAGAAATCAGGATAGATGACTAAAGATTTTTCAAATCAGCTAAGTTGTAATCGGGACATGTATAAAAAATGGGAAAAGTGGGAAATCACTAAAAAGGAATTAAACCAAATAGCTAGCATTTGTAGGGGAAAAGTCAGGAAAGCTAAAGCGCAGAATGAGCTCAGGCCTGCTAGAGAGTTTAAGAACAATAAAAAGGGCTTTTTTGATTATGTCCACAACAAAAGGAAGAAGGAGGAAATGGTAGGGCTACTGCGTAGAAAAAATGGTGAAATGCTAAAAGGGGACACAAAAAAGACAGAACTACTCAACACCTTCTTTGTCACAGTCTTCTCACAAAAGGAAAAGGATGTTCACCCTGAGGAAAATGGAGCAGAAGACACAGCAGGGAAAATACAGCCCAGAATGAGTAAAAAAGAAGTACAGGAATATCTGTTTAGTCAATGAATCCAAATCACCAGGGCCAAATAGACTACATCCAAAGGTATTAAAAGAACTGGCAGAATTAATCTCAGAGCCAGTGGCAATAATATTTGAGAATCACTGAACAACAGGGGGCCAAGTGAATGTAAAGAGGCAAAGTTGTGCCCATCTTCAAGAAAAAGAAGGGGGGAAAAGGGGGGGGGGAGACGGAACGAACCCAAACAATTATTGTCCAGTTAGCTTGACATCAATACCAGGAAAGAGCAGATCATTGAACAAAGGGTCTGTAAGCATTTACAAAAGAATTCCATAATCACAAAATGTCATGGGTTTCTCAAAAACAGGTCATACCAGACTAAAGTTTTACTCTTCCCTCCCCCCCCCCAAATAAAATTACCAGCTTGGTAGCTGAAGGGAATGCTGTGGATGCTGGTAGCTGAAGGGAATGCTGTGGATTTAACAAGGTTCCCCACAATATTCTGGTAAACAAACTAGTAAAATGTGGGTTAGACAATGCAACTGTTTGGTGGATTTGTGATTGGTTGACCAGCTGAACCCAAAGAGTGCTCAGAAATGGCTCCTCTTCATTCTAGAGAGAAGGGACTAGTGTAGTTTCACAGGGGTGTGTTGTGTTGCTATTCAGCATCTTTATTTTTTAAAATACTTAATTTTTATCATCAATAAAATTCAAACTGATAAAAAAATATTATATTTTGTTACGTCAACAAATGGATTTTCATAATTCTTATTGAACTGCATTTCCAAATGCCTTGGAAATGTTGGTGGTATCGTTGCTGATTACCATATATACTTATGTATAAGTCAACTAGACAAGGTAACTGTTGGGCTAGACAAGGTAATTGTTACATGGATATGTAATTGGTTGACCGGCCGAACTCAAAGGATGCTCAACAATGGTTTCTTTTCATCCTGGAGAGAAGTGACCAGTGGGGTTCCACAAGGCTCTGTCCTGGGCCCAGTGCTATTCAACATCTTTATCAATGACTTGGATGACCATATTGGGAGCATAGTTATAAAATTTTCAGATGACACCAAATTAGGAGGAGTAGCAAATACCCAGAGGACAGGATCAAAATTCAAAATGACCTGAATAGACTAGAAAGCTGGGCCAAAGGTAACAAAATGAAATTCAGCAGGGAGAAATGTAAAGTACTGCACTTAGGGTGGAAAAATGAAATGCACAGATATAGGATGGGGGATACATGGCTGAATGAAACTACATGTGAAAGTGATCTAGGAGACCAAGTAAACATGAGTAAACAGTGCGATGCAGCAGGTAAAAAGGCCGATGCAATGTTAAGTTGCATCAATAAAAGTATAGTGTCTAGATCAAGAGAAGTAATAATGCCACTCTATTCAGCTTTGGTCAGGCCCCACCTGGAATACTGCATCCAGTTCTGGGCACCACAATTCAAAAAGGATGTTGAGAAACCTGGAGCATGTCCAAAGGAGGTGAAGGGCCTGAAAACCATGCCCTATGAGGAACGACCTAGGGATCTGGGGATGTTTAGCCTGGAGAAGAGAAGGTCAAGATGGGCATATGATAGCATATGATAGCCCTGTTTAAATATTTGAAGGGATGTCATATTTAGGAGGGAGCAAACAAGCTTCATTTATATACCGCTTCATACTGCCTAAGCAGTGTCTAAACGGTTTACAACTGTAAGCTAATTTGCCCTCAATAATCTGGGTACTCATTTTAACCGCTGCTCCAGAGAACAAGACCCGGAACGATGGATGCAAGCTACAGGAAAGGAGATTCCACCTCAACATTAGGAGGAACTTCCTGACAGGAAGGGCTGTTCGACAGTGGAACACACTCCCTCGGAGTGTAGTAGAGTCTCCTTCCCTGGAGGTCTTTAAGCAGAGGCTTGATGGCCATCTGTCAGGGATGCTTTGATTGAGAGTTCCTCCATGGCAGAGGATTGTGGTCTCTTCCAACTCTATGATTCTATGACCTCATGTATAAGTTGAAGGCAGTTTTGGGGCAAAAATCATGGATTTTGATATGATGTGTGGATAAGTAGAGGGTCAAATACTGGGGCATGTTACAAAAGATCTAAAGGGGGGGGGGGGGGGAAAGATCCACTTCCATTCCTCCTTCTCCCTCTATGGACTTCTCCCAAGGGTTACGGTCTCGGCATGTAAAATGGGGAAATAAACCCCATCATACACGCACACATGCACATATACACATGCACACACACACTCCTTCTCCCTTTACCACCAGCATTTTTAAGGCTCATGGATTTCAAAACGGGGTAGAAACCTCTCTCTCTCTCTCTTCTTTTCACCACTAGGATTTCCAAGGCTCATGGCTGGTAAAATGGGGTACAAACCTCTCTCTCTCTCTCTCTCTCTCTCTCTCTCCTTCACCACCAGAATTTCCAAAATGGGGTACAAGCCTTGGCATACTCTCTCTCTCCCTTGCCTCACCAGCTGTTTGTTAGCTCTGCGTATGAAGGAAAGCTGAGGGATAAGACACACACACACACACACACACACACACACACACACACACACACACAGAGGATGTACAGGGACTCAAATGGGGAGCTGTTTAAAGATCCCTAGCTATGAAGAAAGGGTGGGCACTTCTTTTAGGAACTTTATAAACAGTATTAACCAATTGCCCTATATATAAGTTGACCCATGATTTTGGAATCCAGTTTGGGACATAAATTTCTTGGTTTTATTTTATTTTATTTTTTTGCATTTACATTTGTTTTGCTCAACTTTATATAGCTTAGCTATTTTTACAGAAGTTAAGTGCCAAAGGAAGTCCATTTTTTGGTAGTTTCCTCTGATATTTTGACATTACGTGGACTGAAATGTCTTTTTTTCCCCTTGCATGTTGCCAGCTTTCTAGTTCAATCTCTCTGCCAACATCTGTTGCCCATTTTATCATGGGCGCATTACAGACCGTCCCTTTGGGGTGGCCTGTAGGCGCGCCTTTCCCTGGTGTATCGGGGCCTCACCAGCTAGAACGGCAGCCGCTGAGGCCCCGATCCGCCGCTTTCCGGGTGGAAAGGCCGCTTCCCCACAGCCTGGAAAGGGGTGTCCTTGGGGCTTCAAGGACACCCCGCGGCGGTGGGGAGGAAGAGAAAGGGTCCGCTTGGCCCCTTTCTCCCTTGCTTTGCTGGGCGCAGCTGTCTGAAAGCTGCGCCCAGTGACGCAAACCAGGAAGGAGCTCCATTTCGGAGCTCCTTCCTGCTCTGTGGAAAGGGCGCGTTAAGCGCCCTCGTGCGGAGCGATGGCGTCATGTCCGCACTGCCTTGTTTGGAGGCGGCGCGTTCGTGACGCCATCATGGCAGTGGCCGTGTGGAATGGCCGCCGCCATTTTGTGCACGCGGAGCGCGTGCTATGGGGGTGCGGAAGCACCGCCCCTTCCTAACCCTAGTACGCGCTCTGCGCGTACTTTAATGGCGGTCTGTAACCCACCATTATTTCTTTTATAACATCTCGTTCTAGTTTCCTTTCTAGTAAAATTTTATATAATTTTGAAATCAATTTCTTTTCACTCCCTTCTAGTAATTTGTCTAATTCATGTTTCTTAGTCTCCAACCCTTCCTGTTTTTGATCAAGTTTAAATCTGTGTATGGTGTGAGTGATCATAGAATCATAGAGCTGGAAGAGACCGCAAGGGCCATCCAGTCCAACCCCCTGCCATGCAGGAAATCCAAATCAAAGCATCCCCGACAGATGCCCATCCAGCCTCCGTTTGAAGACCTCCAAGGAGGGAGATTCCACTATACTCCGAGAAAGTGTGTTCCACTGTCGAACAGCCCTTACTGTCAGGAAGTTCCTCCTAATGTTGAGGTGGAATCTCTTTTCCTGCAGCTTGCATCCATTCCTCCGGGTCCTAGTCTCTGGAGCAGCAGAAAACAAGCTTGCTCCCTCCTCAATATGACATCCCTTCAAATATTTAAACAGGGCTATCATATCACCTCTTAACCTTCTTTTCTCCAGGCTAAACATCCCCAGCTCCCTAAGGTGTTCCTCATAGGGCATGGTTTCCAGACCCTTCACCATTTTAGTCACCCTCCTTTGGACACACTCCAGTTTCTCAATGTCCTTTTTGAATTGTGGCGCCCAGAACTGGACACAATATTCCAGGTGGGGCCTGACCAGTGCAGAATATAGTGGCACTATTACTTCCCTTGATCTAGACACTATACAGTGGGGCCTCCGCATACGCGGAGTTTTTATAAGCGGCTTTGAGCGTACACGCTCAAGCCGCTGGGCGCGCGCGGAGCGGAAGGATTGGCACGTCCCATTCAGTTGAATGGGCGCATGTGTCTGTTGCGCTGCGTGTGCGCCCATTGCGCCCCGCACACCACCGCGCACGAGCCCCATTGTTTACAATGGGGCTCGAGCATAGGCGGAAATCGCCATACGCGGTGGGATCCGGAACGGATCCCCCGCGTATGGCGAGGTTCCACTGTACTTCTATTGATGCAGCCTAAAATCGCATTGGCCTTTTTAGCTGCCGCATTGCACTGTTGACTCATGTTCAACTTGTGGTCTACTTGGACTCCTAGATCCCTTTCACATGTTGTCTCCTTAAGCCAACTGTCCCCCATCCTATATCTGTGCATTTCATTTTTTCGCCCTAAGTGCAGTACCTTACATTTCTCCCTGTTGAAGTTCATTTTGTTAGCTGTGGCCCAGCTTTCTAGTCTATTCAGGTCATTTTGAATTTTGATCCTGTCCTCTGTAGTATTAGCTATTCCTCCTAATTTGGTGTCATCTGCAAATTTGATAAGTATTCCCCCAATTTTTCTCTAAGTCATTGATAAAGATGTTGAACGGTACTGGCCCCAGCACAGAGCCCTGTGGGACCCCACTGGTCACTTCTCTCCAGGATGAAAAGTTGCCATAGTTGAGCACCCTTTGGGTTCGTCTGGTCAACCAATTACAAAGCCTTGTCTAGCCCACATTTTACAAGCTTGTTTGCAAGAATGTCATGGGGAACGTTGTCAAAGGCCTTACTGAAATCAAAATATATTATATCCACAGCATTCCCTTCATCTAACAGGCTGGTAACTTTATCAAAGAAGACTTCTTTCTCTGAAACCTGTGTTGATTTTTTGTGATTATGGCATTGCTTTCTAGATGTTCACAGACTCTCTTTTTAATGATCTGCTCCAGAATCTTTCCTGGTATTGATGTCAGACTAACTGGACGATAATTGTTTGGAACTTCTTACTTCCCCTTTTTGAAGATAGGGACAACGTTTGCCCTCCTCCAGTCTGCTGGGACTTCTCCTATTCTCCAGGAGTTTTCAAAGATTATTGCCAATGGCTCCGATATTACATTTGCCAGTTCTTTTAATACCCTTGGATGTAGTTCATCTGGTCCTAGAGACTTAAATTCATTTAGGTCAAACAGGTATTCCTGTACTATCTCTATACTTATTTTGTGCTGAAATTCCCCTATTCTGTCCTCTGCTCCATTATCCTCAGGTTGAGCACCCTTTGCCTTTTCTGAGAAGACTGAGGCAAAGAAAGTGTTGACTAATTCTGCCTTTTCTCTGTCTTCTGTTAGCATTTTGCCATCTTCTCTACGCAGTGGCCCTACCGTTTCCTCCTTCTTCCTTTTGCTGCGGACATATCCATAAAAGCCCTTTTTGTTGTTCTTAACTTCTCTAGCAAGCCTGAGTTTATTCTGTGCTTTAGCTTTTCTGACCTTATCTCTACACATGCTAGCTATTTGTTTGAATTCCAATTTGGTGATTTCCCCATTTTTCCATTTCTTATACATGTTCTGTTTAAAATTTAGCTGAGTTGAAAGTTCCGTGGTCATCCATCCTGGGTTCTTGTGACACCTCCTGTTTTTCTTTCTCACTGGAACTGTTTTAATTTGTGCCTTCAGGATCTCCCTTTTGAGAAACTCCCATCCGTCTTGAACTCCCTTCCCTTTTAGTATTCCTGACCATGGGATAACCAACTAAGTATACTGAAATCAGCTTTCCTAAAGTCTACAATGTGTGTCAGACTATGCCTGGCTTCTCCTTTCCACTGTATAACAAACTCCAGGAGAACATAGTCACTTCCACCTAAGGATCCCACCACTTGCACTTCATTAACCAAGTCATCCTTGTTGGTTAGGATCAGATCTAAAATAGCTGACCCCCTTGTTGCCTCTTCCACGTTTTGGACAATGAAATTGTCTTTGAGGCAAGTGAGGAATTTACTAGACCTTGAGGGTTTGGCTATCAGTTCAGGGTTTGCATAATTACCATTTTTTTTAGTTTTATTTCTAGGCCTTATATTTCATTGGCAGGTTTTATTGTCAAGTGATTTGACTGGTCTTTTTAAAGATATCTTTGTATCTTAGCCAGGAGCTTATTGTGCCACTTTCCCCAAAAAAATATTCTTGAGAAGAAACCCATCCTCGAATTCCTCTATAGAAAACATTCGCTTCTGGGCGCAGTACAAGGTGTTGGTTATGACCTATAAAGCCCTAAATGGCTTGGGCCCAGGGTACTTGGAGGACCGCCTCTCCTCATATAATCCGCCCCGCACTCTCAGATTGGCTGGGAAGCACTTGTTAAGGGTTCCTAAGTCAAAATACACCTTGACTGCACAAAGGGCGTTTTCCATCTCGGCCCTGCAGCTCTGGAACTCCCTTCCCGATGAGCTCCGCTCCGTCACCTCTCTTGATCTCTATAGGAAGGAACTAAAGACCTTTCTCTTCTGACAAGCTTTCCCCCATGTATCCTGACTTCATGCTGTTCTTCCCTGTTATACAATGGTCTCATTCAGCTAGCTTGTTTTTTCTGTTTTTTTTTATGCTGTTCGTATTTTTATAGTGTTTTAACGTAATGAGCTGTTTTTATGATGTTTATACTGTATGTTTTGTATTCTGTTTTGTATTCCCTTTTGCTTTGCTGTAACCCGCTTTGATCTACCCTGGAAAAGCGGGCTATAAATTATTATTATTATTATTATTATTATTATTATTATTGTACTTTGTATTAACTCTCCTGCTTCTTTCGGTTGTGGACATTATTAACGGACATCGACCTCATCTCTTTTTCTGTGTTACTGCACAATATTGCAGCATATTCAACTTAAACTAAGGTTTTTTTTTCTTTAAAACACTGGAAAGACAAAACGGCTTCACAGCTGAAACTAGTTTAGATTTAAGAGTCAATTGACCCTTTAGACTCACTTACAGTGAGTAACTATCATTATCTACTGCCTGCTCTGGTTTTACTTATCATTATTATTATTTACCCTCTTTGGGAATGAGTATAACATTTGCTGTTTCCCAAGTCTGAGGAATGCCTTCTGTCACTGTTGAATTATATAAGTTATATAAACGATCCAGCAATTCTTATAGAAAGGTTTTATAAAACTCATTTGTGAATCCATCGACTCCTGGAGATTTCCCTTTTTTCAGTCTAGATATTGCTGTGTTAATTTCTTGCTTAGTGATCTTTGAATTTAACAATTCCTTATCTGCCATGGATATCTTTTAAATTTCTCTCAGCTCAAGGTATTTATTTTCTCTCAAGCTATAGCAGAATCTTCATGTACGTATAAGCAAGAGAAAGAGAGGATTAGCTATTTTTGTGAACAGAAAATATGCAGCAAAAGAAGTTAAGAATCGATGGCAACAGGGTAGATAACTTCATTCTTCAGGGGGAAGGCTTGAGAAAAAAGAAGAGTTTTAAGCCTCTTTTTGAATGTTTCTAGGGGGGTTGTCAGACGGAGCTCCTCGGGTAGATCATTCCACATCTGTGGGGCCACCACTGAAAAGGCCATCTGGCATGTGGCAACATATTTGCAAGGTGGAATTACCAGTAAGTTCTTCCCAGATGTTCTGAATGTGCGGGGCGGATCATATGGGGAGATGTGGTCCCTCAAGTAACTCGGGCCCAAGCCATGTAGGGCTTTATAGGTAGTGACCAACACAATTGCGCTCGGAAGCGAATGGGCAGCCAGTGAAGATCTTTCAAATAGGTGTTATATGGTCAAACCTGGATGCACCAGTGACCAATCTGGCTGCCATATTTTGTACTAACTGAAGCTTCCGGACTTGGTACAAGGGTAGCCCCATGTAGAGCACATTACAGAAATCTAATCGAGAGGTTACCAGAGCATGTACCACAGTTTCAAGGTCCCTTTGGCCCAGAAAGGGCCGCAGTTGGTGTATCAACCGAAGTTGATAGCAAGCACTTCTGACCGTCGCATCTACTTGAGATGTCAACTGCAGAGACGAATCCAGAAGTACTCCTAAACTGCGAACTGAGTCCTTCAGGGGAAGTGTGACCCTGTTCAGGACAGGTGAATAAATTTCCTTTCTAAGGTCTGGGGGACCTATCACCAGTACTTCCGTTTTCTCTGGATTCAGGCTGAGTTTGTTTTCCCTCATCCAGCCCATTACCGATTCCAGGCAGGCATTCAGAGGAGAGACTCCATCCTTAGTCACTGCATCAGTCGGGGACACAGAGAAGCATATTTGGGTGTCATCAGCGTACTGATAACACCGCGCCCCGTGTCTCCGGATGATCTCTCCCAGTGGTTTCATGTAAATGTTAAACAAAATAGCTCCCTGAGGGACACCAGATGTTAGTTCCCTCTTAGAGGAGCAAGTGTCCCCCAACTGCACCATCTGGAATCTGCCCGAGAGGTAGGAACGGAACCACTGGAGTGAGACTCCTATGGAAAATTATAGACCGATTAGTCTATTAAACAATGACTACAAAATATACGCATCTATCTGGGCAAATAGTTTAAAAGATATTTTACCATCAGTAATTGGGAAAGAGCAGAATGGTTTCTTGCCCGGGCGCTATATTAGAAATAATATAAGAACAGTCTTGAACAGTTTAGAATTTTTTACAGCAAATAATAAAAAAAGGAGCAATATTGGCTATTGATATGGAGAAAGCCTTCGACCGGGTGAAATGGGATTTTCTTTTACAAGTACTCAATAAAATGGATATGGGTACAAACTTTATAGGAGTGGTTGAACAAATATATACGTATCAGAAGGCACAATTAGTTATCAACCGAGAGAGATCAAAAGAATTTCTTATCAAAAAAGGCACCAAACAGGGGTGCCCAATGTCTCCACTCCTATTTACAACTGTGATAGAAATATTGATAACTTCCATTAAATTAAACCCAAAGATAAAAGGTATTAAAATCAAGGGCCAAGAAACAAAAATAAGGGCCTTTGCCGATGATTTGGCAGCAATTATAGAGGACCCTAATCAACATATTGATGAACTAACCCATGAACTAGATGAATTTGGCTACTACTCTGGTCTAAAAGTAAACAAAGGGAAAACTGTCATGATAACAATAAATATACCAAAAAAAGAGGAGATTCTTTTGAAAGAGAGATCAGGATACAATATAGAGAACAAAATTAAATATTTAGGAATTAATTTAGGAATTAAGATAGCTTAAAATTATTTGATAATTGTGATGTCCAGCCAGGACTGTTTGAATCTCCCCCTACATTTTCTTTTGTGGTGGTTCAGGCCATGGTATATTTTAGTGCAGGAAATGTTTATTGTATTAGTTGTGGGAGGAGTTGTAGGATCCCCTGCGTTTTTCCAGGTTTGGTTTGCCCTTTCCCAGCATGCTCTGTTTTTTGCTAGAGGCTTTTAGTTTGGAGCAGTCTTTGCTGTGAGCAGGCAGAGAGCTGTCTTTTGGTAGCAAACAGGCCCAGGCAGCCGGAAAGGGCATTTCTTACACGTTAGCTAAATCAGTTACCAAGAACGTTAGCCGTTCAGTTACCAGAAATTAGTTACCTACTTCAAGACAAAGAATTCAGGAGCTGAAAGGCCCTGCAACAGCTCCATTGAGTGAGGAGATCAAACCCAGAGAGATGACATCCTGAAGATTGCTGAAACTGTAAAGTATCTTTTATCTAGAGCTGGGGAGGAGAAAACTCTTTATTTTGTTCTTTAAATTAAACATTAAATTAAATTAAATTCCTTTCGGAACTTTACTTTAGCTTCAGAGTCTTTTTGGGTAAAAGAGTTTGATCTCACCAGGGTACCGGCGTTGCACACCCAAACCTGCCACCTCCTTTAATTAGGTGTGTCTTCACAATAATAATTATATGAACAGTTGGAAAGGAATAAAAGAGAACTTGATTAGATGGAACAATTTGAATCTCTCTCTCCTCAGCAGAATCGCAGCAATAAAGATGACAATTCTTCCAAAGCTGCTTTTTTTTGTTACTAAATCTACCTATTGTGATTAAGGAAATGATACTTAAAGAGTGGGAATCTGAACCTAGGAAATTTATATGGAAGGGACAAAGACCGAGAATAAAATGGCAAGTGTTAAAAGATAAGAAAGAAAGAGGAGGCTACTCGCTACCGGATCTGCGTCTTTATTATTGGGCCTGTTGTCTAATCTGGGTCCAAAATTGGGTCAAGTTAGATGACGAGGAATTACTCAATTTGGAAGCGACACAAGTTAGATTTGGCTGGCATGCTTTTTTGGGATATCATAAAGTTAAATGTAATTGTGATTTTTTGAACCACCCAATTAGAAGATCTTTACTATGGGTTTGGGGAAAAATTAAAGAAAAATTCTATTTTAGTTTACCAATTTGAATATCTACACAAGAGGCATTTTATGGTAGATGGTTAGAGAGTAGGCCTTGGCTTACATACAAAAGCTTAATAAAAAGAGACTGTAAGGAAAATATTGATATAAAGTCAAGGGAAGAACTAGCAAAAGAAGGTTACAATGTAAACTGATTTAACTATCTCCAAATTAGACAAAGATACGTTGAAGATAAAAATACAATTGGCATTGAAACCAAGTTAAATGACTTAAATCTAATATTTTGGCAGTTAGACAAGGGAAAAGTATCAAAACTGTACAATTTGCTACTGGAAAGGTACACGGAACATGAGGTTATTAAAGATTAAATGCTGAAATGAGCAAGAGATATAGGGACTAAGATTTCAATTGAAGAATGGCAAAATGCATGGGAAAAGATGAATAAATTCACAATAGCACAAAATCCCAGAGAAAACCACATGAAAATTATGAATAGGTGGTATTACACGCCATGGAAAATTAAGAAGATGTATAAGTTAGAACAAAGACTATGCTGGAGATGCAAAAAAGAGAAAGGGATGATCTATCATGTTTGGTGGAGCTGTGTAGAAATTCGGAAATTCTGGAGAGAAGTGCACGAGACAATTCAACAGATATTTGACATAAAATTTGTAATGAATGCCAAACTGTATTTGCTTAACATGACTTCGACTTTGAATGTACAAGATGAAAGAAGATTCTGGAAAATAATACTTTATTTAGTGACAGCTGCAAGAATCTCAATAGCCAGGTTATGGAAATCTGAAAAATGCCCTACATGGGACTGTTGGAGGCAGAATGTTAATGAATATAGAAGGTTCTTGTCAGGCAAAAGATCTCTTGTCAGGTAAAAGTACACAATACAGAGGAAAGGAAAGACCATTGGGGAAAAGTTCTAAAAATTTGGGAATTAAGATGGAATATAAAAACAAATCTTTGGAAATTTAGAAATGGAACCCTTTATTCCTCTTGAGGCTCTCCTTTTTTCTTTCTCTTTAATGGGATAGTATTGTCATATCTCTCCGCCCTCCAGCCTATGTAAATAACTTCCTTTTTCTTTATTACTGCAGGTCTGTTAATTATAGAAACGACACCTCCAATAAAGCATTCCATTTAAAACAAGATGAGGAATTAAAAAACTTAATTTGTATTATTACAATGTTAATACAATCTTCTCCTGAGAGGGAACGATAAAAACAAAGAGGAAGTTTTTCTTTCTTTGGATGTATGTTTAAATGTAAAAAAAACAAACCTATATTTCCTTTCCTCTTTGCACACTTTGCTCAATACACAGCAATTTAGATGGTTTTCTCCCTTTTTAGTCTTTCAGGAGAAAGCACTCTGGGACAAATCCGATGACTTAACAGGAAGACGACCTTTTTTTTGACAATGTAAAGTCTATAGAATGTAACTTGTTACTTTTTACTTTGTGCGTGGAACTAGTATTACATTGTAAATCTTTTAACTTTACATGTTTGAATAATAAAGATTATATGGGGGGAAAAAGATTGTTGGTGTTCCTTCCTCCTATCTTCACTCCTCTTTCTTCTTTGTATAAACCTGCTCTATGTATGATATTTTCTGCATACAAGATGAACAGATAGGGTGATAAAATGCAGCCTTTGCTGACCCCTTTGCCAATTGGAACCATTCTGTTTTTTCCATATTTTGTTCTTATAGTAGTTTCTTGTCCCAAGTACAGAATCTTCATCAGGACTACCAAATGTACTTGGCACTCGAACTTTTTAAGAGCATCCAATAGCTTTTCATGACTTATGCAAGCAAAGGACTTGCTATAGTATATAAAGCATATGCTTACTTTTTCCTGAAATTCTTTGTCTCGTTACATTAACCATCATGTGCTTGTAATGTGGTCCTTAGTGGATCTTCCTTTCCTGAACTCTGCTTGGACATCTGGGAATTCTCTCTCCGTATATGATTGGCGTCTATGTTGCCTAATTTTGAGCATAATTTTGCTTATGTGGTTCTATAATGCTAAGGTTCTATAATTACTGCAGTCTTTGGAGTCTCCTTTTTTGTGGATGGGGATGTGTATTGTTCATTTCAAATCTGTTGGCTGCTGTTTTGTTATAAAGCCACAAACCCAAAATGCAATGATGTTCCTCTTTCTATTCTGGCAACACAATTACAGAACCTAATACCGTCAGTCTCAGCCTTATAGATTCATTCACTTGCTCATCTTTCAATGTGATATTATGCTCTAAGCTTGGGCTGGATCCACTCCAGCTCCTTCCTCCAAAGATCCATAGGAAGAATTTATTAGTGATGAATGGATGTAGCAGGTTTCATCTTCCATCTGCAACCACAGCTTCTAAATTATGGTGGGCATGGACCCCATGATCCCTTCATGTTCCCTAAGTGCATCAGTCCCATTCTTTGCTGCAGTGAAGAAAAACCAAAGGTATGGCTGAAAGCAGGAGCATATATAGGTTGACCAAGTAGCTAAACAAAGATGTATCTTCTCCTTCTGAGATATCTGAGAACAGAAAAAGCAAAGCAACTACAGCCTTTTCCAAAGCTAGGCTGAGAGAAGGTAGGAATTTCCCACAGGAAAAGTGTGATTCCTCTCCTTTTGTCCCAGAAAGCTTTGACTTGGAGAATAATTTACTGAGGTCTAGTTGTGGTGGTCATTATGTCTGTGACTGCTTTAGGCTGTGAATCATGCAGGTTCACTGGAATCTTGTTTCACAGCATTTCTCAAGGCCACAGTGCATATTTTGGCAGCAATACACTCAAAGTATGAAACAAGCCAATCTATACAAGGGGTAGGCAATTTCCAGATGTTGGGTATGCACATTGACATTGTAGGAGTTTGTTAGGGTGCCTGTCATATTTTCCCCTCCAATTTTTTAACTCCTCCATTTTATGAAGCCCTGGTGGCACAGTGGTTAAATGCCTGTACTGCAGCCACTCACTCACAAACCACAAGGTTGTGGGTTCAGTACCACCCAGGAGCTCAGGGTCGACTCAGCCTCACATCCTTCCGTGGGAGGCAATTGTTGGGGGCAATTAGCTTACACATTGTAAAACTGTTTAGGGAGTGCTTAAGTGCACTTAAGTGCAATGATAAGCAGAATAATAATAATAATAATAATAATAATAATAATAATAATATATTTATATCCCGCCTCTTCTGCTTTGAGGATCGAGGCGGGTAACAACAAAGTTCATACAATAATAAAAACAACAAGCCCCACAAGACCCTGGCCCAACCCTCCCTCCCAACTATAAAATTAAACAGTAAAACATGATTAAAACGCACATAACAATACATCAAAAATTAAAAACAAAAAGAAAAACAAACCGCAAATAAGAAAAATAATAAAAGGAGGAGGATTCAAATGGTTCTGGACATTATCAATCGGGGAAGGCCTGCCAGAAGAGAAAGGTTTGTGTTGCCTTTTTAAAAGCCTCGAGTGAGGATAATTGGCGAATCTCTTCTGGCAGGTCATTCCAGGTTTTTGGAGCGGTGGCAGAGAAGGACCTCCGGGAGGTCACCGCCAGTCTGGTTTTTCTAGATTGTAAAAGGTTTTTCCCGGAGGATAGGAGTGTGCGGGAAGGATTGTATGGGATGAGGCGTTCCTTCAAGTAGACTGGACCCAGGCCATGTAGGGCTTTATAGGTGATAACCAACACCTTGTACTGTGCCCGGAAGCTAATAGGCAACCAATGTAGTGATTTTAAAATAGGTGTAATATGGTCGAACTTGGATTTTCCGGTGACCAGTCTGGCTACCATGTTTTGTATCAATTGAAGCTTCTGGACGTGACACAAAGGTTGCCCCATGTAGAGCGCATTGCAGAAGTCAAGACGAGAGGTTACTAGAGCATGTACGACCGTTTCTAGGTCCCGCTGCTCCAGGTACGGGCGCAATTGGCGTATCAGCCGAAGCTGATAACATGCACTCCTGGCTGTCACATCAATCTGAGAAGACATCTGAAGCAATGAATCCAGGAGCAATCCCAAGCTGCGGACGCAGTCTTTCAGGGGAAGTGTGACCCCATCTAGAACTGGCGAACTTATCTCCATACCCGGATTGGGGTTACCTATCGCGAGTACCTCCGTTTTATTTGGATTCAGCTTAAGTCTATTTTCCCTCATCCAATCCATTACCGACTTCAGGCAGTCATTCAGGGAGGAGATGCGCTCCTTGGTCACTGAAACAGCCCGAGACATAGAGAAATAAATTTGGGTGTCATCATCGTACTGATAACACCCCACCCCATGTCTCCGGACGATCTCACCCAGTGGCTTCATGTAAATGTTAAACAGCATGGGGGACAGAATGGCGCCCTGAGGGAAGCCAGATGTCAGCTCTCTCATAGAGGAGCAGCTGTCCCCCAGCATCACCATCTGGAATCTGTCCAAGAGGTAGGAATGTAGCCATTGCAAAGCAGAGCCGGCGATTCCCAACTCTCTCAGGCGTTCCAGAAGGATACCATGGTCTATGGTATCGAAGGCTGCTGAGATGTCCTAGAGCACCAACAGGGCCACACTTCCCCTGTCAATGCACAGATGGAGATCATCAACCATGGCGACCAGGGCAGTCTCCACTCTGTATCCCTACCTGAAGCCAGTTTGAAATGGATCGAGATAATCGGTGTCATCCAAGACTACTTGGAGCTGGTTTGCAAGTAGAAATGTACTTGCTATTTGCTTGCTGTTATCAAACAAAAATACCTGCACATCCTACAAGGGAAGTAAGGAGGAAGAAGAGAAGTGAACAATGGCACAGAGCCCCATCCTAGCAAAGATGAAGAGCCCTCCTCCTAGTAAAGACATACCAAAGAGCCTCCCTGCCAGCAACAACACAGAGGAGAAAAAAAAAAAGAGCAAAGACCAAGATGACAACTATGTCTTTCCTCCTAAAGTTGAGTGGGCTTTGCCTTTTGTTTCAAGACGAAGAAGCAACTTCCTGTTTCAGGGGAAACTGAAGCCACTTGCAGATGAAAGCAAGGAGCAAGACAAACCTGTTGTCCCTGAAGCAGGAAGTTGCTTCTCAGCACTACATCGAGAGAAAAGCCCCCTTGGCCTCTTTTCTGGAGAGGGGGGCTCTTTAATGCCTCTTTGCTGGAGGAAGTCTCCATGTCTTTGGTGCATTATAGACTGGCCTAAGAGGCACCGTCCTCGCGCCGCGATTACGTGCGAGGGGCGGCGCTTCCGGACGCGCCTTGCCCCTCGCGCGTAACCGATACGTCAAGATAGCGGCGCCCTATACAGATGGGCGCCGCCATCTTGACGTAGCGGACGCTCTGCGTCTGCACGTCCAAACCCAGAAGAGACGTTGCGAGTGCGCGCTTTGGCACTTGCGGCGTCTCTTCCGGGTTCCTAAAAGGAGCGCGATTTGCGCGCTCCTTTTTTGCTCCGTGAGGGAGTCGCGCGGTTTGGCTGCTGCGGCTCCCTCACGGAGCAAACAGCAGCGGCCCAAGACCGCCCCTTTTGGGTGGTCTGTAACGGGCCTTTGCTGGGAGGGAGTTCTTTTCTGTGTTGTGGTGGCCACAGTGTATTTTCTCCTCCTCTTCCTCCCAAAGCCATAATGATTTGTCACCAAACTGCAGTGGCAAACTGCTTGACTTTAAAAGGCTGTGCCACCAAATCTAGCAGTGCCTTTTCTGTTTCTTGAGGATCTTGGGGAGTGTTGGGGAGCATAAAAAAGACTGGGGGCATATTTTTTCTTTCCTGTTACTATCCAAAATAGTAAATGAACAGAAATCTGACATCCAAAAGAGTAATATCAAAAACCACTGGGAGAACACTTAAAGCTTTCAGGGTTTTGACTTTTCTTATCTTGACTTTTAAAGTGACCATTATGGTTGTTAGAGTCACCCCTTAGGTCTCCTTCTGTCATGTTATAGTTGGGTCTGTTTAACTATGCTGTAGCCATGTTCAGAGTACAGAGGGAAGGAAGGAGACAGCTGTAGGTAGAATGTGATAGGGAAGTGGAGGAGGTGGATCTGGAGAAGATATAGAAGTGAAACAAAATCTGGTAAATTATTTCTGGTAAAAGATGTGCTGCTGTGCTGATCTATTTCAATAAACTCTTTCTGGTTTCATCCATGAAATGTGGTCATTGGGTTAGATAGAGAAAGAGCATTATAATGGCAGAAAGACATTTCTAAGGTAGATTACAGTGACAAACTGATAACTAGGGATATAAATCCTCATTGTTTTATTCTTTCTTGTGAGAATGAGAAACCACATTTTTTTCTTTTCATCTGTGAAATATTTTCTTTTAATCTTAAAAGGTTTTTTGCATTTACAAGAATGAAATTTGTGTAAACCATGCAGCTAAATTACAATAGTTTCTGTCTTGTTGTGTGTATCTATAGAAATTAGAAGCACTGAATGGGTTATTTATATTTTTTTAATTGACCATCCAGTCCTTCTGTGTTTGCTCTGTGTGAATCCTTTCAGTTAGAAAAGGAAAAGGACTACTTTTGTACATATCGAAAAACCCAGATGAAAAAGTGTGCTTGTTGTGTTGCTCTTGTTCTGAAGGTGAGAGATTTCTGGGGGTTAACAAACCCTTGACAGGGTGTACTGATATGCAGTACTCTTATCTTATCAAGAATGAGTAATTTAGCAAGATTTCATCATATCCCTACTGCTGAGATACAGTGAAGATACAGATACATTAAGCAACAGACTATTTCCAGAAGAATGAATCTTGAGAAAGGTTTCTTTTTATGTTGCCTACATTAATTGGATTACCTAATACTGTGATTTTTGTGTTATCAGTAAAAGGTTTCTGAGGGGTCATTCCCACTGCAGTTTGCTCCGAAGAAGGATTTGGGGCAAACGGCCTGCATTCCCATTTGAACCCAGTTCTGATCCTCCTTGGATCGATTCCAAAAGGAAAGAAGCGGGGCAAACACAAATAACCAGGGTTTCCTGACAGTAGTTCCAAAGTGGTGTTTTTGGGTTTTTTTTAAAGAAAAATTGATTCTGATATGTGGGAATGCCAGATTAGAATTGGTTGGGGCGGGGGGGGGGGGGTTTGCAATAGAATTGATCGCAAAATCAATCTATTGCTAAAGCAACTACTTGCTTTAGCAATAGATTGATTTTGCAATCACTTGTATTGCAAAAAAACCCAAAAAACAACAACAAAAAACTCACATGAAAACTCGCTCTCCTCTTCCTCCTCCTCCTCCCTAGTCCTCCATTGCCGGGGAAAGCCGCCACTGCTTGCCCAGTGCTGATGGGGCTTCCTTCCTTCCTTCCCCTCTCTCCCTCCTTTTCCTTCCTTTTTTGCCTTTTTCCTACCTTCCTGCCGGGCCTCCGCCACTGTTCCTGGGGCTGCCATGGCTTCCAGTGCTGCTGTCGGGCCTCTGCTGCTGTTACCGGGGCTGGTGGGCCTTCTGATGATGCTGCCACACTGCCAGCCATCAAGGGGCAAGTGGTGGCAGCACAGCATCAGTGCCAGAAGCCCCGCCAGCCCTGGGAACAGTGGTGGAGGCCCAGCAGAAAGGTAGGGAAAAGGCAAGGAAGGAAGGAAAAGAAGAGGGAGAGGGAAAGGAAGGAAGCCCCACTAGCACCAGGCAAGTGGCGGCGGCTTTCCCTGGCAATGGAGGACCCATGAGGAGGAGGAGGAGTTTTTGTGGAGTTTTTTTGCAATACAAGTGATCGCAAAATCAATCTATTGCTAAAGCAATCTATTGCTAAAGTAGTTAGCAATAGATTGATTTTGCGATCACTTCTATCACAAAAAAGGAAGGGAGGGAGGGAGGAGAGGGGAAGAAAGGAAGAGAGAAAGGAAGAACAGAGAGAGGGTCCAGTGAGAAGTGGTTTGGGATGGGGGTAGGGTGAAGGACTGCCACCTTCCCTGGCTCCTCCAGTGGGAACGATAGGCATTCCCAGCTAAAAAAGTGGTTCAAAACAAGGTCCATTTTCATAGTGGGAATGAGGGGCCTTTTGAACTGCTTTACTGAGCGGAGCGGAGCCAGGTTCCAACACAGATTATACCCCAAGTGGAAATGAGTCCTGAGTGTTCACTACTCATAACTGTCATTTTAAGACTTTCTGCAATTGATTTTTCTCTGATCTTGCAGTCTATCATTCTATCCACAATTATGCATACTGTATATATACTTGAAATTCTGTAAAACACTCACTGTATCTAATGAAATAAATGACTGTCCAGAAAGTTTACATTATAATAAATTTGCTAATGTTCAAAGTGCTAAAGTTTGCTTTAATCTTTTTACTTCACAAATTTCTTGCACAAATTTCTAGCAAATCACTTCTCATTGCTTCTGTCTTCAGAATGCTGTTACTTTTCATAATCACGCTGCTTAACATTCATGATCATACATCCTAATGATGGAAAAAACTTTTCTGTGTTCTTTTACTTTTACTCCTTCTTTTCGCCTATCATCTGGACAGGTGGATAAACAGAGAGAATTACAGAGTAGACCACATAACTAGGCTCATTACCTGTGAGACTGTGATGCCACATTTCTTAGCTAGTTCCTCTTTGGCTTCCTCACTGGGGTAGGGGTTGCTGAGATGAGAATAAAAATACTCATTCAGGATTTCTGTAGCCTGCTTGTTGAAATTTCTTCTTTTTCGCCTGGTGAGAAAGAAATGAAGAAAAATTAGCATCAGTTATTCAGGAGCACTATTTTTAATGGAAGATTCCACAGTTACAAAACATGTGTCAGCCATATATACCAATAGTCAATCAAACTGAATCACACTCAAGACAAGGAAGGCAACTCTACATATTTGGGGCCTTCCCATGTGATCAAAATAAATAATACATGTGGTTTCATAAAACTTTCTCCCAATATCCATTTTAAAAATCACCTTAAAAGTACTTATCAGGTGATCATCCAAAGGTATTATTTTTCTCAGCAAAAGCAACTAAGCATGTGGCTATTTGCTTATCTGGCATAAAGCTCACCGTGCATCAAGAAATCGGGACCTCAGGATCATGACAGCTTCACATGTGCTTTGTTTCAGTTGCATCTGGATGGAGCTGAACTTGCGATGGATGATGCTCACCATACGCTCTATCTCCTTGGGTGAGATAGGCCGGGTCCTACTTTGCTCTCGCAGCAGGTTCATCACATGGGTAGTGAACTCATTACATGCCTGGGACAACAAGAAAAAGAGGAAGAACAACCCTTAGGACCAGAGAAGTCATTGAATACTTCATCAGCTCTAACATAGGGATGGATAAAACTTCGCCATTATTTCTTTGATGCCTCATGAATATCCATGGAAACTCTAAAAACCATCTCAGTATCTTTATTTTTAAGAACCACCAGTGCAACCCAGACAATGGAATATGTGTTACCTTGGCTGCTCCATATAAATTTTGGTATAAATGATAGCCCTTAATGACCTCTAGATGAACTCTAATAGCCTGTCCACCATTAAGATCAAAGTGAGGGGACATGTACACCTCCCCTGAGGGGACACCTTCATTATCATATCTAGATAGTCCAGGGAGTCGCATGAGAGGATTATCATAAGACCATGAAGAGTAAACTCTCTGTTGTGAGAGTGATGTCTGGTACTGGAGGCAGAAAGGGCATACTGATGCACACGTTGTCGGGTTGGAGCCACTATCGTAAAGATCTTTGAACTAGTCTTGGGATGGGGAGCATCTTGGAGGGAGGGTCCTGTATGGGACTGAACACAGAAAGAACCCAGGATTGGAACGGTCTCAAACGGAGTCTCAACCATGGGGTGACAAAGGTGGTCGAGGCTAGATGTCCCATAGCTATCTGAATAAGATGAGCTTGTATGTGTCTTCGTGGAAGGCATGCTTGGACTGCTGAGCAAAGGGACTGGAACCTGTCCTGTGGCAGGTATGCCATGGAGGTCTCAGAGTCGAGAATCGTCCCAACGAATCTGACTTGTTTGGAGGGAGTCAGATTTGACTTGTCCAAGTTGATCTTGAGATCAAGAGACTCAAAGAAAGACAGAGTGAAGTAGATGTCCTGGAGCAATGTCTCTCGGGATGGAGCAGTGAAGAGCCTATCATCTAGGTAAGGGAAGACTGTGATTCTCCATCAAGAGCTGTATATAGGCTCCCTTGAATGCAGCATAGTTGGCAATTTTCATGGACTGCAGAGGCATAACATTTCTTTGCCAGACCGTCTATCTTCTTGCTTTCCTTGTCTGCTGGAGAAGAAGATGTACAAGGTGTGAAGGTTTGGCTGTTGGAAAAGCCAAGTCGGTCCAGATGGTGTCACTTGATAAAGATTCTCTATCTTGTGTGAGGTGGACACAATCGTGGCTGGAATGTTCCATAATAATAATAATAATAATAATAATAATAATAATAATAAGTTTATTTGTATTTTCCCACTTCTCCCAACGGATCAAAGCGGGATTATAACCAAAAATCTCCATACAGTGGCAAGCAGCAGGGACAGAGCCGGGGACCCAGAGACCTCCACCAGCCGCTGCTAAGCCTCGGAGGAGGCAAGTGGTTATTGGGGACTCTTTGCTGAGAGGCACTGAATCAGTGGTTTGTGGGCCTGACAAGATGTCTCGAGAGGTGTGTTGTCTCCCCAGGGCAAAGATCCGTGATGTGACAGAGAGGCTAACAAGACTTGTCAAGCCTACTGACCATTACCCCTTTCTTTTGGTTCATGTGGGAACCAATGATACTGCAAGGCATAGCCTTCAGAATATCATAAGGGATTATGAGGCTTTGGGTAGGAAGCTGAAAGAGGTGGATGCACAGGTTGTCATCTCCTCTCTTCTCCCAGTTGAATGGCATGGTCCAGGAAGGGAGAAGAAAATAGCGGATGTAAACAACTGGCTCTGCAGATGGTGCCGCCAAGAACGATTTGGATTCTTGGATCATGGGCTGAGGTTCCATGAGGAGGTACTTCTGGCAAGGGATGGGTTGCATCTCACACCAGTTGGCAAAAATGTCTTTGCCAATCGTCTCAAAAATTTGATCAGGAGGGCTTTAAATTGAGATATATAGGGGAGGGAGACAGTATTCTGGAAGGCAAAAAGGCTGGAGAAAATAATCAAACTGTCATAGAGGGAGCTAGGCAAACAGTGCAAGGACCCAACAGTTGGAGGCAAAAATGTTTGCACAGGCAGCAAGTAAAGGACATGGTCTTCGATGTCTCTACACTAATGCACAGAGCATGGGAAATAAGCAAGATGAACTTGAAATCCTAGTGCAACAAAACAAATCTGATATAATTGGCCTCACTGAAACCTGGTGGGATGAGTCTCATGATTGGACCATAGAAGTAGAGGGATATAATCTTTCATTGTTCAAAAGGTGGAAGAGGCAACAAGGGGGTCAGCTATTTTAGATCTGATCCTAACCAACAAAGATGACTTGGTTAATGGGGTGCAAGTGGTGGGATCCTTAGGTGGAAGTGACCAGGTTCTCCTGGAGTTTGTGGAAAGGAGAAGCCAGGCATAGTCAGACACGCATTCTAGACTTTAGGAAAGCTGATTCAGTAAACTTAGAGAAATACTGGGGGTGATCCCATGGTCAGGAATATTAAAAAAGAAGGGAGTTCAGGGTGGATGGGAGTTTCTCAAAAGGGAGATACTGAAGGCACAAATTAAAACAGTTCCACTGAGGAAGAAAAATGGGAGGTGTTGCAAGAACACAGGATGGATGACCAAGGAACTTTCAACTCAGCTAAATTTTAAACGGAACATGTATGAGAAATGGAAAAATGGGGAAATCACCAAAGAGGAATTCAAACAAATAGCTAGCATGTGTAAAGGTCAGAAAAGCTAAAGCACAGAATGAACTCAGGCTTGCTAGAGGGGTTAAGAACAACAAAAAGGGCTTTTATGGATATGTCCGCAAAGGAAGAAGGAGGAAACGGTAGGGCCACTGCGTAGAGAAGATGGCAAAATGCTAACAGAAGACAGAGAAAAGGCAGAATTACTCAACACTTTCTTTGCCTCAGTCTTCTCAGAAAAGGCAAAGGGTGCTCAACCTGAGGATAATGGAGCAGAGGACAGAATAGGGGAATTTCAGCACAAAATAAGTAAAGAGATTGTACAGGAATACCTGTTTAACCCAAATGAATTTAAGTCTCCAGGACCAGATGAACTACAATCCAAGGGTATTAAAAGAACTG
Organism: Sceloporus occidentalis; assembly: GCA_023333645.1. Taxonomy (NCBI): domain Eukaryota; kingdom Metazoa; phylum Chordata; class Lepidosauria; order Squamata; family Phrynosomatidae; genus Sceloporus; species Sceloporus occidentalis. Next base: position 123,739,691 of record JALMGF010000003.1, read on the forward strand.
GCAAATGTAATATCGGAGCCATTGGCAATAATCTTTGAAAACTCCTGTAGAACAGGAGAAGTGCCAGCAGATTGGAGGAGGGCAAACGTTGTCCCCATCTTCAAAAAGGGGAAAAAAGAGGATCCCAACAATTATCGTCCAGTTAGTCTGACATCTATACCAGGAAAGATTCTAGAGCAGATCATTAAACAAAGAGTCTGTGAACATCTAGAAAGCAATGCCATAATCACAAAAAGTCAACATGGGTTTCAGAGAAAGAAGTCATGCCAGACAAATCTTATCTCATTCTTTGATAAAGTTACCAGCTTGTTAGATGAAGGGAATGCTGTGGATATAATATATCTTGATTTCAATAAGGCCTTTGACAAAGTTCCCTATGACATTCTTGCAAACATGCTTGTAAAATGTGGGTTAGACAAGGCAACTGTTACATGGATTTGTAATTGTTTGACTGGACGAACCCAAAGGGTGCTCAACAATGGCTCCTTTTCATCCTGGAGAGAAGTGACCAGTGGGGTCCCACAGGGCTCTGTCCTGGGGCCAGTACTGTTCAACATCTTTATCAATGACTTGGAGGAAAAAATTGGGAGCATACTTATCAAATTTGCAGATAACACCAAATTAGGAGGAACAGCTTATACTCCAGATGACAGGATCAAAATTCAAAATGACCTGAACAGACTAGAAAGATGGTCCACAGCTAACAAAATGAACTTCAACAGGGAGAAATGTAAGGTATTGCACTTAGGGCGGAAAAATGAAATGCACAGATAAAGAATGGGAGACACCTGGCTGAATGAGACTACATATGAAAGAGATCTAGGAGTCCAAGTAGACCACAAGTTGAACACGAGTCAACAGTGCGATGTGGCAGCTAACAAGGCCAATGCGATTTTAGGCTGCATCAATAGAAGTATAGTGTCTAGATCTGGAAACCATGCCCTCTGAGGAACGCCTTAGGGAGCTGGGGATGTTTAGCCTGGAGAAAAGAAGGTTAAGAGGTGATATGATAGCCTTGTTTGAATATTTGAAGGGACGTCATATTGAGGAGGGAGCAAGCTTGTTTTCTGCTGCTCCAGAGACTAGGACCCGGAGGAATGGATGCAAGCTGCAGGAAAAGAGATTCCACCTCAACATTAGGAGGAACTTCCTGACAGTAAGGGCTTTTCGACAGTGGAACACACTTCCTCGGAGTGTAGTGGAGTCTCCCTCCTTGGAGGTCTTCAAACGGAGACTGGATGGGCATCTGTCGGGGATGCTTTGATTTGGATTTCCTGCATGGCAGGGGGTTGGACTGGATGGCCCTTGCGGTCTCTTCCAATGCTATGATTCTATGATTCTATGATTATGTCTAAAATACATATCATAAAAACATCAAAGAGTATAAAATTTCAATTGCAATAATCACAGGGCAGAGGGGAATTATACTATTGTGATCGGAAGTGGGGGTTTCCTAAAGTTCTTTATAGAAGGTCAGGTGGGTATGCCTGCCGGAAGAGATCCATCTTTAGTGCCTTCTTAAAGGCATCTAGGGTTGTGATAAGACGCAGATTATTCCATTACACGGGGGCCATAGCTGTGACTGCTCTTTTAGAAGTAGCTGTTAATCTGACCCTTGGGTAGTGTAATAGATTCTTCCCTGTTGTCCTGAGGGTATGGGGCGGATTGTGTAGGGAGAGGCGATCCCTCAAGTAACTCGGGCCCAAGCTATGTAGGGCTTTAAAGGTAACAACCAACACTTTGTATTGTGCCCGGAACCTAATTGGCAGCCAGTGTAAGAATTTTAAGACATATGTTATATGGTCTGACCTGGAAGTTCCAGGGATCAATCTGGCTGCTGCATTTTGAATTAATTGAAGCTTCTGAACCTGGTACAAAGGTAGCCCCATGTAGAGTGCACTGCAGAAATCTAAACGAGAAATTACCAATGCGTGTACCACCGTTTCAAGGTCCTTTCGGTTCAGGTAGCTTAAGCTGGTACCAAGCACTCCTGGCCATCACATCCACTTGAGATGATAACTGTAGAGATGGGTCCAGGGGTACTCCCAAACTGCGAACTTTGTCCTTAGGGGTAAGTGTGACCCCATCCAGGACAAATCTCTGTTCCTGGACTTGGGGTACCTATTACGAGTACCTGTTTTCTCTGGATTCAGCCTGAGTTTGTTTGCCCTCATCCAGCCCATTACTGACCCCAGGCAGACATGCAGAGGAGAGATGCCATCCTTAGTCACTGTATCAGTTGGAGACATAGAGAGAGATCTGGGTGTCATCAGCGTACTGATAACACCGTGTTCCATGTCTCCGGATGATCTCTCCCAACAGCTTCATGTAAATGTTAAATAGCATGGGGGACAGAATGGCACCTTGAGGGACACAAGATGTCAGCTCTCTCTTACAGGAGCAACTATCCCCCAGCCTCATCATCTGGAATCTGCCTGAGAGGTAGGAACGGAACCACTGGAGCACAGTGCCCCCAATACCTAACTCTCTCAGGCGTTCCAGAAGGATACCATGGTCAATGGTATCAAAGGCCACTGAGATATCCAAGTGCACCAACAGGGTCACACTTCCAGGTGGAGATCATTGACCAGGGTGACCATGGCCGTCTAAACTCCTTATCCTGATCTGAAGCCAGTTTGAAATGGGTCCAGATAATCAGCTTCATCCAAGACTGCTTGGAGTTTGAAGCTGACTGCCCTCTCGATCATCTTGCCCAAGAATGGTAAAAGGGAGACTGGTCTGCAATTGTTTCTCAACTGGGGAACTAGGGAGGGCTTTTTCAGCTTGTTTTAGTGAAGATGGAAATATCCCACCCCGAAAGGATGCATTTATTATGAGTTGTAATTACATTTTCATTGCATCAGCTCCCTGAACCAGGGATGGGCATGGATCGAGAGGGCAAGTCGTCTTCCTTACACTTCCAAGGAGCTTGTCCACGTCATCGGTATTTACAAACTCAAAATGATCCAGTTTAATTCCATCCACGGAGTCACTGGATATCGCTCTTATCGATTCTCTTATAATGCCGGCGTCAAGATTAGCCCTTATCTGAGAGATTTTATCTGCTAAAAAGTCATTGAAAGCATCACAGCAGGCCTTAGTTGGTTCTAGTAAAGGGTTCAGGGTGAGAGGCAATTGAGTAAGCTCTTTAACCACCCTGAACAGCTCCGCTGGACAAGACTCTGCCAATGCTATTTAGTTCAGCACAGAACGAGTTCTTTGCGGCATCAATTGCCACTCCATAAAAAAACAATAAGTTCTCATAGTGTGTCTTGTCAGATAAATGCCGATGTTTCCGCCAGCGGCACTCTAGTCGTTGCGCAGCCCGCTTCATTTTCCAAAGATCTTCCGTATACCAAAGTTTTTTATTAGGAGTGGGCTGGAAAGGATGCCCAGGAGCGATAGTGTTTATAGCCCTGGTGAGCTTGTTGTTCCAGGCATTAGCCAGGGTTTTGATAGAATCGCCATTATTCCCAACCATAAAACCCTCTAGGACTTCTTGGAACCTTTTGCGTTTCATCAGCCTTAGAGGGTGGACCATTCTAATAGGTCCTCCACCCCTGAGGGGTTTTTAGGTTGTGGCCTTTAGGCCCACCTTGACCAGAAAATGACAGGGCTGAGATTTGATTTATCTCTGCCCATGGAAGTTCCAGGTCCGTACTAAAGACCACATTGAATGTATTAACACGCACAGTGTGTAGGACCTGAGACTAATTGAGACAGGCCCATGGCTGTCATGGAATCCATGAACTGCTATGCTGCACTTGTCAGATCTAGTGAGCCAGCCTCGAAGGGGATGTTGAGGTCCCCCAGGACAAGAAGTATGGGGGACTCCAGCACCAGCTCTGAGACCAACTGTGTCAGCTCGGCTACGGGGTGGACGGTAGACCAACAAAATCCCTGGACTGTCCCTAGCCTTCAGGGTCAGGTAAATACACTCAATGTGTTCAGTTTTTCGGACCGGTTTCCTGGTCAGAGTGATGGTGCTTTTGTGGACCAGGCCCCACCTCCCACTCACCCACTTTACCTGACCTGCTCCTTAACAGTATACCCATCTGGGAGGGCGTTAACCCAGGTCACACTACTATCCTCTTCCAGCCAGGTTGCTGTAATATAGGCCAGGTCAGCCTTCTCCTCTTCTAACAAACCATGGTTGATATGGAATTTGTTCTTTACTGACCTGGCATTAAAAAGGAGGAGGCTAAGGATCTGTGGTATGGTTGGGACGGTCCTTGGTTCTTTTCGGTGAACAGGGCGACTGGAAGGTGGGATAGGTATTAAGTATCACTCTCGTCTTCCTTTATATTTCTTATTTCCCCCGTTAATGCTGTATCTCCCATTGCCCCACACTGCCTCAATCAGCACCCTCTGATCAGAATTCTCTTCCACATAGTCACCTTCTTGCATCACAATAGTGTCCCACCGGCACCTCCCCCTTCAGTCCCTCTGGTGCAGGTGGTGTTGCATGGGTGCGCGCTTGTTCCCAGGGAGGCTAGCGCTGGTGCTGGGCGTCTTTGGGGGGAGCCAGTGGGCCGGCTTTTGAAGGTGCCACTCCCACTAGCACCTCCCCCTTCAGTCCCTCTGGAGCAGATGGCGTTGCACGGGGATGCGTTCGTTCCCAAGGCAGGCTGGTGCTGGGTGTCTTTGGGGGGAGCCGGTGGGCTGGCTTTTGAAGGTGCCGTTCCCACCGGCACCTCCCCTTTCAGTCCCTCTGGTGCAGGTGGCATTGTACGGGTGTGCACTCATTCCCAGGCAGGGAACCATGACCTCTTAGTGATCTTTTCTAAAGATGGAAGGCAGACCAAAGATGGAGGGGCTGGGGTACAGCCATGGATCCTTCGCTCTATGGGGTCGAGCACGTCCTCATCAGTTTGAGTGACCCCAGTTCTAAGGCAGATGCCACCCGCATGATTCTGTCAGAAAAGGACCTGACGTCATCAGTGGGAAAGGGAGCATCTGCTTCATCAAACCTTTGAGGAGATATAGATCTCTCATCCTCATAGTCAAGGGTAGGAGAGTGAGACCGGGACCGAGAGCGAGATCTCATGTGGCTTCAGTCCGGAGAAGGTTGAAAGTCTGGCAAGGTAGCTCTGGGAGGAGTTAAACGTCTCTGATGGGAGCCATCAGACCATATTGGGATTGTGTCCCTCTCTATCTGAGATGGGTTGGGCCTGGCAGGCTACGATGGAAGTGGTTGGCATCCACGGGCAAGAAGTATTGCCTGCTTTGATGGTCATAGATGAGATCCAGGTATAGATCAAAGAGGTCATGGTCGGGTCCTTCATCTACCTGGGCCTCCTCGGCTTCTGTACTGAGCATGGACCGGTCTCGACATGGGGGAGAACGGGATTGAGATTTGTCTCCACGAATCAAGATTGGTGGCTCAGGTTCTGGAATCCCTCCTTCCAATTCAGAGCTCTGGTCGAGATGGACAATCTGTAGGCCGACATCCTTTAGAGTAAGGTGACTAGATAGAAGCACCCTTGGCTCTAAGGGGGTCGGGACGACGACTAGAATCATAGCCGGAGCCGGAGTCGTGATGGGCAGAGTCTTCAACGGACACAGAGTCTGGCAGGGGGGCCAAGATGGTGCTGGAAGGCCCTTTAGGATGGGATTTTGCCACAGGAGAAACAGATCTAGCCCGTCTAGCATGCTCTTGTTCCGAAAGAGCAGCGCTCTTGGAGGACTTTCCCTTCTTTTCTCCATGCTTCCTCTTGGAGGACTTTGCAGTCTCCTCACCATGGTCCTTCCCTGATCTCAGGAGTTTGTCCTTTTGGGCCACTGAAGTGGACGGCCTCATGGAGGGCTCTTGACGAGAGGCCGAAGTAGAGGCCGAGGGTTGGAGGATCTTCTTGTAGAGGGACACCTTCAATTTCTGATTCTGATTTTTCAAGGTCCAGGTAGTCATGGCCTTAACAATGGGGCAATCCCTTGGAATATGGGTCTCCCCCAAACATAGGATGCATTTGTCATGTCCATCTGAGGTCAGGATTCTTACCCCACACTTGGCACATCTCTTAAAAGAAGCCATTTTGTATCAAAGAGTGGTCAACAATACCGTGGTCAAACCGAAGTTCGCAAACAAGATCCGAAGGATAGTCTGTTGAGAGTGGTCAAGAACAATTCTGTTGGTCAAAGTCCAGAGATTTCGTAGATCAAAGCGATAGCAAGGTAAAACCAAGCTAGCGAGGTTCCTCAAGCTACTGAGCATGGCAGAAAAAAGGAACTGGAGTCCGTTAGAGGCTATATATGGGGTGGACAGAGCTACTGCCAAAAAGTTGCAAAAGGTTGCAAACTAACTTTTGCCCAGAGATTCTAGAAGATGCAGAATAACCCATTTGTGTGATTCACAGAGACGACAAAGAAAAAATAACATCATATGCCAGGGATGTTTACACCTCTGAAGAGATCCAGCACCTAAATCCTGGAAGCCAGGTAGAGAGCATCTGGATAGCAATAGCAGCGATAGCAGCTTCATTTATATACTTCTTCATACCACCTAAGCAGTCTCTAAGCACTTTACACCTGTAAGGTAATTGTCCCCAACAAGCTGGGTACTCAACCTCAGAAGGATTCAAGCCTGAGTCGAGCCTGAGCTGGTATTGAACTCACCATCTTATGGTTTATGAGCGACTGGCTGCAGTACAGGCATTTAACCACTGTGCCATCAGGGCTCTTAAAATTAAAGGGGAAAGAAATAACAGGATGTTATTATGGAAGTCTACTACAGACCACCAAATCAGACTGAGGAATTGAATGATGCTTTTCTAGAACAGATCACCACTCAGAAAGGAGAGATGTAGGTGACTTCAACCATCTGGATATCTGGGTTTTGTGAGTTTTATTGTTTTTATATTGTGTATCTTAACTCTGTTGTTACCCGCCTCGATCCCCAAACGGCAGAGGTGGGATATAAATTATTGTTGTTGTTGTTGTTGTTATTATTATTATTATTATTATGGATATTTGCTGGAAGTCAAAGTCAGCCAAATCCTCAAGGTCTAGCAAATTCCTTACTTGCTTGGCAGATAATTTCATTGTCCAAAAGGTGGAAGAGGCAACAAGGGGATCAACTGTTTCAGATCTGACCCTATCCAACAAAGATGACCTGTTGATGGGGTGAAAGTGGCAGCATCCTTAGGTAGGAGTGATCACATTCTCCTGGAGTTTGTTATACAGTGGAAAGAGGAAGGCAAGAGTAGTCAGACAAACCTTCTAGACTTTAGGAGGCTCATTTCAGTAAACCTAGGGGAATACTGAGTGTGATCCTGTGATCAGGAATATTAAAAAAGAGAATGGAGTTCAGGATGGATGGGAGTTTCTCAAAAGGGAGATATTAAAGGCATAATTTCAAACAGTTCTGATGATGAGGAAAAACTGGATGGACTTTATTCATTTATTTCATTTTTATGTCATGTTTGTTCCAAAAAGGGACACAAGATGACTCACAAAACAAAAACACTTACATTTTTTCTTAAAAACCAATTAAAATAACTCAGTCAAAATAATATAAAATTAAGAATAAAAACATACAAAAGTTTAAAAAAAACACCATAATCTAAAACACACACCCCATATAAAAGTCACCCTGTCATGATTTTAAAAAACCTGCCTGAGGTCTTTCCCTAACAGAATTTTTTTCTGAAGATCAGGGAATATTAATAGGAGTAGGAGCAGACGTAAATGGTAAAAAGATGTTAATTGTGGGTATTTATGCTCCCGTAAGTGAAAAATACTAATTCTACAAACAGGTAAAAGAAAAGACAGTTAAGTTACAATATTGGTGTATAATGGGGGATTTCAATGTGTTGGTGGAGCTATTAACTAAAAAAGGCTGAGGAAACAATTAAAAAGAATCAAGGAAAATTAACTCAGAACTTTTTTTGTTATAATAGATGAGTTGCAATTGGTGGACACCTGGAGATTAAGGAGGGTAAATGCCAAGGGTACACTTTTTATTCAGTGAACTAGAATCATAAAATCATAGAATCATGGTTGGAAGAAGTTGGAGTTGGAAGAAACTGCAAGGGGCATCCAGTCCAACCCCCTGCCATGCACGAAATTTAAAAGAAAGCATCCTCGACAGATGGCCATCCAGCCTCTGTTTAAAGACCTCCAAAGAAGGAGACTCCACTACACTCCGAGGGAGTGTGTTCCACTGTCGAACAGCCCTGACTGTTAGGAAGTTCTTCCTAATGTTGAGGTGGAATCTCTTTTCCTGTAGCTTGCATCCATTGCTCCGGGTCCTGGTCTCTGGAGCAGCAGAAAACAAGTTTGCTCCCTCCTCAATATGACATCCCTTCAAATATTTAAATAGGGCTATCATATCACCCCTTAACCTTCTCTTCTCCAGGCTAAACATCCCCAGCTCCCTTAGTCGTTCCTCATAGGACATAGTTTCCAGACCCTTCACCATTTTAGTCGCCCTCCTTTGGACACGCTCCAGTTTCTCGTCATCCTTTTTAAATTGTGGTGCCCAGAACTAGAAACAATATTCCAGGTGGGGCTGACCAAAGCAGAATATAGTGGCACTATAACTTCTCTTGATCTAGACACTATACTTCTATTGATGCAGCCTAAAATCACATTGGCCTTGTTAGCTGCCGTGTCACACTGTTGACTCATGTTCAATTTGTGGTCTACTTGGACTCCCAGATCCCTTTCACATGTAGTCTCGTTCAGTCAGGTGTCACCCATCCTATATCTGTCCATTTCATGATTTTGATATCAAAGAATTTAGGAAAAACAATCACATTTAAAAGGCAGGTTAGGTGTTGTCAATGGAAATTAAATGAATTATTATTACAATGGGAAGAAATTATTACTGAATTTAAGGGAAAATTGAAGGAATACTTTGAATTAAATATAAATAAAGATGTCAAAATTAGAATCATGTGGGATACAAGTAACACAGTGATTACAGGTAGTTTTATACAAAAAATATTGAATGGAAAAATTGAGACAAGAAAAATTAGAAAAGGTGTTAAAAGATTAGATTAAAAGAAGAGGAACTAAAGAAAGTAAAGGATAAGAAAAAAAAATTAAGTCAAATCAAGGTATTACAAAGTCAAGTATTAATATTTTTTTGTGATTTTTCAGGCTATATGGCCATGTTCTAGAAGAGTTTATTCCTGACATTTCCTCAGCATCTGTGGCAGGCATTTTTCAGAGAAAGTGTCAATGTTGTTAACTGATGAAGTAAAATATAGATTTTGTAAGGCAAAGAAATTTTCAATTTGCTAATAAACCTGGGAGATTTAAAAATTATAAACTAATATAAGAAAGAACTAAAAGAATGATATTCCCAGTCCTGGGAAAAGATACAAATAAATAAAGAAATAAATATTAGAAGTGATAGATGGGGAGAGAACAATAATAAAAGGAAAATAAATGCAAATGGTGTTTCATAATTATTTTCAGCTACTTCATAGGGAAAAAAGAATAGAAAAAAAGGACAATTGGAAGACCTCTAAAAGTGTCCCGCAACTATCAGATAAACATAGATAAAGCTTGAATAAAGCAATAGCCATTGAGGGAATTAAGGAAGCAATTTAAAATATGAAATTAGGTAAGGCACTAGGACCAGATGTGCTAACAGCTATATACTATATGTGTTTCCAGGAAGAACTGGTAAAACTACTGCAAATGGTGATGAATGATCAATGCCAAAGAGCTGGAAAGAGGCTTATATTGTTACAGAATTCAGTATTAATAAGCCAATTTAAATGATGGGTTCTTGAACAGAATAGCAAACAAACAAGGAAGACCCAGTTTAGTATAGAAAACAATTTATTTTGCTAAAAAGATCTCAGTTTAGGATTTGGATCCTAATTAATGCCTGAGATAAAGAATAAAAGTAAAGTCCTCCTTTTTATAGACATTTTAACAAAGACTTTCTATGACAAAATTATATTGGATGTAAACAGTTTTAAACATACAAAAATTCATTCAATCAGGACAAAGAATTATGAATACATCAAAATCTTCTTACTTATGCATTAGCAACCTATGCCACATTCCAAGCTTTTCTCTTATCAAAGGCCTCTCACCAAATATCATGCATCAACCCAGGCCTTGCACTCAGTAATCTACACATTCCATGCAAATCCTTTATCAACTTACATTATTCTGACTCAAAGTAGACATCCTGCACCAGCTTTTATCCTTGAAAATATGTCACACCAACCTTTTTAGCCATCTTGTTAAAATTCCTACTTCAGCAAACTTTTACTATGTTTGGGCCTCTTTCTATTATTCATTTAAGGAAACTAGATATTAATTATACAAAATCGAATATTGACATTTGCCATCTCAATATAACACTGATTCTCAAAGGATAATAATTGTAGGACAATTAAAATTTTTAGATCAATATCATTATTGAATGTGGATTATAAAATTTTTGAATGGATTTTAGGGAACAGATTGAGAAGATATTTACAAGAATTTATCCAGGAAGATCAAAATGGCTTTCTCCCCAAGAGACAGATTAGGAACAATGTAAGGATAGTAACTGATGTTTTGCAGTATTAGGTGTTTTAATTTTTGTAAATGCAGAAAAGGCATTTGATAATTTGAATTGGACCTTTCTAATGAAAATGTTGGAGAAAATGGAATTTGGAAATAATTTTATAAAATGGACCTAAGGATTCAAAAAAGATGTTGAGAAACTGGAGCATGTCCAAAGGAGGACAACTAAAATGATGAAGGGTCTGGAAACCATGTCCTATGAGGCATGACTTAGGGAGCTGGGGATGTTTAGCCTAGAGAAAAGAAGGTTAAGAGGTGATATGATAGCCCTGTTTAAATACTTGAAGGGGTGGTGAAGAGGGAGCAAGTTTGTTTTCTGCTGCTCTAGAGAACAGGATCCAGAACAATGGATGCAAGCTACAGGAAAAGAGATTCCACCTCAACGTTAGGAGGAACTTCCTGACAGTAAGGGCTGTTCGACAGTGGAATGCACTCCTATGGAGAGTGGTGGAATCTTGGAGGTCTTTAAGCAGAGGCTGGATGGCCTCCTATCAGGGATGCTTTGATTGTGATTTCCTGCATTGCAGGGGATTGGACTGGATGGCCCTTGTGGTCATGTCCAACTCTATGATTCTATGATTCCCTGAATTTATTGCCACCAAAAAACAAAATTAATAGTGAATGACATAATAACTGATAATATTCAGACTGAAAAGGGCAGTAGACAAAGGTGTCCACTCTTGCCACTTTTGTTCATATGGCTTTAGAAATTTTGTGCAGAGAGATAAGATGAAAATAGGATAAGAGGAATATAAACAAAAGGGGAAATAAAAATAAAAACGTTTGCAGACAATGTGGTGATTATGTTAGAAGAACCACTGGAGAGTAGAGACCTTTTGATTGAAAAGATGAAGGAATATGGGAAATGTGCAGGGTTAAAGGAAATATAGATAAAACTAAAATTCTAACAAAAAATATGACAAAAGAAGGGAAAATGAATTGAAAAAGAGAACCAGATTAGAAATTTTGAAGAAAGTAAAATATTTAGGAATAAATCTGATTTCAAATAATCAACAATTATTTGAAAATAACTACAGTTGGCCCTTGGTATACGCGGGGGATCCGTTCCAGACCCCTCCGCATATACCAAAATCTGCATATACTCAAGTCCTATTGTCCTCAATGGTGGTGTGCGTGCACATGCACCGCCATTGGGGACAAAAGTCCCTCTCCTTCCTCCCTCCCTTCCTCCTACATTCCCTCCCTCAGTGCCTCTCTCCCTCTTTCCCTCCCTACTTACCTACTCCGTCATTGCCGCTGCCGCCTTGGGAAAGGCCGGGTGGTGGTCTTCGAGGCCAAGAGGGCTTCAGGCCACCCAGCCCTTCAACAGCGGCAGCGACGAGGAGGCCAAGGCATGGCCTCCTGGCCTCGCCGCCGCCACAAAAAGGCTGGGTGGCGGCCTGGAGGCCTCTTGGCCTCCAAGACCACCACCCAGCCTTTCCCATGGTGGTGGAGGTGGTGGTGAGGAGGCCAAGCCTCGTCCTCCTCGCTGCCACCACTGCCGCCACTGTGAAACAGCTGGGTGGTGCTCTTGGAGGCCAAGAGGCCTCCAGGCTGTCACCTGGCCCTTTCACTGTGGAGGTGGCAGCAACGAGGAGGACGGAGCTTAGTCTCGTCCTCCTTGCTGCCGCCGCCACTGTACCAGAGCACCACCCGGCCTTTCCTGTGGTGGTGGAGATGGAGGCAGCAGCGAGGAAAGGCCAGGTGGTGGTCTTTGAGGCCAAGAGACCGCCATCCGGCCCTTCAGTGATGGTGGTGGCGAGGAGGCCGGGAGGCCAAGCCTCATCCTCTTCGCTGCCACCACTTCTGCCACCGCGAAACAGCCGGGTGGTGGTCTTGGAGGCCAAGAGGCCTCCAGGCCGCCCCCGGACCTCTTGCGGCAGTGGCGATAGCGAGGAGGCCGGGAGGCCAAGCCTCAGCCTCCTCACTGCTGCCGCCGCCACTGCCACTATGGGAAAAGCTGGGTGGTGGTCTTCGAGGCCAAGAGGCCTCCAGGCTGCACCCGGCCTTTTTGCGGTGGCGACAGGAGGCCGGGAGGCCAAGCCTCAGCCTCCTTGCCGCTGCCACCACTGAAGGGCCGGGTGGTGGCCTGAAGCCCTCTTGGCCTCGAAGACCACCACCCAGCCTTTCCCATGGCGGCAATGGCGAGGCGGCAGTGGCAGCGATAGAGTAGGTAAGTATGGAGGGGAAGAGGGAGGGAGGCATTTTCTCCCCAATGGTGGCGCGTGTATGCTCAAATCCGTGCATGGCAAATCCACGTATAAGGAGGGCCGACTGTATATTAGAACTTGGGAGGAGATTAAAAAAGATTTAAAGAGATGGCAAAATTTTTAATTTTGGGATGGGAAGAACATCCACAATCAAAATGAATGTGGTGCCAAAATTAATGTATTTATTCCAAACAATATCAATTATCAGCTGAAATACACCCTTTACAGCATGGAAAAGAGATTTGTCTATATTTATATGGTGGGGTAAAAAAAAATGAAGGGAAAAATGGGAATTATTGATAGATGATAAAAGCAGAGAAAGTATAGGGCTGCCTAATTTGAAGACATATTTTGAAGCTTCATGTTTACTATGGATAAAATAATGGAATAAATGAAATCATTTCCGCCCTGTCATGGACATTTCCGCCCTGTCATGGACGGATCATTTCCTGGTGGAGGCAAAAATGAAGGCATCTACCCAGATCCCTCCCGGGGGTGGCGGACCTATTAGAATGGTCCACCCTCGAAGGCTGATGGAACCCAACAGGTTCCAAGAAGCCCTAGAGGGCTATATGGTTGGAAATGACGGCGATTCTGTTGATGCCCTGACTAACATCTGGGATACTGATCTCTCCAGGGCTATACACAGCATCGCTCCCAAGCAGTCTCTCAGGCCTGCTTCCAAAAAACAGCCCTGGTATATGGAAGATCTCCGGGCAAGGAAGCGGGTGCTGCGATGTCTAGAGTGTGACTGGCGTAGACACCAGCGCTTACCCGACAAGGCTCTCCTAGACCTCCTGTTAGAGGACTATGGAGAGGCGATAGATGCAGCAAAGAATTCGTTCTATGCTGCACGTATCGTGTCCGCGGAGTCGCGTCCAGCAGAGCTGTTCAGGGTAGTGAGGGAGCTCACCTGGCTCCCCCCTGCCCTGAACCCTATATTGGAACCATCTAAAGCCTGCTGTGACCAATTTAACAACTTCTTCACGGATAAAACCTCTTGGATAAGGGAAGGTCTTGATGCTAGTATTAGCGCAGATACTAGAGTAAAGGTCTCCAGAGCTTCCGTGGACTCGGTTGTACTGGATCATTTTGAGTCTGTCAGTACCGAGGATGTGGACAAGATCCTTAGAAGTGTTAGGAAGACAACTTGCTCTCTCGATCCCTGTCCCTCGTGGCTAGTGGCTCAGGGGGGGGACGGTGGTAACTTCAATGTTACACCGTATAATTAACACATCACTGAGGGATGGGCAATTTCCATCTAGCTTAAAATTGGCCATTGTAAAACCACTGCTAAAAAAGCCCTCCCTCGACCCCTGATGCATAATAATTATCGGCTAGTATCGCTATTGCCATTTCTGGGGAAGGTGATCGAGAGGGCGGTTGCAATCCAGCTTCAATCAATCTTGGATGAAACGGATTATCTAGACCCATTTCAAACTGGCTTTCGGGTGGGCTACGGGGTTGAAACTGCCATGGTCTCCTTGGTCGATGATCTCCGTCTGGGCATGGACAGGGGTAGCATGTCCCTGTTAGTGCTCTTGGACATCTCAGCGGCTTTCGATACCATTGACCATGGTATCCTTCTGGAGCACCTGGGGGAGTTAGGAATCAGGGGCACTGTGCTCCAGTGGTTCCGATCCTACCTCTCGGGAAGGTTCCAGATGGTGCAGCTGGGGGACGTGTGCTCCGACAAGAGGGCCCTTACATCTGGTGTCCCTCAAGGAGCCATTCTGTCCCCCATGCTTTTCAACATTTACATGAAACTGCTGGGAGAGATCATCCGGAGGCACGGGATGCGGGATTATCAGTACGCTGATGACACCCAGATAGTCTTCTCTATGTCTCCGACTGATTCGGTGACCAAGGATAGCATCTCTCCTCTCGTTGCCTGTCTGGAGTCGGTAATGGGCTGGATGAGGGAAAACAGACTCAGCCTGAATCCAGAGAAAACGGAAGTGCTCGTGATAGGTTCTCCAGGCCTGGGAATGGTTGTGTCTCCACCTGTCCTGAATGGGGTCACGCTTCCCGTGAAGGACTCAGTGCACAGTCTGGGGGTGCTCCTTGACTCGTCGCTCCACCTTACATCTCAGGTGGATGCGACAGTCAGGAGTACCTGTTATCAGCTTCGGTTGATACGCCAGTTGCGCCCCTACCTGGGCCAGGGGGACCTTGAAATGGTAGTACATGCTCTGGTACCCTCTCGATTGGATTTCTGCAATGCGCTCTACATGGGGCAACCCTTGTACCATACCCGGAAACTGCAATTGGTGCAGAATATGGCGGCAAGACTGGTCACTGGTATTTCCAGGACCAGTCATATAACACCGGTCCTTAAAGACCTCCATTGGTTGCCTATTCGCTTCTGGGCGCAATACAAGGTGTCGGTTATCACCTATAAAGCCCTAAATGGCTTGGGCCCAGGGTACTTGGAGGACCGCCTCTCTCCATACAATCCGCCCCGCACACTCAGATCTGCCAGGAAGCAATTGTTAAGGATTCCAGAGGCTAGATATGTCACCACCACGCAGAGGGCCTTTTCTACCTCGGCCCCCAAGCTCTGGAACTCGCTTCTCGGCGAGCTCCGCTTGGCCGCCTCGCTGGAACAATTTAAAAAGGGGCTAAAAACTCACCTATTTCAGCAGGCATATCCCTGACCCCTGATGTACCCCCTTCTTCTTCTCCCTCTTAGCAGCATTGTTGAGCTAGCGTGAGATTGTTTACTGTATGATTTGTTATTATGATGTTTTTAATGGTTTTTATTGTTGATATGTGCTATGTTGTGAAACCGCCTTGATCCCTGGAAAGGCGGTATATAAATAAAATTTTTATTATTTATTTATTATTATAAATTATAAAGGGCTGAAACAGATGGCCCGGTAAAGCTGGCTTCTCTCTGGCTTGGGAGCATGGTGTTTAGATGTGTCATGCCCCCAAGCTAGACAAAAGCTGCACTAGTGATTACACACCGGCTTCTATCTAGCCTCGGGCGTGGCATTTAGATGTCACATGTCCTGGAGCCAGTGAAAAGCCAACCCCAGAAGTAAAGGGGCGTTAGGGTATGGAAAGACACGCTGTGTCCACCACGACCACCTACAGAGTTGAACCACGTCAACAGGATGCCAGAGAGAAGGAATCTGAGGAGATGTCTGCAAAGGTATTCCAGCCAAGAAGAAAAATATTCCTTCACCACTGCAAACGGTCTTAAGCTCCCGGCTTGAGAAATAACGACAAGAGCACTTCAAACCTTTACTCTACATGAGGGCTTTAATAAATAAGTTACTTTGCCAACCAAACAACCATAACAACAAAACAGAGAGGCAGTTACTCTAGCACCAATTGTCATAACTGACACACTCTCTCTGAAGGACTGACTGTCTCACTCTCTCTCAGTGACAGTTGAGAACGACAGTTGACAGCTGCATCAACATTCCAATGATGCACTGTTTAAATGCTGACCACATATAAGTGCCACTAGAGCTGTAAATAACTTCCACAACAGCTCCCCCTAGTGGCCACATCCATGTCATTTTATCAGACTTGTTTACCATGGACCTGACAAGGGGCACCTTTTTTCTGCCCAAAATAGGAGTGGATCTTTTCCACTCCTATTTGGGGCAGAAGCTGGCTGGATTGGGACCGAGTGCCTGCCACAGCCCCAATGCAGCCTAAATGGGGTGGCTTCAAGCCACCCCATCAGGGTCATCTGTTTTGCCCCAAAGTTGCTAGAATTAGAATGACATGAATTAAAATTTGGATGGCACTCATACCTTTGGTATGGAAAAATTAGGGCAAATGTAGGTTTTAAAAACCATGTAATAAGGAAATCGTATCCCATATTGAGAGTATGGGATAAATACAAAAAGAGATTAAATTCTAAAATCTCAAATTGGTTGTCACTCCAGGAGGCTTTTTATAGGCAGAAAATAGAAAGGAAGGGAAACTGAATAATTTATTGGGATTTCTTAGAAAAAGATCAGAATGGATGGGATATTCAAAAGTTAAGTGAATTAGATGAAAAAGGGTTTAAAATACAGTGGCTGAATTATTATCAGTTAAAGGAGATATTTCAGGTGGATGTGGTAGAGTTTGGCTTTGAACAAAAATTACTGAATTAGAAAAAAAACATTTAAAACCACACCATATCTGAGGCGCGTTACAGACTGCCCCTTTGGGGCGGCCTGTAGGCACACCTTTCCCCGCTGGATCGGGGCCTCAGGGGCCAGAGCGGCAGCCGCTGAAGCCCTGATCCGCTGCTTTCCAGGCTGCGGGGAAATGGCAAAAGGCCCCTTTCCCGCAACCTGGAAAGGGGTGTCCTTGGGGCTTGAAGCCCCAAGGACACCCCACGGCAGCGGGGAGAAGGAGAAAGGGGCCGTTTGGCCCCTTTCTCCTTTGGTTTGCTGGGCGCAGCCATCTGAAGGCTGCGCCCAGCGGACCAAACCAGGAAGGAGCTCTGAAACAGAGCTCCTTCCAGGCTTGCGGAAAGGGCGCCCTAGGCGCCCTGCCGCGACCCCAATACGTCACAACTGCGCCGCCTCATTTGGAGGCGGCACAGTTGTCACGTATCGATGGCGGTGGCCGTGTGGAACGGCCACCACCATTTTGTGCGTGCGGAGCGCGCGCTAGGGTTAGGGCGGCACGGAATGTTATTAAGATTTAACATAGAAAAAGAACAAGTTAAGGCATGTATGGTGTGATGGGCAAAGAATATAGGAAATTATATTCATACGAAACAATGGGAAAGGGTATAGACAAGGGAATTGAAATTTACTTTTAGTTATAATCTTACAGAAAATTAATATAAAATGTTTTTAGGTGGTATTTAATGGCTGATAAACTATATGTTTAATACATAGAAGGTGGAAGGTGGGTGGGGCTGTAGTATTGTAGGGGTTTTTGAGGTTTTGTTTCTATTTGTTACATTTACAGCGCTTTATTAATAAACTATTTTTCTTTTTTAGTTTCTTTGGCGGGATACAGACGGGCAAAAAGGGGTGTATTCATGACGTCATGAAGGTAGAGCCTTCAGACGGGCCTTACCTGAATGCCGCCATGAACACGCCCCCCACACGCCCCAAGCGGGAAGAGGCGGCATTAAAAAGGTGCTGCTTTTCTCCGCTTCTTTTCCGTTTGATGCGCAGCTGCGCAGCTCCGTCTGTAAGCTGCTGCACCGGTACGCCAGAATTGCTATGCCGCTAATTTAAGTTGCCCATTTAAAAGCTCCGTGTCTGCTGCGTCGCATAATGAGTCGGGGTCCTGGAACATGCGCAGTTTGCAGTCAGGCTTTAATTGCAGCGTCAGCTGCCATGCAGGTGTGGAAGCTGCAGCACAGCTGCAGCGCATTTTAAGACTCGTAACCCTAACCCTAACCCTAGAGCAACATGTACGCATGCGCTGCTTGGAAAGTTTGGACTTTAAAGTGAGCCCCTACACACATTCCTGTGCCATTTTCACCTAACAATAAAAAACGCTAAAACTGTAAATATTTACATATGTACAAGGGAGGTGATGGGGGATGGCAGGGGGACAGCGGTGGCAGCGGCGACAGCTGTGGCTGTGCATTGCAGATTCAGCAAGAGCACGGGGACCAAAGGAAAGGAGGCATCCATGATGCTGGTGACATTGGCAACGTGCAAGCGGACAAGGATGCCAACACCAGCTGATCACCAGCTGGCAGGAGACCACCATTGTTCTTGGGCAGAGCGGGGAAAAAAGTTTTAAAGGGGCTTGGGCACTTTAAATGTGCCCATAGGCTTTCTGCCGCCGCTGCTTAGCGCTGCAGCTGCGCAGCTGCGCATCCGCCAGCTGGCAAAGGAAAAAAAAAGCCCCGTTTTTGGCCGCCCGTGAGGAAGCTGCCTCTCTCTTTGCAGCGTCCTCCGAGGCGGCGGTTTGAAAACTGCAGGTCAGAAACGGCCCCAGGTGAGGCGTCTTCACTGCCCCCCATGTGGAAGCCCCATCTCCTGAGCCACGCCCCCGGGGCGGGCGGTCTGGAGGCTCCGTATTCAGCAGAATACACCTCCAAGACGTCTTCCCCTGCCCGTCTGTATCCCGCCACAGTTTCTTTTTTGTACATTCACTAATATTGTAATTATCAGATAAGTGTTTTGTTACTGTTTCAATAAAAATATTATTCAAAAAATAAAAAATAAAATAAAAAGCCTGCCTCAATAAATACGTTTTTACTTGCTGGTGAGGGGGTCAGTCTAAACTCCTGTAGAAGGGAGTTCCAGAGGGTGGGAGCAGCCATTGAGAAGGCTCTCTATTGTCTTCTTACCAAGTGAGCCTGTGATGGGGGCAGGACTGAGAGAAAGCTTTCTCCTGAAGATCTTAGGGCTCTAGCAGGTTCGTATGGGGAGATACGGTCTCTCAAATAGCCTTTTAGGGCTTTAAAGGTCATGAGCAGGACTTTGAAATGTGTCCAGAAATTGCATGCCATCAGTGAGAGAAGGAGAATCTACTGCACCCAATAGTATATGACCAAGTCAGTATATGACCCAGACTCAGATGATGAGGTGGCCAAGGATGAAGGTTAGTGGACTTTCATCTGAATGAGAACCTTCACTTGCACAATAGCAGTTTAAAAGGATTGCTTTGGTATGAGTGGTTGAGCTCTAGACACGACAAGCTCCCGTCTAGAGCCCAACCCTTCATGATAATGTCAGCATGCTGAACAGTAGGCTGGACCAATGTGGTCACTGAAGGACATTCCCAATGTTGAGTTTGAATATGTTTATGACCCTGATGATATTGTAGGTGAGCATTGTTCTGTTAGTGACAAGTATGAGGCATTCATACTTCCACATGTACTGACAGTAGAAGGCTGGGGAGCTTCCATAGATGTACAATGAAGAGTCTGTGGAGCTCGATCTTGAGTGACTCCTCTTGTGATGGCCTTGACATGTATGATATTGATTGTCACAGTACCAAGGGTATTGTGACTGACAATATCTGCTCAAATGGTGTTTCAAACTCAAGGATGAGTAAGAAAATCAGTGGTAGAAGTTGAGGAAGACCTGGATATAGACTGAAGTGATAATCAAAGTGGTGGAGACAGCAGAGGAGCTAGAGGTCTAGATGCAGCCATACATGAAGAGGGAAACGATCTAGAAGGAGTGCAACAGAGATCCTCACCATAGGTGAAGACTCCAGAATTTTGCCCTTCAATACATTCTCAGTGTGTGGGCAAGTGGCAAAAACCACCTCAATAGATTTGGAAGAAAGATGCAGGCTCTCCAACATCTGAGTAGCAAGATACTCAAAGTAACAGATCCTTCAGCCTCCAGAACAGAAGGGGCAGACTGAGCAGGAGAGGAAGGCTCTTGCAAGGAGATGATCTTGATGGCATCTTGGGAGGAGGTTGTGGAGGTGGAGGCAGGAGCTATTGCCTTCTATTCAACCTTCAGTAAACGGCTGGGTATAAGTGGGTATTGGAACACCAGCACAATATCAGAATGGGCCTTAGATGGTATGGATACTGACTCTACCCGTGAATGCTTGCCAGCAGGGCAAACATAGGATCCAGATGATGGAATTGGGTCTGAATCTCAGCCCAACTTCGATGTCAGTGCTCACTCTGTTGGTTCCATACTGATTGATCCCAAAGGCTGAGTAGGTGGTATTTGACGCCTGAGGGCCTGCTCATATAAGAGTGCTTTTAGATTAAAGTCTTTATTCTGTCGAGCCTTGCCTCCAGAACCATGGTGCAGACTCTTACACAGACAGTTAGTACTCAGACAGAGAGACAGGGAGACATGTCAGTACCGGAGAAGGAGAGTGAGACAGCAGCCACAGCCTTCTGTTGTCGACATAGACACAGACTTGGCAGTAGAGATCCACTGAGAAAAGGAGAACTTCTGATCATTTATATAAGTAGTTCCTAACCTTTTATATGCCTGACATCCCTAGGAAATGTTTGATTTGATTAATGTTCGCACCACCTACAAAACAAAGTAATATTCCATCTGAAGATGAAGAAGTCTAATTTCTAATTTTTGAACCACAAATTGGAACCACATACAATACTGCTGGTGAACAAATTGAACTTTTAAAAAAAGCTTTTAATTTAGTGCATAACACTGAACAATCAGATTCTAATTTATTTAAAAAAGAAATGAGACACAAGCCACTCTTTGTTGACTTCTTTAAATTCTGTCTCACACACCCTGGAGGTGCAGGCACCCCAAGTTGGGAATCCTTGGTTTATATCTAAAATACTCAGCAATCAAAAAGCAGCTACAGGAGGCTGCAAGAGCATAACTAGCCTGTCACCTCCCTCAGGACAGCTCAGTTGCTGCCAACTGAGCTTCATGGTAAAAAACAACAGTTTCATTTTCATGCTGCCTGATAGCCTTAGAACTTGCTTGATTTATTGATTACACTGGTGGATTTCCCTTTGGATGGTCATCTAGATTTATTGCTATGACTCTGACTAAACAGACTTCACTGCTTCAGCTTCCTTTCTGGTGAGGCACACTTCATCCCATGCAGGGCTAGCTCTCCCATATAGGCCACATAGGCCGTTGCCTAGGGCGCAAAAGGTTTAGGGGTGGCATTTGTGCTCCTCCTGGCTTTGGAAAAAAGAGCCAGGGCCAGGAAGAGAGGAAAGGGCGCTTGTTGGAGTGTGCACGCAGCAAGCGCCAGGGCGCCACTTGCACTCTTCCTGGCTTTGAGGAGCACAACTGGCGCCCTGGCGCTTGTCTGGGGCTGTGTGTGCATGCGCTTCAGCAAGCGCCCTTTCCTCTCCCCCTGGCCCTGGCTCCATTTTGCAAAGCCAGGAGGAGCTCAAATGCTGCCCCTAAACTTTTTGCAGGGCCTGAGCGGGAGGTCCCAGGCCGGCAAAAGGGAGCCTTGGAGGAGAGGGAGGGAGGGATGAAAGGCTGCATCAGGCTGCATCCACACTGGAGAAATAACCCGGTTTGGCAGCGCTTTAACTCTTTTCTGGCTCAAGGTTATGGGATTCTGGGAGTTGGAGTATGTTGTGGGGCCCAGATATCAAGGCTTGACTCTTTTCTGTCCTCCTTATATAGGACACATCCTACATTTCAGACTTCTACCCAGAAGGAATTTCAAAACGTCCTCCATTTTTTGTATGTCGACCAGATGTTCTCCTTTTCTAGGATGTGTTGTATGTTTCAACCTTCTGGCCAGGAAGAATGTCAAAACGTCCTCCATTTTACCAGGGTGACCAGATGTCATCCTTTATCCAGGGCACATCCTACATTTCTGCCCAGGAGTAATTTCAAAACATCTTGGTTTGTCCAGAGAGTTTGCCTTTGCCAGCCTTTCCTTGAGGCTGAGAGTGTGTGACTTACTTGCCTAGTGGGTTTTCTTGGTTTGTTCAGAGAGTTTGCCTTTTGTGACTTGGGTGTGTGTAAGTGTATGAGTGTGTGCCTTAAGAGGTTTTCTTGGGAGGTTTGTTCAGAGAGGGTTTGACTTTGTCATCCTCTGAGGCTAAGAGAGTGTGACTTGCCCAACGGTTTTCTTGGAAGATTTGTTCAGAGGGAATTTGCCTTCATCTTCCCTTAAGGCTGAGTGAGTGTGACAAGTGCTGTGACGTCCTTCATGCATCACACCATTTGGACACAGTGCATGAGCCACGGCATCGACACATGCCCCATGTAAACGACGGCATGCCAAGATGGCACCCGTGGCTCGTAGTAAGGCTTGGGACATTAAAAAATATAGAGACCCCAAATGTACTGGCCCTCCCTTCCCTCCTTCCAACTGTCATCTTCTGGCCTAAGAGGGAGTGAAAGGACAGGCCCAACGCCATCGGGCCTGAAGAGGAAGAGCTCTCCCTATCAGAATCCTCCTTCATGCAGTGATTCAGGGTGTATTCTGCCATGAGGATTGTATAAGTAGTGAGATAATTAGGGATAGCTTCTAGACACGAGGGAGGTTGCAGAAGGGAAGGCCAGTGGGTAAGCTCTCACACATATAGTTATATAGGTACATGGGTAGATAGATGTATAGATAGATAGACATGATGGATCTTAGGTCAACACCACCTGTATCTAAACCTCTCAGGGAAAGGCATTCTGGGAAAGAACCATTTTTTGAACATCCTACAACTTGTCCTACATTATTAGGACCTACCGGGAGGGGGGGCAAAATAACTAGAAATATCTAGAGCCGGTCCTGATCCCACGTTTCTCTCAGGCTCTGTATCTTCCTACATTCCTTTTCTGAGGGTCTGCCAAGGCAAAGAAGACTCAAGTGTCAATTCCATTCTAAGATTTTAGCACCACAAGAGACACACTTCTTGAAAGATGCCAGCAGAAGAAATAGCCTGAAGGATGAGCATGGCTTTGAACATGACAGCCAAAGTTGTTGTCTCTTCCAACTCTTATGATTCTATGATTCAAAAACAAAAACCAAAGCTGAAAATGAATGGGCCAGAATTTACCAGAAACAGACTGATAAATCCAAGGAATCCAGTTCCTAAAGATGAAAAGTTACTAGTGGTCTCAACAGGAAGCCCCTTATATAGAGGTGCAAAATATGGGCGGGGCTATTGCCAAAAAGTGTCAAGGTGTGTGCTGGGCTCTAGACATGACAAGCGAACACTTGTCGAAGCGAACACAAGCAGAGTTTATGTACGCGGACAAGACGCCCAGAAGAAGGTCTGTGAAAAATCTTAGTTGTGTGGCAAACTTCCTCTCACACACAGGAATGAATCTCAAGTAAAGCGAGGTTTCTCTCAAATGAGGGTTCTTTAATCTTTGTTACTTAACTATTTACTAGAACCAGATTTGAATAACTGAACTCCATGGTAAGAACAGGGTGATTCCAAAAAATACATTACCACGAAAGAATATGTATTTGTGGCACTTCAGCTGTAGAGCACATTATACATATCCTGTTCAATTGTTGTCTATATGATAAGGAGAGATTCCAGCACTTACAACCATTTTTGGTTAAAATGACCAACTGGGATCCCACTGTCAAATTGTCCCATCTTCTTTCTGGAGAGAATTTACACCTATTGCCATGTATTGCAAAATTTATTGTAAAAGCTGGTTATTTAAGAGATCAATTTATCATACAAAATGGGGTCTCGTGCTGAGAGGAGTGAAAATGGAGTAACTATTGCTTTCTGCTTCTGTAACCCGCTTGCTTCAAGGCCTAGAGGTTAACGGACCAAATAAGGTAGCAGGAAACCCAGAGTGAGTGTGCTCTGAGATACAGAGAGCCATGAGAAAGTGGTGTGATCAGTGCGTGTAAATTGCATGCAACCAATTAATTGCTGCCATTTAATAAGCCAATCAAAAGGTTTGCCATGAGAATTGCTGAGTTGCTGAGAAATGCATCTGTACGAATTTGTAACAATGTAGAATGGTGTATAAATGACACTGAGAAATGGGAAAGAGTTGCGGCAGCAATTTCATCGCCATCTACTGGCGTGCTGTCGTCTTGGTCAAATAAACTGCATTTTGCTTTGGACACCTTCGGTCTCCTTTGTCTTCACTCAAGGACTCCCCCTTCAAATGAACATGTTGGGAATGTTTCCCTAACAGTGCCCTGTTGATGAGTTTATTTAATAGCCTTATTGATTTCCTTTACTCTGTTTTAGGTAATTTATCTTATCTTAGTCTAATGCAGGGGTAGGCAACCTGCGGCCCACGGGCCGGATGCGGCCCGGCGAGGCCTTGGGACTGGCCCCAGCCTGGTCCTGCCGCCGATTGCCGCCGGGGCCTTTGGGGGGGCAATTGTCTATAGAAGCCTCAGAAACATGCATTTATATTAACATTTAAAAAAAAAATCAGCAATTTTTTTCATGTGTCCTCCATTTTTTTAAAAAAAAGTGTCTTCCATTTGAAAATTTTGTCCTACATTTGTCCTGGTTTATTTATATATTTAATTTTTTTTAAAAAAAATATTTAATTATTTATTTTTTGGGTTCGGCCCCCCAGTTGTCTGAGGGACAGCAACCCGGCCTCTGGCTCAAAAAGATTGCCTACCCCTGGTCTAATGTATTTTGCACCCTATTTTATTATATTTGCTTTTATTTAGATACTATTATTTTTAACTCTTAACTCTTGTCTTAATTTTATATGAGCTTTTAGATGTGACCAAGTTTTATTTTTGTATGTATTTGGACACTCAGATTTTGTATTTTGCAATTTGTATTGTGCATTTCTTGATACGGTCAGCTGACTAATCAATAAACTTGTTATTATTTACAAAGATTATAAGACATCCGTCTTGAATACTCTCAGATAAGTTACTTTACCAACCTACCAGCCATAACAACAACCTCTGAGGCAGTTACAGTAACACCAACTGTCTAACCAACATTCTCTCTCAGAAGAAGTGACAGTTGCATCAGCCTTCCTATGATGCACTGTTTTAAAACGCAGACTCATGTAACTGCCACTAGAACTGTAATAACGTCCGCTACAGCTCCACCTAGTGGCCACATCCATGTCATTTTCTCAGACCTGTTTACAACATGGTCCTGACAAAAAGCTCATGTAAAGCTTTAGAAGGCTCTGAAAGATGCACTGCACAAGTGCAGGATAACCATTTGTGTGAGTCACAGTGACCATGAAGAAGTAAAGCCTTATCCAGGGCTAATAAGAACTTCCTACTGGATGCAACTGTCAAGCAAAGACCTAAGAAGTTAAAAGTTAAAAAAGCGGTCAAGACGGATCTCTTCCGGCAAACCTTTCCAGATTAACCATCCCGGCCCAGGTTCCCTGATTCCCTCATTCCTCCTGTGGCCCCATCTTAGTGATGGTTGAGGATCAACAGAGGGATATCAGGGTTTTTAGTTTTTAATTGTTGTTTTTATGCATTGATATTATGTTTTTAACATGTTATACTGTTTAATACTGTCTTAAGGGGGGGAGGGATAAAGTGTTTTTAATTGTCATATTTTATATTTTACTGTTGTTAACCGCCCGGATTGGTTTGCCAGAGGGCGGTATACAAATAAATATTATTATTATTATTATTATTATTATTATTAAAGGTTGGTTAATTTTCACTCTTCTCTTGTGTTAGTAGGATAACAAGGAAATTGTGTACAATGGTGAAGAAGAGAATCAAATTAACTCATTACAGTGGACCCTTGTTATACGCTGGTGTTTGGTTCCAAGATCCCCCGTGTATAACAAAATCCGTGTATGCTCAAGTCCCATTAAATATAATGGCAGAACAAAATGGTGTCCCTTATAAAAAAATGGAAAATCAAGGTTTGATAAAAGAAATTTATACTTTTTTGGAACATTTTCAAACCGTGTATGCTTGAATCCGTGTATAACAAATAAGAAGGGCTGACTGTACTCTTCGTTACTGGAGAGGTTCAATTTATAGTTTTGTTAAAGAAAATATTCTTTATTGATAAATTAAAAACAATTGATAAAAAAGAGTCTTTTCATAGATTCTTAATCACAAAACAATAATCTTCTACTCCCTCCACCACCCATTCCCCTATAAAGTCGGTTTAATCGTTAAGCATATTATATACACAGCAATTATTAAGTTTTCCTCCTTTCTTTCTGTTATCAACCTCATCTCACTTCTTATGCATTGCTTTTGTTTTTCATAAAATAATGTGTAATATTACTAATGTATTATTATATACCTCTTACCTTTATACAGATCATAAAAATATTTATTATTTGCTTCAGTTACGAGTTGCTAGCTAAACTTAAAAAGGCAAAACTATTTTGAACAGTCCATTTCCAACCACCTCTCTTTACAAAATTCAACCAGTCATTCCCAAATTTGCTGGTCATTTCTCTCCAGGATGAAAAGGAGCCATTTGTTGAGCAACCTTTGGGTTCGGCCAGTCAACCAATTACAAATCCATGTAACAGTTATTGTGGGCTAGACATTCTCTGAAGATGCCAGCCACAGATGCTGGCGAAACGTCAGGAAGAAAATCTTCTAAAACATGGCCACATAGCCCAAAAAACCCACAAAAAACAATGGCTCCTTTTCATCCTGGAGAGAAGTGACCAGTGGGGTCCCACAGGGGTCTGTCCTGGGTCCAGTGCTATTCTACATCTTTATCAATAACTTGGATGACAGAATTGGGGGCATACTCATCAAATTGGGGGCAGATGACACCAAACTAGGAGGAGTAGCTAATACCCCTGAGGACAGGATCAAAATTCAAAATGACCTTAATAGATTAGAAACTGGACCAAAGCTAACAAAATGAATTTCAACATGGAGAAATGTAAGGTACTGCATTTAGGGTGGAAAAATGAAATGCTTAGATATAGGATGGGGGACATCTGGCTGAATGAAACTACGTGTGAAAGGGATCTAGGGGTCAAAGTAGACCACAAGTTGAACAAGAGTCAACAGTGTGATGTAGCTAACAAGGCCAATGTGATTTTAGGCTGCATCAATAGAAGTATAGATCAAGAGAAGTAATAGTGCCACTCTATTCTGCTCTGGTCAGGCTCCACCTGGAATACTGTGTCCAGTTCTGGGCACTACAATTTTTTTGTTAACTATCTTTATTAAATATTTCATCAATATCTATATCAATACAAACCAAAAAAGCCAAACATAGAAATACAAGATCTTCTTTAACTTCTTTTGCCTTCTCTTCCCGCTCTATTTACTTTTATGTGTTACTTATCACATTTTCCCGTTTCTTGCAAATATTCCATATACCCCCTCCTATATCATACCCCTTAATCTTTTTCTTTTTAAAATTATATCATTTCTATCCTTAACAAGGAGTGTATGTCCATACGTATTCTCCAAATTATATTTTCTCCAAATTTATAACTTTGATTTTCATGAAAAAATTCATTCTTCTGGTCTACATCTATACAAGTCTTTTTTATCATTAAACAAATATATTTATATACAATATTAAACCAGATTTTTATCAAAACCCAATTTCTTCTCCCAATACATCACAATCTGTGCCCAATCCTCTTCTATACTATCCCTTTTCTTGTCCTCTAGGATATATGAGAGTTTATCCAACTCTCTAATCTCATTAAGTTTTAACAACCACTCATCTATCTGTAGCTCCTCTTCTGATTTCCAATATCGCGCTATTACCATTCTGGCAAGCGTAATCATATATAGTATTATTCGCCATAGCCTCTTCTCATCATCATCCTTCAAAAAATATGTCATATTTAGTAAATACAATTTTGGTCATTTCTTAAATTTTATACCATATATCTTTTGTATTATTTTATGTATTTCATCCCAAAACCTTTTCACTCTTTCACATTTCCACCACATTTTAAAAAGGATGTTGAGAAACAGGGCGTGTGCAAAGGAGGGCAACTAAAATGGTGAAGGGTCTGGAAACCATGCCCTATGAGAACTGACTTAGGGAGCTGGGGATGTTTAGCCAGGGGGGCGTTCCCACTTGGCAGATAAAACGGATTATATTGTCGCGATTCTGATTCTGATTATGTTCCGGGAATAATTCGATTTTTTCCATCGTTTCCATTACCAAAAGGGGCAAATTACCTCGATTCATTTAGCTGAACTGGTAATGAGAATCATCCTGCCAAGACTCAAGAAAAGAACCTAGGGAAAACTAGGGTGTAGAAGAACAATAAAAACCTCAAACTACCTAACTCTCACATAAGACCACCAGGGATTCAGACCTCCAGCTATTAATCCATTTGAGTTCCAGTATTTCTAGTTGTGTTATGTTCTTAGTATCAGATATGTTCTTAGTATCAGACATCTAAGTACCACATTTTAAAGGAATTCTTCTCCTATTAACAGAGTCCCTTTTATAACCAGCAAAACCATTGATGGGAACCATCCTGCCAAAACAAAAAGAACTTAGAGAAGGGATATGAAAAAACTTAAACTAGCCAATTCACATTTTCATTTAAGCCCACCAGGGATTCAGATTTCAAACAGTGAATCCATTTGAGTTCCAATACTTGTAATAATAATAATAATAATAATAATAATAATAATAATAATAATAATAATATGATTTATTTATATGCCACCCAATCACTGGGAATCCAGGCGGCTTACAACAGAGGGGATAATAGACGGTTTCCTGCCCTCAGGCTTACAATCTAAAAAGACACGATACAAAAGGAGAAGGGAATGGTAGGGAGAGAGGGATCAGGTCCAGCAGTTCTTCTCTTCCTCTGAGGCCTGGACCAAGGCAGATGGACCGGAGGGAGGGCTCTTCTTCTTCAGGCTAGCCCTGATGGAGCTGGGCCAGACTAATTCTCTCTCTCACAGGCCGAAAGATGACAGCTATGGAGGGAGGAGCCTCTTTCTTCAGCCTAGCCCTGATGAGCTGGGCCAGACTAATTCCCTCCCTCTCAGGCTGAAAGATGACAGTTATGGGGGGAGGAGGCTCTTTCTTCAGCCTAGCCCTGATGGAGCTGGGCCAGACTAATTCCCTCCCTCACAGGCTGAAAGATGACAGTTATGGGGGGAGGAGGCTCTTTCTTCAGCCTAGCCCTGATGGAGCTGGGCCAGACTAATTCCCTCCCTCACAGGCCAAAAGATGACAGTTATGGGGGGAGGAGGCTCTTTCTTCAGCCTAGCCCTGATGGAGCTGGGCCAGACTAATTCCCTCCCTCACAGGCTGAAAGATGACAGTTATGGGGGGAGGAGGCTCTTTCTTCAGCCTAGCCCTGATGGAGCTGGGCCAGACTAATTCCCTCCCTCACAGGCCAAAAGATGACAGTTATGGGGGGAGGAGGCTCTTTCTTCAGCCTAGCCCTGATGGAGCTGGGCCAGACTAATTCCCTCCCTCACAGGCTGAAAGATGACAGTTATGGAGGGAGGAGCCTCTTTCTTCAGCCTAGCCCTGAATTGTAATTGTTTTATGTCCCTTGACAGTCAGGCTATTTTGTATAACTGGACAAACAAAGTCTGCCCGTACTAATATATTCTTGATGTTTTGAGTACGTCTATAAGCAAACACCGGTTTGTTTTTGTATCTGGGTATATTTTCCAGCAGATGCCAATGTTTCATAATGCTTTCTTTAACCCTCTGTGAATGTGTATTAAAAGTAAGTGGTATGACCACTCTATCCGATACTTTCTTGGGTCTAGAATCAAACAGAAGTTTCTTTCGATCCAACTTACGAACTTTGTCTTGTGCCTCTTTAATAACCTTCAAGGGATACCCTTTCTCCAAAAACTGGAGGCATGTAATGTTCGATTCCCTTTCAAAACCTTCCAGTGTGTTGCAATTTCATCTAATGCATAAGAATTGTGAATAGGGAAGGTTATTTTTAAGAGGCATTGGATGATAGCTATTGTATCTTAAAAATGAATCAGCATCCTTTGGTTTTCTATATAGGTTCGTTACAAATGAGCCCCTTTCTGTATGAATATGTCTAGAAAATTCACTGTGCACGAATTGTATGTCATATCAAATTTAATGTTTTCATGGATACCATTAAGAAAAGCCAAAAAATCCTTAAGAGAAGTCTCAGATCCCACCCATATACAAAAAATATCATCTAAGAATCTCTTCCATGTATTTATATGGGGGGGTGGGGGGTGGGGAATAACTCATTACTTAATACATAGGTATGTTCAAAATGATCCATGTATAAGTTTGCCAACTCAGGGGCAAACTTACAACCCATTGCATCCCCAGAGGTTTGCCAATGGAATTGGTTACCAAATTTAAAATAATTTTTAGTCAAAGTTATTTCTATAAGCTGTAACAGAAAGTGAGTAGGGGGAAGTCCCATGGGTTTAGACAGCCAAGCAGCTTCTAAGATCTCCAAGGCCACAATCTGGGGAATATTGGTGTAAAATGATATAACATCCAATGTCACAAAAAATTTTTTTTCTGCAGGTGGTGTAAGTTGTTCTATATATTTAACAAACTCCTTGGTGTCCTTTATGTATTATGGTATATCCAGAATAAAAGGTTTCAGGAAAGATGAAATATATGTAGCCAATGGTTCTAGGATAGAACCACAACCTGACACGATAGGTCTACCCGGAACTGGAATTTTGTCCTTACGTATCTTAGGTAGTAAATAGAATAAAGGGATCCTACCAGGGGAATCCAGTAAATATTCATAAACAGTAATTTTTATATAACCCACATTCAATGCCTCTTCCAGAGTGATTTTAATAGATTTCAAAATATCATCTGTCGGATCTTTTATACATTCCTTATAGTGTTTTACGTTTGATAATTGGCTATATGCCTCTGATTCATAATCTTCCCTCCCCCATATGACAATAGCCCCTCCTTTATCCGCTGGTTTAATTATTATATCTTGTCTTTTTTGCAAGTTCTCCAAAGTAGCTTTATGTAATTTAGATAGATTGTGCCAACTATTGGATTGGGAGGTAAAGATTTCCTGCATGTCCTTTAACACTTTGTCTTGAAAGACCTCCATCTTCTTTGTCACGACCACACCCTATGTCCAACTTACAGACGTACTCAAAACGTCAAGAATATATTAGTACGGGCAGACTTAATTTGTCCAGTTTTTTAGTCTGCTCGGTATCATATTCACTAAGATTTTATAGTCTGAATTTAGGGGCAATATGGGTCTATAATTTTGTGGCAATGTCCGATCTTTCCTTTACTTCAGTATTAATAGTATATTAGCTTCTTTCCACATATCTGGTATCCCCTCTTGAATTATTTCATTAAATTTTTTTTTTGTAGAGGTGTTATTAACTCTTGTTTAAATGCTTTGTAGTATGTCATTGAAAACCCATCAGGGCTTGGTGCTTTTCCACTTTTTGCTTTATCTTTTGCTTCCATTTCTGAAATATCATCTTCAACATTTCTTTTTTTTCTTCCGTTCGTTCTTAGTTTTTTACGTTCTCTAAATATTCCTTTACTCTTTCCTCATGTTGTTTACTGTCACCAGTTTCCTTATATAAATCTTCATAACAGTTCTGAAATATTCTCATTATATTCCTTTGACCAGTGTATTCCCCCCTCCCTCCTGTATTTCTGTGATTAGACTTTTTCCCTTTTCCTTTCTTACTTTGTATGCCAGATATTTCCCTGCTTTATACCCAAATTAAAATTCCCTTTGTCTTATATATTTCTTCTTTTTGCTGAATTCTTCTGTCATTTTAGCTTCTAATTTTTTCTTTAATAGATTCCATTCATTTTTCATTTTTTAAATTCTTTGGCTCCTTTATCATTTCCTTTTCTTTCTCTTGAATTTTTTCCGAGGCCTCTTGGTATTTCCCTTTTTCTCTCTTTGCGTCTTTTGTAGCTTTTTTAAATAAAAAACCCACGTATGAGTGCCTTTGAGGCGTCCCATATTGATTTCATTTTTACCTCTCCCTCCTTGTTTTCTTTGAAATACCATTGTAGCTCTTCTTTAATCTGTTTTTTCCTTCTTTTACTAGATTCTCATTTAATTTCCATGAGAAATCATTCTTCCTCTGATTAACTTCAAATATTATTTGATTATGGTCTGAAATTTTATGTACTTTTATTTTTACATCGCTGATTTCTTTAAACATCTCTTTTGAAGTAAAAACATGTCACTTCTCCAGGTCAAATTATGTGGAGTTGAAAAAAGGTGTATTCTTTAACATACTGAAATTTGGAATTAGAAATTGACAAAATGTTGTCGAGGTTCCACTGTAAAAACAACTATGATGTAACATGGAAGAAAATAAAGAAGGACTTTCAACATTGGATACGAATTGGCAGAATTTCAACTGTTAAGATGAATATCATGTCAAAAATGCTATTTTTTCCCTTTGGCCTGGGAGAGAGTGAATAGGCTGGCCCAGCTCCATCAGGGGCTAGCCCAAAGATAGAGGCTCCTCCCTCCATAACTGTCATCCTTCGGCTTGGGAGGGAGTGAATAGGCTTCCCCAACTCCATTAGGGGCTAGCCTGAAGATAGAGGCTCCTCCCTCCATAACTGTCATCCTTTGGTCTGGGAGGGAGAGAATAGGCTGGCCCAGCTCCATCAGGGGCTAGCCTGAGGATAGAGGCTCCTCCTTCCATAACTGTCATCCTTCAGCCTGGGAGGGAGGGAATAGACTGGCCCAGCTCCGTCAGGGGCTAGCCTGAAGATAGAGGCTCCTCCTTCCATAACTGTCATCCTTCAGCCTGTGAGGGAGAGAATAGGCTGGCTGTTAGAATCCTATAGTATTCTACCAGATGTATTCTTCTGTGGATGCTGGGAGGATGGGTTGCGCTTTGCATAGCTTGTAGAGATGGTGATATGGAGTACTAGGCTGGACCAGGTGTGAGTTATCTAGTGTCCTTGAGAGGCTGGCCTGCAGAGACTTGGAATGCAGTTTTGTTTCTCAGGGGATAGGGATGGAGGATGGGAACTAGTGCTGGGAAGGAGGGGTCCTGTTGCGTGGGCTTTTGCTGGGGGGTGGAGTGCTTTGGCTTCGGGGGACTTATGCATTGCTTTGGCTGGGAGGGGTCAGTCTCAGCTTAGAAGCTGGGTGATGAGACATGGCTGATCTTGGAACCTTCAATAAAGTTCTGTTGTTTCAATAAACAAGCTGACTGGTTGATTGTCCAGGATTCTGGTCCCACACTCTGACACTGGCCCAGCTCCATCAGGGCTAGCCTGAAGAAGAAGAAGAGCCTTCCCTCCAGTCCATCTGCCTTGATCCAGGCCTCAGAGGGAGAGAAGAAATGCTGGACCTCATCTCCTCCCCCCTCACCATTCCCTTCTCCTTTTGTATTGTGTCTTTTAGATTGTAGGCCTGAGGGCAGGGAACCGTCTATTATCCCCTCTGTTGTAAACCACTCGGATTCCCAGTGATTGGGTGGTATATAAATAAATCCTATTATTATTATTATCATTATTATTATTATTATTTCTCTTCCAAACTCCAAAATAATCACAAACGATATTCCATTTAAAGCTTGGGAAAAAGATCTTGGGTCATTCATATGGAATTAGAAGAAACCTCGAATAAGGTTGAAAATTTTACAAGACACGAAAGAGAGAGGAGGACTAAATTTGCCAAATTTTAAACTTTACGCAGGGGCCATGCTAATCTTCTCTGTATCGTTCCAATTTTAGTATATGTGCTGCCAAAGCGAGCACATATCCAAAAAGGTGCAGAAAAGAAAAGAGAAAAGCAAAAGAAATTAGATGAATTACAGAAAGATCTGAAAGAAAGAGAAATTACGTTATTAAATTGTCCAAATAGCAAAAAGATAAAAGATGAAATTAATATATACAAAACTAAATTTCGATAATTTTAGTTAGAAGAAATAAATAAAAAAATGAAGATAGTCCGGCAGAGATATTTTGATGAGACAAATAAACCTGGCAAAATGCTGGCATACAAATTAAGGGAAATCACTAAAAAAAAAGACTATTACAATGATAAAAGATAATGGAAAATGTTATACTACTCAGAAAGAAATCCAAAATACTTTTACTAAATATTATGCAAATTTATTTAGGAAAGATAATATTAAAATAAACCAAGTTACAGAATATCTAGATGACAAAAAGTTAAAACCCTCTCAGAAGACCAGAGAAAGTTTCTAGACCAAGACATTTTGCTTCTTGAATTAAGAGATGCAATTTCTTGTAGTAAGACAGGAAAAGCAACTGGCCCAGACGGCTTTCCAGCCAAATATTATAAAGTCTTCCATGAACACCTATTAAAAGTCATGAATGGAATATTAGAAGGCAACATCCCTGACTCTTGTATAGACTCTAACACTGCTTTGATCCCCAAGCCAGATAAAGATCTTTCAGACTCTACAAATTATTGCCCCATAGCGCTTTTAAACACAGATTACAGACTGTTCACCCACATTCTGGCAAAAAGATTAAAAACAATTTTCAAAGAACTGATCAATGAGGAACAATGTGGATTCCTTCCAAACAGAAGAATAAAAGATAATATTAGACATATTTTGAATTTAATTGAAGTGCACGAGAAAAGAATAGACAAAAGATTGTCCGACAATGTTAATTGGTTGTTTATGAAGGAAATATATTAAAAAAATGAATATGGGGGTTAAATTTTGTGCATGGATAGACAAGATCTATCTGACACAATTTGCAAAAAATATAATCAACGAGGAAAAACCAACAATATAAAAATATTAAAAGGTACAAGACAGGGTTGCCCTCTTTCCCCCTTACACTATTAGAGGTGCTTAATAACACAATAAGGGAAGAGAAACTTGTCAGAGGGGTTAAATCAAGGACAATTAATTCAAACTGCTTGCATACGCGGATGCTTTGGTTATCTCCCTACCAGAACCAATAAATTATATTGTATATTTAGATAAAATCCTTGATTGTTTTGGACAAGTATCAGGATTATAAATCAATAAGGACAAAACTGCCATATTACCAATGAATTTAAATAATGAAGCGTTAGCAGAACTAAAAATCAAAACGGATTACCAAATTCAAAAGAGAGTTAAATATTTAGGTATAAATATTAGTTCACAAAATGTAAACCTATTTAAAGACAATTATGAAAAGACCTGGAAAGAGGTAAAAAAAGATCTGACTAAATAGAATAAAATAGGGCTATCTTGGCTTGGTAAAATATTGGCAATTAAAATGAATATATTACCTAGAATGATTTTTTTGTTTCAATGTATCCCCATCATATTCAATGAGACCCCATTTAAGCTATGGCACAAAGACTTGGTAAAATTTATTTGGAGAGGGAAAAAAGCTAAGGAGATGCAGGATAGCATTGATCGTGGAGGATTAGCACTCCCTGACCTCAAAATCTACTATCATGCGTGTTGTTTTGAATGGCTCTCTGAATGGTGTAAGTTAGAAAACGGGAAATTGCTACAACTA
Source organism: Sceloporus occidentalis (assembly GCA_023333645.1). Lineage (NCBI taxonomy): Eukaryota > Metazoa > Chordata > Lepidosauria > Squamata > Phrynosomatidae > Sceloporus > Sceloporus occidentalis. The sequence continues at coordinate 123,775,160 of JALMGF010000003.1, forward strand.
GAGGGAAGCGATATTATTTTCGGTTGGCATGCTTATCTATTTTATGGAAAACTTAATTCCAATAAAGCTTTCAAAAACCATTTCATAAGAAAAGCACTGATAAGTGTATGGTCAAAATACCCGCCACAAATATATGGAAAGATCCCTTTGTGGACCTCAATCAATGAAGCTTTCTATAAGAACCAGCAATTATTACCAAACAAATGGCTAACCTATAAAGATTTATTAAAAATTGAATATGTATCTAAAAAGGTAATCTTAAAAACGCAAGAGGAACTAATAAGCAAAGGATATACAATTACCTGGTTCAATTATAGACAACTCAAAGAAAGATTCCTAATTCACACACACACAAAAAGGATTTGAATTAGAGAAACCTGACTTTGACGAAATCATTTTTTCTAGCAAACCACGTAAAATAGCCAGATTTTATAAATTTTTGCTAGCACAAGAATTGCATGAGGAGTGTATTAAAAAATCGATGGTTAAATGGGCCCAGGATCTGCAACATACTATTCCCCTAGAACAATGGGAGAAGAACTGGAATAAAAGACTTAAATACACAGCTAGTTATGATCTAAGGGAAAACTATTATAAATTGCAATATCGCTGGTATTTAACACCAACCAAATTAGCAAAAATTTACAGGGGTTTCGGCACAAATTGTTGGAAATGTGGCAAAATTCCAGGATCATTATTTCACTTATGGTGGAATTGTGAATATTCCAACCAAATTTGGAAACAAATCCATTGTTGGATACAAAAAAAATTAGATTATAAATTCAGAATGGAACCTGAACTCTGTTAAATATGGTTATTGATGACTCCCTAGAAAAGAAACATGGGAAATTATTATTTTATTTGATTATAGCAGCAAGGATTATATATGTGGCAAATTGGAAGAACAAGGAGCAAATTGATTATGATAAATGGTGGCTAAAGCTCTTAGATATTTCAGAAATTGACAAACTTACCTGTTTGGTACGTGGGCACTCATGGGAAGTTAGTAAAAAAACATGGAAACCATTGACTGATTATATACATGGGGTGAAAAAACATTGATGTGGTTTTGGAATAAGAAATTCAAAGAAATACTTTACTATTAAATATTAATGATTAATTAATAGACCTATTTGTTTTGTTTTTCCCATCCTCTTTCTTACTTCTTCACTCCCAGTTTTTGGGGGAATTCTGACCTAATAACATCTTAGAGGCTTTCAGTAAACACTGAGAAAAAAATACTAATTCATTTAGCTTTTCTTTTCAAAGGATATGTACCAAAGATGGGGGAAGAGAATGAAGGGGAAACTAATGATGTGATACTGCTCTGACAGTAAGGACTGTTCGACAGTGGAACACACTCCCTCAGAGTGTGGTGGAGTCTCCTTCTTTGGAGGTCTTTAAGCAGAGGCTAGATGGCCATCTGTCAGGTATGCTTTGATTGAGATTTCCTGCATGGCAGGGGGTTGGACTGGATGGTCCTTGTGGTCTCTTCCAACTATATGTTTCTATGATTCTATGATTCCTAATAGTTCTTCTTCGTTATTTTCACTGCTGTTGATTTCTGATTGTATACTAAATCCTTCTTCTCCCACAGTTCCAAGCAGGTCTTCTTCTTCTCAATCCTTTTGTGAGTCTTCTTCTAGTTTGTCCTTCTCTTCTAGTTCCTCTTTACCCTTTTTGTCATTTTCATTTCTCTGTCGACTGTCTTTTTCCTTTCTTTCCGTTTCTCCTTCTCTTCTCTGTTATAGAATGTTCTTGCTTCCTCTACTGAGTCTATTTTATACTCTTTTTGTCTCAAACTGAATGAAATTCCCTCCAATGGTTCCCATCTATACCTTATGTTTCTTAATTGAAGCATTTTAGTCAACGTCACATATTCTCTCCTCCATCGTAAGATTTCTGCTGGCACATCTCTAAAAATCATAATTTCTTTCTTGTCAATGATTAATTTCTTTCATAATTTGCTTGTATAATTTTATCTTTTATTCTCTCTCTCGTGAAATAAACCATGATATCTCTTGGAAGACTTTTGTTTCAAGCAGCTGCAGAGTTTATCCTGAAAATTTTATCCTGAAGATTTTATCTATATCCATAATCGAGGTAAAGTAACTAATTCAGGGGAACACTCTATAGGATTTGCTAAGGCCGGAACTAAGTTTTCGTAAAGATCTTCATTAAATTGTCCTTTCTATCCTCTTATTTTTATACTTTTCTTGATACTTCCCTCATCCTGCTAACTTCTTTCTCTTGATTCTGTTCTGGTGTGATGTTTCTGGTTATTTTTTCTATTTCTGTTGTTCTGTCTTCCAAAGATCCATTTCTCTTTTTCGCATCCTTGACATCTTCTGATATGCCTTTCATAGCTTCTTTCAGTTCCTCAATATCTTCTTTGAAGTCTTGACATAATTCATTCCATGAGTATTTAATTTTTGGTTGAATATTGGTTTCAATTCTTTGGATTGCCTCTTAAATTTTGAAGTTTGAGTCTGAGGATTTAAGTTCCAAGGATAGTCTTCTTGCCTTGCCTTGGATCTGATAACTGCAGTACTTTCCTCTCCTTTTCTCTACTTGCCATCTCTCTCGCTGTCATTGTTGTTAAATATGACATCTTATTCGTTTTAGTTACTTTACTTCGATTATCCTTAATTAATTTAATTTGGTGTTAATCCAGTTTACTTAGCGTAAATTCACCCTATTACCCAAATTTGGTCAATATCAATTTCAGTTCCTAAATTTATTTTCCATTCAGTGCTCTAATTCCTTAATCCCAAATTATTACTAACACTCTTCTGAATTTCACCTTTAGATATTTTTTTAAATAAACAAAACAATTGTTTCAAACCTTGTTTAACACAGACCCTTTAAAGATTTCTCTTGAGCTTATATTAAAGATATAAAGGGTTGACTGGTGTAATTTAATCCATTCTCCTCTAGACTGTCCTTTTCATGCGTCTTCCTTATCCTTGGGTCCTTCTTGTTTCCTTGTCTATACTTCTCTTTGTAGATGTCACTTCCTTATTTTCGCGACCTTGAAATCGCCCAGTCTTTCCACTAGATATCCACTCTGGTTTCTTTTTCTCCCCGAAACCTGCTCCACTCCTTTCTCTCCTTTCTCCATCTGTCCTCACTCTCCTCTGCTTCTCGTCCTGGTCCGCTTCTTTCATGACAACAGGAATTACACAGACTAATCAGAAAATTTTCCATGGAGGTACAGAACCAAATATGAATTGACACTCCGCAGAAGTCTTGACCAGGCAAATATTATCAATTGCCCCAAATACATAAATAGCGCAACAATGGTGGCTCATTATCTCAAGCACTGGAACATTCATAGACCATGCCTCTGGATATATAGACAGTTTTAGATCATGTGCCACCAACACTCCTAGCTATGTGAAGGACACTACTGACTTTTTGCAGAAATTACAGTCCATCCACAACCTCCCAGGGAATAGCATCTTAGCCATTATGGATGTGGAATCCCTACATACCAACATCCCACACAAGGATGGACTACAAGCAATAAGGAACATCATTCCAGATGGAAACATAGGAGACCTAGCCATCAAGGTCTGCCAGTTTGTTCTCAAACACAACTACTGAACGTACATGGCACCACAATATGTCAATATCTTCATGGTAGATCTGGAACAACATTTCCTTAACTCCTGCACACAGAAACCTCTCGTCTACCTGGAGTAAACTGCTGATATTGTCATCATTTGGACTCATGGAGATGACACACTCCACCAGAAATGCAACAGCAATCTCAGTCTGGCATTATCCATAGATCAAGTTCATTTTCTGGACACAACTGTAAAGCTGCACAATGGACATCTAAGCACACAAAGCAAATCAACAAGGCAAGAGCAGTATCCAGGACTAATCTATTGCAGAAATGACCATAGACAGGAAATTATAGTGGTCACATATACCTCCCAATTCAGACATGTAATCAATGGACTACAACCTATTCTAGACAATAAAGGTGCCCTTTCAGGGTTTTTGTTTTTTGGTGCCAGCTTTCCCTTGCCTACAGACAGCCTCACAATCGCAAGCAGTTAATTACCTACAGAGGGACACAAAAAATTGATAGTAGGATAGGAAGATGCAAACCAAGATCTTGCCACAAAGCTGGATGCCAACTCTGCCCACAGGAAATATCATCACAGGATCTAATCACATCACCCACAATAGTATAGGTACTTTCACTTGCCTATATTCCAATGTAATACTGTATATCCCATTCTCTGTCAACAATGCCCTTCTGCTCTCTATACTGTGCAAACAGGTCAATCTCTGGGGCAGAGAATAAATTGACATAAATGAGATGTTATGAATGGGAATACACAAGAAATTGTTGCAGAACATGTCAGTCTTCCTGGACTTTTTATCTTGGACCTCAAACCAGTACTCCTGGGGAGAAAAAACTTCAAGGGAAGATTAGAAAGGGTTGGGCTGTATCCACAAACTCCAGTCCATTGACAGTGTGTTGAACAAAGATGTGGTTTCCTGGCACACTACACACATTGTAACATTAATTAATATCCTAGCCTCATGAGCGCTCTTCTTGGCCAGTTCATCCCATCTCCTTCCTGCTTCCCAGGCAGTAACATACTATATCCTAAGATGAAGTAGACCCAGTGTACAAAAGCTTATGCTACAAATTTATTTCTCTTAGGCTGAAAAAGATGGTGGTAAAGGGGTGACTTGCCGCTGCCCTTTTGAATGCCAGGTTGGGGCCACACCATGCCCCCAACCCAACATTTTCCTGGAGAAAAAAAAAAAAAAAAAAGCAGCACAAAGCTGTTCCTTCTTGTGCTGGGTTTTCTGGGTTTCGGTGGTGTGTGACATCTAATCACCATGCCGCCACAATACTGCCACCATATGGTTGCTCAGAGCAGCTGCACGGTGTGTTCCTGGCATCTTGGGGGCATGTGTCATGAGTACACCATGCCCCCAAACCGCCAGGAAGCTGGCTCTTTTTGCCAGTCTGTTCCACCTGTTGGTTAAGTCTCAAAGGTGCTAGAATATCACTTTGCATATCAATCCAGACTAACATGGCTATGTCTTGAAATTCAGCAGTATTGCGCTTTTAAAGTTCTGTGATATTTTTGACAAAAATGGCTATTAATGAAAGAGAAACAAGAATATTGGATTTAGAAAATGTACGTCTATCAGAAATGTAAGCAAAGGAAGAAAAGAAACACACCTCCCAATTCCTTTTTGCTGAAACATGCCAATAAATTCATGGATAAAGTGGAATTAGATTCACCAGTCCATCCTAATTTTTAACATCCCAAAACAACATGTTGTCTTCCACTTTGAGGCATCTCTTACACACAAATGACTGGTACCTGTTCATATTTCTCCAACTCTGTGTGGTAGATCTGTCGAATCTGAGAGAGCTTTGCCCTGTAGTCAGAATGCTCCACAGAATTGTCAGAGCCGGCCCCTCCAGATGCTGCTGCTGCTGCTGCTGCTGCTGCTGAACCCCCTCCTTTTTCAGGTCCTGCTACCCCTTCTGCTAACAGCATGTTGTCCAGTCTCATTAGCTGTGGATCTGTTGGTTCCTCTTCCTGAACTCCTCGAATACTCAACACTGAGAAGATACAAAAGGGAAACACAGAGATTGAAACTTAGCTTTAAGTTCGAGTGATGCATTTGTAGTATAGCTGCCTAGCCAGTAGCATTTTACACAAGCAAATGAACGTATTAATGCCTTATTTTTCAATACATATGAATGCCAAAAACAGGCTTCCCTGGTTGCTAACAACAACAACAAATTGAAATAAAAACATAGGAATGGAAGAACAACACTGCTAGACCAGATCAAAGGACTATCCAGTCCAACATTCTGTTCACACGGTGGGCAATTACCTGTATGGGTGCAACTCCATCCCATGCTCCCCAAAAACTGACACATAGAGACATACTACATTGGAGGCAATATCTAAGTACGCATCCTCACAAGTGGTCAGAGGGCTCTATTCTCAATGAATTTATCCAAGCCTCTTTTCATATAATTGTACCTGGTAGCAGTGAATTCCACAGTTTGCTGTGTGGTGACATAGTTCCTTTTACCTATCTGGAATTTCCCACAATTCTCCCTATTTGTTTTTACCCTCCCTCCCTCCTTTTTATATCCTTCTTTATTCCCACTATGGGACCTCGTGGAATCATAGGAGATTATCACATTGTACTTAAAGCAATTTATTCCCGACGGGATACAGTTGCGTTTAATTTTAAAACCGGGTGTTATCCCACACAGCTGCAGCTGGGAGCGTGCAATCCATATACAACCTGGATCCCAGCCATGCTTATCCAACAGCTTTTCAAAAATGGGTTTTGGAAAACCCGCAGGATAAGCGCAGCTGAGATATGGGCTGCATATGGGTTGCACTTGCCTACTTGTGGCTACATGAGATAGCATCAGGTTTTAAAATTAAACGTGACTGTATCCTGCCAGGGATAAGTTGCTTTAAATACAATATGATAATCTCCACAGAAGCATAGAGTTGGAAGTGGCCCCATAGGCTATAAGGTCCAACCTCCCACTCAATGCAGGAAATCCAGCTAGAGCATCTGCAGCAGATACTGACTAGTGTCTTTTTGAAGATGTCCAGGGAAAGAGATCCCACCACTGGTCTGAGTAATAAGTTCCATAGTCAAACCACTCTTACAGTCAAGACATTCCTCCTAAAGTTTAATCAAAATCTACTCACCTGTAACTTCAAACTATTGGTCCTGGTCCTACTGTGAAACTTGGAATCCTCTGTACAATGATCCACAACCAAACTTATTGCCAAAACAAGAAAGTTTATTGTAAGAGCAAAGCAGAAGTATCCTCGAACACTTTTTTTGCAGAATCTGAAGTCCCAAGCGCCAAGCCCCAGGTTAAACAGTCAGTAGCCCCCACCCTTTTCCCCCCAGACCTTGCCACACCACACACTCTCTTTGCTAAGTCACTATGGCAACCTAGCCTTGAAGACCTAGCTCTTTCACACCCCGTTATCTCTCTTACATTCCAAACCGCTAGCAGGGCCCCAAGCAGAACCAAAACGGTGCATATAATATTCTATCCAACTTTTCCCTCCTCCCAAAGCTATGGCAGAACTACCAACTAGATCTATATACCTATATATCTAACATAGACAGTGATTTTATATATATGAACAATATGCAATATGAGAATATTAATAACTGGATATGTTTGATACTGTATTTGATCTTATGGGTTCTGACACCTACCCTCTAGGAAACAGAGAACAAATGTGCCCACTCCTTTCTGTGACCATCCTGGAGATGTTTAAAGAGTGCTGTCATGTCACCCTCCAGTCTTCTTCTTCATCAAGCTGATCATGTCCAACTGTCCAACTCCCTCAACCTTTCTTCCTGTTTTCCACCTCCATATCTGCTATCATCCTTGTTGCCTTTCTCTGAACCTGTTCCCATTCCTTCCTAAGGTGCCCTGAATGGAATGCAATACTTCCGATGAGGCCTGACTAGTGCTGAATATATTGAGGATATTATTTCCCATGTCTTAGAAATTACAGTTCTGTTAATGTAGACTAAATATTATTTACCTTAGAACATGAATTTACCTTAGAACATGAAATTATAAAAGAGTTAATGGTAAAATTGAGCCAACTGGTATAGCATAATAAAGACCAACAATATTGGGAAAATTTGTGAAATAAGGCATATAGAATAATAGAACGATAGAATCTTCAAGCTGGAAGAGACCACAAGGGCCATCCATGTCAGCGCAACTGCTGGGATCCAACAACCACTATCAGCAACTCCAACGAGTCCTGGGGTTAAATCAGACCCTTGTAGCAGAGCTGGCAATTTCCAGAAGCCGAAGCGTGGCTCCAAAGTCCAATTTGGGATGACAGCAACTGGATGTCTTCCAGGAACTGCAGCAGTGCAGAACCTTCGGGGACACACAGCGAACCGATGCTGTAGCTTCTTCTGATAAACCACCAGAGAAACTAAGTCCTCAAAGTGCTCTTTATTCACAGTGCTATTATACAAAACCAGATCTCTAAAACTCCAAAACATACCAATCCAACTCCTACTTCAAACCCACACCACACCCTTGCAACCCCTGGGCTTATATAGTCTCCAGACCATGTGGTCTCCCAAACCCAGTGAGTTCAGGTGTGTAACCATGACATGTGTCTTCTGTGCAATCTAGACACATGTTTCATCATCCATGGCTACGTGCACTTGGACACTGAAGTGTCTTTGAGCCAATGAGCTTCAGCTGTGCTGATTAGCCTTGCCACTCTGCTGAATGCTCATGGCCAAACACACACACATCAAGCATTTCCCTGTGTGCTGTGTTTTAACCCTTCAGATCCCTGACAATCCATTCCAACCCCCCTGCCATGCACAATCAAAGCACCTCCAACCGATGGCCATCCAGCCTGCCTCCAAAGAGAGAGACCACTGCACCAAAGAGGGAATGCGTTCTACTGACAGAACAATTGTTACTGTCTTCCTAATGTTGAGGGGGAATCTCTTTTCCTGCAGTTTGAATCCATTGCTCTGTGTCCTGGTCTCTGGAGCAGCTGAAAATAAGCTTGCTCCATCTTCAGTATGACATCTTCGAAAAAATTATATCGTGCCTCTTAACTTTCTCTTCTCCAGGCTAAGCATAGCTAGCACCCAAAGTCATTCGTCATAGGGGATGCTTTCCTGATCTTTCACCATTTTGGTTGTCCCTCTCTGGACATACTCCAGCTTGTCAACATCCTTATTGAACTGTGGTGCCTAGAAAATTAGGTATTTAGTGCCCAGAAAGTGTGCAATATTCCAGGTGAGGCCTGACCAAAGCACAATAGAGTGGTACTATTACATCGCTCAATCCAGACTCTATACTTCTATTGAAGCAGCTAAGAATCACATTGGGTTTTTTGCTGCTACATCACACTGTTGACTCATGTCCGATTTATGGTCTACTAGGACTCCTAGATATCTTTCACATGTTCTGTTGTCAAGCCAGGTCTCCCTCATCTTATATCTGTACATTTCATTTTTCTGTCTAATTGCAGGGCATTATATATCTCCATGGTGAAATTCATTTTGTTACTTTTAGCCCAGCTTTCTACTCTATTAAGATTATTCTGAATTTTGATCTGTCTTCTGGAGTATTAGCTACTCCTCCTAATTTGGTGTCATCATCAAATGGCATAAGCATGCCTTTACCTTTATCCAAGTAATTGATTAAAATATATTGATAAATAACACTGGGCTCAGGACAGACTCCTGTGGCACCCCACTGTTCACTTCTCTCCAGGATGAAGAGGAATCATTAGTGAGCACCCTTTTGGTTCGACTGGCCAACAAGTTATAAATTCACCTAACAGTTGCATTGTCTAGCCCAGATAAATGATATTCATAGCATTCTCACCATCTACTAAACTAGTGACTCAGTCCTGAAGCAGATAGACCACTGTGGGGGGGCTGGTGCACAGGCGACACATGCTTCCAACACAGCTGGAAGCTGCTTTGAGGGCACCTAAGGTGGTCCAAGGCCGCCAGCAAAATAAGCAGCAAAAAACTGCTCCTTGCCAGCAGTCTGTTTGGGACCATGGCAGTCCACTTTAAGAGTGAGCCAGTTGCCATGGTCCCTGGCAAATTGGGAGCTGGTCGGGGCTGGAGCAGTCAGAGGCCACTACAAGCTACTGTTCTGCTTTGTCCCTCAATCAAAAAACCATGTGAGATCAGATTTGTTCTTGATAAATCCATGCTGGCTCCTACTAATCACTGCATGGTCATGGAATCATGTAATCATAGAATTGTAGAGTTGGAAGAGACCACAAGGGCCATCCAGTCCAACCCCCTCCATGTAGGAACTCTTAATCAAACCATACCCAACAGATGGTCATCTAGATACCTTCAGAGAGATTCCATTATAATCCGTCCTAATGTTTTTCCTGCATTGAAGTAAAACCGATCTGTAATTTCCTGAAGTTTCTTTCTTGTTCTTTTTTGAAGAGAAGGGCAATGTTTGTCTTTCTCCAGTTCTGTTGCACCTCACCTGTTCTTCAAGATGTCTAAAAATATTATGGCAAATAGTTCAGAGAGTACATCGGCAAGTTGTTTCAGTACTCTGGGATGCATTTTGTCTGGCCCCATAGATTTGAACTATGTGGTTTTTAATAGTTATGCTGGTTTTAATCGGGGTGTTTTATTGGGATGATTGTTTCTTTTAATCTGTATTATATTATATTTGTACTGTCTGTAAACTGCCGTGATCGCAGGAACAGCGGTATAGAAATAAATTTTCAATCAATCAATCAATCAATTTAACTAGGTGATAACTGACTATTTCCTCATCCCTCTGCTCGTTTAAGAAAGAAAACAATTATCTTTCTGTGAGAAAACTGAAGCAAAAATTAGATATTTTGCAATTCGGCTATTTTGTTGTGATCATAGAATCATAGAATCTTAGAGTTGGAAGAGACCACAAGGGCCATGCAGTACAACCCCCTGCCATGCAGGAACTCTCAATCAAAGCATCCCCGACACATGGCCATCCAGCCTCTGTTTAAAGACCTCCAAGGAAGGAGACTCCACCACTCTCTGAGGGAGTGTGTTCCACTCTCGAACAGCCCTTACTGTCAGCAAGTTCCTCCTAATGTTGAGGTAGAATCTCTTTTCCTGTAGCTTGCATCCATTGTTCTGGGTCCTGTTATCTGGAGCAGCAGAAAACAAGCTTGTTCCCTCCTCAATATGACATCCCTTCAAATATTTAAACATATCACCTTTTAACCTTCTCTTCTCCTCCAGCATAATTCTATGGTATGCTTGGGTTAGATATTGACCAGGAAAGCATGCAGATGTGGCTAATGGGTGGGTAGTGTACTTTGCTCAGTACGATAACATAGAAACAGGAGACAGTCTCCTTCTTTGGAGGTTTTTAAAAAGAGGCTAGATTATCATCTACCAGTAATGTTTTGATTATGTATTCCTACATGCAAGGAGGTTGGACTGGATGGTTCTTGTGGTCTCTAACAACTTTGTGATTCTATCATTCTATAATTAACCAGCCATGGATAGATGTTGTAGGGGCTGTGGTTTTTGGGTGAGAGAATACTTAGCATCAACTGGTTGGAGCTATAAGCTGTTGATTTGGCACTCCTCATACTGAAGATGGAGATTCATGTGTTGGTCTGGATGGACAACATAACCATCAGAGCCCACATAAAAAGGAGGAATGCAGTTCTATTCACTGATGCACAAGACAGTTCACCTGATGTGATGTGGGGAGATTCATCTGTTATCCATCAAGGGAGAGTATCTGAAAGGTCAGTTAAACTCTCAGACCTATTGGCTAAGCAGACAATCTGGATCAGGGAAAGTGGACTCTAAATCCACTAGTTTTTCTAATGACAATGGAAATTTTTCCACCTGTCCTGAACGGGGTCATGCTCCCTGTAAAGGACACAGTCCGCAGTCTGGGGGTGCTTCTGGACTCGTCGCTTCACCTAACTTCCCAGGTGGACACGACAGTTAGAGGCGCCTGTTATCAGCTTCGGCTGATACGCCAGCTGCGACCCTACTTGGGCCGGGGGGACCTTGAAACAGTGGTACATGCACTGGTAACCTCTCGACTCGATTTCTGCAATGCGCTCTACATGGGGCAACCCTTGTACCAAACTTGGAAGCTTCAATTGGTCCAGAACATGGCAGCTAGGCTGGTTACTGGTAACTCCAGAGCCAGCCATATAACACCGATATTGAAAGATCTACATTGGCTGCCAATTCGCTTCCGGGCGCAATACAAGGTGTTGGTTATAACCTATAAAGCCCTAAATGGCTTGGGCCCAGGGTACTTGGAGAACCGCCTCTCTCCATACAATCCGCCCCGCACTCTCCGGTCGGGCGGGAAACAGCTTTTGAGAGTCCCTGATACGAGATATGTGATGTCTGCACATAGGGCTTTTTCTGCTTCGGCCCCGCAGGCTTGGAACTCTCTTCCTGACGAGCTCCGCTCAGCCCCCTCCCTGGAGTCTTTTAGGAAAAACCTAAAGACTCACCTCTTCCGCCTTGCTTTTCCCCATGTTCCTTAATTCCACTCTTCTCCTCTTGTACTGTTGTAGTGTATTGAATGTTATTGGTGTTATTGGTTTTAACTGCTTTTAAATTGTGATTGAATGATGGATATTTTACTGCTTGTATTGTACTATTCAACGTGGGGGAGTTTCTTTTTATTGTACTTTGTATCTTTTGTATCTTTTATTGATTGTAAACTGCTATGATAACGGGAATAGCGGTATATAAATAAAGACTCTTCATTCATTCATTGATTCATAATAGAAAGATTTGGTACTTTCAGATATTCCCCGGATGCTCTTTGTGGTCTCTACCAACTTTGTGATTCTATCTTTATATAATTAACAAGCCTTGGATATATGTTGCAAGGCCTGTGGTCTCTGGGTGAGGGATATACAGTATCAACTGGCTGGAGCTATGAGCTGTTTGGCAGTCCTCAAACTGAAGATGGAGGTTCAGTGCAGGCATGTGTTGGTCTTCGATGTCTCTACTCTAATGCACAGAGCATGGGGAATAAGCAAGATGAACTTCAACCCCTAACACAACAAAGCAAATAAGATATAATAGGCCTTACTGAAACTTGGTGGGATGAGTCTCATGAGTGGAATGTAGAAAAACAGGGGTATAACCATTTTTAAGAGAAACAGGCCAAATAGGAAAGGAGGAGGAATAGCCTTATATGTCAGGGACATTTACACCAGCGAAGAGATCCAGGACATCAATCCTGGAAACCAGGTGGAGATCATCTGGATAAAAATTATAGGGGAGGGGAAAAACAGGGATGTTATTGTGGGAGTGTACTACAGACCTCCAAGTCAGACTGAGGAACTGGATGATGTCTTTCTAGAACCACACACTCAGAAAGGAGAGATGTAGTAGTGATGGGTGACTTCAACTATCCTGATATTTGCTGGAAGTCAAATTCAGCCAAATCCTCAAGGTCTAGCAAATTACTCACTTGCCTTGGAGACAATTTCATTGTCCAAAAGGTGGAAGAGGCAACAAGGAGATCAGCTATTTTGGATCTGATCCTAACCAACAGATGACCTAGTTAATGGAGTGCAAGTGGTGGGATCCTTAGGTGGGAGTGATCATGTTCTCTTGGAGTTTGTTATACAATGGAAAGGGGAAGCCAGGCATAGTCAGACACGCATTCTAGAATTTAGGAAAGCTGATTTTAGTAAACTTAGAGAAAGACTGGGCGTAATCCCATGGTCAGGAATAATAAAAGAGAAGGGAGTTCAAGATGGATGGGAGTTTCTCAAAGGGGAAATACTGAAGGCACAGTTTCAATCATTTTCAGTGAGGAAGAAAAATGGGAGATGCCTCAAGAAACCAGGATGGATGACCAAGGAACTTTCAACTCAGCTAAATTTTAAACGGAACATGTATAAGAAATGGAAAAATGGGGAAATCACCAAAGAAGAATTCAAACAAATAGCGAGTATGTGTAGGGGTAAAGTCAGAAAAGCTAAAGCGCAGAATGAACTCAGGCTTGGTAGAGAGGTTAAGAACAACAAAAAGGGCTTTTTGGGGTATGTCCATTGCAAAAGGAAGAAGGAGGAAACGGTAAGGCCACTGTATGGAGAAGATGGCAAAATGCTAACAGAGGACAGAGAAAAGGCAGAATTACTCAACACTTTCTTTGCCTCAGTCTTCTCAGAAAAGGCAAAGGGTGCTCAACCTGAGGATAATGGAGCAGAGGACAGAATAGGGGAAGTTCAACACAGAACAAGTAAAGAGACAGTACAAGAATACCTGGTTAATCTAAATGAATATAAATCTCCAAGACCTGATGAATTACATCCAAGAGTATTAAAAGAGCTGGCTAATGTAATATCGGAGCCATTGGCAATATTGTTTGAGAACTCCTGGAGAACAGGAGAAATTCCAGCAGACTGGAGGAGGGCAAATGTCCCCATCTTCAAAAAGGGGGAAAAAGAGGATCCCAACAATTATCGTCCAGTTAGTCTGACATCTATACCAGGAAAGATTCTAGAGCAGATCATTAAACAGAGAGTCTGTGAACATCTAGAAAGCAATGCCATAATCACAAAAAATCAACACAGGTTTCAGAGAAAGAAGTCATGCCAGACAAATGTCATCTCTTTCTTTGATAAAATTACCAGCTTGTTAGATGAAGGGAATGCTGTGGATATAGTGTATTTTGATTTCAGTAAGGCTTTTGACAGAGTTCCCCACAACATTCTTGCAAACAAACTAGTGGAATGTGGGCTAGACAAGGTAACTGTTACATGGATTTGTAATTGGTTGACTGGCCGAACCCAAAGGGTGCTCAACAATGACTCCTTTTCATCCTGGACAGAAGTGACCAGTGGGGTCCCACAGGACTCTGTCCTGGGCCCAGTGTTATTCAACATCTTTATTAATGACTTGGATGACAAACTGGGGGCAAACTCATCAAATTTGCAAATGATACCAAATTAGGAGGAGCAGCTAATACCTCAGAGGACAGGATCAAGATTCAAAATGACCTTGATAAATTGGAAAGCTGGGCCAATGCGCTGCATTAGCCATCGTATGTTTGCAATGTGTTCCGTTGTGTTTCTTCCTTTCCTGAACCCTGCTTGGTAGCTAATTACCTGCAAACAATTTTAGGAAGGCAGTCTTGAGGTATTATAGAAAGGATTCCAACTCACTAATCCTCATTGGTGTGAATTCTTTGAAATTTACATTAAAAGTCTTTATCATTATGATGGTAGTGGTGGGACCATTAATAAAGTGTCATTACAAATGAAATCCTCATGCATAGTAAGACGTGTTGGCAGCAATACCTCCTTTCCCCTTGCAAATTCATCACCCCAATATTTCTAGCTCAGTCCAGAACTAGCTCAGAAGCTTCAGATCCTAGATAGAATCATAGATCATAGAATTAGAGAGCTGGAAGAGATAACAAGGGCCATCCAGCCTAACCCCCTGCCATACAGGAACGCACAATCAAATCACCCTTGACAGATGTCATCCAATCTCTCTTTGAAAACTTCCAAAGAAGGAGACTCCACCACTCTCCAAAGGAGTGTGTTCCACTGTTGAACAGCTCTGACAGGAAGTTCTTCCTAATGTTGAGGTGGAATCCCTTTTCCTGTGGTTTGAATCCATTGCTCTGTCCTATCTCTGGAGCAGCAGAAAGCAAGCTTGCTCTGTCCTCAATATTGACATCCCTTCAAATATTTAAACAGGGCTATCATATCACCTGTTCACCTTCGCTTCTCCAGGCTAAACATATCCAGCTCCCTGAGTCTTTTTTTTCAGATCTACGCTGGAAATTTCCATTGACATTAGAAACCATAATTCTGGCATGGACATGCACAGGTGTAAAATTCCAGATATGATCATCCAGTAATTCATATAAAAGCCTTTAGGGGAAAATGTGGTAATGCTGAGAGAAACAAGATTCTAATAGAAATCCTAACTCAATCTGTCTAGATATATTTACAGATAATATCCGGGGAATTTCTGACATTTGCAAGATAGTATTGGTTTCCTCTGCATTATCAATGTTTGTTTTTTTAAGTACAGGGACATATGTTCTTAAGCCCTCAGAATCGTTTAGTTATTTCTGTTATATTTACTTCAGTTTCTGCAACTCTTGGTAATGTGAACATAAAATACTACTTGTTACTTATTATTAAACATTGTTTGAAAAGTGAAGTGTTTTAAAATATAAACTCAGCCTTCTACCTGGTAAACACAAAGGATACATAACCAGCCTTTTGTCTGGTCTTATCATTTGAAAAATATGATGCCCCCATTAACAAAATGTCCCCTTGAATTGACCTGACATCCAGCTTCCTTGTCACAGCTTCATGTGGCTGACCTGCAAAAGCTGAGGACACAACCAGAACTGGCAACAGCCTACAGGGCCCAGCCAGCCACACATACAGAGGGCATGGTATTTTCATTCTTTCTTGATATATCTAAATGTGCTGGTTGCAGCTTAACCTTTCTTATGCTAGTTTGGCTAGTGTCGCTTGCCATACAATAGTGGTTGTCAGCATTATGGGAGCAGTAGTCACTTCCCCATAGAGTAAACTGTTTGACTCCTTTCTGGATGTCCTCTATTACCTTCTCTCATGCTCGTCATTTCCATTTTCCCCAACAAAAAGACCCCACTGAAATTATATGTGCACTGAAAAATAGTTAATATCTTTAGAATAAGAATATTCTAAAGATATTTAAATATTGTACATTTTTTAAATGCACATATAAATGTAAAGAATATTTACTTCCCTTTTAACACTTTTCTCCTATTATTTTCAAGGATTTTATATTATTATTATTATTATTATTATTATTATTAGTGTTTGTTTATATAGTGATGTTTTGCACAGCAGTTTAGAGAGTAATCAAAACAATATAAAACCTGCCAATGGTGTACAATCTAAAGTCCCAATATATAAAATATACTAAATAGATAATTTATCCCATTAAAATAGCTTTGAAATTAGAAAACTTATAAATTGTGTCTTTCAGTTTTTCTTTGCAGTCTGATATATTTACATTACATTGTTTGAAAACAAGATGGTTTATGTGAAGGAAAGGCTAAAATCTAATGCATTTCAATTTTGTTTACATTGTGGATTGCAGTCAGTAACAGTTTCTGTTTTAGAAGGAAGAGTTGAGGCATCACCAAGTCATCTTGTGGTTTGAGTGCTGGACTACGGCTCTGGAGACCAGAGTTTGAATCCCAGCTCAGCTATGGAAACCCACAGAGTGATCTTGAGCAAGTCACACTCTCTCAGCCTCAAAGGAAAGAAAACGCAACCTCTCCTCCTCCCGAAACAAATCTGCACAAGAAACAAGATAGTGGGAGTAGGTCATTTTACTGGTTCTTCTCTCCCTCTGAGGCCTGGACCAAGGCAGATGGACTGGAGGGAGGGCTCTTCTTCTTCAGGCTAGGCCTGATGGAGCTGGGCCTGCCTGGTCACTCCCTCACAGGCCGGAGGGTGGCAGTTGTGGAGGGGGGAGTCTCTTTCTTCAGGCTAGCCCTGATGGAGCTGGGCGTGCCTGGTCAACTCCCTTGCAGGCTGGAGGATGGCAGTTACGGAGGGAGGAGTCCCTTCAGGCTAGCCCTGATGGAGTTGGGCCTGCCTGATCAACTCCCTTGCAGGCCGGAGGATGGCAATTACGGAGGGAGGAGACTCTTCCTTCAGGCTAGCCCTGATGGAGTACAATCTGCCATGTACACTGAGGTCCTCTGGCAAATATTCGCTTCAAACAGCTAGAACTAGACTGGCAACTGTTTTTAAGAGGACTTTTTCATCTGTTCCCCCAGAGTGTGGAATGACCCACTGCAAGGGAAGCTATGTAGGAACTAGACAAGATAAAGATATAGCTTTAAATACTAAAGTGAGGATTGTCCATGCCATTGCCTTTCCCATTTCTATTGTATGGTTGGGAAAGCTGGTCAGTGAAGAGGAAAAAAAAATCAGCTCATTGAGACATGGGGCTGGAGAAGGGTTCTAAGAATACTATGGACTGCTAAATGGATGGGTCATAGAGCAGATCAGATCCAAATCCTGCCTAGACTAGGGAATTTAGCAAAGTTTGGCAAAGATGACTAAACTGAGGTTGTCACATTTTGGCCATACTATGACAAAAAAGGACTTCCTAGAAAAGACTATCATGCTTGGTAAAGTGGAGGGCAATAGGAAAAGAGGAAGATCATATTCCAGATGGATAGATTCAATCAGAGAAGGCATGACCATGAATCTACAAGAGCTTATCAGGACAGTTGAGGATAGAGTGACTTGGAAGTCTCTCATTCATAAGGTCACCATGGGTCAAAGTCAACTTGAAGGCAGTTAAGAACAATAATAATACCTCCAAAGTCCACAATTTAAGCACGATTAGCTGGAGCGCTAAGCTCTGTCCTGTTTCCAGCCAAAGCAGGATGGAACTGGGAGGGTGTGGTGGATTTTGACTGACAAGTACATTACCCTGCCTATGAGAAGCAACAGAGGAGCCAGACTGTCAGAAATCCCCTGCATTCATTTATTCATTTGGGGTTTCTGTCATGAGGGTTATAAGCTTAGGGTTTTGTTAAATATTATTAGGTTAAGACAATAGTGGGTTTAATGTGTAATGGGTTAATGGAATATACTAGAAAGTGGTAAGCTGACTGCTAGACTCTGTGCTTGCTTGTTAGGACTGGAATGCTAGGGAGTTACCCTGCCAGCCAGAGACAGGTCTCTGTGATGGGAGGGGAACCTGAAACATGAAGGGTCTATTGCATTGCTTATATGATGTTATGTTAGTAGGTTCATTATACTTTAATATGCTGCTATTATATTTTAGATGCTGCTATTATATGTTGGGTTGTGGGATGATGGGATATATAACTATGCTTGATTATACTCATAGGCTGTTAAGGTTCATTATTGCTTAGTCTAGTTGTGGGGAATGTTTATGCTTCAAGGTCACAGGTGCAAGGAGGAGATAAAGCCGTGTGGGAACTTAATTGTTTTGAGAGTCTGCCAAAGATCCCGGACTGGAGGACATTACATCATTGGGGAGGAGGTTCCTCACTGCGCGGGAAAGAGTCATCCAATTAATTTGCTTTTGTGCTTTATGGGGGTGGGTTTGCTTTGTGGGACTATATAAACCATATGTTACTATACATCTTCATTCTTGACAAAAAAGTCATTTCTGTTGTATATATCACTTTTTTCAATAAAGCTGTTACTTTCAAAAAACAGTCTCTTATTGGAAGAGGGGCCTACAAGCAGGAGCCTGACACAGACCCAGCTTGAAAGAATTCCTCCCCACATTGCTGGAAAGGTATCCCAACACTCTCCTCCTAACTGTGACTACAGCTGACAATCTCAGAGCATTCAGGAAAATAATATAGAATCAGTTTTGGGAACCATTCTGGATTTTGTGGCACTGTCAGGAAAGAATGTAAAAAGACACTACTTATAGCAAAAAGGAAATAAAAATCTCACTGGAAGGCAGATGAAATTCTTTAGATAGTAAAGAAGAGAACAGATAAAGGTAAAAGATGACGGAAATGAGATCAGAATATTGAACACAACTGTTCAGCTGCTAGTGTGTAGGAACAAAGACCTATTGTATGTAATAGCGTAATATTACTTATAATAATAACGCAAGGAAAGAGAAGATGACAACAAAAAAGCAGAACAAGAGACTTCTTCCCCATGACTTGAGAAATAAAAGGGAAATACAAACCAAGAACAGGGATGCTACCAATAGTGTAACGTTTTATGCGATCAGGAAGTTGACAGAAGTTGATATGAGATTAAATGACAACAGATGCCTTCAAGGAGGAACTATTTGATGATAAACCTACCATTTTAGAATGTGAAGTGGGAAAGGCTCTCAAAACACTTGGGAGAAATAATTAACTAGAAACAGATGGCATACAAAAAAAATGTTTTCAGCTTAGACACAGACTCCATTCAAATTCTAATAAAAATCTACCAACAAATATGGGAAACAAAACAATTGTCCACAAACTAGAAATGTTCAATCTATATTCCAGTCTTCAAGAAAGGGGATATGAGGGATCACACTTTTGCACTGATCACCCAAGCAAGCAAGAGTTTACAAAAAAGGCTTTTACCATCTATGGAGGGAGAACTGCCAGATGTACAAGCTTAGTTCAGAAAAGGAAAAGGTACTAGGGATCATATTGCAAACATACCTTGTCTACCTAACCTAATTAACAGACCTCATGGATGAAACCAGAAAAAGTTTATTGAAAATTATGCTCAGCCCAATAGTATCTCATTGTCAGAACTAAAGCTACAGAATAAGTTTTGCTTCTAAAAAAAATCTTGACTACTCCCTCTCCCAACAGCTGACATTCTCTCTCATTCAGTACCAGGCAGCTATATGATCTTGACTCCCACATCCCTCAAAGCTGTTCACCCCTCTCCCACCAAACACACACTTAACTTCTAACATGGCTACAGCATAACTAAGCAGTCTTGACTTAATATGAGGGTCAACTCATTAAAAAAACAGAGCCTCTCTGAAGTTAGTACTAGTATACATAGGTGTAAAAGATCCTTTAAATTATGCAACATGTCACAGACTTCTTGTTGAGATAAAAAATTCCCAAAAATACTAAGGAGATGTTGTCACTGTTGATGACCCCCCCCTTTTTTTGATTAACATGATTACTACACTACAAATGTGACAGTCTAGAAATCTGTTTGTCAGCAGTGATCCTTCTGCCATTTTTTCACAAACAGACCACAGCTTCCAAGGCTGAAGTAGCTGGGGTACCACAAACACTTTCTTTGTGGACCAGTGAATGCATCACAAAGTTTTGAGCTCTTACAACAATCCTGGGATACTGACTCAAGAAACCTTGACCTGCAGAACCACAGTATGATATCAAACCTTCTTTTGTTGTTCTTCTATCCACCCAGAAGAGTGGATTTGCTAAATTGTCTATATAGTTTAAATAAAAAGAAATAAAAAGTATTGTCATTATTTCATTATGTTTTCATTCCAAGTGCTGTAAATGCTGAAACATTTTACAATGTCTTTTTAAATGACTCTACAGACACTCACTTTATTACCTAATATTTACAGTTGGAGAAATAAGAAAAGGATGAAAATTAAAGTATCAAGCAGGCAGAAACAGCTTCTGCCTGCCCTGAAAACTTGCTGGCCATTCAAACATCCACCAGAGGGTACTCTTCACAAAGGAACTGCACTCTCTCAAAAACAAATAAAAATATACAATAATAACCACACAAAAAAGTTACTTAAGTTGTTCTTGTGTATGAATATGGTGCTATGAAAATATGGAAGACTCACATAGAATCATAGATGTCAGATCCTAGATAGGTATGAATAAGATCAGAATGTGAGACGCCTGATTTGTCCATATCCAGAGGTAGCTATGTTGTAGACAAAGTCTACAAAACAGTTACCCCTTTACTGGTCCAACAAAAATGCACAAAATACCTCATGCAAGCTTTTAAAACTCCACTGGCTTCTTCATCAGGCAAAGGTGTTAAAAATCATGCAAGAGGAGGAGAAGAAAAAATGACAATGTTAAGAATCACAGGATTACTTTTTGTCAAAACATTGGTTTTGTTCTGGTCAAATAAGATGGCTAGGACATTTTCTGTTGGCCCAGTAGAGGTACTGCCTAAGAAAACCCTATGAAATACATGGGACCATCATGTGAGGGCACATACAAAGGGACTGTTCATATGGAAACATTTAGCAATGGTTTGTAGTTCTTGAAACTAAGTTCTGAGTTTTGGGCCTACATAATTTCACCCCTTGCAAACTATTTCCTAGGTTCGAAAAACATTTGTTTCCTTCAGACATATACACCCTGAAGCCATGAAAATATAATAAGCATGTATTGTGAAATGTCCTTTTCCTTGGAATATATGAATTTGATTTTGGAATTGAAAGCAGCAGATTTCACAAATTTCTCCAAAATGAGGAGTCTGTTCTTTGGCAAGTCAATTTCTAGTTCTCAGAACTACCTGATGAAGCAAGGGAACCTTAAACTGGATTTTTAGCTATGTTCCCCTACTTTTCCTGCTTCGACACTTATTTTAAAAATTAATTTGTTTATAAGAACCCCCCTCCCCTCCCCCCAGCTGCAACTGCAATTTGTGCTGAGAAGCTTATCTTCTCAATATGCTGCAAAGATTAAATTTCTCTTCCTTTTTTCCAGGGGGATATTTAAACAGGTAAGAGTATTTCAAGTAAATGATTGCAAGTTATTGAAAATAATGGGCTATTTAGTTTTTGAGGAGAGAATCCTGGCAGGCAGCTCCAAGAAGCAGCACTGGAACAGATGGGAGTGATTAGTTTGTGATTTTCAAAAGGGCTTTTTCCTCCTTCCTGTGTGTGAAATGTACTGGAGAAAATCAGCCACCCCACATGACAGATTTCAGCCATTTTGTTCACTGCTCTGCGTTCTGCAACCGTGTTTCCAATGGGATCAGGGAAGAGCAACTGACATGCAAAAACTGTAGGGATGGATGGAAACTAGAAATCAATAAGGCTCCGGGTCACTGCGAGCTACAGTGGAGACAGTCACACACCCTCAGAATGTGGTGAATGTAGTTTAAACTGTGGTTGTGAAAACAAATGCCTGAGATAACAATTACCCCTTTTATGCCTCCCCAAATATATCTGGTCTGCCAATATGATCAGGAAACAAGAATATGATCCGTGGAATCATAGAAGGAACAGATCTCAAGGGCCATCCAGTCTAACTCCCTGCCATGCAGGAAAACAAAATCAAAACCGTCCTGACAGATTTCCATCCAGCCTCTCTTTAAAAGCCAGCAAAGAATGAGACTCCACCATTCTACAAGGGAGTATGTTCCGCTGGCAAACAGCTTTTACTGTCAGGAGATTCTTCCTAACGTTGAGGCGGGATCTCTTTTCCTGTAGTTTGAACCCATTGCTCTGGGTCCTGTCTCTGGAGCAGCTGAAAACAAGCTTGCTCTGTTCTCAATATTGACATCCCTTCAAATATTTAAACAGAGCAATCATATCACCTCTTAGAATCATAGAATTGTAGAGTTGGAAGAAACCGCAAGGGTCATCCAGTCCAACCCCCTGCCATGCAGGAAATCTAAATCAAAGCATCCCCGACAGATGGCCATCCAGGCTCTGTTTGACGACCTCTAAGAAAGGAGACTCCAGTCCACTCTGAGGAAGTTTGTTCCACTGTCGAAAAGCCCTCACTGTCAGGAAGTTCCTCCTAATGTTGAGGTGGAATCTCTTTTCCTGCAGTTTGCATCCATTGTTCTGCGTTCTAGTCTCTGGAGCAGCAGAAAACAAGCTTGCTCCCTCCTCAACATGACATCCCTTCAAATATTTCTAGAGGACTATCATATCACCTCTTAACCTTCTCTTCTCCAAGCTAAACATCCTCAGCTCCTTAAGTCGTTCCTCATAGGACATGGTTTCCAGACCCTTCACCATTTTAGTCACCCTCCTTTGGACACGCTCCAGTTTCTCAATGTCCTTTTTAAATTGTGGTGCCCAGAACTGGACACAGTATTCCAGGTGAGGCCTGACCAAAGCAGAATAAGAGTGGCACTATTACTTCCCTTGATCTAGACACTATACTTCTATTGATGCAGCCTAAAATCGCACTGGCCTTGTTAGCTGCCGCATCACACTGTTGACTCATGTGTGGTCTACTTGGACTCCTAGATCCCTTTCACACGTAGTTTCATTCAGCCAGGTGTCCCCCATCCTATAGCTGTACATTTCATTTTTCCGCACTAGGTGCAGTACCTTACATTTCTCCCTGTTGAATTTCATTTTGTTAGCTTTGGCCTAGTTTTCTAGTCTGTTCAGGTCATTTTGAATCTTGATCCTGTCCTCTGGGGTATTAGCTACAATTCCTAATTTCGTGTCATCTGCCAGTTTGGTAAGTATGCCCCCAATTTTGTCCTCCAAGTCATTGATAAAGATGTAGAATAGCACTGGGCCCAGGATAGACCCCTGTGGGACCCCACTGGTCACTTCTCTCCAGGATGAAAAGGAGCCATTGTTAACCTTCTCATCTCCAGATTAAACATACCCAGCTCCCTAAACCACTCGTCATAGGGCATGGTTTCCAGACCTTTTACTATGGACACACTCCAGCTTGTCATTAGCCTTTTTGAATTGTGGTCCCCAGAACTGTATTCCAGATGAGGTCTGGAAGCAGAACAGTGTGGTTCTATTACCCCCCTCAATCTAGACACTATATTGATTCAGCCTAGAATTGCATTGGCTTTCATACTTACCTCATCACATTGCCAGCTTATGTTCAGCCTGTGGTCCACTAAGACTCCTAGATTCCTTTCATATGTACTGTTGTCAAGACAAATGTCCCCCATCCTATGTCTGTGCATTTCATTTTTACAGCCAAAGTAAATATCCTACATTTCTCCCTGTTGAAATTCATTTTGTTAGTTTTGATCCATCTTTCTAATCTTATAAGGGCCTTATTTGCTGAGAAAGTCTGTGCACAGAGTAGGATGTTAAGAAGCTCTGTATGCATATGCAGCATTACTATTCATGAGGAAGAGCTTACCAATAAACAGTTGTGTGCTTCTAGAGATCCATTTAAGCTAGTTGCTGAACACCTGGAAATCAAGGGTGAAGAAAATAAGTGTGCACGCACACGCACAGCACAGATAAGCCTATATATTTTGAAGCTGTGAACAGAACTCTTGCCCTTACCCTGAGGTTAGAACCATAGCATCATAGAGTTGGAAGAGACCTCAAACGCCATCCAGTCCAACCCTTGCCATGTAGGAATCAATCAAACCACCCCCGACAGATTCAGCCTCTGTTTAAAAACAGAGAAGGAAATCCCACCACACTCCAAGGGAAAGTCTTACTATCAGGACATTCTTCCTAGGTTAACGAATGATGACAACTGACAAAGATGGAAAGATTCACCTAGGGCTTATGTTAAATGCAAATTCATTTGCTGCCTACTTTTTAATAAAAATAAACAAGTACAAAACATGAAAATGTGTTCTAGAAAGCCTATAGAGTGTGCCAACATAGTGAAATGCACATTGGAAGCCTATTCTGTAGCTACTCCCTCCCCCTCATCTAAGGCAGATGTGGGCAATGTGCAAGGTGGAACAATTTGGTTTCCTGGATCATGGTATGGAGTTTTATGGAGGTGGACATCTGACAAGGGATGGGTTGCACCTCACAGCAGTTGGCAAGAGCATTTATACTAAGAGTTTGAAAGATCTCAGGAGGGATGTGGGGGAGGGAGACAGTATTCTTGAGGGCAGGAGTTTTTGAAGGGCTGCAGGTAATAGCCCAAATGTTATACAAAGAATAAGGCAGAAAGCACATGCACCAACAGTGGGAGGAAAAAAACCTTTAAAAGCCAAATAAGGGGAAAGGGTCATGACCTTAGATGTTTCTATACTAATGCACAGAGCATGGAAAATAAACATGATGAACTTGAACTCTAAGCAAAGCAAAGCAAATATTATTATATAATAGGCATCATTAAAACCTGGTAGGATAAGTCTCATGATTGGGATATAGTAATACATGGATATAACCTATTTCAGAGAAATAGAGAAATAAACAGGAAGGGGTGGTGGAGTAGTATCATACCTTAAGGATATGTACAACTTTGAAGAGAATTTGCATCCAATTCTGGGCACCACAATTCAAGAAGGATGTAGACATGCTGGAGCATATCCAGAGGAGGGCAACCAATAAGGTTAATAGTCTGGAAACCATGCCCCATGTGGACTGGCTTAGAGAGCTGGATATGTTTAGCTTGGGAGAAGAGAAGGTTAAGGAATGACATGAGAGCCATGCTGAAATATTAAGGGATGTCATATTGAGGAAGGAGCAAGTTTGTTTTCTTTTGATCCAGAAAATAGGACCCAGAGCAATGGATTCAAGCTACAAGAAAAGAGATTCCACATAAACATTAGGAAGTACCTCCTGATGTAAGAGCTGTTTGACAATGGAACACCCTGCCTCAGAATGAAGTGGAGTCCTTCTTTGGAAGTTTTTAAAAAGAGACTGGATGGCCCTTGTGGTCTCTTTCAATTCTACAATTTTAAGACCTCCAATCTCCCTGGATTGCTCTTCTTCTGGTTAAAAAAAAAAAAAAAAAAGGGGGGGGGGAAGAAAAAGAAAGAAAATTACCTCTCCTGGAAGCTTCAGATGAGGCAATCCACCCTTTAAATAACTTGTAGCACACAAACACACACACCATTTAGGATGAAAAAAATATATCAGTTTTTCAAAATCAGAAGCAGACTTTTGGATTCTTTCTGTTTTGTTTTTTGGCACTTGCCCACTCGTTTTAGCTGAATACCTTTCCTCACTGCAGCTATAAAGGAAAGGTCAGCTGTGGCTAAGAGATATAATTTCCATTAGGCAAGTTACTCAACTGGGAGGGCTGGAGCTCTTGTTGAACTTTTCCAAGTGTCCACTCCAGTGTTGGTATTAAAAGAAAAAGACACCTCTGGGTTCATAATGACAGAAACACAGAATGGGATGAATGACAGATAGTCCTATGGGGGCCTAGTGGACAATCTGATTACAGTACCATAAAGCCAAGTGCAGAGAATAGATGATAGATAGATAGATAGATAGATAGATAGATAGATAGATGATAGATAGATAAAATGTCTCGATGGAAAGCTGCTGGAAGCCCCATGGAAGCGTGGGATATGAACCTCATAAGTATATTTTAAATTTTTTGTCAGCTTGTAAAATTGTAAGTATTTTTGGAAGCCCCATGGAACAGTTGGATATGAACCCCATAAGTATATTTTTAAAATTTTGTCAGCTTGTAAAATTATAAGTATTTTTTTTTGTCCCAAAGTCACACAATCATAGAATTTCACATTTAGAAGGGATCTTGAATGCCAGGAAGTACAACCACTTCTTGCTGCAAAATTACAGTGCAGGATACAATTGCACCAATCTTGAGATGCAGCAATCCAATCCCTTTTTTAATACCTCCTCCCAGGGAAGGATTTCTTCCATAGCCAAACAGCTGTTACTGTTACACTCTCCTCAAATGGCTTTCAGCCATTCCAACTATGCACTGCCTGGTGTTCCTACGAAGAATCAATATCTCTACGGTGGGTGGGAAGTAGAATTTAGAAAACCAATTAAATGTCCTATTCCTCAATATTTTAGGGAGAAAGTAACAGCCAGGTATGAAAAAAAAAAAAACCACAACCCCAGATCATATGTAATTTCTATTATCAGGTTTTGGTAGGTACTCTCCCTCCCCAGCTCTCTATATAATTAAACAAGCAACTAAACTTTGGAAGGACAGGTTGCTTACCTGTAAGAGTATTTCTTTGAGTGGTCATCTGCGAATACATACAAATGGGTTGTACTGTGCCTGCACAGTACTGCTCGGAAACTTCTGGAATCACTGGGCAAAGTTAACTTTGCAACTTTTTGGTGGTAGCTCTGCCCACCCCATATAAATCCCCTGCATTCCCGCTCTTTCCTCAGTTCTGAAACTTTTACTCCACGTATGGTGACAGAGTGAAATAATAGTGAGCAGGACACTCAGGGGAGGATGGGCGGGATTTGTATGTATTCGCAGATGACCATGCAAAGAAATATCATTACAGGTAAGCAAGCTGTCCTTTTTCTTCATGGTCTCTATGAATCATACAAATGGGTTAGACTGACAAGCTTAGGTCAGTGGTGGAGGGAGTGTCATGACACCAAGGTTAGGTTCAATAAAGTTGTGTTTATTGAGAACAACACAATAAAACTGTTTGATCCAAAAATTGTGTTTGAAGCATTCAGTACCTCAATAATCAAGTATTTTCCACTCAAACATTCATAACAAGTGCAATGCATTTCGATAAAAGGCATTTCAAGTCATCAGGCATATTTGTAAACATGAAAGTTTAAGCAATTGAAATGAACATTGTGAACAATTGTAAAGGACAGTCATCAGAGAGAATGCAGTGTAAACAAATTAATGTAAACCTGAAACCAACACTGCCTTCCCAAAAGCTGCATCCCATTTGGCCCTGGTGTACAGCCTATAGTGTTTGATGAAAGTCAAAGGCTGGGACCAAACAGCAGCTTTACAGACATTCTCCAAGGGCACCCCAGTCAAAAAAGTGGAGGATTTTCACTACCGCCCTAGTTGCATGGGACCGAACCCTGGCAGGGAGAGGTCTACCTGACAGTTCATAACAGAGGTGGATGGTACCAGCCACCCATTTGGAAAGCCTCTGCGCAGTCACAGTTTGTCCATTTTTCGGTTCCGAATAGCACTGGAACAGTGTCTCAGAATGGCTTGAACCCATGGTTCTGTCCAAGTAATAGGTCAAGGCCCTCCGAACTTCTAAGGTGTGCAGTTGGTGCTCGGTATTGGTGGTCGGGTTCAAAGCCAGGGTCGGTAAGACAATGTCCTGACACATGTGAAAGGACGACACAACCTTAGGCAAAAAGGTAATGTCGGTACAGAGGACAACCTTATTTTTATGAAACCTAAGGAAAGGCTGATCCTCTGTAAGGCACAAAGTTCGCCCGCATGGCGGGCAGAGGTAACGGCCACCAGGAAAACTGTTTTCCAAGTCAACAGTCTTAAGTCAGCAGTGGCCAAGGGTTCAAAGAGCTTGGATTGCAAACAAGACAGCACAGCGTCCAGGCTCCAAGCAGGTGTCGGTATCGAGACTGGAGGATGGAGGTTGTTGCAACCCTTCAGGAAACTCTGAAAAAAGAAGACCTGCCATCAAATTGATAATGGGAACAGATGGCAGAAAGATAACACTTGATGGAGGTAGTCGGGTTTGGGGCTAGCGCTGGGAGAATGATGTCTTGACTGAGATGAAAGGTGGACATCAGCTTTGGTAGAAAGGAAATGTCCGGACAGAGGACAACATTTTCCTTTAAAAATTTCAGGTACGGAGAGTCCGTATGGAGAGCACAGAGTTCACTGGCCCTGCGTGCCGAGGTAATGGCTACCAAGAAGGCTGTCTTCCAGGTGAGAACCCTGAGGTCACAGGAAGCCAGAGGTTCAAAGGGTGAGATAGCGAGTGCTGCCAAGAGGTCCCAGGCGGAGGATAGGGATCGCTGCTGGCGGTCTCAGGTTCGCAAAGCCCTTGAAGAATTTCTTCACGGGTGGGTCAGTGAAGGATGGGCAGCTGGAGAATTGGTAGCGGGCACAAATAGCCACGAGGTAGCATTTTAAGGATGAAATGGAGAGTCTGGATGAGAGGTGGTGGAGAAAGTCCAAAACAACAGAGACAGTGACCTCCGAAGAGGTGAGTCCCGTTGAGGACAAGAAAGCCAAAAATTTAGCCTATTTGAAGGAGTAGGAGCACTGAGTGAAAGGCTTTCGGGAAGCCAGGATGATTTCTCGGATCAGTAGCGAGAGTCGGGTCAGGGCTAAATCCTCCACACCATGTCCATGACAGTGTCCATGTTGCGGTGGCGAACTTGGCCATCATGAAGGGTCAGAAGGTCAGGACGGAGTGGCAGAATTGGTTGTTGGAGAGATGGAGGAGGGGGGCGAGCCACGGCTGTCTCAGCCACCAAGGGGTGATCGCATCCAATCTGTCTGTGCATAGCTTTGCTACCACTCTGGTGATTAGAGGAAATGGGGAAAGATGTAGAACTTTTTGCTGGACCATTGGAAGAGGAAGGCGTCCCCTCAGGACCGAGATGAAGGGATCCTGGAACAGAAGTGGTCGCAATGAATATTGAGATGAGAGGCAAAAAGGTCGACGTCCGGCATTCCCCACAGAGAAAAAAGGCAGAGTGCAACCTGAGGTTTCAGTTGCCACTCGTGACAGGAGACAGTCTGTTCAGTTTGTCTGCAAGCTTGTTCTCCTCTCCAGGGAGATGTATGGCTTGCAAGGTGATCCAATTCCGGATGCACCAGTTCCAAATTTGAAGGGTGAGGCCGAGAAGGGTAGCCAACCTGGTACCGCCTTGCTTGCTTATGTAATATATCACAGTTGTATTGTCTGTGAGGAGGACGATGACCTGGTTTCACATGGAGGGTTTGAAGGCCTTCAGTGCCTTCTGTACCGCTAGCATCTCGAGTGCGTTGATGTGGATTTGGCGCTCTTTGGGAGACCATCTCCCATGGACAGAGAGGTCATCGAAATGGGCTCCCCAGCCCGTGTTTAAGGCATCAGTGGTCAGTGAAGTCTGAGGTTGTGGTGGCAGAAAGGGAATGCCCACCAACACATTGAGTGGGTCGAGCCACCAGCAGAGAAAGAGGGTGACAGAACTTGGAACAGTGAGCCACTTGCGTGGATTGTCAAAGGCAGGGTTGAAGACCGAGAGGAGCCACGACTGGAAGGACGCATGCGGAGATGGGCTGAAGGTGTGACATATGTGGTGGATGCCATATGGCCAAGGGTGAATTGAGCTGTTCATGCAGTGATGCACCGGAAGGCAAGGCAGAGACGAATTGCAGACCTGAGGTTGAGGAACCTGTCATGAGGAAGGTATGCTCTGCAGGTCATGGAGTCCAAGGTGGCTCCTATGAAGCGCACCCACTAGTTTGGGCAGAGTGTGGACTTTTCCTTGTTGATCATGAGTCCCAAGTGGTGAAGGAGAGAGAGTGCTGACTTGAGATGGGAGAGGAGCATCTGCCTGGATGGGGCCATAAACAACCAGTCGTCGAGGTAGGGAAAGACAATGATGTTTTGTTGGCGGAGGTATGTGGCTATGATTGCCATGCACTTTGTGAACACTTTCTGTGCAGTGGAAAGTCCAAAGGGCAGTACTCAGTACCGAAAGCAATCGGGGCTGACAGAGAAGGCGAGAATGTCCCGATGGTCCTCTCAGATGCTGATGTGGGAATAGGCATCCCGAAGATCCAAGATGGTGAACCAGTCTGACTCCTGCAGGAGAGGCAAGATGGAAGCCAAGGTTACCATACGGAAACACTTCTAGGCAATGAAAGAGTTCAGGAAGCGCAAATCCAGAATGGGACGGAGGCCGCCTGTGGCTTTGGAGACAATGAAGTATTGAGAGAAGAGGCAATGTCAGGTCCAGGACGGGCTCGATGGCCCCCTTTTGAAGCAAGGAGCACACTTTGTCAAGAAGGGTGTCTGAAGGGGGAGTGGTGAAAATGATACCCCTTAGAGGAGAGGATTGCAGCTCCAGGGCATAAACCCTACAGACGATGGAAAGCACCCAGGAGTCGGATGTTATGGAGGCCCAAGAGTGGTGGAAGTGGGCTAGGCGATCCCCAAAGGGAGCTGATTGAACAAAGTGCATGGGGAGCTTCAGAAGTGGGGCTTGCCTTGTTCTGCATCCTTCTTATGGAAGGGTTGCTTGTATTTCTGTTTTTGATGGCATTTCACTTGTTGTTGGGGAGGGAAGCGCTGTTGCCGATAGTCCAAAGACTGGTTGGATCTACCCTGGTGGAGGTGGGGGGTAGGGGGGTCTTTGCTATCCCAAATGACGTTGAGAAAAAGGAGGGTGAGAAGTGGAGGAAGAGGACATACCGTATTTACGCGCTGTATTCTTCATTTTGTCTTTGAAGTTCAGCTTCTCATCAGTTTCCTTATGGAAGAGTCCTGTGGTGTCGAAGGGGAGCTCTTCAATGGCCTGTTTGGCTTGAGGCGTAAGATCCAAGGACCTTAGCCAGGCATGGCGTTGGAGGGCAAGGCGCCCAAGAGTTATTGGGAAGCACAGTCAGCTGAGTGTCAGGCTGCCGAGATCTGGTGCGAGGCCAGTGCATGAGTTTCTGCATGAATGGCCATGGCCGTCTGTCTCTTGTCCTCAGGGAGGTTTTCATACAAGGGAAGAGCTTTCTCCCAAAGCTGCTGTTAGTAGGCAGTCGTACAAGCTGAGTAATTTTGAATCTTAAGGTCCAATATTGCAGAGGCATAAGATTTCCGTGCCATGGTGTCAAGCTTACGACCCTCTTTGTCATTGGGGATCAAAGCTGTCTTTGGGGCCGAGCGAAACTGCGAGGCTTCAACAATTGCCGAATTTGGGCAAGAGTGCTCAAAGAGCCAAGTCTCTTCCAAGGGTGTGATACGGTAGAGATTGTCAAGTTTCTTGGTGGAAGGTTGGGCCATGGACAAAGTGGGCCAAGAACTCTTTGCAATTCTGAACATCAGTGGTAGGAATGCAATGGAAGTCGGAGTTGGGACCTTGTCCCGAACCCTCTCATCAATGGGATCCAGAGGTTGAGAGTCTGCATGAAGGACTTCAATGTTTGCCCATCCGGATCATTTGTTCAGAAAAGGAAAAAATGTCATCTGAAGGAGAGGGGGCCTCGAGAAAGGCGAGGGCCTGAAACTGCTGAGCTGGAGCACAGTTGGAGATGGAGTGGTCCACAGATTCAGTGGAAGATGATCTGGTCCTGGTGCGGGCCGAGAGGGCCTGAGTGGTTACCAGTACCAGGAATGAGGGGCGCACTTGCAGGGAGATGGCAGAAGCTGACTGTATGGGTCAAACTGGTTCCACTCGGGAAGCCGAGGAGAGGCGAGATTGAAGCGGAATGGATGCAGCAGATGACCTTGGAGGAGGCAAGACAGGTACAACAGGTTGGAAGATTGAAACAAAACGGCCTCCCTGAACTTCAGAAGCATCAAGAGGCAAAAAATAAGTGCCCATGGCTTGATCAAAAACAACATCCCGTCTGGAGGGTTCAGCAAAGACAGAGGATGCATCATAGTCCTGTTTGTCCTCTAAACCAATGACTTCTGAAGTCTGGGAGAGTCGGTCCAGTATCACCACTTGGGTGAAAGGAGAGGCTTCCTCTTCATCCTCCGAGAGTTGGTAGGGTTCAGACAAGGAATGCAGAAAGGTGTCTGGTCGAGCCTGGGAGTCGGGATGAGGAGACAACTGAGGTTGAGGCGCTGCTGGGTGCATGGTACCGAGCCCAGTTCGGTGTCAGCGGGCTGGGCAGGTGTGTTGGTACAGGACCGGTGGTCGGAATTGGAGTCCGGACAGGGATGGAACTTCTTTCCCAAGTGATGGGATGAGTTTTATGCTTTCTCTTCTCCGGTTTGGAGTCTGAGGACTTCTTCCTCTTTGGTGAGGATGGATGGCCAGCCACATCCTGGTCTGAAAATCTCTGTTTGTCTGGGGCTGACCCAGAGACTTCCAAAGAGGGTTTTCCCTCGGCAGCAGTAACCTTGGCAGGGATCCTCAGAGGAGACAAAGGGGTGGTGCCCTTGTCAGCAGTAGCCTTGTCAGGGACCCCTGAGGCCAGAGATGGGAGCTTGTCCTTGGCGGCCATAGCCTTGGCAGAGGCTCTAGAGGTGGAGGGAGACTTCAAAATTGCATGTAGAGCATGGATCTCAGGCACATCTCCCTATTCTTCCTGGCCTGCAGAGTGAAGGCCATGCAGTGAAGGCAGGAAGCAGGGACATGGCCGTTGCCCAGGCAGAGGAGGCACAAGGAGTGTCCGCCCAGTGCCTGGATGTTTGTTCCACATTCAGTGTACTTTTTAAAAGAGTGTGCAGACATCTTTAGACCAAAGCCGAGAGGGATGAAGAGAA
Organism: Sceloporus occidentalis; assembly: GCA_023333645.1. NCBI lineage: Eukaryota > Metazoa > Chordata > Lepidosauria > Squamata > Phrynosomatidae > Sceloporus > Sceloporus occidentalis. Next base: position 123,808,210 of record JALMGF010000003.1, read on the forward strand.
AGAATTGTCAAGGAGTCCGAGTGTTACTGTCAATCAGAGTCCAAAACCAAGTCCAAATCACAATCCAAAGAGTAGTCAGAGTCAAACGAAGTCAGAGCAAATGCAATAAACAAAAGCGAAAGCTAAGGAAGGAGCGATTCTAAATGATGGTCCTAAGCTGCTCACGCGGCAGACAAAATGAACTGAGAAAGAGCGGGAAGACATCCTGTCTATATAGAGAGTGGGCGGAGCTACCGCCAAAAAGCCTTCCCTAGCGATTCCAGTAGGATCCGTGAATGCTGCACAGGTGCAGAATAACCCATTTGTGTGCTTTGCAGAGACCACGAAGAAGAAACTTAGGCCTCATACAGACAGGTCAAAATAAGGCTGTTTCGGGACACTTTGGAGGTATCCTGTTTAAATGATGCATGCGTACTAGGAGTCTGGGAGCTGCGCCAAAGCTGTTCTCCAGTCCTTAGGACTGGATCGTGGCTTTGGTGCAACTTTCGGACTCTTAAGCAGTACCCCTTTTCTAACCAGAGGCAGATTAGCAGGCCAAAACTGCAACAGTAAAATGTGATAAATCCCCAGCCTCCATGGCTAAGTCCAGGCTACTTTGTATATTCTATATAATCATAGAGTTGGAAGAGACTACAAGGGCCATCTAGTCCAACTCTCTGCCATGCAGGAACTCACAATCAAAGCACTGCCGACAGGTGGACAGGTGCCATAAAAACCTCCAAAGAAGGAGACTCCACCACTCTCCAAGGGAAAGTGGTTCCACTGTCAAACAGCTCTTACAGTGAGGAAGTTCCTCCTAATGCTGAGGTGGAATCTCTTTTCCTGCAGTTTGTATCCATTGTTCCAGGTCCTATTCTCTGGAGCAGCAGAAAACAATCTTGCTCCATCCTCATATGATACCAAATACTTAAACATGGCTATCATATCACCCTGTAATTGTCTCTTTTCTTGAATGTAACTATCTTCTACAGGCTAGAACACCCGTTCTCAGTGGTGTGTGTGTGTGTTTGTGTGTGGGACAACCTCAAAGGAAATGGTAGCATCCTCTGAAGATTTCCTTCCCCACCCCAGAGCACCAGAGTTTGACTGCAGAGTGTATCTTAGCTGAAGCGTTACTTGCTCGCTTGGTTCACTGCACCTGAATAAGCATTAAATGCTTGTGACTGTAAGTGTACCTCAAGGAGGTGGAAGCAGTAACACAGATAAACCAAAGTCATGGTGTTTCTTCAATGAGAGGAACAGTTTTAAAAAGAAGGTATGTGTATACATCAGACACGTATTCCCCAACTCCCACATTCTTTAACCAGAACATCAATGTCTGTAATTCAGCGGTGAATTATGCTAACATGTAGATGTGCATAAATTGGCATGTTTTATTGTACCACACACATTACTACTCAACGTTATTACACTGTCACCTCCTTTTTGAGAGAGATGAGTATACAAGCACTTTTGTTGCTGATTTAGAAAATGTGTGTTAAGATTTATAAAAGAAAGAAAATAAAGAGGAGAACTGGACTGCATGGAATTTTTTCTATTCATAAATCCACTGATTGAGGCAAAATTATTTTCTTGGCAGATTTGATGGGGGCTTTTAAAGTAAGTTCTAAAAACAACTTAACAGGTACAGTAATTTGTGCTTTTTAGAGTTTTAAAAATTAACAAAAACAGATGTGGGGGAGTAAAACTGCATTCAGGAGGTACGGTATCAGACTGCAAGTGGGGCACATATAAATGAATATTCCTTTGCTTCCTCAGTTACTGCACATAGAAAACTAGTTTGTTGGGGAGAGGGGTGTCTGTGGAGATTCTACCCTAGTCTTCTTCCTGATGTATGACTTTCTCTGTATTCTTTAAAAAATAACTACTATTTTATGTATGAGGGAATTTTTAACTAAAAGAGTCCTCAAACTGCAGTCCGAAGATATACATATATTGCAATACTGGAAAGAGACACTAGGAATTAGGAAGGAGCTAATGAATTACTAGATAAGGAGGAAAAAGGAAGGAAAAAAGAGAGGGAAATTAAATACTTTTAAAGGTCTAGATAGACATGTCATGGAATTTGGTAGACGCCCCCTTGTTGTGGGGGAGAGGCCTGTGTACCCTAATGAAGTTGTGAACTATGCTGGCGGTGGTATAATAGTACACCAGCAGGGCCTCCCATGCCAGACAGGTCACAACCGAAGGGTTTGACCAAGAGTGCCAAAGGGCAGGATGGGCTCTCTAGCCTTATGGCAACCATCCTAGGAGAAGGAAAACTCTAATCCCAAACCCAGGCAGATGGTGCTCGTCCAACCCTGTAAGGTCAACCATCTAAGAGAAGAAAACTCTAATCAAACCTACGACCCAAGGACTTCGCGGCCACTGTCCATGCTTGTCAAGGCCTCAGCAGACGAACCTCTGGTTTAAAGGGTGAAGCCAGTTCTGTGTACGCTGCGCTCCACCAGAAAAATCCATTGCACAGGCTCAAAGGACACATCCGACTTCTGAAAAAGCCCTGTAGCGATAGGCGAGGGACGAAAAGGCAGGTGTAAAGATGCACTGGAAGACGTTGACCCAACACTGCATGCGGGCGGTTCAGGACTTTGGTCGCTTGGGACTGACGCGGGGATGACAGTCTTGTTCGGCAGCATCCTGAATGACCAAGCAGCCTTTTTTAAAGAGAGCACTGCTTGCTCCATATGGAGAGGGGCCTAGAAAAGGTGGCCTAACGAAAGCTCATCCCCATCCAACCGGTTGGCTAGCTGCGGCCAACGGGCATCTTCTGATGCAGTCAAACAAAGACAAAGAAACAAAGGCACACACCAGCCTCCAAAGGTGCAAATAGACTAACACTTACATGCTGGAACATCAGAACCATGCAAGATTCTGCAGATAGTGGACGTCCTGAGCGTCGTTCTGCTCTAACAGCCCATGAATTGTCACAACTTAACATTGACATCGCTGCTCTTAGTGAAGTTCATCTCCACGAGGAAGGCAGCCTTAAAGACCATGGTGCCGGCTACACACTCTACTGGTCTGGCAAACCCAAAACTGAAAAATATATTTCAGGTGAAGGCTTTATGATCAAAAACTCCATTGCCTCCAAACTCGAAACCTTGTCAACAGGACACTCTGATCGCATTGCCTCCTTATGCCTCCCACATGTTGTTCTCTTCAGTATATATGCCCCAACTATGCAAGCTGACCCTGTAGAGAAAGACAAATTCTACTCAGACCTATGCCACCTCATACAAAAAGTCCCTGCAGAAGATAAATCATCATCTTTGGTGACTTCAATGCCAGAGTAGGAAAGAACTTTGAAGCCTGGAAAGGTGTTTTAGTCAAACATGGTGTTGGAAACTGTAATTACAATGGTCGCCTTCTGCTAGAGTTCTGTGCAGAACAGCAGCTGACTATTACAAACACCATCTTTCAGCAGAAAGATAGCTTGAAGACAACTTGGATCCAAACACTGGTACATCATTGACTATATCCTAGTGCGCCAGAGAAATATTTGCGATGCCAGTCATATCTGAGTGATGCCCAGTGCAGAATGTCAAACAGATCATCGCCTTGTAAGATGTAAACTAAATCTTCATTTTAAGTTTAAACCTAAGAGGGGTGGCATCCTAAAGAGGAGACTCTAAGTCAACAATCTTCAACAAGCTGCCATGAGAGACAACTTCCAGACAAATTTGCAAACAAAACTTGAAGACCACCCTACAGATTCTTCCCCTACAGTGCTTTGGCAACATATCAATAACAGCATCCTGCAGTCTGCGGAAGAATCCTTAGGGTTCTCCCTCAAGAAAAACCAAGACTGGTTTGATGAAAACAAGCAATAGATCCAGGAGCTGTTGGCAAATAAGAGAACTGGTCACCAGGCACACCTCGCACAGCCATCTTGCCATGTGAAAAAAGCAGCCTTTCGCCTCACAATGTAGTCAACTCCAACAAAAACTCAGAGACATTCAGAATAAGTGGTGGATCAACTTAGCAGAAAAGACACAATGTTGTGCTGATCTGGGTGATCCCAGAGGATTTTACGAAGCTCTTAAAGCAGTGTTTGGACCTACATATCAGATCAAAAGCTCTCTATACAGTACAGATGGCCAAACACTAATCACAGATAAAACTTCCATTCTGAATCGATGGGCTGAACATTTCCAAAGCCTCTTTAGTGCCAACCGAGTAGTCCAAGACTCAGCTATTCAACATATGACACAACAACCGATGAAAAATGAATTGGACATAGCTCCCACTGTGGAAGAAACCCTCAAGGCCATACATCAGATGAAAAATGGCAAGGTTGCCGGGATTGATGGAATTCCACCTGAAGCTGGGAAACATGGAGGTCATGTACTCCACGCTAAATTCCATGAGCTCCTTGTGAGTTGCTGGGAAAAAGGCGAACTGCCATCAGATCTCCGTGATGCAATCATCATCACCCTGTATAAGAAAAAAGGAGCAAAATCCGATTGCTCCAATTATTGAGGTATAACACTGCTCTCCATCGCTGGAAAAATCCTTGCAAGGATACTCTGAACGTAACATCTCTGAACGGCTGTGACAGAGATGTTACGCCGGATTATTAATTCATCTTTCAGGGAAAAGCGGTTTCCATCGAGTTTAAAAGCGGCCATTGTAAAACCTTTATTAAAAAAGCCCTCCCTAGACCCCCTAATTCGGAATAATTATCGGCCTGTCTTGCTGCTGCCTTTTCTAGGGAAGGTGATCGAGAGGGCAGTTGCCTTCCAGCTTCAAGGGATCTTGGATGAAATGGATTTTCTAGACCCATTTCAAACTGGCTTCTGGGCGGGCTATGGAGTTGAGACTGCCCTGGTCGCCCTGGTCGATGATCTCCGTCTGGGCATGGACAGGGGTAGCGTGTCCCTGTTAGTGCTTTTGGACATCTTGGCGGCTTTCGATACCATTGACCATGGTATCCTTCTGGAATGCCTGGGGGAGTTGGGTATCGGGGGCACTGCGCTCCAGTGGTTCCGTTCCTACCTCTCGGGAAGATTCCAGATGGTGCAGCTGGGGGACTGTTGTTCCGATAAGAGGGCCCTTACATCTGGTGTCCCTCAGGGAGCGATTTTGTCCCCCATGCTATTTAACATTTACATGAAGCCGCTGGGAGAGATCATCCGGAGACACGGGGCGCAGTGTTATCAGTACGCTGATGACACCCAAATATGTTTCTCTGTGTCTCCGACTGATGCAGTGACTAGGGATGGCATCTCTCCTCTAAATGCCTGTCTGGAGTCGGTAATGGGCTGGATGAGGGAAAACAGACTCAGCTTGAATCCAGAGAAAACGGAAGTACTCGTGATAGGTTCCCTGGGCCCGGGGATGGATATTTGTCCACCTGTCCTGAACGGGGTCACGTTCCCCTTGAAGGACTCAGTTCGCAGTCTGGGGGTGCTTCTGGACTCGTCGCTCCACCTTACATCTCAGGTGGATGCGACGGTCAGGAGCACCTGTTATCAGCTTCGGCTGATATGCCAGCTGCGACCCTACCTGGGCCGGGGGGACCTTGAAACGGTGGTACATGCTCTGGTAACCTCTCGGTTGGATTTCTGTAATGCGCTCTACATGGGGCAACCCTTGTACCAAACCCGGAAGCTACAATTGGTTCAGAATATGGCAGCAAGGCTGGTCACTGGATGTTCCAGGACCAGCCATATAACACCTATATTGCAAGACCTACATTGGCTGCTCATTCGCTTCCGGGCACAATACAAGGTGTTGGTAATGACCTTTAAAGCCCTAAATGGCTTGGGCCCAGGGTACTTGGAGGACCGCCTCTCCCCATACAGTCCGCCCCACACTCTCAGGTCGGGCGAAAAACATCTTTTAAGAGTTCCTAAGACAAGGTATGTCTCTTCTTCTCAAAGGACTTTCTCCACCATGGCCCCTCAGACCTGGAACTCTTTGCTCGACAAGCTCCGTTCATCAACCTCTCTAAATCTCTTTAGGAAAAATTTGAAGACTTTTCTTTTCTGTCAAGCCTTCCCCCATGTGCCTTAATAACATCCTTTCTCTCCCTTGTTGCATACTGTTCAATCCAGCTATTTTTGTTGTACGGTTTTAATTGGTTTTAGATTGTGAATGATTGTATGGAATGTTTTTAGATTATTCTGTATTGTTTTTAATTGCTATGGGTGGGTTTTCTGTACTGTTGGGATATGGGTTGTTATATTGTCTTTTGATGGAGATGTTGTAAACCTCCGTGATCTGTAAGGAATAGTGGTATAGAAATAAAATTTCATTCATTCATTCATTCATTCATTCATACTCCTGAACAGCTTAGTCCCTGCTATTGCAGAAGAACTTCTTCCTGAAAGCTAATGTGGATTTAGAGCTAACAGGAGCACTACAGACATGGTATTTGCCCTTAGACAACTGCAAGAGAAATGTACAGAGCAGAACAAAGGACTCTATGTAACATTTGTCCACCTCACCAAAGCCTTCGACACTGTGAGTAGAAAAGGTCTGTGGCAGATCCTGGAACGACTAGGATGCCCCCCTAAATTCCTCAAAATGATTATCTTGCTACATGAAGGCCAGCAAGGTCAAGTCAGATATAGCGATGCTCTCTCGGAGCCCTTTCTAATAACCAATTGTGTGAAACAAGGTTGTGTTCTCGCTCCAACTCTATTTACAGTCTTCTTCATCACGATGCTCCAAAGGGCTACGGCAGATCTCGAAGAAGAAGATGGCATTTATATATGCTACCGTACTGATGGTAGCCTGTTTAACTTAAGCCGCCTGAAGGCTCACACTAAGACTTTAAACTATCTAGTCCGTGAGCTGCTTTTTGCTGACGATGCTGCCCTTGTTGCCCATACGGAAGCAGCTCTGCAGTGCCTAACATCTTGCTTTGCTACAGCTGCAGAGCTCTTTGGGCTGGAAGTCAGCCTGAAGAAAATGGAAGTTCTCTACCAGCCTGCACCTCAGGAAGAACACTACCATTCCCACATCACTGTAGGCAGGTCTGTGCTTAAGTCCGTCCAACAGTTCACCTACCTGGGAAGCATCATCTCCTTAGACACCAAGATTGCTAAAGAGATCGATCACAGACTAGCAAAGGCATATAGTGCATTCGGAAGGCTTCACAAAAGAGTCTGGAGTAACAAACACCGGAGGCGAAGCACAAAAATCAGTGTGTATAGAGCCATTGTACTGTCTGTTCTCCTCTATGGGTCTGAAACATGGGTCACTTATTGCCAACACCTACGACTCCTCGAACGCTTTCATCAGCGCTGTTTACGCACAATTCTAAATATACACTGGGCTGACTATGTGACAAATGTTGCTGTCTTGAGCAAGCAGGGATCACTAGCATTGAGGCCATGCTATTGATCCCTGCTTGCTCAAGGACAGCAACATTTGTCACATAGTTGGTCCAGTGTATATTTAGAATTGTGCATAAACAGCACTGATGAAAGCGTTTGAGGAGTCGTTGGTGTTGGCGATAAGTGACCAGCATTGAGGCCATGCACTGGGCAGGACATGTTTCTAGGATGAAGGACCATTGCCTCCCAAAAATAGTATTCTACGGTGAACTCGCCACGGGACAGCATAAGAGGGGCGCCCCAAAGAAGAGATACAAGGACTCCCTGAAAAAACATCTCAGGCTTGGCCAAATTGATCACCAACAATAGTCTGCCCTGGCCTCGCATCGGGAGGCATGGAGACGCACTATCCACGATGTTGCAGCCTTTTTTGAAAGCTCATGCTGAACAAGTCTTGAAGAGAAACGATAACACAGAAAGAACCGCAACCCGGAAACATCACTCAAGGAGACTTTCTGCGGTGCTTTCTGCAACTGGACCTGTTTGTCCCAGATTGGCCTTTTTAGTCATCAACGCACTTGTAGAAAGCATGGGATGAGTCCTTCCTGAATCTTCGTTTGCGAAGTAAAGCCAGAGAGTAGATTGGTAAGAATTAATGACCAAAAGCTTTATTGTACATTTACACCCATATGTTCTTTCAAACATTCTGATACTTTATATACAGGGACACAAGTATGGAAAGATAGCTCAATAAATAGATATGAGAGGGAATGATAGGACGAATCCTATGTTTAGCTGAAGTGATAGAGATTCAGTCAACAAAAGAAGACATTCAAGTAACCAGTAAAGAACAATAAAACCTGATCAAAAAGATAATAATAGAAATGTGGAGAAGCATGTATTTCTCTTTTTCTTTGTATTGGTATTACAAAAAGAAGTAAAGAAAGGCATGACCAGGCAATCAAATAGGATAACAAAAAACTTTATTTAGGAAATTTGTATGATATAATCAACAGAGAAGGAAGTCAAACAATGTTATGTAGCAAGGATTAACAATTTTTTGTATATCAATGCACTATCAATGTACTATTTCTATCTTTATGTATATTTTAATAATTCAATAAAATATATATATTTAAAAAGAGATACATATAGAGCTGAAACAATATTACAAAACACTATTTGGTCCGAGGGAGTGGAATTTTTTTGACAACCAAATGGGGTGGTGAGTGTCACTCACCCTATGTGAGTTTTCAGTTTTTTCTGAAGTGTACTTTACATTTCTCTCTGCTAAAATCCATTTTGTTATTTATCCCTCTTGAATTGTGGTGACCAGAACTGAACATAGTATTCCTAGTGAAGTCTGACAAAATGAGAATACAGCAGTACTATGACTAGATACTATAGATACTATAATCCTACTGATGCAGCACAGATTGGCATCGGCTTTTCTAGCTACTAAAACATGCAGCTGACTCATGTTTATTTTGTGGTTCACTAAGATTCCTGGATACCTTTCACATGTACTGCCATCAAGCCAAGTGTTGCCCATCCTATATCTGTGTATTTCATTTTTTTCTTCTTCTTGAGTGTACTACCTTGCATTTCTCTCTGTTGAAATTCATTTTGTTTGTTCTGGCCCAGCTCTCTAGTCTGTTAAAATCATGCTGGTTTGTATAGGGACATGCAGTCTTTCAGATAATCTGAACCCAAGCTACATAGCACTTTAAAGATCAAAACCAGCACTTTGAATTGTGCCCAGAAATAGACTAGGAACTGAACCCAGGACAGAACTTTGTGGCAGCCCGCTAGTCATGTCTTTCCATGATGAAGAAGAGGCATTGGTGAGTATCCTCTGGGCTTGTTCAGTCAACCAACTACAAATCCATTTAACAGTTGAATTGTCTAACCCACATTTTACTAGCTTTTTTTTTGCAAGGATACCATGGGGGACCTTGTCTAAGGCTTTACTGAAACCAAGATATGCTACATCCATAACATTCCCCTCATCTACCCAGCTTGTAACTCCCTCAAAAATGAGAGATAGTCTAGTATGACTTGTTTTTGAGAAATGCATATAGACTTTCAGTACTTGAAGCATTCCTAAGTGCTTAAAGAGTGCCTGTTTCATGATCTGCTCTACAATCTTTGTAGGGTCATCACTTCTTTAACCAGTTTCAAAATTGAGTTGAAGATTATCCTGTTCTGAGAAGCATCCCCAGGCATTGCTTGACTATTATTTGTTATTTGATGTTTTAATTTTAATTTGTTGCCTGTTTTACTTTTTGAAACCTTTCCTGTATTGTTTTGTATTATTTATATGTATTATGCTATTATTTCTTAGATTGTACGCCATAGGCAGGTTTACTTTATCCATTTTATTGTTTGTATGTACAGCGCTGTGTAAATCTACAGTGCTATATAAATAAAGCATGATGATGATGATGATGATGATGATGATGTCAGGATGACTGGGTGTTAATTTGGGTCCTCACAGAGTTTTTTATTTGCTCAAAGGGATGTATAGTTAGAAGCGGAAAGCATATGGTGGTAAGGGAGGAGGGAGAGGACTAAAAAGCACCCAGGGAAGGAGAGGAGTAATTCTCTGACCTCTGTTATCATCTTTTGCAGATTCCCAGGATTGTAATCTGTGTCAGACTATCCACAGAATTCATTTGGCCTCTTAATGTCAGGGGCCAGCTTGGTGATAATGCTGTCAGTTTTACTTCTGAAAAGGTGTAGGAAAGATTATCATAGCTATGTACATACAAAATATATATTCATATGTCATGTGAGGTAAGCTTTTGGTGCCAGGCAGACTTTCTTTAACAGAAAGATTTTAAAAATAATTTTAACTGCTATTTTCATCTTTCCATTTCTATTACATTATTTTTTATTTTTATCTTTAAGTTTTATTCTGTTGCTAAATTTATTCTGCCTTCAAGTAGAGCGTGGTACTTCTGTAATGAATGGTGGTAGAAACACTTGAAAGACATAGAACACATTCAGAAATGCAATGTGCACAGGGAAATATGTCAATCAGTATCCAAAAATCTTGTAGTTTTCCCCTCAGTCTATGACATCCACAGAGATGTAAGAAAGGCTTGGGACAGACCGCCCGAAAAGGGTGGCCTGCCGGCGGCCTTTTTTCCTCCGGAGGGAAGCCACAGCTGCCAAACTGCACAGTTTCACTGCGGAGGAAAAAGAACCCGAGAAAAGCGGGTTCTTTTTAAGCCGCAGGGGCGGCGTAACAAGTGCGCCACAGGCGCACTCATTACATAAGCGCCATGCAGCAACGTGCAGACATCGTGCAGCACTTATGCAACAACGGTGGCGCCCGTGTACGCCGTCCATACGTTATAGGGTTAGGGACCGTGCAGTTGCAGCACAGTTCCAAACCCTAGAACCGGTGCTAGTACGTCGCTTTATGGCGGTATGTATCATGCCAGAGTTACAATTAAATGACAATCCTAGTTGCAGAAGGCTGTGGCAAAGCAGCTTTTGAGAGACTGAGCCACAGATTTGCAGTGTGATGCTTTGCATATGAATGCTTAGCATTCCTGCACCCATCAACCTTCCTTTTTTTTTTTTTTAAAGAAATGGGTTTTCAAAGGAACTACATCTGTTAATGATAGTTAAAAGTGCAAGAAAATGCAAGACCAACCCTCCTTTCTACAAGTGGCTTCACACTACTCAAAACAAGAAACAAGTGCTTCTAAGAGGACAAAAAATGGCTCACTAAAACCAGTTCTATTGCATTTGGTCACCTTTGCAGCAGTGATCAAGCAGCTGCCTGAGCAATGACCAAGAAACCTTTTGCCTGCACTGGCCTTTGTGACAAACCTCGAATGGGTGAAAGGCTTCTCTGTCGCTGCTCTGATGGTGACCAGGTGTAAAGGGAGTAGCAAGCAGCCAGTTGAGTAGTGACTGAGAAACTTTTTACCTGCACAGATCTTAAGACTGGCACAGGCAAGAGGCTTCTTGGTCGCTACTCAGCCAACTGCTCGCTTGCTGTTTCCAAGGTGACTGGGTGCAAAGGGAGCAGTGACCAAGATTAGTTGTTTTAAATTTGCAGTAGAACAGTAGAATTGATATCAGGAAATAGGTATGGGGGGCACTATGGTTGTCAAGCAAGAGGAAAGGGCCAGCAGCCCAAAAAAGTTTGGGAACTACTGCTCTAACTAGTGTTCCAAGACAACAGCTATATATTGTAAATATTAAGTATTTATTATTAATATCATTATTTCTGTTATTGTATCCCTTATCTAGATATATGTTGTTAATAGTGATGATATTATCTACCTGTGCTCCACGGAGCTCTTAGGGTTCCACAAGTCAAAAAGGTTGGGAAACCCAGTGTTATTGGATTTTACTTTGTTTTAGTAATAATAAAAAAAGATTAAATCAAGTAGTGTTTCTCACTCCTTTTAAAATAAACCTCTTTGGAAGAGAATTTAGAGGGAAGGCAATCTTGCTTTGCATTTACCGCCTTTTATCTTTAAGAGCTACTTGACTGGTCTTGCATCTCTGTGGTCCAAGAAAAAAGCAGCCTATGAAGAAGATATAAACTAAGGGCATGTCTACACTGACCAAAAAAAAAAAAAAAAAAAAAAAAAAAGTCTTGCAGTTGCCAAGAACTGGGCACACAATGTTCTTGCCCATTCAAAGGGAAGTTGCTGTGAATTTGCAGGGAATGTATTTCAGAGGGTTTTACTCCAATTTCTAAAATGTCACCATTTACCTTGAACTTTTTCTTGAAATCCAAATTTTCCTTTGTGTGGTCAATGCTCTGAGATGGCTTAAGTGTGAACCTGAGGGCAGGAGGAGTTTTTGGTCCGTAGGGTCCAGCAAGCCTGGTGTGTGCTGTTATATTGTTCTACTTCATTGAATGGAAACCATGAGATTAGTGGTGAGGCTGGGCTAGATTGAGTTACTCCTCCCTCTTCATCCCCCATGTTTTTACTATTTGTTTTACTATTTATGCCACATTTGTTTTTACTATTTTTAGCCTTCCCCTCATAATCCTCCACACATTCAATCAATACTGTGTCTTCTTCTTTTTATCTCAGTGAATGCAATATGCACATTTCCTTCCCTCAGATCATTCACTTGCTCACTCATGTGGGGATCTCATGCATTCCTTTCCCCCTCCTCCCATACATACTTTGCAGATCACTGCATGAGTGAGCAAGTGAATGATGGGAGTTGGAGGGAGAGAGTGTGAGATCTCTGCAAGCAAGCAAGCAGGGTGGATAAAAATTAAATATTTTTTTAAAAAAATTAAAATCAATCAAAATTAAATTGGATTTTTTAAATTGAAATCAGTTTTTTTAATTAAATGCTTTTTCCCTAGATTTTTTTATATCAAATGACCTCAATATTAATCCCCCAAAAGGTCTTTAAAATAATTTTTTTCATTTAGATGGGAAGGAAAAAAAACAAACGAGCATCCGATTTACAATCCTGCAAGATACAAAAGAAAGAGAGGGTTTGGGAATTCCTGATTTAGAAACATATTATGACACTAAGGATACTAGGCTGTTGGAACTAGAGGGGGAAGGGCTTCGCTTTGGGTGGCATGCCTACGTAGGATATGAGAAAGAACAAATTGATAGAAACTTTAATAATAATTGTATTAGAAGATCACTAATAAAATTATGGAAAAAACATAAATTTAGATTTATAGGGGAAATGCCCAATTGGATATCCCCCCCAGGAAGTCTTTCAAAGAAGGGAGATGATTCAAGACACCAAATGGATTAAATATGGAAAATTACTTAAGAAACAGAAAGGGAACTAAACTGAAACCAAGAGAAGAACTGGCAGAGGAGGGTCTACAGATTAACTGGTTTCCATATAGTCAGATTATGGAACAATATATAATGAATTACAAACTTTTTGGATATATAGAAAAAGACAAAGAAGTAGAATTTAACAGAATCATTACACAAGAATCAAAAGGCCTAATTGGAAAACTCTATAAAAATTTGTTAAAAATATAATTAGAAGATGAAGTAGTTAAGGAAGTTATGATAAGATGGGCCAGAAACATTGGACATACTTTGCAACTGAGGAAATGGGAAAAGTCATGGAGAGATCTAAATAGATATACAATGTCCCAAAGATTAAGAGAAAATTACTAAAAGTATACTTTCGTTGGTACCTAACCCCAGAGGAAATATCCAAAATTTGTAGAAACAAAAGTAATCTATGCTGGAAGTGTGGGAAATATATTGTGATGTTTTAGCACTCTTATATCACTGGTATATGCATTATCATTTATAATTTGTGCCATAGAAGGAGTAGAATCATAGAATCGCAGAGTTGGAAGAGACCACAAGGGTTATTCAGTCCAACCCCCTGCCATGCAGGAACTCTCAATCAAAGCATCCCCAACAGATGGCCATCAAGCCACGGTTTAAAGACCTCCAAGGAAGGAGACTCCACTACACTCTGACGGAGTAGGTTCCACTGGGTTTGGCCAGTCAACCAATTAAAAATCCATGTGACAGTTATGTTGTCTAGCCCACATTTCACTAACTTGTTTGCAAGAATGTCATGGGAAACCCTGTCAAAAGCCTTATTGAAATCAAGATATACTATGATAATAATAATAATAATAATAGATATACTATTATTATTAAGATATAATATATCCACAGGATTCCCTTCATCTACCAAGCTGATAATTTTATCAAAGAAAGAGATCAGATTAATCTGGCTTGACTTGTTTCTCTGAAACCCATGTTGACTTTTTGTGATTATGGCATTTCCTTCTAGGTGTTCACAGACTCTCTGTTTAATGATCTGCTCTAGAATCTTTCTTGGTATAGATGTCAGACTAACTGGACGATAATTGTTGGGATCCCCTTTTTTCCCCTTCAGTCTGCTGGAATTTCTCCTGTTCTCCAGGAGTTCTCAAACAATATTGCCAATGGCTCCGATATTACATTTGCCGGTTCTTTTAATATTCTTGAATAGTTCATCAGGTCCTGGAGACTTATATTCATTTAGATTAACCAGATATTCCTGTACTATCTCTTTGCTTTTACTTTGCTGAATTTCCCATATTCAGTCATCTGCTCCATTTTCCTGAGGTAGAGCACGCTTTTCCTTTTCTGAGAACACTGAGGCAAAGAAGGTGTTGAGTAATTCTGCCTTTTCTCTGTTAGCATTTTGCTATCTTCTCGACGCAGTGGCCCTACCATTTAATTCTTCTTCCTTTTCCATATCCAAAATCCTTAACCTCTCTAGCAAGCCTGAGTTCATTCTACGCTTTAACTTTTCTGACTTCACCCCTACACAGGCTAGCTATTTGTTTGAATTCCACTTTGGTGATTTCCCCGTTTTTCCATTTCTTATATGTGTTCCATTTAAAAGTTAGCTCAGTTGAAAGTTCCTTACTCATCCATCCTGGTTTCTTGAGACATCTCCCATTTTTCTTCCTCACTGGAACTGTTTGAAATTGTGCCTTCAGTATCTCCCCTTTGAGAAACTCCCATCCATCCTGAACTACCTTCTCTTTTAATATTCCTGACCATGGGATCACCCCCAGTATTTCTCTAAGTTTACTAAAATCAGCTCTCCTAAAGTCTAAAATGCATATCTGACTATGCCTGGCTTCTGCTTTCCACTGTATAACAAACTCCAGGAGAACATGATCACTTCCGCCTAATGATATCACCACTTGCATCCCATTAACCAAGTCATCCATGTTGGTTAGAATCAGATCCAAAATAGCTGACCCCGTTGTTGCATCTTCCACCTTTTGGACAATGAAACTGTCTTCGAGGCAAGTGAGGAATTTGCTAGGCCTTGAGGATTTTACTGAATCTGATTTCCAGCAAATATCAGGATAGTTGAAGTCACCCATCACTACTACATCTCTCCTTTCTGATTATGTGGTCATCTGTTCTAGAAAGGCATCATCCAATTCCTTCATCTGCCTTGGAGGTCTGTAGTAGTCCCATAGTAGTATCCCTGTTGTTTCCCTCCCCTTTAATTTTTATCCAGATGATCTCCACCTGGCTTCCAGTTTTGATGTCCTGGATCTCTTCACTGGTCTAAATATCCCTGACATATAATGCTGTCCCTCCTCCTTTCCTGTTTGGCCTGTTTCTCTTAAAAAGGTTATACTCCTATATTTCTACATTCCAATCATGAGACTCATCCCACCAAGTTTCAGTGATGCCTGTTATATCATATTCCAGGTCCTGTTTCCTGGAGCAGCAGAAAACAAGCTTGCTCCCTCCTCAATATGACATCCTTTCAAATATTTAAACAGGGCTATCATATCAGCTCTTAACCTTCTCTTCTCCAGACAAAACATCCCCAGCTCCTTAAGGCGTTCCTCATAAGACATGGTTTCCAGGCCCTTCACCATTTTGGTCCTTCACATTTGGACATGTTCCAGTTTCTCTACATCCTTTTTGAATTGTGGTGCCCAGAACTGGACACAGTGTTCCAGGTGGGGGCTGACCAAAGCAGAACAGAATGGCACTATTACTTCCCTTTATCTAAAGACTATACTTCTATTGATGCAGCCTAAAATCGCATTGGCCTTTTTAGCTGTCACATCGCTCTGTTGAATAATGTTTAACTTGTGGTCTACTTGGACTCCTACATCCCTTTTACACGTAGTCTCATTCAGCCAGGTGTCCCCCATACTATATCTGTGCATTTCATTTTTCCGCCCTTACATTTCTCCATTTTGAATTTCATTTTGTTAGCTTTGGCCCAGCTTTCTAGTCTATAGAGGTCATTTTGAATTTTGATCCTGTCCTCTGGGGTATTAGCTACTTTTCCTAATTTAGTGTAATCTGCAAATTTGATTAGTATGTCCCTAATTCTGTCATCCAAGTCATTGATAAAGATGTTGAATAGCACCAGGCCCAGGACAGAACCCTGTGGGAGTTGTTTTTCTCCTGAATTTGTTTTCTCACTGATGGGTTGTGAAAGAAGAACAAAACCCTAAATTGGCTAAATGTCTGTAGCAGATTTTGGAGGATAGCAGATTAAGAGTGGTAGGGGACAGGAGGTTGAAACCTCCCCTTAAATCTGTGTCAATTCCTTTTTTGTGTATTTGAAAATTAGAGAGAGAGAAAGAGGTTTTACTACATGCGATGTAGTTTATCCCTGTTTCAGCAGCTTTCCTATCTACCTTGATATGATATGAGCAAGGTTTAAGCATGGTATGCAAAGTCAAATCATCCTTTATACAACCAAGTAAGGCAAAACTCTTTTAAGTGAGAGCAGTATTATTTCCATGGACAAACAAATGTATGGATGCACCACTATTATGTAAATCACTCCACCAGTACTGCTGATCAATTAAGAGAGCTACGTGGAGAAATTATTGTGTTGTGTAAACCACTCTGGGTGTGTTGCAAAACCACATATCCATACCGTGTTAGTTGGAAAGTTTCTTTTTGTTCTGTTTATTTGATGTATTAGAAAATCCTCACATACAAGGAGTTTTTTGTAACCCTGACATTAAAATGCGAGGTAGCCTACAGTAATTTGAATATTTCATTTTGCAGGCTGCTAGCATGCTTTGCCTTACAGATGGTGCTTGTTCTTTCCTTCTGGACTTGGTTCAATTATAAATGAAAGTGGGGAGCTTAGATTTGTCTTTTTGTCTGTACTTAGTTGAAATAACACAATAAAGCTTGATGGGTAGTGACTCCAGAGACACCCTTTCTTTTTCACTTAACTCTCCTTTTGCCAGCATAAAGGCTATTCATTAATTATTGTTTTTCTCTAAAGAAAACGCTGTGTTGAAAACGCACCCTTTGTGGGGAGGGGAGAAGGTTACATTGTTCCAGGATTTTCTGGATTGGAGTTATATATTTGGTGATTAAAGGAGCCATCTACTAAATGAGTTGCTTATACCATTTCAAATTCGTTTGGGCAAAACATGTCTGTTTGGTATTCATAGAATCATTGTGGTATTCATAGAATCATAGAGTTGGAAGAGACCACAAGGGTCATCCAGTCCAGTCCCATTCTGCCTTTCAGGAACTCACAATCAAAGCATCCCTGACAGATGGCCATCAAACTACGGTTTAAATACCCCCAAAGAAGGAGACTCCATCACTCTCCAAGGGAGCGTGTTCCACTGTCACACAGTTGTTACTGTCAGGAAGTTCTTCCTAATGTTTAGGTGGAATCTGTTTTCCTGTAGTTTGAATCCATCGCTCCGGGTCTTAAGTCTCTGGAGCCATGGAAAACAAGTCTGTTTCCCTTTCAATATGACACCCCTTCAAATATTTAAGCATGACTATCATGTCTCCTCTTAAACTTCTTTTCATCACGCTAAATATTCCCTTAGCTGCTCCTTATACGGCATGGCTTCCAGAGCTTTTGCCATTTTGGTCACCTTTCTCTGGACATGTTCCAAATTGTCAATATCCTTCTTGAATTGAGGTGTCCAGAACTGTATACAATATTCCAGGTGAGGTCTGACCAAAGATGAACTACATCCAAGGGTTTTAAAAGAACTGGCAAATATAATATCGGAGCCATTGGCAATAATCTTTGAGAACTCCTGGAGAACAGGAGAAATTCCAGCAGACAGGGTAAACGTTGTCCCCATCTTCAAAAGGGGAAAAAAGAGGATCCCAGACTAATCTGATCTCTTTCTTTGATAAAATTACCAGCTTGGTAGCTGAAAGGAATGCTGTGGATATAGTATATCTTGATTTCAGTAAGGCTTTTGACAGGGTTCCCATGACATTCTCGCAAACAAGCTTGTAAAATGTGGCTAGACAACGTAACTGTTACATGGATTTGTAATTGGTTGACCGCCGAACCCAAAGGGTGCTCAACAACAGCTCCTTTTCATTCTGGAGAGAAGTGACTAGTGGCGTCCCACAGGGTTCTGTCCTGGGCCCAGTGCTATTGAACATGTGAAGTTGAAGGCTTTCATGGCTGGCATCCATAGTTTTTGGTGGGTTTTTCGGGCTATGTGGCCAAGTTCTAGAAGATTTTCTTCCTGATGTTTCACCAGCATCTGTGGCTGGCATCTTCAGAGAATGCTTGCCTGGAAAAAAAGTGGGTATATATATATGTTGTGGCTCGTATGCTGCACCCATAACCCTTGTTGGGACCTATGGAAATGACACACATTGTCCACCACAACCACCTGCAGAGTTCAACCACGTCGACAGGACACTAAGAAGAAGGAATCTGTGAAGATGTCTTCAACTAATAATGACTCTTACAAGTCTTCACTCTAAATGAGGGCTTTAATCTTCCTTTGCAGTATTTACAACATAGATATACACAGTGTATTGGACATCCATCTCTAATACACACTATTTACACCAACCAACAATAACACAACCTCAGAGGCAGCCACTTTAACACACAACCTTCTCACTGCCTCTCAGTAACAGACACAGCCCACTCTCAGGCATCAACTGTCTCTCTGAAAGACACAGCCCACTCTCAGGCACCAACTGTCTCTCAGTGACAGTTGAGAACGACAGTTGACAGTTGCATCAAAATTCCGATGATGCACTGTTTAAATGCTGACACATTAGCTGCCACTGGAACTGTAAATTATCTGCACAACAGCTCCCCCTAGTGGCCACACCAATGTCATTTCCTGACAATATATACTGTGTGAGCCTGGGAATGCAGGACTGATTTGCATGTGTATTGTTATGTGCTGATGGCAGGCCTCAGGCTGGGAGTCTAATGCAAAAGAGGATTAATGTCTGCTAACTGGTGATCATTATCTGCTGGGAAAGCCCCTGACTCTGAGTGGTTTCCCATTTGCATTTGCTGAGTCCTTATTTTGCTATTCCTCAGGACTGGTAGCCAAATGTTGTTCACTTTAAGGGTTTCTTCTTTCCGGTTGAAAATATCCAGATGTTTGTGCATTTCAATGGCTTCCCTGTGCAGCCTGACAAGGTAGTGGTTGGCATGGTCCAGAATTTCAGTGTTTTCAAACAGTATTTTATGCCTAGGATGGTTTGTGGCATCTTCTGCTACTGCTGATTTTTCTGGCTGGCCCAGTCTGCAGTGTCTCTTGTGTTCCTTGATTCTTGTTTGCACACTGCGTTTGGTGGTCCCTATTGTAGACTTGTCCGCAGCTGCATGGTATGCAGTAAACCCCTGCAGCTGTGAGAGGGTCTCTCTGGTCCTTGGCTGAGCGAAGCATTTGCTGGATTTTCTACATCGGTTTATAAACCATTTGTTTATCAGAAGGGCTGCCAGGCCCAGGAAAACCCAGAGAAGTGAAGACAAGCAGCCACCCAAAGGGAAGGTATTTTTACCATGCATCAAAGGAGTCACAGACAGAATAGGCAAAGTGGTGAGGAAGCACAACCTGCAAATGGTTTATAAACCGACATTGGTCACATCATTAGAAGACATGATTCACTAGAAAAGACAACAATGCTAGGGAAGGTAGAGGGCAGCAGAAAGAGAGGAAGAGCACACACCAGATGGATAGACTCAAATCAGGGAGTTCACAGGCCTGAATTTGAAGGATCTATGCAGAACAGTGGAGGTCAAGGGATATTGGAGATCTCTCATCCAGACAGTCACCATGAGTCGGGATGACTCAGAGGCTGTTATCACTCACACTATAACAATGTTGCATAATCATAAAGAAGGTAAAAATAGCACTCAGTTTTGCACAGGCCTCTTTTGGCACTACTATAATTAGTTTCTACATCTTAACAAAGAAGATATAAACAAATACAAAGGTTTTAGTACAGGTGGTATAAAGAACTGATGACAGATATTTACTAAAAGGCACTGCCTGCTAAGAGGATTTTGTTAGAAAAAGAATGGGGGAGAGAGAACTGTAAAGTGCCTGTTGTAATTCTAAAGACTGCTTTTCATTACTTATTGTTTGTTGCTTGGCTGCTGGCTGTGTTAATGGTGTCTCTTACAGAGGAAGGAACCGACTTTGAGCCAAATCCACCAGGAAGTCAACTTCCTTTAATCTCAGACAGATACCATTAGGCAATGACCCCTACTTCATATGCTCTCTAATACCCAATACTCAGAGGAGTACAGGTCAATTCACAGCATCCAGTCAAGCTAAAACATGGGTCTTTAGGGAATGCCTGAAGCTTTCGATGTCACTTTTTACCAAGTCCAGTTGCAGTCACTCAGTGAGGGAGTTTCCTTAGCTTTCAGCCATGACACTGTGCAATGATATATTTAAGCAATAATGAACAGCAAGACAGCAGTGCCTCTGTTTAAAGTAATGATGAAGGGAGGAGGGTTAAAAACAACCTAGAGCAAACACACTGCCCAGCTTTCAAAGGCACTAGTCTCCCTCATCTATGTTCCAGCTTCAGGCTCCAATTTAAATGGGTGAATTCAGGAGAGGGTTGCCCCTAGGCATTCAACACAGCAAAAACATGTGTCAGTTTAACAAGCTTCCCAGATAACACTGGAGTGTGTCAAAAATCTCTTACTAGCATAAAAAGGAAGAAGGAAGGGGGGGGGGAGAAGAAAAAAATGGCAGCACCTTTAAGACTAATTGATTTTTTATTGTCAAATGAGCTTTTGTGGATATAAACACATTTCACTGGAAGCAGTGCAGAATTATTATAAATGCTCATGTATAAAGCATATCTACATAATTGTGTCAGTGGGATGGAATATATCGTTGGCCCTCTGTATCCATGGATTCATTACTTACAGATTCTAGCATCCATAGTTCATTTTTAAAATATATAAATTCTAAAAAGCAAATCTTGGTTTTGCCATTTCATATAAGAGACACCATTTAACTACACCACTGTATTTAATGAGACTTAAGCAACCACAGATTTTGGCATCCATGGGTGGGTCACAGAACCAAACCAAACCAAACGCCGGCAAATACCAAGACCCACTGTATTACGTTTTACATAGGTCTGCAGTCTTTGTTAGTATTCCTACAACTGTTTTCTCTTGTAACTATGCAAATAAAACAGATTTATTCAAATAGTAACAAACCAATTCAAAAATGTTAAGTAAGAACAATAATGAGAATAGATCTAGAACCCCAAAGTAGGGAAAGCCCAAGAAAATTGGTTCATCGATGGAGATTTTTAAAGATTTCTCTTTGATTTCTTGGATATCGTGAAAGCGGTCTCTTGTTGTTCCTTTTTTAGCTGTCCTATCTCTTTGCAATGATTGTTATACAAATTCTCTTTATCCGTATGCACTAACAATTGAACATGGTTCTGGTTATGTTTCTGGCTTTGTTCCTGATTCCCTTTTCTTTTGCTTCTTGTCTGTCCTTTACTGCTTATAGTGTTCCATTTGTCATCCACTGATTCTTCTCCTTCTTTCTGGTTCCAGATAGTGTCTTTCTCCATTCCTCTTTGACTATGTCCCTAACTTCTGTCCATAGTTCATCTTGTTCCCAGTCAATTAATCTGAATAGTGCAAATCTATTTTTCACAATATCATTAAATCCTACTGGGATGGTCTTCAGGTCATATTTCAGCATTGGTTTAATGCCCCCATCAGTCTTGGGAACCGTGAAGCATCTGGAGAAGAAACATGTAGGGGCCCGGGAGGGGTCAATAGGTGAGATTGCACCCTTGTTAAAAAGGCAGCGTACTTCATTGAGAAGGGTGTCTGGGGTGTGTGTGGAAACAATAGCTCCAGTTGGAGGGAGCTCTTCGAACTCTAGGACATAACCCCTACAGACAATGTCAAGGACCCAAGAGTCGGAAATCATGCAGGCCCAGGTGTTAAAGATGGGCCTGAGGATGTCACAGAAGGAGGAGGGAACGATGGAGCATGCAAGAACCCTTCAGGACCTCTTCTTGCCCTGGTCGGGTCTTGTGGTCCCTAGCAGGGGCCTGGCGATGGCCAGAAGAAGAAGAGGACTGGGATGGGTAACGCTGCCTCTGGTTCTCCTGGTGCTGGTATGTGCAGTCCTGATGGAATGGCTGCTGTCCCTGAGCATACCACTGCCGTTGGCGCTTTTGAAACGGGGCTTGAGACGGAGTTGACATACCGTATTTCTTAGCCGCCACCTTCATCTGGTACTTAAAGTTCAAACGGTCATCAATCTCCTTATTAAATAGGTTGCATTCAGGTTCAAATCCAACGAAGAGAACCAATCATGTCTCCTAAGAGTGATGGCAGAGGCAATGGACTTAGCTGAGCAGTCCGTAGAGTGTTGGGCTGAGGTGATCTGCCAGCTGCCAATAGAATGGGCCTTGTCCCTAATCTCCGTGAGAACACGCTGGCAGTCCTCGGGGATATCAAGCATTGAATATAACCCCCCATGCAGGCATTATAGTTTGCAACTTTGAGTCCTAGGACTGAGGAGGAATAGGCTTTTTTAGCTAGGCTGTCCACCTTCTTGGCCTCTCGGTCTGCAGGGGAGGTAGACGTCTTTGGGGCGAAAGACTGCTGGGAGCCCTCAATGATAGCAGAGTTTTGCTTAGGATGAGCCAGCAACCATGAAGATTGGGATGGCATGATCCTGTAAAGGGATTCAATCTTCCTATTTGCAGGTGTGGAGAAGCAACCGAGGCCGAAATGGAGGATGAACTGGCCCGAGTCCTTAACATGGACTGAATCTTTCTTGGAGTTCGAGTCCAAAGACTTAGCCTTGTCCTTCATCTTGGACCTCGACTGGCAAGCTCCTTCGGTCCCATCCCCTTTTTCAAGGTTAGCGGTGGTGGCACTTGGCTCAGTGGAGGAGCTCTGGGCCACAGAACTAACAGCGGCTGGTACCGACTCCGAGGCCGCAAGTGCCGAAGCAGGACGGGCGGCTGGCTGGGGTTTGAGAGACTGTTGGTACAGGGCAGCCAGCAAGTGGGAGTTGCAGTTCTTTCTGGCCTGTGGAGTCAGCGATTTGCCCAGGGCACAAGCCTTGGGATTGTTGGTCTCACCGAGGGATCCTGTCTGGGGATCTTACCACCGCAGATGTTCACTTCTTAAACAGTGCCGGAGACATGGTGAGCCGAATCAGAGTCCGTTAAAAGCAGAGTCGTTTGCTGTGCAGAAGAAATCAACAATACGAGGGGGGGGGGGTGTCAGATCAAGAATCATCAAGGTCAAATTCCAGTGAAACAAGCAATTAAGCAGAAGCAAAGTTCCTAAAGCAGCTAATGCAGCGGAAAGAAGGAACTGGGGAAAGAGTGGGAATGCATGGGGCTTATAAGGGATGGGCGGAGCTACCGCCAAAAAGTTGCAAGGTTAACTTTGCCCAGTGATTCTAGAAGTTTTCCAAGCAGCACTGCACAGGCGCAGTACAACCCATTTGTATGATTCGCAGAGACCACGAAGAAGAAAATACATTACTCATCCCATCTTACCTAACTTAACTCAAATAACTAAACATTACATATCCAGTCTATGCCACCTCCAGTAACTAAATGATAAGTCCATTTTCACTGACAAGCGTGATTGTGGCAAGAATGGAGCTTGTGCAGTAATGTCCTTATGGACACAATTTGATCCAACTCTGCATTATATCCTTTCACTGATTTTGCTACATCTCTCCACACTATTAACATCATCCAATTTCTTCTTGTCTTTTTATTTCCTGAGTAGAACACTATGCAATTATCCCTGTGCAATTTTTAAAAATCATCCCATTCATGTCCATTTTAGCTCCCTCATTCCAAGTATTGCTATGTTTATAGATTCCGTTTCTTCTTTTATTATTTCTAGCTTCCCTTGACTCCTTCTCACTTTCCATGTTCCTATAATTTGGTAGTAGTACAGATTCAGACTTTCTTTTCATTTTTGACCATGTCTACTGCTTGACCTCCATTTGGTTGAGTCCCATTATGGCTTTGACCACATCTCTTTTTGAAATTGCTATCTGCCCTGCCCATTTAGTACTTTCTTTCTGTCCTATCCCTACCTCTTGTTTCATTCTGGATTGCCTCATTATAGGGTTCTCCCGATGAGATGTTCCAGCAAAGAAATTCACTACTGCCTCCCTTTGTGCAGTACTAATATGTGCTAGCTATGGAGTCACTGCTGTTGTCTCTGAAAAATCCTCCTCCAGTATCACCCATCACTACTGCTACTGCCCAGCAGATGCTTTACACCCTAGTGCTTCACATAATATAGTTTAGACTAAGCATTATTAATCTTTACCCATTCTCATTTGATGGCTGTAAAATATTACATCTCCCACACAGCCTCCCCTCTCAGTTCTGCCCCTCCCAGATCCAACCTCTCCATCACCATCACCTCTGTCTTCATTGTCTCAAACATCTCTACAGTTGGAGTTCAAGGTCCAGGAGAAGGAAGGAAAGGGGCCTAGTGGTGACAGTAACCAGGAGAGAAAGAGATGGTGCAGGGCATCCAGATCCTACTGCTTCTCGTCAGGAGTGACACCACTGTTTCAGCACCTACTGTTTCAGCACCTACTGCAGTGATGATAAGCAAAGAGGGGAAAAGAGAAAAAGAAGAGAAGAGAGGAGATAGTGGTGATTTGTGGAGGAAGCAAGCAGAGCAAGGTGAGAAAGAGAAAAGAAAGAGGAAGAGGAGGGAGAATGGTGGAGACCATGCCACCACCAGAAGTTGCAAGTAAAACAGCCAGTGGTGACCGACAGCATGAGGCAAAAAGAGGTGCTCCAGGATAGAGAAGAGATGTGAGAAATGGTACTGAATACCACCATATCATCCCGCAAATTCCCATATCTGATTGTGTAAACTAAACAGGTTAGGGTCTGTTCAGTGCTTTGATAGGAAACGACCAAAGGAATATCATGCTCAGGGTGTCTGTATCTACGCTTTAGGTGCAACAGACTAAAGGTTCAGTTGCTAGGATCTACAACCAACCAGTGGTGTCAACAGATGTGTTAATAATCTTGACATAGTAAAGGACCATTTCCTTCAGCCTTACTTTCGCATTACAATTAAAATAGTACCTGACTTGGCATAATACTTATTTTATTTATACCCCACTCTTCAGCCAAGGCTATCAGAGCGGCTTTCAATTTGTTAATTAGACATTGCCCTGCCCTCAGGCTTACAATCTAAAAAAAGACAAGACACAAAAGGAGAAGGGAATGGCAGTGGGGAAGGGGGAAAGTCCAGCAGATCTGCTCTCCCTCGGAGGCCTGTTGGAGCTGGCTTGCCTTTCTCTCCTTCAAGATGGTGAATAGAAGGAGGGCTCTTCTTTTCAGGCAAGGCCTGTTGGAGCTGCCTTGCTTTTCTCTCCCTCAAGATGGTGGATAGGAGGAAGGCTCTTCTTCTTTTCAGGCAAGGCCTGTTGGAGCTGCCTTGCTTTTCTCTCCCTCAAGATGGTGGATAGGAGGAAGGCTCTTTCAGGTAAGGCCTGATGGAGCTGCCTTGCCTTTCTCTCCTTCAGACTTTCCTGCTGCTGTGGCTCAGTATGGTTAAATAGAAACGATAGAAAAGAGAAAGTGCACGTTTCTGAAATATTTAATTTCACAATGCCTGTGGGTATACAATATTTTTTGTTGTTTCATTGTCTGTGTTGATATAGAGATTGTCTGGTTTGCCAACTCTAGAACACGCAACATATAATTGTCCATGTGAGAAGCAATCCGTGTCTAGATCTAAATCACAAAATTCGAAAGATTGACACTGAGCTTTGTTGATGGTGATTGCAAACGCCAATTGAATTGGGAATTGCAGTCTCTTAAATTGAAATGGCATGTCCATTGGAATCATAGGAATGTGACGAATGAGGACATCTTCACCTCTGAATGGTCCTGTCAAGATTGTTGCTTCAACAACGTCGATCATTAATTTTTTTTACTGCAAATCGCGTGCCATTGCAAATCTTTGTTTGGTTGATATTGCGCAACATGATAATTGAATGCTGATTTTCAATTGCAGTACATGCAGTGGCATTCCTGGCAGATCGAGTGAATTCAAAAATTATGTTGGAAAATTAACTGCTTCATCTGCTTCCACAACAGTGTTGACGGACTTGTATGTGACTGCCTCACTTTGAATGTTAGACTGAATAATATTGTTAAGTTCGTAGACGTCTTTGTTCTTAGCCGCAAGAATAGCTTGTTCACTCACCAATTGTGATTCTTATAATTGGTATGAATATTGGGAAATACTTTTTCAACCAATTCTTCTTTTGACGTCACTAAATTGCAGAAGTTATGAGGCAATGAAATTCATCCTGAGGTCACATCAACCAACAATTTTCCGTTCCCAATTTCCAACAATTGATGTGAGAATATTTCAGCTAATCAATTGTTTTGCAGGTGGACATGCATATTTGTAGTTAATTTTAATGTCTTTACGTGTCGCCACAAAGTGGAGTATTTCAGGGAAGCATTTATTTTGCCTGCTGGTGTCGATCGAGAAATTACAGGTAATGTTTGCCTGAAATCTCCTACAAGGAATTTGAATGCATTCCCAAATGGTCTGATGTTTCAATGCAAATCTTGCAAAGATAGGTGTTGCTGTGACGTCCAACAGATGGTGCTGTTTTTTTAAAAAAAATATCTGTCACAGGTATAACATCTATATAATAATAGCTATATAAAAACATAGTAGGTATATAAAAACATGCATGTATTCGAATGGAATGTTGTGTCAAAATTTCAAATCAATCGGTGAAGAACTTCTGGAGATTTAAGATTTTGAACAAATGAACATTTACATTTTTAATGTTTATATCTTGCTGAGCATAGATTGGATGACCTGGCAAATCTAGTGTGGGTAACTCTTGACTAATTCTTCAGCACTGCCTTCGATCAGCCAATGCTCCATTTTGTACTGTGAACCTGATTCTTCTGCGAATGCTGTTCAGGATTTCTGCCTCAACAGTACTTGATCACTGTTCTTACAGATCTTTTATGTGGGTATAACAAATTCCACTGTCAAATATAGTGGCGTGTCAATGACCCTTAGGAGTGAGCATCCAGTTAACATTGGGCTAGACAGTGATGGTGAATCTGATTTTTTTACGGCACTGGGCTCTACCCGGTGCCATGGGTGGGACTTCTGCCTTTAAGGGGTGGGGTCTCCACCCACCCCCCGGTGGGGGGGGCTTCTTCCCCCCCTTTCTTGGCCTCCAGCTGTCAGGAGAGCAGGAGCCAGAGGCAGGAGCCTGTTGCTCCTCCACCCGGCATTTTCTGGCTTCTGCGTGTCTCACTGAGATGTTTATCACACTATACTCTTATAGTGCTACTATTCCACTTTGACTGCTCTAGCTGCCTCCTGTTGCATTCTGGTATTGGCAGTTTTAAGGAGGGGTATTTAGAATTCTCAGGCAGAGTTCTCTGCCTGAGAATTCTAAATACCCCTCCTTAAAACTGCAAATCCCAGAATGCAACAGGAGGCAGCTAGAGCAGTCAAAGTGGAATAGTAGCACTATAAGAGTATAGTGTGATAAACACCTGAGTGTCCCTCTGGCTCTTCCCCCTGGCATTTGCCGGCCTCTGAGTGTCCCTTTTGGACACTCAGAGGACGGCAAACAGGCTTCGGAGGATGGCAGCCAGAGGGAGGTGTCTCTGGTTGCTGCCCTCTGGTGTTTGCTGGCTTCTGAGTGTCCCTTTAAATCAGGAAACGGGCTTTGGAGGATGGCAGCCAGAGGTGGGAGCCTCTGGTTGCTGCCCTCCTGTGTTTGCACTCCTGTGTTTGCACTCCCTTTGGGGACACTCAGAAGCTGGGAAATGGGCTTTGGAGAATGGCGGCCAGAAGCAGGCACCTCTGGTTGCCACCCTCTGGAATTTGCCAGCCGTTCCTCTGCCCCCCCCATGCCATTTCAGACCCATAGCTGAAAGGGCCTGTGGGGGGTGGATAAGCCGGCATGTGTCCACTCCTCCGCCCCCTGCCCTTTTCCTGGCCTCCAGCTCTCTTAGCTAGGCAGATGAAGGCTGGGAGAGGACTAGGAGAAGGAGGCACGCACCTCTGGCTCCTTCTCGCCAGTCCCATTTTCTGGCTTCCAGTTGTCCCTCCTTGTCCCAGGCCCATGCCTGGTGAAATAGCACCACGTGCCACCCATAGTACGCGTGCCATAGATTTGCCATCACGGGGCTAGAGGATCCTGAAATTCCTTGCTTGGAAAAAAACACATTAAACAAGACACAAAAGGGGAAGGGAATGGCAGTAAACTTTCATGTTATATTATTAAATTCAGGTTAAATTGCAAAAATGTTATGCTCTTTCTAATTTTTTTGGATCAATTTAGAGCATAAAAAGAAAGCTGGAAAATGCTTAATACAGTATGATATCTGCTAGATTTTTCCTCTGCCCAATATCACTTAAACATACGCACATACACACACAGTACACACACATAGAGCCTTCTTTTTTTCTTTTTGTTTGTCTTGGCAGGAATTGTTGGAAAGATTTCTGCAACTGTTTATCCTACTTGGTCTGCACACAGTTACCTGAAGAGAGGATAACAGAATTGGGACCATTTATAATTTCCTCCTCTCTATACAAATAACCATAATTGAGTTACTTTAGTTTCTAATGGATTCCACTGAGAAAAGACAAACTACTGCAATGGCAACACATTTTGAAACAAACCAGTCACTCTTTGTCTTGCTAAGCCATTAAATTAAAGAGTATTCAATTAATAGCATCTGAATATTCTGTCACATTTAGGAAGATATATGGCAAGACAAGGAAGTTGTGATGTTTCTGACA
The DNA here is from genome assembly GCA_023333645.1 of Sceloporus occidentalis. Classification (NCBI taxonomy): domain Eukaryota; kingdom Metazoa; phylum Chordata; class Lepidosauria; order Squamata; family Phrynosomatidae; genus Sceloporus; species Sceloporus occidentalis. The sequence goes on from JALMGF010000003.1 coordinate 123,837,075, forward strand.
GAAATGATAAAAGTTATCCTGACACAGCCTGGCAGATACCTGGCTCCTGCTGTGCTTCCCTCTTCAAATCTCAAGCAATGGCACTGACACAAGATCCAGACCCGTCTTCAAAAGAGGAGGATTCTAAAGAGAACAGGGAAACTTTTGCCAAAGAATCTGAAAGCAGCTTTTTCCAACCCCTTTCTGGAGCACCTGAATGTGTACAGACTCACTAACAAAACACACAAAACACACAGAGATAATTCCCACACAATAATGCAAAGGAACAGATGCATTCGTAGAACACACTAGCAATCCCAATACTTTTTCTCACATCACTTTTCAATATAATACTGAATTTTCTATATCCACAATGTGTAGTGCAGCAGTTGCTGAAGCCATGGATCACACAATTCCCATCTCAGATTTAACTACTAACTGGTACTAAGTGGAATTTATACATGAAGTTTGAGATGCTGCTCCCCCTACCATTGAAAAATACATATAAAATTGTATCCTTAATGGCCTAACAAAGAAGTTTGTAGATTTACAAAGGACAGAGACAACTTGGATCTGCAAAAGAAGCATATCTTTTTGGCTTGCTAATGGAACTTAAAGTTTTATTCTCTGTAGTACTCTCATGGCCAGAAGGTGGAGGGGCCTACATGCATGAATGTCCATCCATGCCACCTAAGTTGTTGGAATTACCAGCTACATCTTAACAAGATGCAGGCTTGTGAGTAACATCATCATAAACGTTTTTCTCCTAGCAGACGGAGGGGATCGTTTTAGGGAGTGGAGAGGAGGAGAACCGTGGACCAGGACAAGAACCAGACGAAAGCGAGGAAGAGAAGCAGATAGAGGAGATTGTTTGGAGAGTAGAGAGAAGGGGAATTGCTGATTAGGAGGAGAAGAAGAGCAAAGCGAGGAAGAGAGGTAAATGGAGGAGAATGAAGAAGGAGAAAGAAGGACTAAGTTGAAGAGAGACCTTTACTATCTGAGGAGGCATTGGTAGCTGGGGTACGGTAGTAACTTGGAGAGATAGAAATAGTAAAACAGGGGAAAATAACAGACATCTCTTAACTTTAAATTGGGGGTTGGCGTTTTCAAGGTCATCAGACACATGGTGAGAGAGGAAATGATGGAGGGGAAGTGCTAGAGACAAAGAGAGAGAGACAAACGCAGTTACAGCGACACCCATAGGAAAGGAGGAAATATTGCAGAAATAGTAATTGGTTAATTTCAATGGGATACTGAAAAGGTTTATGTTCTCTTTTCTTTTTACTGCGCCTTTTGCTCCACCTAAAACTGATAATATAATTAATTTGAAATTAACAATTAGGGAGTGGGTTAATAATTAAAATATATCTAAGAGCACAAGATTGGCAAGGATAAAATAAGTGCTAATTAAAATAAGGAAACATCTACAGAACAATACATCATTACATTAAATTTTATTACACTAACCCCTTCAGAAATTGAAATGAATAAGGTATATACATCGACAACCATGACAACAAGAGACATGGTAGCAAAAGAAAAAGAAAGGAAAGCACCAGCACAAGTAGAAGAGAAGCAAACTATGGTAAGAAGATCATCAATAGAGCTAAAAACTTCAGACGCAAATTTTAAAGTGTTGGAGGCTATACAAAGGATTGAAACGAATATAAGACAAGAGATAAAAGACTCCAGGAATGAATTAAGGAGAGACTTCAAAGAAGAGATAGATGACCTAAAAGAGACTAAGAAAGGAATAACAGCTGATGTCAAAAATATGAATAAGAGAATGTGAGAATTAGAAAAGAGAACAGAAGAAGTCGAAAAAAACTACCAAGAACCTCTCGCAAATGCAGAATCAGGGAAAAGAATTACACAGGATGAAAGAAGTTAAGGAAAGGAAAAATGCATTAAAATTAGAGGTCCGAAAGAATAGTTTACTGAAAATCTGTATGAGAAAATTATACCAGTGTTGGCAGAATCAATTGAATGTTCAACAGAATACCTTGATATGGATGTGGACAAGATCTTCTGAATCAACTCTACCACGGCAAGAAATAGGAACCTACCTCGAGATATTTTACAAGAGAAAGAATAAAGGTCAAGACCATACAGGCAAGCTACGAAAGAAGATTGAAAATAAACGGAGAGGAAATTAAAATTTTTAAAGATGTCCCAGCAGAAATATTAAGGAAAAGGAGAGAGTACACACCATTAACAAGAATGTTGCAGATGAAAAACGTGAGATATAGATGGGAATCTTGGGAAGGGATATCCTTTAGATGGAGACAAAAACAATTTAAAATAGACATACCAGATAAAGTGAGAATTTTCTACAATAGATGGTTCAGAGAGGAATAAGAAAGAAATAGGGAATTAAGAAGGAAAGAAAGACTGGATTCAGAAGATATAAGAGGAGAGAAAGAAACTACAGAATTTAAGAAAGACTTCACTGGATAAACATACAGAGATGAGACACAGGATGAAGAACAGGGAGCGGTTGGAGGAGCAGGAGGTGACACAGACATAAGGAATACAAACAACGACAGTGAGGAGGAGGGAGAGCAAGAAGGAGAGGAAGAAGAACAAGGAAAAGGAAATGAAGAGATTTGAGAGAGACTTAACAAAGAAGAAAAATGAAGTTCCTCTCATGGAACATTAAGGGAATGAACCTTATAAAAGGAAAAAAAATCTTTCATGTTTTAGAAAAAGCAAAAGCTGAAATAATGAGTATTCAAGAAATAAGAATTAGAATACAAGATACAAAATATCTAAAAAAATCCCAAATTAAGATAAATCTTTGTAAGTGCAGGGAAAAAAAAAGAAAAATGGAGTTGCCATTTATGTCAAAAATTCGATAACTGCAAAAGAAGTAATCAATGATGTAGATGGAATTTATATTGGAATAGAAATTGAATTAAACGGGAAGAAAATCTTGGTATTAGGAATTTACGGACTCATTCAAAACAAAGGAAAATTTTATAAGAAGCTCCTAAAACAACTACAAAGCTATAATTTTGACCAATACATACATATGGGAGATTGGAATGGTGTATTAAATCCTAAAATGGACAGACAGTCAAATAAAAAAATACAAGATCAGGGGAAACTCCCAAACAATTATTTTGATTTACAAGACAATTTTTCACTTAAAGACCCTTGGAGACAGAAATTCCAATGCACAAAAGATTTCCCTTTTTATTCCGCCCCACACAATTCGGCCTCAAGAACTGACATGTTTTCCATCTCTAAAGAATTATTCAAAGATATAAAAGATGTGAAAATAAAGATTAATAAACTGTCAGATCATAACCAAATATATCTTGAGATCAAACAAATGAGAAGCGATTTTTCATGGAGATTAAATGAAAATCTACTAAAAGAAGAATCTTTAAAAAAACAAATTAGTGAACAATTAAAGTTTTATTTCGAAGAAAATATAGACCCAAATGTGAAGATGAAAACAATATGAGACACATCAAAAGTGGTCATTCGAGGCTTTATAATGAAAAAAAGTGCTGAGAAGAAAAAAAATGAAAAATCAGGAAATCCAAAAAATTTCAGAAAAAATCCAAGAGAAAGAAAAGGAACTTATGACCGATTTGAGGAAAAATAACAAAAATCTTAAAAATCAACCGAGCCTACTTAAAAAACAATTAAACAGTAAAATGACAGAAGAATTAAGTAAAAAGCTGAAATGTTTAAAACAAAAACAATTTGAATTTGGAAATAGGATCGGGAGATACTTAGCATTTAAAGTAAGAAAGAGAAGAGAAAAAAAATATGATTCTAGAGATAAAAGAAGGCCAGAAGAAACACACAGGAATAAAGGAAATTAAAAGAATCTTCCTTAAATATTATAAAGAGTTATATAAAGAACTGCCAGAGAAGAAACAACAAAGGGAAAAAATACAGAATTACCTGGAAGATGTAGATAGTTTTAAAATAACAGAGGAAACCAAGGAGATACTAAATGGAACTATTACTGCAACAGAAATAAAACAAGCAATCAAAAAAGCAAAAGGTGGAAAAGCACCGGGCCTCGATGGGTTCCCAGCGAGTTATTATAAAGCCTTTCAAGAAGTTCCTGCAAGAGAAGACAAAGAGGAGAAAGAAGGAGCTGGGCAGCCATTTTGAGTGGTGACTGTTTGAATTTTAAAAAAACTCTAGGAGAGTGTGCTAGTTGCTGAGGGGGTGGAGCTTCTGTGAGTCACATCTGTGAGTCACTAAGGGGTGGAGCTAGCATACTAGCTCTATTTAACTCCTTCCAGAGGCGTGCGCCGAGTTTTTTTTTAAAATCCAAAACAAATCTACAGCAGAGGCAGCAGGTGAGGACCAAACCTTTAGTCAGAACCTTGCCCTTAAGTACAAGCTAGCAGCCAGGACATTCCTATAAAGTTATCCTCCCAGTAGATTGAGATCGCTGCCAGAGACTGGTGAAAAGGACAGGTCATCAGGGCTTCAACGTTGGTGTTTACCAGAGGATTTTTTGAGGAGGAAGCCGACAGTCCTGTTTCAGTGATTACTAAAGACTTTGCAATATGGACACCGAGGGAACTACTGCAGTCACCTGCAACACTTGTGGGATGTTTGTCTTCTTGCCTACAGAAGTGGAGAACTTCACATGCACCAAGTGCAAGTTGGTAGCACTCTTGGAGGAGAAAGTACAGCAGTTGGGAGTCTAGAGTAGCTACACTTCAGCATATTAGGGAGCAAGAGGATTTCCTGGACACAATGGAACTATCAATCTTGGATGAGTACCACACAGAGGAAGTTGCTGGGGCGGAGGAAGTCACTTCACATACACAGGAGGCAGACAGCTGGAGGAATGTTACATAGAGAAGTAGGCCAAGAAGGGAACTGTTCTGGGAGCTTGAAGCTAGAAAATCGATTCGAAGCTCTTTCCCTTATCAAGGAGGATGAGGAAGAGCAGCATGAATAGACTTCAGAGACAGAGCAGGGGAGCCTGAGAGTTCCACCCGAGGGAACAGTCACTGCTAGGCCTCGAAGGAGGTGTGTGGTCATAGTGGGGGGTCTCCTTACTGAGGGGTACAGAAGCAGTGATTTGTAGGCCTGACAAGATGTCTCGAGAGGTGTGTTCTCTCCCCAGGGCAAAGTTCCATGATGTGACAGAGAAGCTGACAAGACTGGTCAAGCCTACTGACCAATACCCCTTCCTTTTGGTCCACGTGGGAACCAATGATACTGCAAGACACAGCCTTCAGAACATCAGACGGGATTACGAGGCTCTTGGTAGGAAGCTGAAAGAAATGGATGCACAAGTTGTCATTTCGTCTCTTCTGCCAGTTGAAGGGCATGTTCCAGGAAGGGAGAGGAAAATAGCGGATGTGAACAACTGGCTCCACAGATGGTGCCGCCGAGAACAATTTGGATTCTTTGATCATGGGCTGCGGTTCCATGAGGAGGGACTTCTTGCAACGGACGGGTTGCATCTCACGCCAGTTGGAAGAAATGATTTTGCCAACAGTCTCAAGAATTTCATCAGGAGGGCTTTAAACTGAGTTTCGTGGGGGAGGGAGACAATATTAAGGAAGGCAAAAGGGCTGGAGAAAATAGTCAAACTGACATAGAGGAAGCAAGACAAATAGTGGAAAGACCCAACAGTGGGAGGCAAAAAAACTTGCACAGGCAGCAAGTAAAAGGAACCCATGGTTTGGAATGTCTCTACACTAATGCGCAAAGCATGGGAAATAAGCAAGGTGAACTCGAACTCTTAGTACAACAAAGCAAATATGATATAATAGGCATCATTGAAACCTGGTGGAAAGAGTCTCATGATTGGAATGTAGAAATAGAGGTGTATAACCTTTTCAAGAGAAACAGGCCAAATAGGAAAGGAGGAATAATAGCCTTATATGTCAGGGACATTTTCATTACTGAAGAGATCCAGGCCATCAATCCTGGAAGCCAAGTGGAGAGCATCTGGATAAAAATTAAAGGGAAGGGAAAAAACAGGGATGCTACTGTGGGAGTCTACTACAGACCTCCAAGTCAGAATTGGATGATGCCTTTCTAGAACAGATGACTAACTCAGAAAGGAGAGATGTAGTAGTGATGAGTGACTTTAACTATCCTGATATTTGCTGGAAGTCACTCAGCCAAATCCTCAAGGTCTAGCAAATTCCTCACTTGCCTCGAAGACAAGTTCATTGTCCAAAAGGTGGAAGAGGCAACAAGGGGATATTTTGGATCTGATCCTAACCAACAGGGATGACCTAGTTAATGGAGTGCAAATGGTGGGATCATTAGGTGGAAGTGACCATGTATTCCTGGAGTTTGCTATACAATGGAAAGAAGAAGCCAGGCATAATCAGACACATATTCTAGACTTAAGGAAAGCTGATTTTAGTAAACTTAGAGAAATATAGGGGGTGAATATAGGGGCCAGGAATACTAAAAGAGAAGGGAATTCTAGATGGATGGGAGTTTCTCAAGGGGCAGATACTGAAGGCACAATTTCAAACAGTTCCAATGAGGAAGAAAAATGGGAGTTGTCTCAAGAAAACCGGATGGATGACTAAGGAACTTTCAACTGAGCTAAGTTTTAAACGAACATATATAAGAAATGGAAAAATGGGGAAATCACCAAAGAGGAATTCAGACAAATAACGAGCACATGTAGAGGTAAAGTCAGAAAAGCCAAAGCACAGAATGAACTCAGGCTTGCTAGAGAAGTTAAGAACAACAAAAAGGGCTTTTGGGGGTTTGTCCGCAGCAAAACGAAGAAGAAGGAAATGGTAGGGCCACTGTATGAAGAAGATGGCAAATTGCTAACAGGGGACAGTGAAAAGGCAAAATTAACACCTTCTTTGCCTCAGTCTTCTCAGAAAAGGCAAAGGGTGCTCAACCTGAGGATAATGGAGCAAGGACTGAATAGGGGAAGTTCAGCACAGAATAAGTAAAGAAATAGTACAGGAATATCTGGTTAATCTAAACGAATATAAATCTCCAGGACCAGTCGAACTACATCCATGGGTATTAAAAGAACTGGCAAATGTAATATCGGAGCCATTGGCAATAATCTTTGAGAACTCCTGGAGAACAGGAGAAGGGCAATGTTGTCCCCATATTCAAAAAGGGGATAAAAGAAGATCCCAACAATTATCGTCCAGTTACTCTGACATCAATACCAGGAAATATTCTAGAGCAGATCATTAAACAGAGAGTCTGTGAACATCTAGAAAGCAATGTCATAATCACAAAAAGTCAACATGGGTTTCAGAGAAACAAGTCATGCCAGACAAATCTAATCTCTTTTTTTGATAAAATTACCAGCTTGGTAGATGAGGGGAATGCTGTGGATATACTATATCTTGATTTCAGTAAGGCTTTTGACTGGGTTCCCCATGACATTGTTTCAAACAAGCTAGTGAAATGTGGGCTAGACAACATAACTGTTACATGGATTTGTAACTGGTTGACCGGCCAAACCCAAAGGGTGCTCAATAAAAGCTCCTTTTCATCCTAGAGAGAAGTGACCAGTGGGGTCCCACTGGGTTTTGTCCTAGGCCCAGTGCTATTCAACATCTTTATCAATGACTTGGATGACAGAATTGTGGGTATACATATCAAATTTGCAGATGACACCAAATTAGGAGGAGTAGCTACTACCCCTGAGGAAAGGATCAAATTTCAGAATGACATTAATAGAATAGAAAGCTGGGCCAAAGCTAACAAATTGAATTTCAACACAGAGAAATGTAAGGTACTGCACTTGGGGCGGAAAAATGAAATGCACAGATATAGGATGGGGGACACCTTGCTGAATGAAACGACATGTGAAAGGGATCTGGGAATCCAAGTAGACCATAAATTGAACATGAGTCAACTGTGCGAAGCGGCAGCTAACAAGGCCAATGCAATTTTACGCTGCATCAATAGAACTATAGTGTCTAGATCAAGAGAAGTAATAGTGCCACTATATTCTGCTCTGGTCAGGCCCCACCTGGAATATTGTCTCCACTTCTGGGCACCACAATTTTAAAAGGATGTTGAGAAACTGGAACGTGTCCAAAGGAGGCCGACCAAAATGGTGAAGGGTCTGGAAACCATGTCCTATGAGGAACAACTTAGGGAGCTGGGGATGTTTAACCTGGAGAAGAGAAGGCTAAGAGGTGATATGATAGCCCTGTTTAAATAATTGAAGGGATGTCATATTGAGGAGGAGGCTAGCTTGTTTTCTGCTGCTCCAGAGACTAGGACCTGGAGCAATGGATGCAAGCTACAGGAAAAGAGATTCCACTTCAACATTAGGAGGAACTGTAAGAGTTGTTCGACAGTGGAACAAACTCCCTCGGAATGTAGTAGAATCTCCATCCTTGAGAGTGTTTAAGCAGAGGCTGGATGGCCATCTGTCGGGGATGCTTTGATTTAGATTTACTGCATGCCAGGGGGTGGGACTGGATGGCCCTTTCAGTCTCTTCCAACTCTATGAGTCTATGTTTCTTAAGTCACAGAAGAAAAGATAGCAAAAAGGGAATCCAAAATGCATTTTTAATGTGTTTCCCCACCTCTGAGTTTCATCATAAAGCCTTCAGGCTTTTTGTAGATTAGATCCTTATGCCATATTGATAATTTCTCTTTGTTTTTCTCAGAGATTCAATTAAAGACTGAAGAAAGAGCTTGGACAAGGGAAGTGCTTTCTTCAGACATCTCCTCTGTCCCTTTAATTATGGATAAAATCTCAAGATTAACATGAGAAAACTTACTTTCACTTAAAATTTTGCCCTAAATCAAGTTGTTCCCCTAAACTACAGTAGATCACTGAGTCCATAGGAACCTGATAAATCAATACTGGTATAAATTCCATTAATCCCCTGGGTCTTTATTCATCTTTAGTTTAAATTAGAACAGCAATTACTTAGCAGACAATAAACCTCTTTGTGTGTGTGTCTGCTTTCAAGTCACCTGTGGACTTATGGCGATCCCATTAATTACCCATTCTAAAATTGAACGCAATATGTGCTTAAATGGGGGTCATTAATCCATTCCCTTCCTACATATTGCCATTATCCTCTACACAGGGAGAACAATCTGGAGAAGCAGAGAGCCTCCTCTACCCAAAGAGGTTGCTCCCTCAATGTGGAACTCTACTTTTGCAGAATTCCAAATCACATGAAGCGCTCCCCATGGATGAAACTGCTTCCCAGAGTCATCCTCCACATGTAGAGTGATGGAAATGCACACTCTCCCTTATTTAAGTTTTGGTGTGTCTTAAGACCAGTAAATCATTTGTGAGGATGAGAACAAATGAAATGAAAAAATGCCAAGTACCTTGAGCCTTACAATATTAGGACTATTATTCTAAAAATATCTAGAATGCCATAGATTCTACAAAGCTTTGTGCTAAAATTCCAAGAGTAAGCAAGCAAGTGAGCAAATTAGAAAGTTGTCCAGGAGGCTAATACCAGTCAGTCTTCTGCAATCCATTCCAAGGAGGATATAATGGCTACAACTGCAAGCTGCTTCTCATGCTGGATTTTTAAAGGTTCTTTTTAAATGGCTTTGTTTGAGTACTTATTTTAGTTGCTAAGAAACTACTTTCTCTTTGTTGGCTCCAACCATGAAGACAAAGAGACTGTCAAAGTAACATGCTATTTTGACAATAGCCATAACATGATCATAAAATGATACAGTATTTCTGAATTTCCCTTTTAAACATTTGCTAATGTGGCTTAAATACCATATTCATGCATATGACATATATACAAATATATACACACAGCAGCTATATTATGCGCACTCCTTAAATATACACACATAGTAAAAAACTATAACTCTCTCTCTCTCTCTCTCTCTCTCACACACACACACACACAGAGCATTTTTCTCTCTTTCCCTCAAGCTCATGCTGGCATACATGCACAGATAGACAACTGCAAATTCTGAAAGGAATACGAATTGAAGCTATCAGTTCTCAGTGATTTGAGATCAACAGCTTTTTTTACTGTCTCCTCTGTATTTTTTTTTAAAAAAATTATTTTATTGATTAAAAACAACATACATTGAAATTCCAACAAATCTGGTATATCTCTATTACATCTTATCTGTTGTCCCAGACAATTATAATCCATCCTTGCTTTCATTTCTCTTATTAATGTAATCCACCATAACTCATTGTTCTATTTATTTATGTTATCATCCTTCTTGATTTCTTTTTCTCTCATGTAATGTAATTGACATCATATTATTGCTTTCTGTTTAAATGCCAGTATTTTTTCAAAAAGTCATATACAATCTTCCAGTCATCCACCTCTTCTTTTTTGTTTTTTAATATCAGTGTCAGCGCATCCATATTCTTTAAGTCCAGTACTTTTTGTAACCATTCCTCTATGTCAGGTATTATCTTTTTCTTCCAATTTTTTGCTAGCAATATTCTAGCAGCTGTTATAAGGTAAAGCATAATTCTCCAGTATTTTTTTTCATTATCTTTTCCCAAAATGCAGTCATATTCAACAAATAAATTTCCGGTAACATAGGATACTGTATGTTTAACATTATTTGTATAATATGGTGTATCTTTTTCCAAAAACACTTAATTCGTGAACAACTCCACCACATATGATAGTATGATCCCTTTTTGTTATCACATTTCCAACATTTGTCTTTGCTCAATTTATACATCTTAGCAATTTTAACCGGTGTAAAGTACCAGCGATTAAACACTTTCAAATAGTTTTCTTTTAAATCTTGTGCAACTGTAAATTTGGCTGTCTTTTCCCAAGAGTTCTCCCAATTTTCCATCAAAATTATATGCCCTATCTCTTGAGCCCATTTCGTCATACTATCCGTTACATTTTCATTTTCTAATTCATATGCCATAAGAACCTTATAAAACTTTGCAATTTTACCTTTATCCTTTCCCCAAAAGATTTTGTCCAAATTATTTTCTGTTGTTTCAAATCCATCATTCATTACATCCTGTTTGAACTTGGATTTTATTTGTATGTAACCAAACCATTGTACCATTTTCCCTTCTTTTTCCAGCTCTTCTTTAGTTTTTATATCTATTTCCCCATTCAACTTTGTTTTTAATAAATCCCTATATCTTAACCAATCTTTCTTCATTTCCCATCTACTAAAGAAGGCCTCCTGAGTTGATACCCACAAAGGGATTTTTGAGTAATATCGTTTCCTGATTATGTTCCATATTCTAAATAGGGGTTTACGAATTGCATGATGTAGAAAATCTATATTAATCTGATGCCTCTGGTACCATAGGTACGCATGCCAACCAAATTGCATATTACATGATTCCACATTCAACAAGCTAATTTTATCCACTTTTATCCAGTCCTGAATCCACAATAACCCACATGCCCAAAAATAAATTTTTAGATCAGGTAGGGCACACCCTCCTTTTACACTTTCCTTCTTTAAAATTTGATGTTTGATTCTAGCTTTTTTGCCTTTCCATAAACATTTTTTAATATCTTTATTCCAATCCGTAAATACTTTATCCTTAACAATAATAGGTATATTTTGATATGAGAACATAATTTTCGGCAATAAATTCATTTTTATTGTTGCCACTCTGCCCAATAGTGACAACTCCATGTTGTTCCACATCAGTAAATCCTTCTTAATTTGAGTCCAAACTTTTTTATAATTATTTTCAAACAGTTCTATATTTTTGTTAGTTAACCAAATACCCAAGTATTTTACCTTCTTTACAACTTTAATCCCTGCTTTATTAGCCAATTCATTCTCCTTTTCCTTTTTCATGTTTTTTGTGATCATCAGTGTTTTTTCTTTCTTTATTTTGATACCAGAGTATTTTCAAAATTCTTTCAATTCCATTAACAAGCTGTCTATACTTTCTAATGAGTCCTCCAGAATTATTACCATATCATCCGCGTAAGCCCGGAGCTTGTATTCATACCCTTTAATCTTAGTTCCCTTTATTTTCCTATTATCCCTAATCACATTATTGAGAACTTCAAGAATTGTTATAAAAAATAAAGGGGAAAGCGGACATCCTTGTTTTGTTCCTTTTTCCACTGAAATATAGTCAGTTTTTTGTCCGTTTATTATTAATTGTATTTTCTGTTTTGTATATAAATGGGATATATTTGCCAAAAAGTGTGACTCTATTCCCATACTTTGTAATACTTTCAACATAAACTCCCATCGTATACTGTCGAAGGCCTTTTCGGCATCGACAAATACTAATGCCATTTCTTTTTCTTTGTAAATAGGATAATATTCTATTATATTTAATATCGTTCTTGTATTATATCTCAATTGTCTTTCCGGTAAGAAACCATTCTGATCATTATTAATGACCTTACATAAAATCTTTTTCTGCCTATTAGCTAGTAATCCTGTAAATATTTTATAATCAATGTTCAATAGGGCTGTTGGCCTATAATTTGACATATTTGTACTATCTTTGGCCAGTTACATACCGGCACGTTAGTGCGTGATGAGCACGCACTAGGGTTACAAAAGGGCGGTGCTTCCGCACCGCCCTAACCCTAGTGCGTGCCCGTCATGCACTAAATGGCGGCGGCCCTTCCATATGGCTGCTGCCGTGAGGATGTCACGGCCACGCCGCCTCTAGACGGGGCGGCGCGGACGTGACGTCCTCAATCCGTGGCAGGGCACCTAGAGCGCCCTTTCCACGGACCAGGAAGGAGCTCCGTTTTGGAGCTCCTTCCTGGTCTGCGGCGCCGCTTTGCTTCTCTGGGCGCAGCCTTCAGACGGCTGCACCCAGCGAAGCAAGGGAGAAAGGGGCCAAGTGGCCCCTTTCTCCCCCTCCCTGCCGCCGCGATGTGTCCTTGGGGCTTGAAGCCCCAAGGACACCCCTTTTCTGGCTGCAGGGAAGCGGCATTTTGCTGCTTCCCTGCAGCCCGAAAAGCGGAGGATCGGGGCCTCAGTGGCTGCCGGTGTAGCCGCTGAAGCCCCGATACTCCGGGGAAAGGGGCAGGTCCAGACCGCCCCAAATGGGCAGTCTATAACCCGCCTTTACCTTCTTTTGGAATAAGCGAGACATTGGCCAAATGCCACGTGTTCAGAGTTCCTTCTTCCTTAATGTTGTTAAATACTATATTTAATGCTTTTACCACTTCTTCTTCAAAGATTTTATACAATACGGATGTGAAGCCATCTGGCCCGGGAGATTTGTCCTCCTTCAACGATCTTATTACTTGTATCATTTCCTCCTTCTGTATAGGTCTTTCCAAGTCTTCTATTTATTCTTTCGTGAGTTTATTTTCTTTTATTCTAAATAATTCCTTATTTTCCCTTCCATGTCACTGTCTTTTATATTGTCTTTGAATAATTCCTTGTAGTACTCTTGAAATGCTTTCATAATTTCATCTTGTTTAGTTATAATTTTCTCACCCACTTTGATTTTATTTATCCTTTTATTATCCCTTTCCTTTTTTAATTTGTATGCGAGCCATCTTCCTGTTTTATTTGCACCTTCAAAATATTTTTGTCTTGTAAATTTTAACTTGTTGGCTAGTTCTTCTGTATTTTTTGTTGTATTTTATGTTTTATCAGGATATATTGTTTTTTAGTTTTGTTGGTAGCTTTATTTTGTCTTATTGCTTCTTCTAATTTTTTTAATTCTTGTCTGTCTTTTTCCTCTACTTTTTGTCTTTTTATTTCTGCACCTCTTTTAATCAAAAGACCTCGTGCCACTGATTTGAATGTGTCCCAAACTGTTTTAGCTTGTACTTCTTCTGTGAAGTTTTCTTTAAAAAAATAATTTATTTCCTTCCTCATAGTTTCTTTAAACTTTTCATCTTTGATTATTCTATCGTTTAATCTTCAATACCAATGTTTCTTTTCAACAGGTATTCTCAATGTTAATTCTATTTGGTTGTGGTCAGATAACACCCTGGGTGCAATATCCATCTTTTCTGTTTTTATAAGCATATTCCCGGTAACTAAAAATAAGTCTATCCTGGAAAAAGAGTTATATGATTCAGAAGAGAAAGTAAATCCTTTTTTATTCTCATACAAATATGACCAAACATCTGTTAAGTTGTATTCTTCTATCATCTTGAAACAAGCCTTTGGTAGCTTTCCCTGATTGTTTTTGACTTTTCTTTTAGATTGTCTGTCTCTCTATGGTTTCAGGACTCCATTAAAGTCTCCAGCCATAATCAAATCGTTTCCATTACATTTTGTTAAGTCTTTATTTAAATTTTTTTAAAATGCATTTTTTATTTTCTAGAGGAGCATATACATTAATTATTTCTATTTTTTCCTTTCCTACAGTGATTTCAATGGCAACATATCTGCCTTCTTTATCTTTAAAAATCTCCATTGCCTCATATTTCCTGCTAACAAATACTGCCACTCCTCTTCTCCTTTTTTTTTCATCAGAAGAATAAAAAAGACTTCCTAATTTTGGATTTCTTAAGTATTTTATTTCATTATCCCTAATTTTTGTTTCTTGAATACATATTATGTCCAACTGATTTTTTTCAAATGATGAAATATCTCCCTTCTTTTCTGGTTTTTATTCAGACCTTTTACATTAAGTGATCCAATTTTAATTCCTTTTGTCACCATCGTGTAAATATGTATCTCTATCCGATCACTCTTCTACCAGGTTTACCTCACCTTCTTCCAACTCTTCTCCTATTGAGCTTTGTCTTTCTAAATCAATATAAAGTAAATCTTCCTCCTCTCTTAATTCTGATGGATCTAAATCCTCATTACTTTTGTTTCTTTCTTCCTGAGACTTTCCTTCTTTTTTATTCCCATCTCTTTCTTTTTTAAGATTCCCCTCCTGCTCTTTTTTCAGCTGCCCTCTTAGTCTCTTGAAAAATTCTTTTGCTTTATCTATAGGATTTATTTTATATCTTCTCTGTTTGTATGTCAATGTAATGCCTTCTACCTTTTCCCAGTGATGTCTTTCCTTTGTAATAGTTGTGTAAGGAATCTGTATTCTTGTCCTTTTTTAAACACGTATGCAGATTAATCTCTAAATATCTCAATTTCTTTCCCTTCTATCACTAATTTCCCCTCATAACTTGTCTGGCATAATCTCTCTCGAACTCTTATATTTGTGAAACAAATTGCCACATCCCTAGGCAAGTTTCTTTCCCTTGCAAATGATGAATTTATTCTAAATATTTTTTCAACTTGCATATCCAAAAGGTCTTCTGTCATTTCCATGAATTTTGCTAACTCCGGTATTAATCTTTCAAATAGTTGCTCATTTTCCCTTTCTGGTAGTCCTCTGATTTTGGCACTCCTTTCCCTGTATCTAACATCTTGCATTAATATATCTCTTCTGTCCTGCTCTCTATCCTTTTTTATTTTCTCTATCTTTTTATCTAATTCTTTAGTTTTTTCTGTTATTTCCTCTACCTCCTCTCTTATTTCCGATACTTCTCTTGAGATCTTGTCTATTTTTTTTGTTAGACCCTCAATTTCTTTATGCATGTCAGACCTAATTTCCTCTCTAGTTTCCTTAAGTTTTTGTCTGCTCTGTATTTTAAATTCTCTCAACTCTTTTAATATTGTCATTGTAATATCAGTTTGTTTAGTCGGCAATTCCATTGATCCCCTTCTTGAATTTGAAAATTTTTTTGTTTGTCCAAATATTTGTGGTTGAGTTTGTGTTTGAGTTTCTGTTTTGGATCTTGTACCCGTTGCCATATCTTTACTAACTGCCAATTGACTAGACCAGTTCATGAATATCTTATCATCAAGTCCTTCTTCTTATTTATAACTTTTTCCTCCCTTATAACAATAATATCATTCAAATCAACAGTCAATCAATGTTTCTCTCAATTTGCATTAAGAAGAATGATTTACAGTCCGGGCTGTTTATCATGCAATTGTATTGGAACTTCTTTTCTTATTTCTTCCTCTCTTGTAGATGTAGAAAATAAAACGGGGAAAAAGGCAAACAGGAGCCAAAGGCTTTCTGTAGTGATAATGGCTACTCTGCGGCCCTCTCTTCCTCCCCCATCAATTTTCCAACTGAAAATTAGTAACAGGAAGTCAGCACAGGCCCCCTGCGAGCCCCCCAAAATAACCCTCCTTTGTGGGGTGGAAACCCAGGTTCCTAATAAGGACATGACTTGGGCGGTGGCGCTCGTGGGTGGCGGCACTGAGGGAGGAGGTGAGGCTGGAACAGCTGGGGCCATAAAGCCCCCAATGCTCCCAACTCCGGTGGCGGTGGCACTCGTGGGTGGCGGCACTGAGGGAGGAGGTGAGGCCGGAACAGCTGGGGCCATAAAGCCCCCAATGCTCCCAACTCCGGCAGCGGCGGTGCTCGTGGGCGGCGGCACGGAGGGAGGAGGTGAGGCCGGAACAGCCGGGGCCATAAAGCCCCCAATGCTCCCAACTCCGGTGGCGGTGGCACTCGTGGGCGGCGGCGCAGAGGGAGGAGGTGAGGCTGGAACAGCCAGGGCCATAAAGCCCCCAACGCTCCCAACTCCGGTGGCAGCGGCGCTTGTGGGCGGCGGCGCGGAGGGAGGAGGTGAGGCCGGAACAGCCGGGGCCATAAAGCCCCCAATGTTCCCAACTCCAGCAGCAGCAGCGCTCGTGGGCGGCGGCGCGGAGGGAGGAGGTGAGGCCGGAACAGCCGGGGCCATAAAGCCCCCAACGCTCCCAACTCCAGCGATCTCCCACGGACCTTCTGTGGTGGGAGAGGCGCCCCTTGGTCCATCGGTCTCCCAGGTGCCACCTATTGGGAAGGCAGATGAGAGGTGACGTGAGATACAGTCTCACTAGCCCTTCTGTTAGTGATAAGTCACTGTCTCCTCTGTATTAAAAGCAAGCAATTTCACCAATAATTGTAATTCTGTATCATCATGCTTGATATATGCACGTGTACATTGCAGTGAAATATAAACACAGAATCATATAACCACACAGTAGGAAGGGCATGCAAGGGCCATCTAGTCCAAAACTTTGCCATTTAAGAATACACAACTAAAGGATTATCAAAAGTTAGCCATCTGTTTAAAGACTGCCAAAGTAGGAAAGGCCAACACCTCAGATGCATACTATTCTACTTTTGAACAGCTCTTACAGTAAAGAAGTTAAGTTGGGATCTCATTTCTTTTAATGTCTAATAATCCTCCCCTGGACATTTTCCAGCTTTTCAATATGTACGATAATGAATTTGCATTTTGATGGTTTCCCATGTTAGAATTAAATCCCTGAGATAGAAAAGATACCTTACCCAGCAAAAAACCTAATGCAAGAAACTGGGATAGAAACATGAGAAAAGGTGACAAGGATGCTCTCCTGCACATGCCTTACAGAAACAATTGTGATTTTTGCAAAAAATAACACACTGGTGCAAATAAATAAATAAATACATCTGCTTGCTTGTATTACAATTTCTCTTGTTGATTTAAAGGGCAGAACTATATATATGAGAAATATATCATCCTGCTAGGGAGGAGGTTCAGTGGGGTTCAGTGAGCTGTGTGCCAAGATGAGCTTGATATCTTAATGTTTATTGATTGTACTTGAGCTCGCCTTTAATACAGAGGAAGAAGTAAAAAAAAGAAAAAAAAAGAAACGAAATAACATATTCATAACCAAATTATGTAACGATTCCCCACCACCTCACAATCCTTTCTTCCTATTTGACCCAATACCCCTTTGGATTTTGAAGGCCAGTAGCATGGATGAATGTTAAAACATAGGCCAAGTGGATAGTTAAACATCAACAAAAGTTTATTTTAAAACAGAAGGGTAAAATATAACTTGGACATGAAATCAATATTGTTGACTTGCTCGGTTACTTAGTTACCAGTTGGTTCTTAAATCTCTATTAGTAATAACTCTGCCATACAGGCTATACTATCACTCAAGAAATTATGTAACCCAAACCTCTCTCCCTGAGTCAGAACTACTACTGCCCCTCTCTGGACCTAATAGTTTCCTCCCTAACTATTCCCTCAGGAATTATCGGAACCCAGTCCTCTCCTGGACTCTACAGTTCCCTCCCTCTAATCCTAACTATCTTCACCAACTCCACTCCAGCCTTATCCCTCAGGATTCCAAACCCTAACTGACTCTCCCCAACTGCCAAGCGGAATCTTCAAACTCCTCAGCCAGCACCTGATTGGCTTAGGATCTCTGGCTTCTGATTGGCTGGTTTATAAGTCAGTTCATCACACGGGGGGGATCCGGAATGGATCCCCCACGTAAGGGAAGGGCGGATTGTACAACAACAAAAAGGGAAGAACAAGAGACCTGTTCACAAGAACTAGGAAATTAAAGGCAAGTTCAAACAAAGGGCTGGAATGATTTATGACAATAAAAAATAATATAATTCAAGACCAGGAAGGAATAAAAAGATACTGGAGGCAATACCAGAAGAGTTATATAAAAGAGATTAAAAACTAAGTATGCATGGAATGAAGACCCATATGAAGATGAACCCCAAATTCTAAAAAGCAGCTAAGTATGAAAGTTGGAATTGTACAAACAGTTGTATTTCCTATAACCATGTATGGATGTGAGAGATGGACAATTAAGGAAACAGAGAAGAAGAAAATCAATTCATCTGAGATGAGGGGATGGAGAAGAGTGCTGAGGATGCTACGCAGAGCCAAAACAACACCACCCCCAAACAAATGAATCCTTGAACAGATCGATGATGAAACTGAGGCTGTTGTACTTTGGCCACGTTATGGGAAGGCACGACTCAGTAGAAAAGACAATAAAGCTCAGAAGGTGGAGGGAAGTAGAAAGAGAGGAAGATCACATGCTAGATGGATGCACTCTATTAAGGAGGTTACAGGTATGAATCTGCAGAAGGTAAGCAGTGTAGTGAGGGATGGAAGTCTTGGAGATGTCTCATCCACAGAGTTGCTACAAGTTGAGATCCACTCAAAGATGGTTAACAACAACAAAAGAGGGTGCCAGTCATTTTTGCACTCTTTCCTGATAATGTCCCTGGTTTTTGTCCACACTTCCTCTGGTTCTTGATTGATTAGGTTTTATAGTACAGTGGATCCTTGTTATATGCTGGGGTTTGGTTCCAAGATCCCCCGTGTATAACAAAATCCGTGTATGCTCAAGTCCCATTAAGTATAATGACATAGCAAAATGGTGTCCCTAATAAAAAATGGAACATCAAGGTAAATTTATACTTTTTGGGAACATTTTCAAACCGTGTATGCTTAAATCCGTGTATAAAAAATCCGTGTATAAGAAGGGCCGACTGTAATGTCTTTGTTGCATGGTTTTAAACCCCTGAGGAATGTTCTTTAGTTTATATTTTGTTGCTATGATTGCTTTAGTGTCTTTCTTTAGCATTACTCTACTTTCTCATATTAACAGCTCAAGGTCATTGCCACAATCACTCCTGCTCTTGTTTTTGCAGAGTGAATGGTGTTTCTCCTTCTTCTGTTTTCAGCTTTATATCCTATTTTCTTTTTGTATTGGCTATCATCTGATGTTAACAAACATAGTCCTTGAAGAATATGGGGCTATACAGAGCGGCACTTTGTTCCGGCATGTGGGTAGGGTAAGAGCTGAGCATCTGCATGCTCCAAGACCTAACGACACCACCCAGGCGCCATTTGGCATGCACCCATCTAGACAGCGCACGTCATGATGACGCACCTTTGGTGCAGCGCCCAAATGGGTGCCTATGACACCCCTTTCAGGGAGCTAAAAACAAGCCACTTTTTGCAGCTTCTTTTTGCTCCCTTCAGTGACCGGATCTGTGCTGCAGTGTGTGGTTGCTGTGGTACTGATCCAGGGCAAAAAGGGGCGTGCATCCTGCCCATCTGTACAGCCTCTATGTTTGCAAAAACAAAAAAACAAAACCACAAAAATCTCCAGTAAGCTGTTCTTCTGCTTCATTTCTTGTTCCTAAGCCACATTCTCCAACAATTTTTGGTTCTACTCTGTTTCCTGCTTTAGAATGCAAGTCACCCATGATTATCAGCATGTTCCTTTTAGGTGTGTCCTGGAAACCTGGGCACCTTCTCTAATGAACTTAATTGGTTCATCATGATACAGTTAATCTGACTAGCTATATGACATTTTGGTATCATGACCAGCATGAGCCCTGTCTGGTTAGGATCTCTCACAAAGAAATGAAACAGAAATAGTTGCTGAATGTCATAGAATCACAGAATCATAAAGTTGGAAGAGACCAGAAGGGCCATCCAGTCCAACCCCCCTGCCATGCAGGAACTCTCAATCGAAGGATCCCCGACAGACCCAGACTCTGTTTAAAGATCTCCACAGAAGGAGACTCCACCACTCTCTGAGGGAGTGTGTTCTACTGTCGAACAGCCCTTAATGTAGCTTGCATTCATTGTTCTGGGTCCTGTTCACTGAAGCAGCAGAAAACAAGCTTGCTCCCTCCTCAGTATGACATTCTTTCAAATATTTAAACAGGGTTATCATATCACCCACATCTTAACCTACTCTTCTTCAGGCTAAACATCCCCAGCTCGTTACGTCGTTCCTCACAGGGCATGGTTTCCAGACCCTTCACCATTTTAGTCGCCCTCCTTTGGACACACTCCAGTTTCTCAACATCCTTTTTGAATTGTGGTGCCCAGAACTGGACACAGTATTCCAGGTGGGGCCTGACCAAAGCAGAATAGAGTGGCATTATTACTTCCTTTGATCTAGACACTATATTTCTATTGATGCAGCCAAAAATTGCACTGGCCTTTTTAGCTGCCGCATCACACTGTTGACTCATGTTCAACTTGTGGTCTACTTGGACTCTTAGATCCCTTTCACATGTAGTCTCCTTAAGGCAGGTGTCCTCCAACCTATCTGCTTGCAGATTAGGACTCCCCTTTTCTCTTCTCCCCCAAAGCTCAGTTCCCTCAATGTTTTTCAGAGGCACTCCAACTCTCTGTAGTATATTTGGTGGAGTGGTGCTGCTGAGAAAGAGAAATTATTTATGTCAGCAGCATTCCTTCTGCTGGTGGACAGACATTGTTGAATAAAAGCTACTACAGGAAGAAGATGCATATTACTTCCATCCCAAGAATTTTTCAATAGTCAGTTCACATATTCACGTGAAGGCATTCATGCCAATGTGTATAAGAACTGCAGGACCACCATCACTGCCACCACTCTCCCCACCCCCTGCAACCAGCTTTTGTTTTGGGCCCCAGCATGGATCACCTTCTGTCTCCAGTTTTATTTATAATGATGATAGAAGTTATATTAAAGAAAATAAGAGAAGACAATCACATTAAAGGAGTACAAATCAAGAACCACCATTTTAAGTTAAGAGCCTTTGCAGATGATATAGTAATTTTTTTAAGATAACCCTATCAGCAGTATCTCTAGACTAGAGGAAACCCTGGAAAAGTTTTGCAATATGGCAGGATTCAAAATAAACAAAAAAAGTGGCATTTTGATGAAAAAACTCTCCAAAACAGATGAAAAAGAATTAGAGAAGAAAACAGAATTAAAAGTAGTGCAAAAAGCAAAATATCTGAGAGTTACAATTACAAACAAAAATTCTGAATTATAAGAAAACAACTATTTTACAACTTGGGAAAAGGTTAGAAATAATTTGAAAAAATGGAAAAAAACTTACAATTGTCACTACTTGGAAGAACAACCTTAATACAAATGCATGTGCTCCCTAAAATGATCTTTTTCCCCCAGACAATCCCTGTCATAACATCCAATAATATATTTAAATTGTGGAATAAAGATATCAGGGATTATATCTGGCAGGGGAAAAAATCCAAGATTAAACTAGTCAGTTTACAGGACCGTAAGGAAAAAGGTAGGCTGGGTTTACCCAATCTACAAATCTATTAGAACGCATGTGCCTATACCTGGATAAAGGACTAGATAAATTTAAGTAATGAAGAATTATTGACCTTAGAAGGAGTTAATTTAGAAAAAGGTTGGCATGCATATCTTTTATGAGGAAAAAGAACTTAAAGAGTGGAATAAACATATGATAAGGAGAGTTTTGTTCAAAATTTGGAAAAAATTATAAAAGATATTTTTATATTAAAATACCGAGATGGAACTCTGTTCAGGAAGCTTTCTACAAATCAGAAAAACCTCACAAAGAGAAGTGGATCACCTATAAAGACATATTAATAAAAACAGAAAATGGAGAGGATATTAAAACAGTAGACAACTTAAAAAAGAAGGAATAGGAATTTAATGGCTCTCTTACTACAAATTGAGAGAGAGATATAAAAAAGACAAGAATGCTATCGGAATCAAAACAGAATTACATACTTTAGATAAGATACTATTTAAGGGGGGAAAAACATATGATAACCAAGGTGTATAGGATACTACTGGATACAACACAGAAATGAAACCCCAATTGTAATTATTAAACATTACAGAAGACCTTAAGGGGAAACTAAACGGAGAAGAGATAGATGTTGTACTGTATCTAAAGACACTTAGTCTTTGCAAAATATTGGAAAGGGGGAGGAAACAATTTACAGGAAGAATGGTCAATAAAGGTAAACGAATTGATGGTGATGGATAAGGACAGGTTGCTCACCTGTAACGGTATTTCTTCGAGTGGTCATCTGCGAATACATATAAATGGGTTGTACTGCGCCTGCGCAGTGCCTTCGGAAACTTCTGGAATCACTAGGCAAAGTACTCTTTGCAACATATAGAAACTTTTTGGCGGTAACCCCGCCCATCCCTTATAAAGCCCCTGCTTTCCCACTCTTTCCCCAGTTCCTTTTTTCCGCCGCGTTAGCTGCTTAGGGAACTTCGCTCTTGAGAAATCTCAGTTTGGAATCACGGACCTGACCTCGGACTGTTATTTGACCACTCTTTGCTTGACCCTCAACTGACCACTTGGCTTTGACTTTGGACTCTCCGTTCTGCCCGCTCCTTCTGATTTGGCAATCTTCCTGGACCGGCACTGACCATCGGACTGTCTGACTACGAGTTGTAAGTGGACCATGCCATCGGTCCCCTTCAAGAAATGTTCCGTCTGTGGGGGTAAGATTCCTGGCCAAGACCCCCACTCCGCTTGTCTTCTCTGTTTGGGCGAGGCACACGTTCCTTCATCCTGTGCCTTGTGTAAATCACTGACACCTCAGGCCAGGAAAAATAGGGAGACTAGACTGAAGGCCGCTATCTACACGAAGGTCTTCACCGTGGACGCTATGTCTTCCTTATCTTCTTCTTCCATGGCCGCAAACCCATTGCCGGCCCTGCCCGAGACTCCGGCCCAACTTGTACCCGCTGAAGCTGGGATGACTGGGGAGGTCGCCGCCACTTCTTCAGCTGTCCCCCAAACCTCCCAGGATGCCCCGGAGACCGAGGCCCCGGTGGAAGGCGCCCCTCGATCCTCGAAGAAGGACAAGCAGGAGAAGCGCAAGAAGGGCTCGAAGGAGGGCCGCGCTTCAGACAAGGATTCGAGCTCCCACAAGGGTTCTGCCTCGAAATCCTCTGTCTCTCAAGCCTCTACTGCCAAGGCTGTGAAATCTCCAGACCCTGCCAAGGCCCAGGCCACCGTGCCGCTGGCGCCTTCGGCCTCCAAAAAATCCCGTACGAGGTCCCCGGAGGGAGGACACTCGGCCGCCAAGCGCCACCGCTCCAAGAAACGGGATATGGATGGGTCGAGACACAAGGAGGCCCCCCGAGAGCCATCGGATGTCGACCGAAGGCCTTCTGATCCCCGCTCCGCGGCAAAAGCTCTCCTGGCTTCTGAGGCCGTCGACACCCGTCCTGGGCGTTGAAGCTCTTCCCCATCTGGGTCCCGGCCTCTCTCGACATTCCGTCATGCTTCGGAGGACATCATTATGGACCTCTCCGAGCCAGCCTCACCTGCCAGCCCGAGAGACGACAGGCGATCTCCCACTCCGATGCCCACGTCGGTGGTCCAGCGTGCTTTGGTACATCGGGTCGCTTCACCATCTCCTCCACGTCCCTCGGAGCCCGACTATTTTTATGACGAGGAGACTAACACCTACTACATGGCGGTCTCCCATGACTCCATCAGATCCCGCTTCGGTGCGCCTGTCGAGAGATCTAGACCACGTGCATCCTCCAGGCCCTCCCGCACGGCTACAGCTCCACCTAGCCGCATCTCGACAGCCACTGACCTCGAGGTCGTTGATCTTGACTCGAGGCAGGAGACATCCTCCCAGGCTCGCTACCATCCCAGAGACGACTCGGAGGCCTCGTCAGACGACGACTACCGGCCATCTAATCAAGAGTTTGCCCAGCCGGGTGCAGTGTCCCCTTCGGACGACGTACGCACGTTTGCCGAGCATGTGATCAAGATGGGAAATGCTCTGGACATCCAATTCTCTCAGGCAGAGGACGAGGCCTCGGATCCAATTGAGAGGAGAATTCACGGCAAGCTTCCCACACCGCCTGCCATCCCTCTTCTCCCCTCGTTGGAGAAGCTAGCCAAACGCTCATGGGCAGCTCCCGCATCGACAGCTGCTAGTAACAGGAAGATTGAATCCCTGTACAGAGTGGCCCCACACCCGACACGGCTGTTAGAACATCCTTGCCAGAACTCGGCCATCGTGGAGGGTTCCCAGCGCACCTCCACACCGAAAGCTTCCCTTATGCCTTCGGACAGAGAGGCTAAGAAGATTGATGCCCTCGCTAAGGCCTATTTTTCTTCGGCTCTAGGGATGAGAGTAGCTAATTACAGCGCGTGTATGGGCGCATACATACAGTGGCTTATGGAGAAGATCTCCCCCCTCATTCCGGACCTTCCGGACGACTCCCAGGGCATCCTCTCTGAGGTCCAAGACGAGGCACATTCAATTGGAAGCTGGATCATTACATCGGCCAGACATTCTACTGATTGCGCCGCAAGATCCATGTCGGCGGCCATTGCCCTACGGAGGCACGCATGGTTGAGGTCCTCCGACTTGAACCAAAACGCCCGCTCCACCATTGAGGACATGTCCTTTGACGAAGACGGCCTCTTCCATCGTGAGACGGATGAGAAGTTAAACTTCAAATACAGGATGAGAACCGCAGCCAAGAAACACGGTATGTCGGCCTCTCCTCAAACTTCCCGCAAACGCTTTACGGGCATCCGTCAGTGGTATGGTCAGGGCCAGAGACCCTATCAGCAGGACCGTCCGTTCCAACGCCAGGACCAGTCCAGGCAGCGCTACCCCTCGCAATCCTCTTCTTCCTCGGGCCGTCGCTCTGGTTCTAAATATAAAAAGAACTACAGGAGACAGGACCCCGAGCAAAGTAAGAAGAGGAATTGAAGGGATGCCGCGTACTCCGTCGTTCCCCCCTTCCCTGTCTTTCTGGATAGACTAAGGCCATTTTCCACCGTCTGGGCCTCAATTTCCACCGATTCTTGGGCACTCACCATCGTCCGTAGGGGTTACGCCCTTGAATTCGAAGAACTCCCGCCAACTGGGGGTTTCCTTTCCACCTTACCCTCAGACACCCTTCTCGACGACGTACGCACCCTTCTAGCCAAAGGCGCCATCTCACCGGTCGACGCCATAGACATTCCTAGATGTTTTTTCTCTCGTTATTTTACGGTCCCGAAAACCGATGGTGGTATCAGACCCATACTAGACTTGAGAGCCCTAAATGTTTACTTGTCCTACAGGCGCTTCCGTATGGTAACACTTGCCTCTATTTTGCCTTTGTTGTACCAGGGCTTGTGGTTTGCGACAATCGACTTAAAGGACGCCTACTTCCACGTGAGCATCCGCGAGAGCCACCGCAGGTTCCTAGCCTTCGCCGTCGGGACCGACACTTACAGATACAACGTCCTCCCGTTCGGTCTGTCCACAGCTCCTCGAGTTTTCACCAAGTGCATGGCACCTGTGATATCCCACCTGCATCGCCGCGGCATCAGAGTTTTTCCGTACCTGGACGATTGGCTAATTGTAGCGCCTTCAGACCGAGAGCTCAGCCGTCACATTGCCAAAACCTTAGAGCTCCTACAAAGCCTGGGACTGGTCGTAAACCTCGAAAAGTCCCAACTGCTGCCCACCAAGCGCATAAGGTTCATCGGCTCGACCCTCGACTCAAACACTTGTGTAGCATCCTTGCCCTCCGACCGCTTCCGAACTCTCGCCCGAGCTATAGGCAGGTGTGTCAGCCAAAGAAGGGTCGTCGCCAGGGACGTCCAGGTAGCCCTAGGACATATGGCATCAACAACCTTTGTCACGCCGTGGGCAAGACTTCGGTCTCGGCCCCTCCAGTCCTGGTTCCTGTCCGTCTTCGACCCGGAGACAGACCATCCATCACATCGCCTCACGATCCCAAGGCCGGTCGCCCGCTCCCTCCACTGGTGGCTCGACTCCCGGAACGTTTGCGCCGGCATGCCCTTTTTGCAACCCCAACCGGAGGTTGTGTTGACCACCGATGCATCAGAAGACGGATGGGGAGCCCACACCCTGGGCCTGTGGGCCAAAGGCCAGTGGTCCCAGGACGAAAAGATGCTACACATCAACGCCCTAGAGCTAGTGGCAGTACAGAAGGCTCTCAGGGTATTCGAGTCCTCCCTATCCAACAAGGTTGTTCAGCTCAGGACGGACAACACCACCGTTATGTATTACCTGAACAAGCAGGGAGGAACCAGATCACGCACTCTCCTCGACATCACTCTCGAGGTTTGGGACTGGTGCATAGATCGGAACATTCTCCTCCAGGCGGTACACCTGCCGGGCATCCAGAATGACCTGGCGGATCTTCTCAGCAGGTCTCCGTCTCAATGCCACGAATGGAGACTGCACCCCGACACGGTGCGCGACCTCTTCAGTCGATGGGGAACCCCACAAATAGACTTGTTCGCGACTGTCCACAACACCCATTGTCCCCAGTTCTGCTCCCGGACGCCAAACGAACACTCCCTCGGGGACGCGTTCGGGTTCCAGTGGTCGGGGGCCATGATTTACGCCTTCCCCCCCTTCCCGCTGATCACCAGGACAGTCTCCAAGATGACATCGGATGCTACCAATGCCATCCTGATCACCCCATGGTGGCCGGGACAACCGTGGTTCCCTTGCCTCCTCCACCTCTCCCGGGCCAACTTTCTCCGGATCGAGCACAGACCGGATCTGCTCACGGTTCAAGGGGGTCACCCGGACATCGAGACCCTTCCCCTAGTTGCGTGGAGGATCCATCCCTAGCACGGCTCCCGGCTCCCATACGCAGAGTCATCCTAGCTGCCCACAAGCCAGCGACTCGGAAGTCCTATGCTCTAAAATGGAACAAGTTCCTTCAGTTCCTGGCCGACAGGCAACTGTCTCCACCCCAAGTCACGACACCGGTAGTCTTGGACTTTTTGATGTCTCTGATTGACTCAGGCCTCTGCCTCACCTCCGTCAAGTGCTACTTGTCGGCCATTTGTTCCTTCTTCCAGTTCGATGGGAGGCCCTCCTTTTTCAAGGACCCCCTGGTGAAGAGTTTTCTTAAGGGATGCAGCAACCTTCACCCGCAGGCATCTCTACCTCCCCCGGCCTGGAGCCTTGATGCGGTATTGGGAACATTACAATCGAAACCGTTCGAACCCTTAGCCACCACGGACATTAGACTTCTAGCCTGGAAGACGGTTTTTCTGGTAGCCATCACCTCGGCCCGCCGTGCGGGCGAGCTCTGTGCCCTGCGCCGAGACCAGCCATACCTGAGGTTTCACCGGGACAAGGTAGTCCTCAGAACAGACATTACCTTCCTGCCCAAGGTTGTTTCTATGTTCCACATGTGTCAGGACATTGTTCTCCTGACCCTGGCCCCGAACCCGACTACCGATGCCGAACGGGCCCTGCACACCCTGGACGTTCGTAGAGCCCTGGCCTTTTACCTTGACAGGACTAGAGACTCTAGCCGCTCCGAAAGACTGTTCCAGTGCTATTCGGAGTCCAAAAAGGGACTGCCTGTCTCGGCTCAGAGACTCTCTAAGTGGGTGTCTAACACCATTTGTTTATCCTATGAACTTTTGGGTAAACCTTTGCCAGCTAGGGTTCGTTCTCACTCCACGAGGGCAGTTGCAGCATCCTCTGCTTTTTTGTCAGGTGTGCCCCTGGATGACATCTGCAAGGCTGCAGTATGGTCTCAACCTCTTACCTTTATCAAGCATTACAGGTTGGACGCCAGGGCCAGAAGGGAGGCAGCCTTTGGGAGGGCTGTCTTATTGTCTGGGTTACATTGACTATGGACTGGGGTGCATTGTGTTGTATTCTATTGCATCTCTCCAGACCAAGATAATTATTTCTAACTGCAAGGTTTCTGAGCTCATGGACCTATTGGTTTGAGTTCATAGAGCTCTGGTTTGGTTTTTTGTCTTTAATTTATGGTGAGATAATAATAACATCACTTAGACCACTACCTTGTGTGGGTTTTTTTTCTCTCTTTCACTTTATTGAGATGTAATAACAGTGTTTGGAGACACAGGTGATATGACACTCCCTCCTCCGTCAACCTTAGCTTGCTAGTCTCAACCCATTTGTATGATTCGCAGAGACCACGAAGAAGAAGGACAGGTTGCTCACCTGTAACGGTATTTCTTCGAGTGGTCATCTGCGAATACATACAAATCCCGCCCATCCTCCCCTCAGTGTCCTGCTCTATATTGGCTCACCCTTATCGCCTACTTGGCGGAAAATTGCGGAACTGGGGAAAGAGCGGGAAAGCAGGGGCTTTATAAGGGATGGGCGGGGTTACCGCCAAAAAGTTTCTATATGTTGCAAAGAGTACTTTGCCTAGTGATTCCAGAAGTTTCCGAAGGCACTGCGCAGGTGCAGTACAACCCATTTGTATGATTCGCAGAGACCACGAAGAAGAAGATAACTATGACGTATCAATGAGAAAACAGAACAAAATTTTCAAAGAAAATAGGGAAAAGTTAACAAGCTATGGGACTAAGTCCGAATAATTTAGGAACTAAGAACCTTTCTCATCCACTTAATCATAAGGGGTTTTTTATGATTAATGTATTACCTCTATTTTGTCTGGAGCTGGGGGAACAACAGATCTATTATAAAATCCAAAATAGTAATTTTACGCTGATTATAAGCAAGACCAAATAACGGACGATAACAGAGTACAATGTTATCTATCTGTTCAGGGTATAAGCCAGGCCCACGCTATATCTATATCTGTAAATAAATTATTGTTATGTATTTTATGTATCTCTCTCTCTCTCTCTGGCTTTTCTTCGTGAAAGAAGATTCAGGAAGGACTCATCCCATGCCTTCTAGAAGCGCGCTAATGACTAAAAAGGCCGATCTGAGATAAATAAGTCTGTTTGCGGAAAGCATAGCAGAATGTCTCCTTGGGTGATGTTTCCAAGTTGTGGTTCTTTCTGTGTTGCCGTTTCTCTTCGAGACTCGTTCGGCATGAGTTTTCGAAAAAGGCTGCAGCATCATAGTTAATACATCTCCATGCCTCCCGATGTGAGGCCAGGGCAGACCATTGTTGGTGATCGATTTGGCCAAGCCTGAGGTGTTGTTTCAGGGAGTCCTTGTATCTCTTCTTTGGGGCACCCCTCTTATGCTGACCCGTGGCGAGTTCACCATAGAGTATTATTTTTGGGAGGTGATGGTCCTCCATCCTAGAAATGTGCCTTGCCCAATGCAGCTTCATTCTCAATAGCATGTCCTCAATGCTGGTGATCCCTGCTTGCTCAAGGACAGCAACATTCGTCACATAGTCGGTCCAGTGTATTTTAGAACTGATGAAAGTTTTTGAGGAGGCGTAGGTGTTGACGATAGGTGACGCATGTTTCAGACCCATAAAGTAGAATAGACAGTACAATGGCTCTATACACACTGATTTTTGTGCTTTGCCTCAAGTGTTTGTTACTCCATACTCTTTTGTGAAGCCTTCCGAATGCACTATATGCCTTTGCTAGTCTATGATCGATCTGTTTATCGATCTTGGCGTCTGAGGAGATGATGCTTCCCAGGTAGGTGAACTGCTGGACAGACTTAAGCACAGACCTGACTACAGTAATGTGGGGATGGTAGTGTTCTTCCTGAGGTGCAGGCTGGTAGAGAACTTCCATTTTTTTCAGGCTGACTTCCATCCCAAAAAGCTCTGCAGCTGTAGCAAAGCAGGATGTTGGGCACTGCAGAGCTGCTTCTGTATGGGCAACAAGGGCAGCATCGTCAGCAAAAAGCAGCTCACGGACTAGATAGTTTAGAGTCTTGGTACGAGCCCTCAGATGACCTAAGTTAAACAAGCTACCATCAGTAAAGTAGCGTATATAAATGCCGTCTTCTTTTTCGAAATCTGCCGTAGCCCTTTGGAGCATCATGCTGAAGAAGATTGTAAATAGAGTTGGAGCGAGAACACAACCTTGTTTCACACCATTAGTTATTAGAAAGGGCTCTGAAAAAGCATCGCCATATCTGACTTGACCGTGCTGGCCTACATGTAGCAAGATAATCATTTTAAGGAATTTAGAACATCCTAGTCGTTTCAGGATTTGCCACAGACCTTTTCTATTCATAGTGTCGAAGGCTTTGGTGAGGTCAAGAAATTCTGCTCTCTACATTTCTCTTGCTGTTGTCTAAGGGCAAATACCATATCTGTAGTGCTCCTATTAGCTCTAAAGCCGCATTGGCTTTCGGGCCTTCCGGGTTGGATTGGTGGCAATGGCGGATCGCCTTTTGGAGGCTCCCAAAGGCGAGATCTCTGTGTGGGGATTCCCCCTAAATCTAACGATTCAAAACTAAAAATTCTACAAAATAAAAAGGGGGATTCCCCATCCTTTGCAAAAGGAGGGGTTACCTGGCTCACGGAGAGCTCCTGAAGCCCCCAAATCGGCGGTGCGGAGACAGAGACGGGGGAAGCCGTCTCGCTGCTGCGAGGGAAGGGAGAAGGAGACGGAGCCAAAAGGAACCATGCAGATTGAAGCCGTGTAAAGCGACCGGCGAAAAACCACCACCAACTATAAAACAAGACTGAGTAAGCTAACTAATAATAAGAAATCCTTGCATTTAAGGGAAAAACAAAGGGGAAAATCCAACAGAACAAGCTACTAAAACAATCTGAATGGCATCCTAAGAGCTAAGGCACTCTAAGGAGAGAAAGCAGCGGGGAAAGGAGAAGGAAAAGGAGTTGCAACAATAACAACTAAGTGATACTAAACAACAAGAAATCTCTTTCCTAGACCTTGTTTTGACAGCAGAAGTGAAGAGAGGGGTGATAATAAGAACTGTGAAAAGCGAAAAAAGTGCAACAGTTGGTTTCCCCTCTTCAAAGGAATTAATACTTTAAATTTGTAAAGAAGGCTATTGGGGAGGGGGAAATAAAAAGGGGGAAGAGAATATCATCCCCTTTCGATTGATGAAATAATACTAATACAAAACAAGGGAAAGCCTATAAAGAAATTCTGGCTTGCAGAGCTTTAAAAATTAAGTGGAA
The DNA here is from genome assembly GCA_023333645.1 of Sceloporus occidentalis. Classification (NCBI taxonomy): domain Eukaryota; kingdom Metazoa; phylum Chordata; class Lepidosauria; order Squamata; family Phrynosomatidae; genus Sceloporus; species Sceloporus occidentalis. Next base: position 123,868,353 of record JALMGF010000003.1, read on the forward strand.
AAACCAAAAGTAAGCTACAATAATTATTTGGGACAGACCCTTTGACTTTTTTTTGTGAACATTCTAAAGGCTTTAAACTTAAAAGCTGGCCTGAAAGTTTATTGCAAAGCAGTAACAAAAAACAAGTAGGCTTGGGCTGCAGCTGTGGACATTCCAGCTTTGAAGATAAGAAAAGATAGCCAGCCAAAACAGCATCAAATTCAAGGGCACTTAAGGATCTGATTTAGAAATTGGGATTACAGTGACATCTAGTGGGAAAGGAGATTACTTAAAAGTGGTCTAAGTTTATAAAGTAAATTACAACACCTGGTGGCAAAAAGGAGTAAATTCAACAAATAAAAACAGAAGGGAAAGGAAAGAACATAACTAAATAAATATATTTTAAAGAGATAAGACAACAAAGCTGTGGCATTGTTGAAACTACATAAGAGGGGGAATAAAAAAATAATAAATAAAATAAAATAAAATATAAGGAAGAGAAAAAGAAAAGAAGAGGAGATGGCAATGTCACTTAGAAAATTCAACACCACACAGACTAGTGCCCAAAATAGAAGACCATCATTGGAATTCAACACAAAGCAAACAGAACAATCTGCAATTTTAGAAGAAATTAAAAAATTGGGCCTAGAAATGCAAGACATGAGACAGGAAATGAGGGATATGAAGACAGATTTGAAACGAGAATTTAAAACAGAGATTAAGGGTCTAAAACAATCTATGGAAAAAGTAACAAAGGATTTAAAGGCGACAGATACCAAAGTTGAGATATTGGAAGTTAAAACAAAGGAATTGGAGGACAAAACATTACAATTGTCATTGGAACAAGAAAAAGAAAAAGACTTAAAAGCTATTGCAGATTTGAAATCTAGAGAACGTTGTCTTAAGATTAGAGGCTTGAGAGAACTGCAAAACGAAAATCTCTATGAATATATAATCCCAATTTTGGCAGACTTTGTTGGGATCCCATGTTCGGATTTAATTAAAGAGGTGGACAAGACATTCAGGATTAACTCTAGGACCGCGAGAGAAAGAAATTTACCAAGAGACATTTCAATTTATTTTATAAGGACAAGAACTAAAGAACTGATCTTAGAAAAAAGCTACGAAAAAAGACTTGTGGTAGACAAGGAGGAATTGATGATCCTGAAAGACATACCAGCGAGAATATTGAGGAGGAGAGCGGACTACATATTATTGACATCATCCCTAAAGAGGCACAATATTCCTTATAGATGGGAAGTACCTGAAGGTGTATCATTTACATATAAGAAAAAAAGACTGAGAATTAATACACTGAGCAAAGCAAGAGAATTTCTGATGACTTTGAAGAAAAACCAAGCACCGGAGGAAACGGACAATCTAAGCCAACATTCAGAAGAAGAAGAAGAAAAAGACAGTCGAAAAGACCAGAAGGACAACTCAAGAACACCAGAGGAGAGCGAAGAAGAAGGGGAGACACTGAATGAGACTTAAGATAAGTATTACAAATAATTAGATTTCTGGAGGGATAAAATGAAATTCAAAATATTATCTTGGAATATCAAGGGACTAAACATTCCTAGTAAATGCAAAAAAACTTTTCAATTTTTAAAAAGGAAAAATTGGGATATAATATGCCTCCAGGAATCTCATATTAGAAAATCAGAAACGCATCTTTTGAAAAATAGGAGTTTGGGTAAAGAATATGTCTCTGCTAATGAATCAAAGAAAAAAGGTGTTGTAATTTACGTAAATTCAAATATACCATCTGTAGAAATTATAAATGATAAAGAAGGTAATTATGTGGGAATAGAAGTGAAACTAGATAATCAAAAATTATTGATAATTGGGGTCTATGGCCCATTAAACAAAAAAAAAACAAACGAATTTTATCAAAAACTATGAATGAGGTTTTAGACTTAAACTATGAGGATATTATCATGATGGGGGATTGGAATGGAGTTCTAAATCCGACCTTAGATAGGAGATCAAAAAAAGTAATTAAAAAGGTCCAAGGTAAACTTCCTAATAAATTTTACAATATGATTGAAAATTTGGGTTTAATCGAGGCATGGAGATATAAATATGGGGAAAAAAAAGAATTTACTTTTTATTCACATAGACACAAATCATTCTCTAGGTTGGATATGTTCTTTATAACTAAAAATTGGGCGAAAAACATTGAAAAAATAGAGACTATGGCAAGAAGCATTTCTGATCATAACCCAATTGTGATGGAAATTAAAATTGGTGGGAAAACCTTTTCATGGAGATTAGATGATAACTTATTAAAAAGAAATGACACGTTAGAAAAAGCAAAAAAAAACTTTAGAAAACTATTTTAGGGAGAATTTAGGAAAAGGAACGGAAGAGGATATAGTCTGGGAGGCAGGAAAATCTGTTATGAGAGGATTCTTTATACAGGAACACATATGGAGAAGGAAAAAAAGGAACCAAAAAATTAATAAAATTAGTGAGGAAATTAGGAAAAAAGAAGAAAATCTTAAAGATAATCCAGAAGATAGAGAAATAGAAAATGAAATTAAAATCCTTCAAAACCAAATATCAATGTGCTTAATGGAGGAAGTAGAAAAAAAATGAAATTTGCAAAACAATATCATTTTGAAAATGCAAACAAATCAGGAAGATGGCTAGCGTATAGATTAAAAAAGAAAGGGAGAAAAATTACATAACGAAAATTAAATTAGGAGAGGAAGAGGTAAGAGATGAAGAGAAAATTAAGGAAATTTTTTATAATTATTATAAAAATCTATATGAGGAACAGAACATAGATATACAACAAATTAGGACATATATAGACAGTATAAGTCTACCATCAATAACAGAAGAACAGATTGATAATCTGGAGAAACCAATAACTAAAGAGGAAATTCAACATGTGATTAAAGATCTGAAGATAGGGAAAGCCCCAGGTCCTGATGGATTTACAACAATATATTATAAAAAATTTGAAGATCAATTAATTATCCCATTACAGAAAATGTTAAACAATATTTGTGTTAATAAATTTCCGAAAACTTGGAAAGAAGCGAATATTACTTTAATTTTGAAACCTGGAAAAGACCCACAAGAAATTAAAAATTACAGACCAATTTCTTTACTAAACACTGATTACAAAATTTTTACGGCCATATTAGCAAACAGATTAAAACAGGTTATTAAAGAATGGATTGGAGAAGAACAAAATGGGTTTCTTCCCCAAAGGTATTTGAAGAAAAATATAAGAACCATGATCAATATTATTGAACTATTCAAAGATAAAAAAGACAGGGAATTGGCTATTATATTAATTGATATGGAAAAAGTATTTGATAAAGTTAATTGGAACACAATTTTTGAAATTTTAAAAAAGGTAGGAATTAAAAACAAATTTATGAATTGGATAAAAGCTATTTACGAAGAACAAGAAGCATGCTTGATTATAAATAGAGAAAAAACCAAAGCTGTAAAGATCAAACAAGGTAGAAGACAGGGATGTCCACTTTCACCTTTATTATTTATCATGGTTATGGAAATACTAATTAGAAAATTAGGACAGAACAAAGAAATTAAAGGAGTTAACAATAAAGGGATTGAATTTAAATCATCCGCTTTTGCAGATGACTTAGCCATCTTCTTAGAAAACCCTATAGGGAGCATTAGAAATCTACAGAATGAATTAAAAGAATTTGAAATGATATCTGGACTTAAAATAAACGAAAGTAAAACTAATATATTGACGAAAAAATTGAAAAAAACTGTAGAAAAGGAATTGATGGAAATTTCTGGTTACAACATAACAAAAAAAGCTAGATATTTGGGAATAGAAATTACTACCAATAATATGGATTTATTTAAAAACAACTATACTAGACTTTGGATGCAAATCAAAAAAGATATCGAAAATTGGAAAACATTAAAACTATCCTTGTTAGGAAGAATAGCGTGTATAAAAATGAATATTCTACCAAAAATATTATTTCTTTTCCAAACAATACCAATTATATTAAAAGAAAAACTTATTCAAAATTGGCAGAAAGAATTGACAAAGTTTAATTGGCTGGGAAAAAAACCTAGAGTTAGAATGAAGACTCTTCAGGACGTAAAGGAAAGAGGAGGTTTGGCGGTACCAGATTTAAAGGTTTATTTTCAAGCAGCGTGTTTAACGTGGGTGAAAAATTGGCTAGAATTGAAAGAACAAAAACTACTAAAATTGGAAGGAAACAAATTAAGCTTTGCATGGCATGCTTTTATATTATAACAAAGTAGAAATTGATAGAGAATTTAATAATCACTGTATTAGGAAACCACTGCTATGGATTTGGAAAAAAGTTAGAAAGAAAATTGGGGAAAAAATTACATTGGATACTTCGCCGCAGGAAGCTTTTCTTTGGAGGGAAAAAGGGGTAGTAAAAAACTGGTTAAGATATAGAGATTTGTTAATAAAGGAATCAAACAATTATAGATTTAAAACTGATGATGAATTAAATAACCAAAATTATAAAATACATTGGTATTTAAAATCACAACTAAAAGAAAAATTTAAGGTAGATCAGAAAGACAATTTAATAACTAAAGAGGATTCAGAACTAGAGAATATTCTAAAATCCAAAAACATGGGGCTGCTATCTAGAATATATAAATTTTTAATAAAAATTGAACTAGAAAGTGAAGTAATCAAAAGTAACATGATAATATGGGCGCAAAATATTGGTCATAATATTGAATTGGAACAATGGGAGTTTACCTGGAGTAGAAGATTAAAATATACAAGAAGCCAAAATTTAAAAGAGAATTATTATAAGATGTTCTACAGATGGTATATAACACCAGATAAATTAGCTAAAATATATGGAATTAATAATAAATGCTGGAAATGTCAAAAAGAAAAAGGTACCTTCTTTCATAGTTGGTGGACCTGCCCCAAAATCAAAAAGTATTGGCAGTTAATTCATAAATCAATTTGTAATATATTGAAAATAAATCTTAAATTTATACCTGAAACATTTTTGTTAAATATGTTGGACAAGACATTGGAAAATAATAATTTTTTTTTATTACTGCAGCAAGAATTATATTGGCACGCAAATGGAAAGACCAAAATATACCAAATTTAGAAGAATGGATTGTTGAAATTTTTGAATTAGCGGAGATGGACAAATTAACAAGACTACTCAACAACGAAGATATGGAAGAATTCTACAAAGATTGGAAAGAAGTGTTAATCTTTCTACAACAAGGGAAAAATGAACTTTTTATTGAAGGATTTAAAGAATGATTTAAAAACAGATCAAAATCAAGATATAAAAATAATGGTTTAATTATATAGGTTTAGGACAAGAATATTGAATATTAGACAGGATAGCTAAGAAAATAAAAATAGATCTTAGAGTGTATTAGAATTAGACTTTTATATAAAGTAGCAGTTACGACGATATAGAACTATGATGAATTAGGACCACAAATGAAATTATGAATTATGACACTTAAATGCATGGATTGGAAGGATCGTTTTAGTACTGTGTAGTCTAGTCATAGAATGTTTTTAGATGTAATGTGGAAGATGGTGATGTGATAGGATGTTTTTTGTATTTGTGATGACATTTCCATTATTCCATTTTGTTTTTGTTCGTTTGTTGTTGTTGTTTTCAATTTTACTTTTCTTTTCGTATTTGTATTTTATTTTTATTTTTATTTGATGTATTATGTTCAATTATGTTCAATTTTATGTGCTATGTGTTTTGATTAATGTTATAATTCTCAATAAAATTTCTAATTAAATCATAAAAAAAATAAAAAAAATAAAGCCGCATTGGCTTTTGGGAAGAAGTTCTTCTGCAATAGCAGGAACTAATCTGTTCAGGAGTATCCTTGTAAAGATTTTTCCAGCGATGGAGAGCAGTGTTATACCTCAATAGTTAGAGCAATCAGATTTTGCTCCTTTTTTGTTATACAGGATGATGATGACTGCATCTCGTGGATCTGATGGCAGTTTGCCTTTTTCCCAGCAACACACAAGTAACTCATGGAGTTTAGCATGGAGTACATGACCTCTGTATTTCCAAGCTTCAGGTGGAATTCCATCAATCCCGGCAGCCTTTATTGTGATGGGAAATGAGCATCTGTCTGGTTGGAGCCACGAACAACCAATCGTCAAGGTAAGGAAAGACTATGATGCTTTGTTGGCGGAGGTATGCTGCTACGACAGCCACGCATTTTGTGAAAACTCTTGGTGCAGTGGAAAGTCCAAAGGGCAGTACTCAGTACCGAAAACAGTCAGGACTGATGGAGAAGGCAAGTAGGTCCTGGTGGTCCTCTCAGATGCTGATGTGAAAACAGGCATCCCGAAGATCCAAGGTGGTGAACCAGTCTGACTCCTGCAGGAGAGGCAAGATGGAGGCCAAGGTTACCATGTGGAAACATCTATAGGAAATAAAAGAGTTCAGAAAGTGCAAGTCCAAGATGAGACGAAGGCCACCTGTGGCTTTTGAGACAAAGAGCTATCGAGATAAAAGGCAATGTTGGGTCCAGGATGGGGAGACAGGCTCGATGGCCCCTTTTTGAAGAAAGGAGCACACTTTGTCGAGAAGGGTGTCTGAGGTGAGAATATCTCTTGGGGGAGAAGATTGGAGCTCCAGGGCATAACCCCTACAGATGATGGAAAGCACCCAGAAGTTGGATGTTATGGAGACCCAAGAGTGGTAGAAGTGGGCCAGGCGGTCCCCAAAGGGAGTTGGAGAAACGAAGTGCACTGGGAAGCTTCAGAAGCAGTGTTTCCCTTGTTCTGCAATCTGCTTATGGAAGGGTTGCTTGTACTTTTGTTTTTGTTGGCGTTTCCCTTGCTGCTGGGGAGGGAAGCGTTGTTGGTGATAGTCTGAAGACTGATTGGGTCTACCCTGGATGGGGGGTTGGGAGGTCTTTGCCATCTCGAACGGTGTTGAGAGAAAGGAGGGCGAGAAGTCGAGGAAGAAGACATGCCCTATTTACGGGTTGTGTTCTTCATTTTGTTCTTGAAGTCCAAATTCTTATCAGTTTCCTTATGGAAGAGTCCTGTAGCGTCAAAAAGGAGCTTTTCGATGGCCTGTTTGGCTTGAGGCATTAGGTCCGAAGATCTTAGCCAGGTGTGACGTTGGAGGGCCAGGGAAGCACAGTCAGCCGAGTGTCGGGCTGCTGAAATCTAGTGCGATGCCAGTGCCTGAGCTTGTGCATGGATGGCTTTGGCTGTCCGTTTGTTGTCCTCAGGGAGGTCTTCGTATAAGGGAAGAGCCTTCTCCCAAAGCTGCTGTTGCTAGGCAGCAATACAGGCTGAGTCATTCTGGATCTTAAGATCCGAGACTGCAGAAGCATAAGATTTCCGTGCCATGGTGTCGTTGGGGGGGGGGGGGATCAGAGCTGTCTTTGGAGCCGAGCGGACCTGAGAGGCTTCCACAACTGCCAAATTCGGGCGAGGGTGCTCAAACAACCAATTCTCTTCTGAGGGTGTAATGTGGTAGAGATTGCCAAGCTTTTTGGTGGAAGGCTGGGCCAAAGACAGAGTGGGCCAAGAGCTCTTTGTAATTTTGGACATAGACAGCAGAAAGGTAATTGAGGTTGGGGTTGGGACCTTGTCACGAACCCTCTCATCAACGGGGTCAAGAGCCTGGGAATCTGCATGGAGAACTTCAATGTTAAGGGCTTTGCCCATTCAAATAATTTGTTCCGAGAAGGAAAAAATGTCATCCGAAGGAGAGGAAGCATCGAGCACCGTGAGAGACTGAGACTGCTGAGCATGAGTGTAGTCGGAGTCAGAGTGATCTGCGGATTCAGCAGAAGCTGACCGGGTCCTGGTGGGAATTGAGAGGGCCTGAGTAGTTACCGGTACCAGTAGCGAAGGGCGCACTTGCAGGGAGACGGCTGAAGTTGACTGTATGGGTTTGACTGGTTCCACTCGGGAAGCTGATGAGAGGCAAGACCAAGCTGAAGACCTTGGAGGAGGCAAGAAAGGTTTGATCGGTTGAAAAGTGGAGACAAACCAGCCTCCACGGACTTCTGAGGGGTCAAGAGGCAAAAATACGTGCCCGTGGCTTGATCAAAGACAACAGCCCATCTGGCGGGCTCAGCTAGGTCAGAGGACATGGTGGTTGTTTTTAAACAGAGGCTGGAAGGCCATCGGCTGGAGGTGCTTTGATTATGAGTTTTGCATGGCAGGGGGTTGGACTTTATGGCTTTTGCGGGCTCTTCCAGCTATATGATTTCTATTATTCTATTATTTCTGCACATGCTTATTTATAGTAAGGCAGTGGGTCCCGACACATTACCTATTTGCCAGCAAAATGGCTGTAATAGAATACCATATGATTACAAATATCCCTGATATCAGACCACAATGCACCATTACCTTAAAATTACAAAACTGGGATTATCTGTATTTTATTTTCTAGATTTAAAGATTTTATGCAAATACTTCCCAGAATTGCAGCCTGGCATTTACAGCACTTGAAGAATGTCAAATATGTCCTTTTAAATGGACCCTGTCATCAAAGCAAAATCTGTCTCTGAAAGAATATGAGAAGTTTCAAAATGAAAAAAATAAAAACACAACTTGTTCAAAAAAACTGAACAAGTTTGAATGAGTATGAAAGTAACTCTGGAAATAGGTCTGTAGCTATGTTAACATTTACAAAATGAAAGAAATGTGGATTACATTTCCACTTATTATAAAGAATTTTTTAGCTCAGTGTTTCTCAAACTGGGGGGCATGACCCCTGGGGGGGCATGAGGGTTGCTCAAGAGGGATGTATGACTTGACTTGGAGGCCCTGATCCCCCCTCCTCTTCCTCCTCCTCCTCCACTTCCAAAACTTTTCAGTCCTGGAGGGGAAGAGAGGGGCAAGGAGGGTGCTTGGAGCCCTCACCTGAGGGATGAGGTGGAGGAACACCCTATTTCCTTATACACTGTTGAAATATGAATCTACATGAATGTGTAAATGAAAACATGAACACTAAACAAGCAAAATATTTGTATTCAGATACTATGTCCAGTGGGGGTAGGGCACAGTGTCTAGTTGTAAGGGGTCACAAGGAAGTTTGAAATCAAACTTCCTTGTGACCCCTTACATCTAGACATTGAATACTATCAACTGAATACTATCAGTATTCAGACAGGAATTCTCTTGTCACACCTTTTCCCCTTCCTTCTACCTCCAGTTATAATGTTCATTTGCACACAAACACATGCACGCGCACACACATTTCCACATGAAAAAGGAAAAAAAAACAGCTGATTCCAAATTCTAGAACTATGTTTTATGTCTTGCTTGATTTTCACCTATCCTCTGCCCTCAGTCAAATCATTACTTACTGTTCTTGTGGATATTTCACACACATTCAAGACCTAAACTGTGGAGCTGAAGGCACATTTTGGGCTAGGCCTCAGTGACCTCCAGTACTTGAGAGAAACCCTAAGAAACCTGCAAAGCCAAATTTGACACAAACATACAAAGACAATTAGATTTCTGGAGAATTTGTGTTGTCATTTTTAAAAGTGCTGAGTGTGTTTCCTGGTGCTTCCCTTTGTTGCTTTTTTACTTTGGCCTGGGACAGACAGCCCAAAAGCGGCGTGCTACCACCGATACTAATGTTCCGGAGCACGCAGCATCCGCACTCCAGAACCCTAGCATGTGATGGCGGTGGCATCATGGTTGCATCCTGTCCACATGGGCACTGCCATGATGACGTAAGCAACATGCACCATACAGATGTCGCTGCACGTCGCTTACATCATTAATGCGCCAATGGCGCATTTGCGACATCCGCACGGCATCAGAAAAAGAACCCAGTTTTTCTGGGTTCTTTTTGGGGTGGAGGGACATCTGTATGGTGCACGTTGGCTTCTGTGGTGTCCCTTTGGGGGAAAACTGGATGCCTCCAGCCTGCCGTGATGGGGAGGTATGTACCGGGCCTTTATTACTTATTTTCTATTTTACAGAGAACAATGTCTTTCACCTAGGTGAACCTTCAGGGGCACAGATTCTGTACCTACGCCTGCATGCTTCTTTATTTTAGTAGCTACAGGAGGAATTTTCTAACCGACAAAAAGAAAAAGTAGCTAAAAGCAAACTAGGCTGAGATGTATATAAGCACAGAGTGCAAGAGGAAGGTGTCAATTAAAAAAATGAAGCCCACTGCATTCTGAGCCTGACAGTTGGGGTGAGCTGAGCTGACAGCTGCTGTATTAGCCAGCTTTGGTGGTTCCTTCATCTCTTATGGCTTCCTGAGCTTGAAACCTGTGACAATGGCTTGAATGTACCCTTGCGCATTACATTTGGTGTTGCAATGGTTCTCCTGAAGCTACTTCTAAAAATGGCAATTTTAATTATTTGAGGCTTAAGAATTCCAAATTGAATCTGGAGGCAAATAAGCAGTCTAGGGAGGCTGGGGCCTGCTTGCCTTGATTAAGAGCCAGTGAAGAGAGAAGGAAATTGAGGAAGTGGTGTACCCTTGGAATGAAGTGAATCAACAATGGCCACTGCAGCACATAAAAATGTTTGTGTTAAATAGAAGTCTGTTGCAGCTGCTCTGTTGAATAAGATATCACAAACATGGCATCATCATCTTCTCTCGAGCAGAACCTCATTCATTTTTCTTCCAAAATGGGAGTTTGAAATTGTTTACAATAAACATGAAGTGAAAAACATCCTAGAACTAAAAACATACACCAACAATTTTAGCTATATTAGACATGTACAGCTTTTGAAAAAGCCAAATGCTGATATTAAATAAATGCAAAACCATCTATGGTATTGTCTGTGAAGATATATAATTAGAAAAGAAATTCTAGAAAATCAAAATAATAAGCCCATCACCATTGTCATCATCACCACTACAACCAGAATCTTCATCATCTTCATCATCATTAACTTTTTTGAATTGTTTCCTTTGTTGTTATAGTGTGCCTTTAAGTCATTTCCCAGCAACATCAGGGACTGTCTGAAGGAAGAGGCCACTCCCTCCTCAACTGTCATCTTGGCCTCAGAGGGAGTCATCAGGCAGACCCAGCAACATCAGGGACTGTCTGAAGGAAGAGGCCCCTCCCTCCTCAACTGTCATCTTGGCCTCAGAGGGAGCGATCAGGCAGACCCAGCAACATCAGGGACTGTCTGAAGGAAGAGGCCCCTCCCTCCTCAACTGTCATCTTGGCCTCAGAGGGAGCGATCAGGCAGACCCAGCAACATCAGGGACTGCCTGAAGGACGAGACTTCTCCCTCCTTTGTCACCTTGTATTTTGTATTGCATTAAGATTTTTACTGTACACCGCTATGATAATTGCGGAATAGCGGTCTATAAATAAAACATATTATTATTATTGTTATTATTATTATTATTATTATTATTATTATTATTATTATTATTTCCTACTTATGATGCCCCTAAGGGAATGCTATCATGGGGTTTTCTTGGAAACATATGTTCGGAAGCGCTTTGCTATTGCTTTCCCCTGAGGTTGAGAGTATGTGAGTTGCCCAAGGTCACTCAGTGGGTTTCAGGGCTCAGCAGAGAACCGAAACTTAGTCCCTCATCTAGTAGTCAAACCACTACGCCACGCTGGCTCCTACAGCTTGTTTTTACATTGATATAGTAAAAATCATAGGTGCAGATATGGTCTTCATTAGGCACTTAAAGCACCCATCAGTTGGTGCTTTCCAAATACTTGCAGAAAAGGCATTCCAAAAGGTGGGGTCCATGTCAACATGTACTTGAAATACTAGTCACTGTGTGTGAAAAAGTCATTGTGGAATTAGAGAAGGCACAGAAAAGGATAATCAAAATGATTAGGGGGCTAAAACAACAGCCCTATGAGAAGAAGTTGCAATGTTTAGGTCTGCTTATCTTACAAAAGAAGATAAGTAAAAATGAAATCTGACAGAAGTGTATAAAGCCATAGTTTTAGAAGAGAAAGTGGCTAATGAAAAGCTTTTCACGGACTTCCAGTATGGGAGGCAACGGAGAAGGACATGGGTTAGAGGAACTCTCTACCCTAACCTTCACAGCAACAGTTCTAGATGGAACGGGGTCCAAAACTACCCGTCCATATTCTTTCTGGGATGAAAGAATAACCTAGCAAGCCGAAAGGGGGCCCAAAGAAGTGCCTGGAAAACGCTTGAAGACTTTGGACCACAGGGTTTTGGACTCCCGTTGCTGTAACCGCATTTAACTACGGGGAAGACACCTACCATGCTCAGAAAAGCTTCAGCAGATCAGCTAAAGTAAGCGTTTATACAGTTGGATTACCTACCTATTTGATTATTCCTGAAATTCCATAGTGAAAGAAATAGTCAGAGGAAGAATAAAGAGTAATACAGAATTTATTTTTTGGGAGGCTTTTGTCAGGGATTTGAAGGGTTAAAACACAGCACACTGGGAAATGCTTGATGTGTGTGTGTGACCATGAGCATTCAGTAGAGTGGCAAGGCTGATCAGCACAGCTGAAGCTCATTGGCTCAAGGACACGTCAGTGGCCAAGTGCACGTAGCCATGGCTGATGAAACCATGGCTCTGGATTGCACAGGAGACACATGACATGGTTACACACCTGAACTCACTGGGTTTGGGAGACCACATGGTCTGGAAACTATATAAACCCAGGGGTTGCAAGGGATAGCTTGTGGGTTTGTAGAAGGAGTTGGATTGGTATGGTTTGGAGTTTCAGAGATCTGTATTTGTATAATAGCACTGTGAATAAAGAGCACTTTGGGAGACTTAGTTTCTCTGGTGGTTTATCAGAAGAAGCTACAGCATCAGTTTGCTGTGTGTCCCCGGAGGTTCCTGCATTGCTTCAGTTCCTGGAAGACATCCAGTTGCTGTCATCCCAACTTGGACTTTGGAGCCACGCTTCGGCTTCTGGAAATTGGCCAGCTCTGCTCCAAGGGTCTGATTTAACCCCAGGACTCGTTTGAGTTGCTGACAGTGGTTGTTGGACCCCAGCAGTTGCGCTGACAGCTTCCCCTTAATCTTCTTTTCATTTTGGACCTAATGCTCCTTTGTGGTGAGAGCTGGAAACACTGGACTCCAACTCCCAGAAGCCTCAGTAAGTTGATAATGCCCCTAAGAGGTTTTTTTTTTTAGGAAAGGCGGAAAAGCTGGAAAATTGCAGAGGTTACAGGAACGTAGAGTGGAATTGAGCAAAAAGAGACCGTGGAGACAGTGGAGAGTGCAGGGAGAATCCAGAAGTAAAGCAAAGTATTGAAAGTATAGCCTCTTCAAAACAAACTAAATTAAGAATGACTGAGAAATAGAGAAGAGACGTGAGTGAAATAAGCAGACTGCATAGAAAGAAAGATAGAGACAAAGCTGTGAGTGTGACGAGAGGAGAAAGGGGGAAAAGAAGTGAGGCAAAGACAGACGGAAACGCGCAGAGTGAAAGATAGAAGCGAAGAAGGTATGCGTGCGACGGAAAAGAAGGCCAGCCGACCACCCACCTCCTCCTCCACCTCCTCCTCCGCCTACTCCCCCTCCGCGTGCTCCGGTGGCAGGCATGACAGGATTCTATTATTCTATGAACAGGACGAGAGCAGAAGTCACTTCCTGTTCACTTCGTTGTGGTTTTATAAATAGTTTTTATTGGGCCTAAATTGGCCCAAACTGTGGTGGAAATGTCCCCCACACCATTTAGCATGTTTTCTGGGGTGACTTTTTTTCAGAAAAAAATTACAAACATCTTTTAAAAGTTTTGTTTGACTGTTGGTGGACCCAGGGGTCTCCAAAAATGATAGAAATGCCTTCCACAACAATGTGGGGAATCCTTTGAAGCAATATTTTCTGTAATTCTTAACTCCCTTGGGGCCCTGGAATCTACAGAAAATGGCTCTGTAGGTCACATGAGACCTGGAGGCTGTACTTTGCCCATCCCTGCCACAGGGACAACTAGACAGTTGTCCATCATGTGAAGATAATGCTAAATTGCATAGTTCTCTGCTCTGATGTAACACAGCTCTTCCTATCTTGTTAGATTAGAGCATGAATTGGACAGTTAAGATGGTTCTGCACAAACAAGTATGCCATAAACCGAGTTCTGTTTAGCCTAGTATTATCCAGTAGGGCTGCTAATGATACCCCATGATCTGAAGTGAACATATTTCATAAACGTGTTCCCTGAAATCTTTTTTTTTTTTAAGTAAGGGGAGGGTAGGTAGAAAAGAAAAAAGAAAACTTCTGAGCCATAAGTTCTCATGCAAAAGTATTAGTGAGTCCTGCTTGTAAAAAATTGTGGTAAAATAAATCACCTAGTACAAATTAAAAGTGCATGACACTTTTGTCTTCTTGCTTACACTGTGGGGCCAGGGGCACAATTTTATTACCATTGATAGATATTTCTGCTATTCCAAATCTGGCTGAAGGACAGGAATGCAATGAAGCAACCATGTTCTGTTCTCAGTATGTTAATGGTTGTGTGGTCCATGTCACTACTGAAATGGCTTTAGGCTAAGACTTGATGAGGCTCACAAGTAATCAGCATCTTTATTTCCCTCCCCTGCTAGGCCTCCAATTCCAATTACCTATCTCACTGGACTTATTACAAAACCATCCATTCTGAAAGCTAAATAAGCATGTTTCATTTTCAAATACCAAAAGAAAACAGAGACTTTGGTCCAAAACACACCACAGAAATAATCCAGTTTGCGACCACTTTAACTGCCCTAGCTCAATACTAGGAAATTCTGGGAACTGTAATTCTGTGAGACATTTATCCTTCTCTGTCAGAGAGTTCTGGTGCCCGAATAAACTACATTTCCCAGGATTCCCTAGCACCGAACCAGCACAGTTAAAGCAGTCTCAAACTGGATTATTTCTGCTGTGTGTTTTGGACCTCAGTAGAACAGAACAATCCTAAATGGTAGCATTACCATTGATATTCCTTCCTTCTTTCTATATAACCTGAACTTCCCATGAAAGGAAACATAAATAGTGGTTAATCCTACCAATGGTTAGTGAAAACAAACCAGTGTCTTGGATAAAGATGTTGAATAGCACTGTGCCTAGGACAGAATCCCGTGGCACCCCACTGGTTACTTCTCTCCAGGATGAAGAGGAGCCATTGCTGAGCACTCTTTACACCTTGTCGATCAACCAATTACAAATCCACCTTTTGTTATTAAAAATCCACCTTTAAAATTTATTAAAAATATTTTTAAGTTGTTAAAAATCTACCTTTCCAAATTGAATTGTCAAGTCCACATTTTACTAGTTTTTTTGCAAGTAACACTAAATTATAGCTAAACATTATGTCAAAATCCAATAACATCCAAAGAATGAGACCTTTATTGGGCCAACCAAAATGCATAACTACATGTTGCAAGCTTTTCAAGTCACACTGGTTTCTTTATCAACCAAACTGGAGGAAAAAATTGAAGATGTATCTGTATCTGGTCTTAATTCAGATGGTAGGGAGGGCTATCTGCAGGCTGGCACCTCCCCCTTTGGCCATGCAGTCACTGGTGAATTTTCAAAGTCAAGGAAATTTAATGTCCATGTGAAATTCAAAGAAGATGTTTTCTTGGAATACAGCATGTCTCCTTCGTTTGTGAAGCCACAGGCTCCTATCTCAACCATATTATTCTTTCATTAGCATGTCCCTGGATTTATACAGCGCGCCCGCGTCATACACGGGCGCGCTTTACACGGACTTGAGCTTATGCGCTCAAGCCGCGGGGCGCGCGCCAGGCAGAAGGGGCGGCGCGTCCCATTCAATTGAAGGGGTGGCGTGTCCCATTCAATTGAATGGGCGCGCGCCCGTTGCACCCCGCACGCTGCCGCACTGCTGCACCGCCGTGCACGAGCCCCATTGTTTCCAATGGGGCTTGAGTATAGGCGGAATTCGCCTTATGCAGAGGGATCCGGAACGGATCCCCGCGTAAGGCAAGGGCCGACTGTATTTCCTGTGCAGCTACCCATGTAACTAACTGGTTTAGCATAGAAACAACAACATTTTCTTTTTCAGAGTTCAGAACTGTATCCAAAAATGATTAAAAACTCATTTGTTTCAGTTTGCAGTAAATCTAACTGAGCAATAGTGGAAAATATAAATAAATCCCATCATAGTCCCTAAGGAATACAGGTCTTACATGTTTCCTGTCTGAACTTGAAACCAACAACAACAGCTTGTTTCAACATATTAATTTGAAGCAGCAATCCAATTTTATATGTTAAGTCTGAACAGACAACTTCAGGTTAGCGTCAATGTTGTGTCAGTGAAACAGAAAGCTGTTGCCAAAAGAAGAGTCTCATCACAAACTACAGATATATTTTACTCTCTTCTGAAGTTATACAAAATCATATGGGTTATGAAGAAATCATTGTCTTCTCTTCCATCATATCCATCACTCCATAAGAAAACAAAGAAAAGAAAAAGGATGCATCCATTAGGTGCCCTTAAGAGAGAATAATTGGACCTTTTTGAGCCAATGCCTAGCACTGTGTCTCCATTCCATATTGTACAATTTATGTTCTGGCCCATATATATTTATTGTACAAACTCTCCAGTATATTCTAATGAGGCAGTTAGCTCTTGGGAAGTATAAATGCTGTATTTGCATATCTCCTGATGTTGTTATGTAGCTTCCAGTAGTTTCAGACTAAGGCAAACCAATCATAGGATTTTCTGGGGCTGAGTGAATGTGACTCACTCAAGATCACCCATTGGGTTTCCATGGCCAAGCATGAAATTATACCATGATGTCCAGAATCATAAACCAACACTTAAACCACTATACCACACTGGCTTTCATGTACATATTTACCTTAAGGCAAATTACAATAGACTTGAGTTGAACACTAGTCCCTCCAGTATCAAAAAATACAGGGCCTATACTAATCTGCCAATTTAAAACTAGAAACATGTATTAATTCCAATAAAGATTGCCCTATAGCTGCAGTCTCAGGCTCTGGAGCTTGGTAAACAGGGTTGGAATATAAGAGTGTTTTATGTGGCTGTGGAGGAAGAGACAGCAGAAGGTGAGCTTAGGGGTCTGTGGAGTTAAACCTCCCCAATCCCAGAGAGTCTTTTTGGAGAGTTTGTTGGGTCAACAGTGAGGGTGAGTTGGAGGAAGGTTGGTTGGTGCATCTTGAGCACCAACTTGATTGTGTGAGCAGTAGTGTCTATTGTTCTATTGTAGTTTGATGATCTTTTGTTTGTTGAGGCAAGGCTGATTATTTCTTTGAGCTGAGTGGAGGTGTGATTGTGTGATTGTTATCACTCTACTGACTCTGGCCTCAGATCTGTTTCTGAGCACCTAGTCCCAGGGAAATAGGGACTTTTCTCAAAGGAAGTGAGTCGGAGAAGATTTTCATACTAGGTAGAAGTGCTGGTAATTCGTCCCTCAAACATTGAGGAAGCGCCCATGTGTAAACGCCTGGCACACTTCTTCATCATCATGGAATCGTCAGCTCCCTCTAGTGTCACTGAATCATTCCAGGAGAGTGAATTTCTTCTGAACGGAAACTTTGTGTTCAGAGGAAATTTGCTCTCCTGGAATGATTCAGTGACACTAGAGGGAGCAGATAATTTCATGATAATGAGGAAGCACGCCAGGTGTTCACACACGCGAGCTTTCTCAACACTTAAGGAATGATTTACCAGCACTTCTGCCTGGTGTGAAAATCTTCAGAGACATGGCTTGGGGAGGAGCTATCACCCAGTAGCTGCTATATAGTTGCAGTCTTAGTCTCTGGAGCTTGGTGGCAGAGTTTGGCAAATAAGCTTGAAAAACAAGTGTGTTTTACATGGGTGTTTAGCAGGGGAGTTGGAGGGGGAAGCCAGTGCCTACTGAACATGGAAAGTGAGGGAGCTGGTACAATTCCAATAGCTGTGGTATGTTTGTATTCTTGCCAATGGATGTGGGCAACTTCTCCTGCACCAAGTGCAATTGGGCAGCCACCTGGAGGATAAAGTTCAGCAGCTGTAGGCCGGGGTATGTATACTTCTGCATATTAGGGAGCAAGAGGTTTTCCTAGACAGTGCAGAATTGAGTTCCTGGATGGGGAATACACAGGGAGTTTGGGGGGGGGGGGGGAGTGTCAGTTTCTATTCACAGGAAGTAGGTACGTTGGAGGAATGTGACAAGTAGGGGGAAAGGGAAACCAGAAATTGTTCTGGGAACTTGCAGCTACAGAACCGATTTAAAGCTCTTTCCCTTATCAGCAATGATGAGCAGCAGGGCCAGTACTTAGGGAGATGTCATGGACTGCCCTGGGCCTGACTTAGAGGCACAGTCAGAGGACTCAAACTCTGAAGACATGGAGGAGGGTGACACAGGGGCAGATCTGGGGCTTCCTGGATCAACAGTCCCAGAGGGTAGACTCAGGAAGCTGAAGAGGGAGAAACACTCTTTGGACTCTAGGCTGTAGGTGCTAGGACCCATGGAACGAAGACAGGTCAAGGAGTCTTTGAGGCGTTCTTCGAGGCTAGAAGCAAAGAGTAGAGCTAATATGTTTCAGCTGAGAGAAGCAGAGGCCTTTTAAAAGACCTCCAGCTGCAGAGGTTCTTTGCAGCTGGCACCCAGTCTTGCAGCCTTGTTGTTCCTGTGTTCCGTGCTCTTGATTCATGACTCTGGTTATCTGACCCCTGGACTTGCCTTGTGACTACGCTCTTGTCTCTGCCCTGTGCTATGACTGACTGACTGGTATTGTGTGACTTTTGATCTGGACTCTGGACTATTCCTTGTATATTCCCTGCTATGCTGCTCTCAGTAGAGGTAAGCAGGACAGGAGAGTGCAGGAGACATTGTTACAATCATCACAGGAATAGCTGCTGCTAAGCTTTGAAGGAGGCGCATAGTGGTTTTGGCAGACTCCTTGCTGAGGGATACAGAATCAGTGGTTTGTGGGCCCAACAAGATGTCTCAGGAGATGTGTTGTCTTCCTGGAGCAAAAAAAAATGTGCGATAAGACTTGTCAACCCTACTATTATCCTTTCTTTTTGGTCCATGTAGGAACCAATGATGCTGCATGGCACAGACTTCAGCATATCAAAAAGGGATTATGAGGCTCTGGGTAGGAAGCTGAAATTGCTAGATGCACAGGTTGTCATCTCATCTCTTCTCCCAGTTGAAAGGCATGGTCCATGAATGGAGAGGAAAATAATGGATGTAAATAACTGGCTCTGAACATGATGATGCCACCAAGAACTATTTGGATCCTTGTACCATTGCCTACAGTTACAGAAGTGGGGACCTCTGGCAAGAGATGGGTTACACCTCACACTAGCTGGCAGAAATCTTTTTGCCAGCAATCTCAAAAATTTGATCAGGTGGGCTTTAAACTGAATTATAAGGGGGAGGGAGACAGTATTTTGGAGGGCAGCGGTTCAAGAACTGGATATAACAGCCAAACAGTTATAGAGAGAACAAGGCAAATAGCACAAGGACACAACAACAAAGGGAAGGGGGAAAAACTTACATAGGCATCATGGGGGGGGGTATCCCGTGTTCTTAGATCTTAGATGTCTCTACACTAATACACACAGCATGGGAAATAAACAAGATGAACTTGAACTCCTAGCACAGCAAATGAAATAAGATATACTGTAATAGCCATCACTAAAACCCAGTGGGATGAGTCTCATGATTGGAATGTAGAATTAATATTTTAAAGAGAAATAGGCCAAACAGGAAAGGAGGAGTAGCAGCATTACATGTCATGGATATTTACACTTGTAAAGAGCTCCAGAACTTAAATGCTGGAAGCCAGGTAGAGAGCATCTGGATAAAAATTAAAGGGGAAAGAAATAGCAGGGATGTTATTGTAGAAGTCTATTACCGACCCCCCCCCACCCCCACCAATTCAGTCTGAGGATTGGGCTTTTCTAGAACAGATGGCTTCATCCTCAGAAAGGAGAGATGTGATGGGTGAGTTCACCCATCCTGATATTTGCTGGAAGTCAATGTCAATCAAGAACTTATGGTCCAGCAAATTCCTCACTTCCCTGGAAGACAATTTCATTGTCCAAATGGTGGGAGTGGCAATTGGCTATTACCTTGGGATCAACTATTTTACATCTGATTCTAACCAACAGAGATTACGAGACTGATGGGGTGAAAGTGGGAAGATCCTTAGTGGAAGTGATCATGTTCTCCTAGAGTTTGTTATACAGTGGAGAAAGGAGAACCCTTGCCTAGACAGACACATTCTAGACTTTAGGAAAGCTGACTTTAGGAGAGCTACAACCCCGCAGCAACAAGCACACTCTCCCAAGAGTTTTTAAAAAATTCAAACACTCACCCCAATCAAAATGGCTGCCCAGAAACTGCTCTCCTTTTCCTCTCTGTGGCAGGAACTGGGCTGGAAAGGCTCTGGGAGGATTTATATAGAGCTAGTCTGCTAGCTCCATCCTCTAGTGATGCACAGATGTGACTCACAGAAGCTCCACACCCTAAGCAACAAGAACATCCTCCCAAGAGTTTTAAAAAAATTCAAATACCACTCAAAATGGCTGCACAGAAACTGCTCTCCTTCTCCTCTCTATGGCAGGAGCTAGCCTGGAAAGGCTCTGGGAGAAGTTATATAGAGCTAGGCTCCTAGTTCCACCCCTTAGTGACTCACAGATGTGACTCACAGAAGCTCCACCCCCCCAGCAACAAGCACACTCTCCCAAGAGTTTTTTTTTTTAAATTCAAACACTCACCACTCAAAAGACTAGAACACAGAACAATGGATGCAAGCTACAGGAAAAGAGATTCCATCTTAACATTAGGAGGAACTTCCTGACAGTAAGAGCTGTTCAACAGTGGAACACACTTCTTCAGAGTATGGTGGAGTCTCCTTCTTGGTGGTCTTTAAACAGAGTCTGGATGGCTATCTGTCAGGAATGCTTTTACTGTGAATTCTTGCATGGCAGGGGGTTGGACTGGATGGCCCTTGCGGTCTTTTCCAACTCTATGATTCTAGTATGTCACATTTCTCTCTGTTGAAATTCATTTTGTTAGTTTTGGCCCAGTTTGCTAAATCAGTGAGATCATTTTGAATTTTGATCGTGACCTCTGAGTTATTAGCTACCCCTCCTAATTTAGTGTCATCTGTAAATTCAATAAGCCTTAATCTTCCATCCAAGTCATTGACAAAGATGTTGAATAGCACTTGGCCCAGTACAGATCTCTGTGGCATCCCACTGGTCACCTCTCTCCAAGATGAAGAGGAGCCACTGATGGGTTTGGCCAGTCAACCAATTACAAATCCATGTAACAGTTACCTTGTCTACCTCACATTTTACTAGCCTGTTTGCCAGGATATTGTGGGGGAACATATTGAAGGTTTCACTGAAATCAAAATATGCTACATTCAAGCATTCCCTTCTACGAAGCTGGTAATTTAATCAAAAAGAAAAAGACATGAGATTAGTTTGGCATGACTTGTTTTAGAGAAACCCATGTTGACTTTTTACAA
This sequence comes from Sceloporus occidentalis, assembly GCA_023333645.1. Lineage (NCBI taxonomy): Eukaryota > Metazoa > Chordata > Lepidosauria > Squamata > Phrynosomatidae > Sceloporus > Sceloporus occidentalis. The sequence goes on from JALMGF010000003.1 coordinate 123,889,745, forward strand.
TTATGGCCTTCTTCTCTAAATGCTTACAGAATAATAATAATAATAATAATAATAATAATAATAATAATAATAATGTTTATTTATAGCCCGCTTTTCCAAAGAGATCAAAGCGGGTTACAACAAAGGTACTACACAATGTACAAATTTACAAACAGCATCCACATAAAAAATCGATGACAATACATCAGAGTATTAAAAACAAGATAAAAATTATAAGGTTAAAAACCACAACAATAACTAGCTTAAAATGCTAGCGTAATGGGGAGAGAGCAGAAATTACAGCGTCGATAATAAGAATCTCTCTTATTATGTGCTCTAGAATATATGAATTTGGCAGAAACATCAGGTTTGTCTGAAATGTGTGAAGCAGCTGCCTAATGGTCTCTAGCTCCTTGCCAGATGGGTTTAAGAGTTAGAGGTGTACAACTAATATGAATTTCTAGTTTCCTTGCACAGTCGGGGAAAAATATAAATCTGGGACTGGGTTCTAAATGGTTGACATTTCATTTGCCATTTGAATTTCTGCCATGGCTGTTCTCTTGCGACCTTCTTGCTAGTGTTTGTATATGAAGGGAGGAGGCACTGTGCTTAAATGCTGGGGTGCTCATTCTCTCAGCCCTTGAGACATGTGGTAATGGCAGGCAGGCAGAGGCACACCACAGTCATATAGATAAAGAATGCTCTGCCAGGCCCACCCAGCCTGATGCACTTGTGTTCACTTATGTGGCAGGCTTCATAAGGCTCCACTCTTTGACTGGCATTGAATTTATGTGAATGTAATTAACACTAATTAATCCTTAATTACAGTAATTAGCCAAGTCGCAGTAAATTAAACCACATCTGGAGCAGATGAGGGCTTCCAAAAGAGAACCTTACACAGGCAACAATCAGGGAGATACGGAATTCATCTGACAGCATCTGATTAAGTCTACCTGTTGCTGGTAGCCTCATTTTCATGTTGTTTTTGTTTGCTTTTCTTGGTAGCATCTTTAACTGCACCACAGACCTCTCTCTCTCCACTTTACAGAGAAAACAAAATTCCTCTTGAATGATAGAAAAATAAACCATAGGACTTAGTACATATGAAAAGAAACAAAGAACTGGGTAGAAAAATTAACCCCACCACCAGAACTGAGGATGGTTTGAATGTCTGCCTGTATTGGAAATACTCATCTCACTTTTGGGACCTGTGACAGGCTGTTTAAGGTTCTTCTTAAAAGGAAAAAAGGTTTTATTTGCTACAGTTTCTGAGGAACATAGAGGAGCTGTAAAAGAACTTGCTGAATTTTCTCCACAGCAGAATCTTCACCCATATTCTTGGAGAATTCAAAATTCTCTGAACCTTGGAAACATCTGTTTCATTAAACTAACTAAGGTTCTAGGAAACCATTCATAATTTATTACCCACAACTAACATTTTCAATACATGTATCTGCGGACAGGCAAGTTAAACTTTCATGAGGACTGCAAACCTTACATCACCATCCATAGCATCAGGGTCATCATTAAGTGGGCACAAGGTATGCGTACCGCACAAATGATACCTTAGAGTAGGGTGAACATCTGGTGGAGAGGTTTCTCACTGTCCAGAGGGGGACACCTCTCTCCTCCAGCCTCTCATCATCTTAACCTTCTCTTCTCCAGATTAAACATCCTCAGCTTCCTAAGGCGTTCCTCATAGGACATGGTTTCCACATCCTTCATCATTTTAATCGCCCTTCTTTGGACAGGCTCCAGTTTCTCAATGTCCTTTTTGAATTGTGGTGCCCAGAACTGGACAAAGTATTCCAGGTGGGGTCTGATCAAAGCAGAATACGGTGGCACTATTACTTCCCTTGATCTAGACACTATACTTCTATTGATACAGTCTAACATAGCATTGGCCTTTTTAGCTGCCGCATCGCACTGTTGACTCATGTCGCCTACTTGGACTCCTAGATCCCTTTCACATGTAGCCTCGTTCAGCCAGGTGTCCTCCATCCTATATCTGTGCATTTCATTTTTCCGCCCTAAGTGCTGTACCTTACATTTCTCCCTGTTGAAGTTCATTTTGTTAGCTGTGGCCCAGCTTTCTAGTCTATTCAGGTCATCTTGAATTTTGATTCTGTCCTCTGCGTTATTAGCTACTCCTCCTAATTTGGTGTCATCTGCAAATTTGGTAAGGATGCCCCCAATTCTGTCCTCCAAGTCATTGATAAGGACGCTGAATAGCACTGGGTCCAGGACAGAACCCTATGGGACTCCACTGGTCACTTCTCTCCAGGATGAAAAGGAGCCATTGTTGAGCACCCTTTGGATTCGGCTGGTCAAAAAATTACAAATCCATGTAACAGTTACTTTGTCTAGCCACATTTTTCCAGCTTGTTTGCAAGAATGTCATGGGGAACCTTGTCAAAGGACTTACTGAAATCAAGATATATTATATCTACGACATTACCTTCATCTATCAAGCTGGTAATTATATATATATATATATATATATATATATATATATAGAGAGAGAGAGAGAGAGAGAGAGAGAGAGAGAGAGAGTGTGGGAGAGAGAGCGCGCTCAGATTAGTCTGGCATAACTTGTTTCTCTGAAATCCATGTTGACTTTTTGAGATTATGAAATTGCCTTCTAGATGTTCGCACACTCTCTGTTTAATGATCTGCTCCAGAATCTTTCCTGGTATTGAGGTAAGACTAGCTGGATGATAATTGTTGAGATTCTCTTTTTTCCCCTTTTTGAAGATGGGGACATTTGCTTTCCTCCAGTCTACTGGGACTTCTCCTGTTCTCCAGGAGTTTTCAAAGATTATTGTCAATGGTTCCAATATTACATTTGCCAGTTCTTTTAATACCCTTGGTCCTGGGGATTTATATTCATTTAGATTAACCAGGTATTCTTTACTTATTCTGTACTGATATTATCTTATTCTGTCTTCTACTCCATTAACCTCAGGTTGAGCACCCTTTGCCTTTTCTGAGAAGACTGAGGCAAAGAAGATGTTGAGTAATTCTGCCTTTTCTCTGTCCCCTGTTAGCATTTTGCCATCTTCTCCACGCAGTGGCCCTACCCTTTCCTCCTTCCTTTTGTTGCGGACCAAAAAAGCCCTTTTTGTTCTTAACCTCTCTAGCAAGCATAAGTTCATTCTGCACTTAAGTTTTTCTGACTTTACCCCTACACGTGCTAGCTATGTGTTTGAATTCCTCTTTGGTTATTTCCCTATTTTTCCATTTCTTATACATGTTCCGTTTAAAACTAAGCTCAGTTGAAAGTTCTTTAGTCATCCATCCTAGTTTCTTGAGACACCTCCCATTTTTCTTCCTGACTGGAACTGTTGGAAATTATGCCTTCAGTATCTCCCTTTTGAGAAACTCCCATCAATCTTGAACTCCCTTCTCTTTTAGTATTCCTGACACCAGTAGTTCTCTAGGTTTACTGGAATCTGCTCTCCTAAAGTCTAGAATGCCTAGATTCCCCTTTCCTTTCTACAGTGCACCCGCGCCATGCATGGATGCATTTTACATGGCTTCCAGCTTATGCGGAAGCCACATGTGGAGAATAAACTGGAGCATGTACCTGTGGCACCCACACGCTGCACCACCAAATGAACGCACCCATTATTTCCTGTGTAAGGAGAGGGCCCAGTGTATAACAAATTCCAGGAGAACATGATCACTCTGACTTAAGCATCCCACCACTTGCAGCCCATTAACTAGATCATCCCTGTTGGTTAGTATCAGATCTAAAATAGCTGATCCCCTTGTTGCCTGTTCCAATTTTTGGACAATGAAATTGTCTTTGAGGCAAGTGAGGAATTCACTAAACCTTGAGGATTTGGTTGAGTTTGAATTCCAGTAAATATCAGGATAATTGAAGTTACTTATTTCTGAGTGTGTAGTCATCTGATATAGAAAGGCATCATTCAATTCCTCCATCTGACTTGGGGGTCTGTAGTATACTCTCACATTAACATCCCTGCTGTTTCCCTCCCCTTTAATTTTTATCCAAATGCTCTTCACCTGGTTTCCATGATTGATGTCCTGGTTTTCCAGTGATGAAGGGGAGGTATAGTTTGAGTGGATTGGTTCCCTTCATTCGCTCCAGAAAGGCCCTAATTCTCTCCTCTTCTTCTTTCTTACTTTTTAAAAAAACTTTCCCTTTCCTTCCTTCCCCTTAGCCAGGCTAGACTTAGGAAAGACTCCATGCAAGCAAGTGGGGAGATGGAGGACAGCCCAGGCATGTCGGGAGACTCTACTCAGACCAACCAGGCCTTGACCCCGGGCGGCAAGCCTGCGTCCTCCAAAATGGCACGGCCAGAGGCGGGAGAACCCTCATCTCCGAGCCAAGGCGCCCCACACCGCATTCTCTGTTTCTGGGCTCGGGAAGGAACTGCGCCATCTGCAGACTCCGAGGGGAGCGTGAGTAATATCCCCGCTCCTCCCACAGCCCGCCCTCTGCCCCCTGAACTGTCCAGCCTCCTGGCCTCCATCACTGTGATGCAGGCTGCTGCCATGGCTGGCCAGACCCCCTCCTCCCAAGCCCATGGATCGGGTCTCCCACTCTCAGGGCTTCCTGCATCAGGTCAGCCCTTTCCCAAGCCTGCCTCCAACGGAGTGGACAAATTCAGGGCTGCAGCTCAATCCCCCTACCAGGAATCACCCTTTGCCTCACCAGCATCCAAGTCCTCTGCTGAGGCCATTCCCGCCCGTGAGAGGAGCAAATTCGTGCCAAAACACCACCAGAGGCCTAAAGCAGTTAGAAAGGGTGGGAAACGCTCCTCCACTGCTATTTCAGCCAAGCTCAAGTCAGCCCATAAGTGCAGGGCAACATCTACTGGCCATCATGAAAATCACAAGAGGGCTAAATTCCATGTGGTTTCCCAGACCTCTTTTGAAAAGAGTGCTACTGCATCTCAATCCCAATCTGTCTCCGGGGGGGGGGGGAGCTTTGTGAGGAAGATGAGCCTGATGTTCCTCTACCCCCATCATCTTCCAGGCTTTTTTCCTCTGATGACTTTCCCATTTTGTTAAAGAAAGCCATTAAGGCTTTGGACTTGTCTGACTCCCCCCAAGCCCGTTCAGCCAACCAGGTCTGACTTACCTCAAGGGAAAGGAGATTCCTTTCCCAAGCCTAGCCCTCCTCCAAGGTGCCTCGCCCAGCTGACTTCATGAGAGTAATCAGAGAGGAAGGGAACAAACCTGCTGCCATAAGGCCTAACCCCTCTGCGGTTAAACAGTTCTACACATTACCACAACCAATGATGGCCAAACTACAAATTCCCCTGATAGATGCCCCCGTCTCTGCGCTGGTGCCATCTGCCATTTATGCCAAGGACAGAGATGACACATTAAAAATTCCAGAGAACAAGAGGGCTGACTCAGCACTCAAGAGGACCTTTGAGGCATCATCCACCACCATCAGAGCCTCTTCTTCCATCTCCATTCTGTCCAGGGCCGCATATGGATGGGCCAAAGACCTGATGTTAGAATCCTGTAGTATTCTACCAGATGTATTCTTCTGTGTGTGCTGGGGAGATGGGTTGCGCTTCACATAGCTTGTAGAGATGGTGATATGGAGTACTAGGCTGGACCAGGTGTGAGTTATCTAGTGTCTTTGAGAGACTGGCCTGCAGAGATTTGGAATGCAGTTTCGTTTCTCAGGGGATAGGGATGGAGGATGGGAACTAGTGATGGGAAGGAGGGGTCCTGTTGTGCGGGCTTTTGCTAGGGGTGGAGTGCTTTGGCTTCAGGGGGAACTTATGCATTGCTTTGGCTGGGAGGGGTCAGTCTCAGCTTAGAAGCTGGGTGATGCGACATCTCTGATCTTGGAACCTTCAATAAAGTTCTGTTGTTTCAATAAACAAGCTGACTGATTGATTGTCCAGGATTCTGGTCCTCACTCTGACACCTGATCCAACTGGTCCCTAGGGGTGACACTAAGCTAAGACAAGGGATTAACAAACTTTTAAAGGGCCTTGCCTTCACCTCCGATGCCTCCCTGGACATCATACAATTCAGTGCCAGGGCTCAAGCAGCGTCCATCCCAGTTAGAAGACAAACTTGGCTAAAAAACTGGCAAGTTGACCACCAATCCAAACAGAATCTCACCATGGCCCCATTTGCGGGGTCCAAACTTTTCGGAGAAGCCCTTGGCCCTTGAAAGAAGGCACTACCTTCCATGCCACGTTTCGACAATAAAAAATCCTCCTGCCAAGGCCAATTGTCCTTTCATTCCTTTCGGTTCTCTTCCAGAAACAGAGACAACAGATCTGAAAAGCAACAGTGGTCGGACCGCTGTTTTCAGTTCAGACAACAATCCCAGGGCCGTGGCTTTGGCAGATTCTCCCCTGCCAACTCAGGAAGCCAGCCCAACACAACTAAACAGGCTCCAACCAACGAGCCTGACTGGCCGACTCACCAGGTGGGAGGCAGACTTCAACAATTCCATCACGTTTGGCATGTTAGGGCGTGAAAAGACGCGCTGTGTTCCACCACGACCACCTACAGAGTTGAACCACGTCGACAGGATGCCAGGGAGAAGGAATCTGAAGAGATGTCTGCAAATGTATTCAGGCCAAGAAGGAAAATATTCCTTCACCACTGCAAACGGCCTTAAGCTCCCGGCTTGAGAAATAACGACAAGAGCACTTCAAGCCTTCACTCTACATGAGGGCTTTTATAAATAAGTTACTTTAATAAATAAATTACTTTGCCAACCAAAACAACCATAACAATAAAACAGAGGCAGTTACTCACACACCAACTGTCATAACTGACACTCTCGCTCTCACAGAAGGACAGTTGAGAATGACAGTTGCATCAATATTCCAATGATGCACTGTTTGAATGCTGACACTTATAACTGCCACCAGAGCTGTAAATAACTTGCACAACAGCTCCACCTAGTGGCCACATCATGTCATTTTATGAGACCTGTTTCAACATGGTCCTGACAATCCCCTCCAAAATGACATGAGATGTGTCATATGTGTCCTTGCATTTGTCCCATATGTGTCCTTATTGTGTGTACCTTTCCTGGTAGGCACCCACGTGTGACGTCCCACAGGTGTCTGCTATGTGCAAATGTTAGCGATGTTGTTACTAACCAACATGCTGCAGCCTAAGCTCCCCATTCTGCACAAGTCTTCTGACTTCTGGTAACACCCCACAAACTACTAAATACTACATCTCCAGAGTCCAAAACTCTGCCATGCCTCCAGCATGCCTGTGAACTCCTGTCCACACCAGTTGCAGTGCCACACTGCTCCCTTAGACTTTCTGCCAACTGTCTAGATGCTGTGGATCTGTGTTCCAATCCACCCAGCTCTGACAACTCCAGTGTCAAGCTCAAGCATCTTGCTCTCACTGGCACATCCAGTCTCTGGCACACCTTGAAACCTCTGTCCTGGTTTCTGCCACTCCAGATCCTCCTGCCTTGGGATCCTGCCTGGTGTCCAGCTCTCTCTGGATCTCTGTGCCACCTTTCCTTGTTCCAGCCTGACCCTCTCCTGACCCTTGACTACAATAAACAAACTTTTTCTTATCCCTTGATAGCTAATGCCGGTGACACACTTGGCTCTGGCTCCCCTGGTGCTATCAATCTTCAACTTATTTTGCCCTCCAGGCCTGGCCAAACCATCAAACTACATCGAAGGGTATTAAAAGAACTGGCAAATGTAATATTGGAGCCATTGGCAATAATCTTTGAAAACTCCTGGAGAACAGGAGAAGTGCCAGCAGACTGGAGGAGGGCAAACGTTGTCCCCAACTTCAAAAAGGGGAAGAAAGATACAAGCCACGATTCTTGTTGCCAAATCTGGAAAAGCAGCTGGTCCGGATGGGTTTCCAATTGAATATTATAAAACTTTTATGGATAAGATTGTTAACCCCCTGAAATTAGTTATGAATAATTTAATCTGTGGTGACATCCCGAGGACCTGGCTTGAATCTTATATATCTTTAATTCCAAAGACAGAGGAGGAAACACCTGAGCCAAAAAGCTTCCGCCCCATTGCATTACTTAACACAGACTACAAAATCTTTGCTGCTATTTTAGCCAATAGACTTAAGTTAATACTTAAAGATTACATTCACCCTGACCAAGTAGGTTTCCTTCCGGAAAGAAGGATGAGGGACAATGTTCGGCATGTGCTAAACCTTATAGAATACCATGGGAAGAGTTGTGATAGAACTCTAGGTTTATTATTTGTTGATTATGAAAAAGCTTGCGATAGAATCAATTGGAAATTTATAAAGGAAACCTGTAAGAGGGTCGGGTTGGGTGAAAACTTTGGTCATTGGCTGGACCAGATATATCAAAAACAGTCAGCTAATCTAATCCTTAACGGTGAAAGAACCAAAGCAATACATATTTTTAAGGGCACTAGGCAAGGCTGCCCTCTATCGCCTTTGTTATTTATTTTGGTTTTGGAACTCTTAAATAATGAAATTCGTAATAATAATGAAATACACGGTGTTAGAATAAAAGGGCAAGTCATGAAGCTTAAAGCTTATGCTGATGACGTTGTGATATCCTTCTCTAAACCTCTACAAGATATTGAAAAAACAAATAGAATGCTCAAACAATTTGGCAATGTTTCTGGACTAGTAGTTAATAGAGATAAAACTGTTTGGTTGACCATTAATATGGAAAAGATTGATAGAGACGATTTATCTAGACGATCTGGATATAAATTAACAGACAAGGTAAAATACCTGGGAGTGTGGCTTACTAATAAAAACTCGGAGTTATTTAAAAATAATTATGTTAAACTTTGGCAAAATATCAAAAAAGATCTGTATAAATGGAGTAAATTAGGGCTCTCTTGGATGGGTATGATTGCCACGATTAAGATGTCTGTATTACCCAAAATTATATTTTTGTTTCAAGTAATTCCTATTAGAGAAAATGACAGACCTTTTAGAGATTGGAACAAGGATATCAGTCACTTTGTCTGGGCTGGCAAAAAACCTAGGGTTAGGTTCAAAATCTTATGCGATAAGCCAACAAGAGGTGGTCTAGGACTCCCCAATCTGAAGACTTATTTTTATGCTTGTACCTTCAACTGGATGGTCGATTGGTTTAATCTGCAGAATAAACAGCTTCTGAATTTGGAACTTGCTGACACGATTTTTGGAATTGATGCTTTTTTATTTTATAATAAGCTTACAGCTAATAAAGAATTCGTAAATCATACTATTAGAAAAGCGTTGTTCCGTGTCTGGAACAAATTTAAGCCACTGTTGTACCCAAAACTTCCACTTTGGACCTCAATCAATGAGGCATTCCATAGAAAAGATGTAATAAATAAAAATAGATGGGTAACTTATCAAGACTTAATTGTAATAGATAATAGAACTAATGTGATGAATATGAAAACACAAGATGTATTGGAAGAAGAGGGTTATAATTTTAATTGGTTTCTATATCGTCAGACCAGAGAAAGATTTTTATTAGACCTTAAATCCTATAATATCAGTACAACATTTTCAAATGTGGACAAAATAATCTTGGGTACAAACAAGAAAAAGATCTCCAAATTTTATAATCTTTTATTAGATTTAGAAATGCATGATGAAACCATAAAACCTTGCATGATTAAATGGGCACAGGAACTGGAAGAGGTATTACCATTATCGCAGTGGGAAAAAACATGGAATGTTAGGCTTAAATATACTGCCTGTATAGCTTTAAAGGAAAATTATCATAAAATGCAAAATAGATGGCATCTTACCCCTCTGAAACTTAGTAAAATCTATAAAGATCAAAGCCCAATATGTTGGAAATGCGGTACTTGTCCCGGCTCATACATGCATATGTGGTGGAATTGAAGAATGGTAAAAAATACTGGAAACAGATTCATGGTAAGATGAAGCTAATTGTTAAGAAAGATTTTAAATTTGAACCTAAATTTTTCCTTTTAAATATGATTTCAGATAGTAATCTCGAGGCCAAACATGGCAAACTTTTCTTTTATATGATCTCTGCTGCACGAATGACCCTTGCAGTACATTGGAAAGGGGAAATAACACCCTCTTGGAAAGAGTGGATAATGAAAGTTGTGTATTACATGGAATTGGACAAACTTACCTGCTATATTGAGAATTTAAATTGGAATAAGGAAAAAATGGTTTGGCTCCCTTTGGTAGATTTTTTAAAATCAGAAAAAATAATACATAATCCATCATGGTGTTTATAATACTCCGTTTTGTAATTATGTTAATTTAACTCAAGAAAAGTGCATAAGACAAAGGCCGGTTACACACCGGCGCTTTAGTGCATGACGAGCACGCACTAGGGTTACAAAAGGGCGGTGCGGAAGCGTGCCCGTCATGCACTAAACGGCGGCGGCCCTTCCATATGGCCGCCGCCGTGAGGACGTGACGGCTGCGCCGCCTCTAGATGGGGCGGCGCGGACGTGATGTCCTCAATCTGTGGCAGGGCGCCTAGGGCGCCCTTTCCGCGGACCAGGAAGGAGCTCCGTTTCGGAGCTCCTTCCTGGTCCGCGGCGCTGCTTTGCTTCGCTGGGCGCAGCCTTCAGATGGCTGAGCCCAGTGAAGCAAGGGAGAAAGGGGCCAAGCGGCCCCTTTCTCCCCCTCCTTGCCACCGCGGGGTGTCCTTGGGGCTTGAAGCCCCAAGGACACCCCTTTTCTGGCTGCGGGGAAGCGGCGTTTTGCTGCTTCCCCGCAGCCCGAAAAGCGGCGGATTGGGGCCTCAGCGGCTGCCGGTGTATCCGCTGAAGCCCCGATACTCCGGGGAAAGGGGCGGGTCCAGATCGCCCCAAATGGGCGGTCTATAACCCGCCATAAACTCTTTTTTTAATACTTATGTTGACAATTGAAGTTAAATGCAAGTGTGGTAAACTTTCTTTTTTCCTTTTCATGTATTATAATATAGCTTGGCTATGTCATGTTCTAGTTCACTCCGTAGGAAGTCAATGTTGGTGTATTTGTTGATCCGTGCACAAACGTGCAATGTTTAATGTCTTACTGTTTCTGTATTGGTCAATTTGTGGGTATTTGCGTCTATGTCCAAGTGTTTATTGTATTTTATATATATCTATGTGACAAATTAATAAAGATAATACAAAAAAAAGGGGGAAGAAAGAGGATCCCAACAATTATCCTCCAGTTAGTCTGACATCAATACCAGGAAAGATTCTGGAGCAGATCATTAAAAAGAGAGTCTGTGAACATCTAGAAAGCAATGCCATAATCACAAAAAGTCAACACTGGTTTCAGAGAAAGAAGTCATGCCAGACAAATCTTATCTCATTCTTTGATAAAGTTACCAGCTTGTTAGATGAAGGGAATGCTGTGGATATATCTTGATTTCAGTAAGGCCTTTGACAAAGTTCCCCATGACATTCTTGCAAACAAGCTTGTAAAATGTGGGTTAGACAAGGCAAATGTTACGTGGATTTGTAATTGGTTGACCGGACGAACCCAAAGAATGCTCAACAATGGCCCCTTTTCATCCTGGAGAGAAGTGACCAGTGGGGTCCCACAGGGCTTTTACCTGGGGCAAGTACTGTTCAACATCTTTATCAATGACTTGGATGACAAAATTGGGGGCATACTTATCAAATTTGCAGATGACACCAAATTAGGAGGAATAGCTAATACTCCAGAGGACAGGATCAAAATTCAAAATGACCAGAATAGACTAGAAAGCTGGGCCACAGCTAACAAAATGAACTTCAACAGGGAGAAATGTAAGGTACTGCACTTAGGGCGGAAAAATGAAATGCACAGATATAGGAGGGGGTCACCTGGCTTAAGGAGACAACATGTGAAAGGGATCTAGGAGTCCAAGTAGACCACAAGTTGAACATGAGTCAACAGTGCACTGCAGCCAATGCGATTTTAGGCTGCATCAATAGAAGTATAGTGTCTAGATCAAGGGAAGTAATAGTGCCACTATATTCTGCTCTGGTCAGGCCCCACCTGGAATATTGTGTCCAGTTCTGGGCACCACAATTCAAAAAGGACATTGAGAAACTGGAGCGTGTCCAAAGGAGGGCGACTAAAATGAAGGGTGTGGAAACCATGCCCTATGAGGAACACCTTAGGGAGCTAGGTTTGTTTAGCCTGGAGAAAAGAAGGTTAAGAGGTGATATGATAGCCCTGTTTAAATATTTGAAGGGATGTCATATTGAGGAGGGAGCAAGCTTGTTTTCTTCTGCTCCAGAGACTAGGACCCGGAGCAATGGATGCAAGCTGCAGGAAAAGAGATTCCACCTCAACATTAGGAGGAACTTCCTGACAGTAAGGGCTGTTCGACAGTGGAACACACTTCCTCGGAGTGTAGTGGAGTCTCCCTCCTTGGAGGTCTTCAAACGGAGGCTGGATGGCCATCTGTCAGGGATGCTTTGATTTGGATTTCCTGCATGGCAGGGGGTTGGACTGGATGGCCCTTGCAGTCTCTTCCAACTCTATGATTCTATGATACATATCCAGGCTATTCTCTGTCACACACACTTGATCTCTGGCTCTTTTCCACCCCTCCTGCTCAGTGCATGTCTCCCTGAGCCTTTCTGGAATGTTTACAGTTCTTTTGACTGCTACTACTGAAGAGGCCTGTGCCTGCTTCACTACAAAAAACTTGCCCTTCTCAGACAACATAGGAATCAGGAACGTTCCCTGACCACCCTCAGTGTCACTATCATTAACACTGTCCTGAATGTCTTGTCCATGAGTCTCAACTTGTTCTTGTTTTACAGTCACTATCTCTGGTTTTTCATCTACCACATCAGTGCAAGCTTGTGCCTCTTGTACCACAAACCTCTCTGGTGGTTTCCTGACTTGTTGAGTCCTTCATGGAATAATTACTTTAGTTCTGCCATGCTCATCTTCAGTGTCACTACTACTACTCTGAATAGCCTGTCTTTGCTCTGGCTCTTGCTCTGGTGTTTGTGTGTCTTCTGAAGTGCTTGTTTGTTTATCACTCACATCTCTGGATGCACGTACCCCTCAATTTCCATTGTTCTTATTTGTCACAATATTTTTAAGTTTTACAAAAACATCTTGATTTAAATGAATTTTTTCCCACCCAGCATGGGTCTCAAAACTAGCACTCCTGGAATACAAAATCCTGTTCCCATCCATTAGGAGCCTGTACTTATTCCCTTCACAGCCCACAAAATGCAATCTTTGGCTTTTGGGCTCATTCTTTTTCCTAAATTGAGGTGGAATGTACACTGAGGCAAATTGTCCAAAAACCCTTAAGTACTTTAGGTTCGGTGCTCTACTATACAACAAAAAATAAGAAATTTGGTTTATCACACTGCACCATGACCTGTTCATAATGTGACAAGCAGTTCTTGTCGCTTCTCCCCACAAATTTGCTGGTGCTCCAGAATCCTCCAACATACAATCTCTTATTTTATTTAACATACCAATCCTGTGTTCAGCCAAACCATCTTCTGCAGGACATCTGGGATTTGTAGATTTGTGCTGGATTCCTTTCTGCCCAAACCACTGCTGCAAGTTATTACAAAGAAATTCCCCACCTCTGTCTGTCACAATAGTGCCAACCTTGTAGGGAAACTCCCTTTCAACAGAATTAACCCATCTTTTGATCATGTCAGCAGCTTCACTTTTGGTTTTGAGCATCGTCACAAATGTAAATCGGGTATGCCTATCTACAGTTAGTAGGGTAAACTTGCATCCCCCTAAACTCTTTACTTGATGTGACCCTGATAAGTCTGCATGTACCACCTGAAAAGGCCTCTGCGTAATGCATTTACTCACCTTCACCACAGGGTAAGCCTTGACTTTGACCTTTTTGCACACAGCACAGTCAAGGTAACTATTATAGCCCTCTACTCTGAACTCTGAGCCAATCTTTTCTAGATTTTTCAAATCCTTAAAGCTTATGTGGCCCATAACTCTATGGAAGTAATGAGCACACCCATCATGCAGTGGTTTGTTTGTTACTTTCCCACACTGCACCTGTTCCACCATGTGGTAAGTGTGATTTTTCTTTAAGGCTTTACCACACATTGCTCCTTCCTTGGATATAACCCCCTCATTTTTTCTGAAAAGGATTTCATATCCATCATCAGTAAGAGATGCCACACTTACAAGGTTATTTTGCAACTTTGGTGCACACAAAACATTATGGAATATCTTTTTTAAACCTGGGATTAATATAAACCCTTGTACCTCTATACAGTTAGATTCACCATTTGCAAATACCACAGTGTCCACTGGTGCTGACTTAGGGTGCTGTAGTTTTTCCCTATTAGGGGTCATGTGGTGAGAACACCCACTGTCCAAAATCCAAACAGACTGCTCTTCCTTCTCACTTACAACTCCTTCCACAGCAGTAGCAAACCCCCTCCCACCGAGAGGCTTATCTTTCCTTTTCTTTTGTGAGTTTTGTCCTTTCTTTGCTGCAGAGACTTTCAGACAGTTCTTCATCAAATGTCCGGTCTCTCCACAGGAAAAACATATCCGTATCCTGCAGACAGCAGCACTCCCCTCCTCGGACAAGGACATAGGTTGGTTGGTTGTCGCCTCCAGCTAGTCGCACCCTTGCAGCTCTCCTCAGAGTCTCTCCTCTGTACTTCTTCCAGTATTCTCGATGCCACAAGTTCCACAGTTAAATCAGCTTCGGCTACTCACTGGAGATTGTACATTAAAAACTCCCAGTTTCTGCTTAAACTATTAAGTAGTATATGGGCCTTCTGGGTTTCCTCAATCTGGATGCCACGCTCACTGCACTCTGCAAAGTTTTCTTGCATCTTTTTTAAGTGTACAATCACGGATTCGCCTTCCTGCTGTTTACAACAATAGAGCCTTCTGCTGCACAGCATTTTAGACAAGGCTCCAGCTGGTTGGTTAACAGCCTCAAGAGCTTTCCAAGCTGACCTCTTATTTCTAATATGATTTAGCTGGCTTGGCTCTATAGCTAAAACAATTGTTGCTCTCGTTTTTTTATCACCAGATCGCTGGTCTTTATCAGTAGGATCTGGTTGTTTCTTTACATAGTCCCATAAGTCCTGCTTTACCAGTAAAGCTTGCATATAAATTTTCCATGAAGCATAATTTTTCTCGGACAGTTTCTCAAACTTGACAGCCGCTTCCATGTTCGCACTGAGTCTGCGACTTAAACAGCTACAAACAAACACGTTTGGCAACCCACGTGTTGGCCCAGGGTGACATCACGTTTGGCAACCCACCACCTCGAACAGCTGGGTCCTCTCCACTATATCCTCAGGTTATTGAATATTCACTCACTACCTATGCGACCATTTCACCATCTCTCCATGATCAAAGCGCCAACACAAACACCATCTGATGACTGAGGTGATCAACCACCTCCTCCAGATTGGGGCAGTTGAGCTCGTTCTGTCCTCAGAGAGACAAAAGGTTGCTATTTCATATTATTCATTGTCCCAAAGAGGAACAAGTCTTGGAGGGCGATACTCGACTTAAAGAGAGTAATTGTATAATTGAATATATAAATGTGTATAATTACAGCGCTCTAGAAATAAAGTTTAATAATAATAATAATAACAAAAGCGTTGTCGAACGGCGATTCAGGATGGAAACGTTAAAGACTATCCTGAACTCCCTCAAACCACTGGACTATAATATGGCTTCTCTTGATTTGACTGAAGCTTATCTTCATATTCTGGTTCACCCTGCCCATCGTAAATTTCTCTACTTTTGTTATCATAACCAACATTACCAATACAAGGCTCTTCCATTCGGTCTGTCTTCCACCCGTAGGGTGTTCACCAAAATCATGATAACACTCGTGGCACACTGGAGGACCCAAGTTTTTCATGTCTTCCCATCTTTGAACAACTTACTGATTTCTTCACCAACAGCCGAAAGGGCCTCCACTGCCGTTCAGTTTATTTTAGAGTTCCTCTCTTGATATGGTTTTCTGGTCAATCGTGGGAAGAGCCACTTCATTCCGTCACAGTCCATACATCTCTTGGGAGCCCTGATAGATACCTCATCTGCCACGGTCAATCTTCCCCTGGAGAGGATCAACACCATTCGGGAAGTTGTCCAGGCCATCCTTCCAATCTACTCTTCAGACTTTCTGCTCTTAGCAAGACTACAGGAGCTCATGATAGCAGCCATGCCTTGGGTTCCCTGGGCGTGCTTTCATGCCAGACCCCTACACAGTGGCTGCTGCTACTGTTCCAACAGTTAATCTCACGACAGACACACAAGATGATTCACATTCCTCAGAAAGTCCGAAGGTCACTCCTGTGGTCGATGTCCCCTCACCTATTAAAAGGTTGACCCATATGGCAACCCAAACAGATCCAGATAATGGATGCCAGCATGTATGGCTGGGGTGCGATTCTCAATGCTCAATTGGCCCAGGGCAGATGGACCAATCAAGAATGCTAACAAAGCTTCAATTGGCAGGAGCTCAGCCCTCCTATCATTTTCACACATGATCTCAAACACAGACATTCTGGTCGGTACGGACTACGTGACAACAAAGGCCCATGTCAACAGAGAGGGCAGGACGAGGTCCAGATCTCTGATGCAAGAAGCCACCTTCCTCTTAAACTGGTCAGAAAACAATCTGCGCTCTCTGATGGCAAAACACATAAAGGGTGTTCTAAACACCTGAACAGATTGGCTCAGCAGAAGAGACCTAGATCAATCTGAGTGGCATCTCCACCCAGAGGTCTCCCTACTCATAAACCTGCATCCTGGGGATGCCACAAGTGGATCCTATTTGTGTCGCTGGTCAACAACCAAGTCCTGAGATTCTTCTCCCAGTTTTCAACACAAGGAGCAGAAAACACAGATGCTGTCCATGCCCCATGGCCACCAGGTCTCCTCTATGCCTGTTAACCCAGGGACACACAGCCCACAACAGCTCAATCTTCACACCTGGAAATTGAACACCGCCTACTGCTAGACGATGGCCTTCACTCTCAGGTAGCTGAGACCATTATCCATTCCCGAAGAGCATCCAAGAGACAGATCTACAAATATTCCTTTTGTGTTTTTTCTTCATGGTGCAAAACCAAAGAGATTTCTCCAGTTCTATTTTCGATAGGTGACCTGCTACTCTACCTTCAAAAGGGATTGGACAAGGACCTTAAGCCCAACACCCTTAAAAGACAGATTTTGGCCATCACATCAGCTCTCCCTATTAAGGCCGCCGATCTCTCATCCATACATCAAAAAGTTCCTCAGGGCAGCTACCTTAATAAGGTCCCCACCAATACACTGCTATCACAGCTCAGACCTCCACCTTGTTCTCACAGCACTCACCAAGGTGCCATATGAACCTCTGGCCCAGGTTGACATTAAGCTTCTGACCTACAAGGTTATTGTCCTGGTAGCTATCACCTCAGCCAGAAGAGTCTCATAGCTGGGAGCCCTATCCATCAAAGACGAGATCTGTATCTTCAGAGACGACTCGGCGTTATTACGGCTAGATCTGACCTTCGTGATCAAGGTCAACTCTGCTTTCCACAGGTCACAAAAACTCATCCTTCCACCATTCTGCCTCAACCCCAAGAAAGACTTGGAAAAGACATGGCACACATTAGATGTCAGGAGGACACTCAAAATATACATCAAACGTACCCACAACTTCTGACTCTCAGACTGTCAGTTCATCTCTTTCAGCTCATCTACCAAAGGAAAGAAGATCTCCGCTTTCACATTGTGCAGATGGATCTGGAACTATATATAAAGTGTTAAAAGTCAAACACTACATCAGTTCCATGGTCTACCACTGCACATTCCACCCGCAGCCACATAGTCCTCACCCTCTACCTTTATATGTCACTACCGCCTTGACGCTTTCCAATCTGCAGAAGTGTTGTTTAGTAGAAGCATACTCCAAACCATTGTTCAATAAATTCGCCTCAGTTCCCTCTCCCAGTTTTGGAGAGCTTTGGCATATCCCGCTCAAAGCAATGCTCCCCTTCATCACTGGAAAAACGAACATTGGCCTACCTTGTGATATGTTTGTTTTCAGTGATGAAGACGGAGGAATCCTACCCTCCCTGAACTGAGTCTTTGGTAAAGGTGAGGTTATGTTCTGTTTTCTCCACTAGAGTTCATTGAATTATACATCACTGTTCTTGATCTTTCTAAGTCGAGTATGTTGCAAATAGCTAGATCTCAGGCTTTAACGAGTGGAGAAACAGGGGGTGGTTCCCTTTTAGGACTTCCCTCTGCAACTTTAATCACTGCCTATTGGAGTGAATCAAGGGAACCAACTTGCTCAAAGGATTCCTCCGCCTTCATCACTGAAAACAAACATATCACAAGGTAGGCCAATGTTCGTATCTCTTCACTGGTGTAAATATACTATTCCTACTCCTTTGCCGTTTGGCCTATTTCTCTAAAAAAGGTTATACCCCTCTATTACTACATTTCAATCATAGAATTATAGGGTTGGAAGAGACCACAAGGGCCATCCAGTCCACCCCAGGCATGCAGGAATACTCAACCAAAGCATCCCCGACAGATGGTCATCCAGCCTCTAAGGAAGTAGACTCCACTACACTCCGAGGGAGTGTGTTCCACTGTCGAACAGCCCTTACTGTCAGGAAGTTCCTCCTAATGTTGAGCTGGAATCTCTTTTCCTGTAGCTTGCATCCATTGTTCTGAGTCCTGTTCTCTGGAGCAGCAGAAAACAAGCTTGTTCCCTCCTCAATATGACATCCCTTCAAATATTCAAACAGGGCTACCATATTACCTCTTAACCTTCTCTTCTCCAGGCTAAACATCCCCAGCTCCCTTAGTTGTTCCTCATAGAGCATCGTTTCCAGACCCTTCACCATTTTAGTCCCCCTCCTTTGGACACTCTCCAGTTTCTCCACATCCTATTTGATTTATAGTGCCTAGAACTGGACACAGTATTCCAGGTGGGACCTGACCAATGCAGAATAGAGTGGCACTATTACTTTCCTTGATCTAGACACTATACTTCTATTGATGCAGCCTAAAATTGCATTGGTCTTTTTAGCTGCCTCATCAAACTCATGTTCAACTTGTGGTCAACTTGGACTCCTAGATCCCTTCCACATGTGGTCTCCTTAAGCCAGATGTCCTCCATCCTATATCTGTGCAATTCATTTTTCCGCCCTAAGTGCAATACCTTACATTTCTCCCTGTTGAAGTTCATTTTGTTAGCTGTGGCCCAGCTTTCTAGTCTATTCTGGTCATTTTGAATTTTGATCCTGTCCTCTGGAGTATTAGCTATTCCTCCTAATTTGGTGTCATCTGCAAATTTGATAAATATGCCCCCAATTCTGTCATCCAAGTCATTGATAAAGATGTTGAACAGTACTGGCCCTAGGTAAAAGCCCTGTGGGACCCCACTGGTCACTTCTCTCCAGGATGAAAAGGGGCCATTGTTGAGCATTCTTTGGGTTTGTCCGGTCAACCAATTACAAATCCACGTAACATTTGCCTTGTCTAGCCCACATTTTACAAGGTAACTGTTACATGGATTTGTAATTGATTGACCGGCCGAACCCAAAGGGTGCTCAACAATGGCTCCTTTTCATCCTGGAGAGAAGTGACCAGTGGGATCCCACAGGGCTCTGTCCTGGGCCCAGTGTTATTCAACATCTTTATCAATGACCTGGATGACAGAATTGGGAGCATACTTATCAAATTTGCAGATGACACCAAATTAGGAGTGCAGGACGTCTACATCAAAGCATACCTGACAGATGGCCATCCAGCCTCTGCTTAAGGACCTCCAAAGAGAGACTCCACCACGCTCCAAGGGAGTGAATTTCACTGTCAAACAGCCCTTACAGTCAGGAAGTTCCTCCTAATGTTGAGCTGGAATCTCTTTTCCTGTAGCTTGCATCCATTGTTCTGAGTCCTGTTCTCTGGAGCAGCAGAAAAGAAGCTTGTTCCCTCCTCAATATGACATCCCTTCAAATATTCAAACAGGGCTACCATATCACCTCTTAACCTTCTCTTCTCCAGGCTAAACATCCCCAGCTCCCTTAGTTGTTCCTCATAGGGCATCGTTTCCAGACCCTTCACCATTTTAGTCCTCCTCCTTTGGACACACTCCATTTTCTCCACATCCTGTTTGATTTGCGGTGCCCAGAACTGGACACAGTATTCCAGGCGAGAACTGACCAATGCAGAATAGAGTGGCACTATTACTTTCCTTGATCTAGACACTATACTTCTATTGATGCAGCCTAAAATTGCATTGGCCTTTTTAGCTGCCTCATCAAACTGTTGACTCATGTTCAACCTGTGGTCAACTTGGACTCCTAGATCCCTTCCACATGTGGTCTCCTTAAGCCAGGTGTCCCCCATCCTGTATTTCTGTGTTTCATTTTTCTGCCCTAAGTGCAGTACCTTACATTTTTCTGTGTTGAATTTCAATTTGTTAGCTTTGGACCGGCTTTCCAGTTTATTCAGGTCATTTTGAATTTTGATCCTGTCCTCTGCGATGTTAGCTACTCTTTCTAATTTGGTGTCATCTGCAAATTTGATAACTGTGCCCCCAATTCTGTCATCCAAGTCATTGATAAAGATGTTGAACAGTACTGGCCCCAGGTAAAAGCCCTGTGGGACCCCACTGGTCACTTCTCTCCAGGATGAAAAGGGGCCATTGGTGAGCACCCTTTGGGTTCGGCCAGTCAATCAATTACAAATCCATGTAACAGTTACCTTGTCTAGCCCACATTTTACAAGCTTGTTTACAAGAATGTCAAATTTGTCAAAGGCCTTACTGAAATCAAGATATACTATATGCACAGCATTCCCTTCATCTATCAAGCTTGTAATTTTATCAGAGAAAGAGATCAGATTTGTCTGGCATGATTTGTTTCTCTGAAACCCATGTTGACTCTTTGTGATTATGGAATTTCTTCTAGAAGTTCGCAGACTCTCTGTTTAATGATCTGCTCCAGAATCTTTCCTGGTATTGATGTCAGACTAACTGGAGGATAATTGTTGGGATACTCTTTTTTCCCCTTTTTGAAGATGGGGACAATGTTTGCCCTCCTCCAGTCTACTGGGACTTCTCCAGAAGTTCTCAAAGATTATTACTAGTGGCCCCAATATTACATTTGCCAGTTCTTTTAATACTCTTGAATGTAATTCATCTGGTCCTGGAGACTTATATACATTTAGATTAACAAGGTATTCCTGTACTATCTCTTTGCTTATTTTGTGCTGAAATTCCTCTGTTTTGCATTCTGCTCCATTATTCTCAGGTTGAGTACCCTTTTCCTTTTCTGCGAACACAGAAGCAAAGAAGGTGTTGAGTAATTCTGCCTTTTCTGTGTCTTCTCTTAGCATTTTGCCATCTTCTCCATGCAATGGCCCTACCATTTCCATTTTCTCGCTTTTGCTGCGGACATAGCCAAAAAAATGTTTTTTATTTTTCTTAACCTGTCTAACAAGCCTGAGTTCATTCTGTGCTTTAGGTTTTCTGACTTTACCCCTACCCAGGCTAGCTATTTGTTTGAATTCCCCTTGGTGGTTTCCCCATTTTTCTATTTCTTATACATGTTCTATTTAAATGTTAGCTCAGTTGAAAGTTCCTTAGTCATCCATCTTGGTTTCTTGAGAAACCTCCCATTTTTCTCCTGACTGGAACGGTTTGAAATTGTGCCATCAGTATCTCCCTTTTGAGAAACTCCCATCCATCTTGAACTCCCTTCTCTTTTAGTATTTCTGACCATGGGATCACTCCCATTATTTCTCTAAGTTTACTGAAATCAGCTCTCTTAAAGTCTAGAATGCATGTCTGACTATGCCTGGCTTCTCCTTTCCATTGTATAACAAACTCCAGGAGAACATGGTCACTTCCACCTAAGGATCCCACCACTTGCACCCCATTAACCAAGTCATCCCTGTTGGTTAGGATCAGATCTAAAATAGCTGATCCTCTTGTTGCCTCTTCCACCTTTTGGAAAATGAAATTGTCTTCGAGGAAAGTGAGGAATTTGCTAGATCTTGGGGATTTGGCTGAGTTTGACTTACAGCAAATATCAGGATAGTTGAAGTCACTCATCACTACTACATCTCTCCTTTCAGAGTTAGTCCTGTTCTAGAAAGGCGTCATCAAATTCCTCTTGCTCCCCGATATGCTGAAGTGTAGCTATTCTGGACTCCAGCTGCTGGACCTTCTCCTCCAAGAGGGCTATGAACTTGCACTTTGTGCATGTGAAGTTCCCCACATCTGTAGGCAAGAAGACAAACATCCCACAAGTGTTGCAGTAGACCGCAGCAGTTTCCTCAGTGTCCATACTGAGAAGTCTTAGGTAATCACTGAAACAGGACTGTGGGCATCCTCCTAAAAAAAAAAGCCTTGGGTAAACACGTCTTCTTTTAAAAGCCTTCTAACTGGACAGAGGACAAGGAAGAAAATGGGGAGCTGGTTGGGCTTGAAAAGACTTTGTAAAAAAGGAGCTTCTTAGCAACAGCATGTACATTTCTATACCACCTATCAGTGAACTCAGCACTCTCTAAGCAGTTTACAATCTGTAAGCTATTTGTCCCCAACAAGCTGGGTATTCATTTTAATGACCTATGAAAAGCTGAGTGGTCCTTGGAGAGCCCTGGGATCAAACTAACAATGTTGTGGCTGCAGTAACAGTATTAAACCACTGTGCCACCAGGGCTCCCTTCTTCAACAGAGGCTTTGCTAACTGAGATCTGACTGTACTTATTTCAGTATTTTTCTTATTTTAGCATTTCTCCTCCCTGCTTTCTAAAATTAAAAATGCAAAGCATTCCTCTCCTCATTACGTATCTTGCAAGGAGAAAGTCAAAATGAAGATGGTCAGTATGCACAACTTCAGTCAAGGCACAGGTCTGCTAACACTTCGTGTAAACACTTCTCAGTATTTGAATGCAGCAGCAAATCAGGGAGTGAGAGCAGAAATGCTTACAGCAGCTTAAATTTTTAGCCATTGCTGTAGCAGCAGTACCTGATATTAATGCACACACATATATTCCCCCCTCTGTGTGTGTGTGTGTCACACACACACACACACACACAGAGAGAGAGAGAGAGAGAGAGAATACATAAGCTGCTTTGAAACGGAAGGCTTGAGCCTCTCTCATCTGCACAATTCAAATTAATTATACACTTTAATTTCATGAATTATTAATTTGATTCTCACTCGGCAGCTTAACATTATCCAGGGCTACAGAATATACAATTCCAACTTCATTAAAACATCACCAGCTGCCTCAGAGACAGAAATTAAATAGGGGAATATATATTATGTGCATAGCAATGAAGTCTTCCAGTTGCACTCCAGTCCTTCAGAAGGCCAGATCAGTAAAGAGATTATGATAATGGAGATATGGCTCTTTCTGACACTCTGACATTCTCAAGGCACAGTTGGTTTGCTTGGGAAGGGGTGTCCTCTGTTCAGTTCCAGTATTCATTATCCAAGCACTTGACTCTCCAGTCACATTCTCAAAATACACAGACAAAATAGGTATAGCAATCAAACACACAGAGGTGTTCCAAACACTGTGTCAAAGTAAAAGATTATTGGTTCCTTGAATGCTATGGTGTTCTAGCAGCTGCAGAGTTGCATTACTGAAAACAAAACCTACTGCTATCTATAAACCATCTATAAAATTTAAGCACAAAACTAATACTGTTTCCTGGCTTAACTAAGATCCAAAGCACACTGCATAATCCAGTTTAAAGCCACTTTAGCTGCCCTGGTTCAATGTTAGGGAATTCTGGGAACTGTAGTTTTGTGGGAGTCTTCTCTGTCTCTGGTGCCACAACTAAAATTCCCAGGATTCCCTAACACTGAGCCAGGGCAGTAACAGCAATCTTAAACTGGATTATTTCTGCAGTGTATTGTGGACCTTCGTGAGATAAAGGGACGAAACAGCTCGCCCAAAAGTGGTGGATTGGGGCGGCCCTGGAACTGCTCGCCCCAGAGCCATGGTAAACAGATGCATGCAGTCCCAATCTGCCTTGCCACCACAGTCCCAAACAGCACTCTGAAAAGAAGTGGTTTTTTACCCCTCCATTTCTGAGTGGATTTTGGAGCGGCGTCCGGGTGGCTTCCGGGCGTGTATCATGTGATCGTCACACACCCCAAGCCACCCAGAAGCGAGCTTATTGTGTCTGTCTGTTTCGCCCCTTAATCATAGTGCTACTTATAACACTAGGATTTCTGCCTTCTTAACTGCAACAGCCTGTGTGGTGAACTAAGGCAGAACACTTTAGTCACTCTACTAGGAGCACACATTAGCGTAATGGCGGCTCAGGAACTTTGCGGATACTCGTCAGGTTGTGGGCTATGCACACACTACAGGAGAGATGCCGACCAGATTTACATCAATCTGCGGGGAAGAACTGCAGAACACTAAACGCGGATGTAACCAAGTAGAAAAGGAAAGAAATAGGTGATTGTTGAAGGAGTTTGCAAGGATGAGGCAGGAGGGCAAATGTACTTAGTAGAAGAGAGGCACTAGCTTCATTTTACGCCATTGTTATTTTCTGACTAATACCCATTCTTTCCCAGTTTAAATTTTATTGCATTGTTGCAACCCAAAGCCAAATAATAACAAAGGGCACTTACCCTGCCTCAGCCACATCCCAGTCACAGACCTGGCAAAGCCACAAAATAACCTGCTTCACCATAATGTACTGTCCAAATAAATAAATAAATAGGAGCCCTGGTGGCGCAGTGGTTAAATGCCTGTACTGCAGCCATTCACTCAAAACCACAAGGTTGCGAGTTCAAGACCAGCAAAAGGGCCCAAGCTCGACTCAGGCTTGCATCCTTCCGAGGTCGCTAAAATGAGTACCCAGACTGTTGGGGGCAAATGAGCTTACTTGCTTGTTAGCTTACTTGCTGTTCACCGCTATGATCTTTGGAATAGCGGTATATAAATAAAAAAAACAAAAAAAAAAAAACCCCCAAAACAAAACAAAAAACAAACAATGGCAAAATGTTGCTTTTCAGATACTCCCCATCCATATAATTTATAGAAGGAAAACACTGGAATGTAGACATTTTATTTGAATTGCTTCAGAAATTTAAGGATCACAAACCTGGCAGGATTTGAAAAACGATGGAATTAACTAAGGGAAATATCCCCTTCATAATCAGCAGATACAGCAGACCTGAAATTCTATAAAGAAAATTGGAAGGAGATGACATTGAGTGAGGGAGTCAGGATTAAAAAATGAGCATCCAAATGGGAAAGGTACACATCCATTGACCGCTGTATTAGGGATTAAAGCTTCACTGAGCAATCAGAAGATGCTGTAGCAGAAAATGGTTAGAGGATGAGCATGAGCACAGCAGAGATATATAACCTCTGACAGCCAAGCACAACTAAGATAGAGGACAGTTCTCTAGGAAACTTTAGAGCAAAAAGTGTGTGTGCATACTTGCATGCATGTATGTATAAGCCAATACAATTCGGCTAGATACCTTTTTATCTTTATACTGCATAAACCCAAGAGGCAACTCTACCCACCAGATTCTACCTCAGTGAAGTGGCTGTGATACAGGGAAACCTTTTGTTACCATGTGCCACCTATAAAATATTCTCAGATCAAGCTTCAAAGGGGTATTCTGACAAAATCAAATCAAATGACTCTCCTCTAGGAATGTATTCAAAGAAGAAACAAAACAAAAAAATTCATATAGGGCACAATATTATATCACATTTGCCTTCAAAATGGCCAAATGTCTGTGCCTTTCTTGGAATCATAAAACCAAAGAATCATACACTTGCAAGAGAGCACAAGGTCCATCCAGTCTAACCCCCTCCCATGCAGGAACTCACAATCACAGCATCCCCGACAGATGGTCATGCAGCTTCTGTTTCAAGACCTCCAAGGAAGGAGACACTACTACTCTCAGAGGGAGTGTGTTCCACTGTCAAACAGCTCTTATTGCTGGAAGTTCTTCCTAATGTTGAGATGGAATCTCTTTTCCTATAGTTCGAATCTATTGCTCTACAGGTCCTATGGAGCTATAGAAAACAAATTTACTCCAGCTTCAGTGTGATATCCCTTCAAATGTTTAAACAGAGCTGTAATATCACCTCTTAACCTTCTCTTCTCCTGGCTAAACATACCCAGCTCCCGAGACCACTCTGCACAGGGCATGGTTTCCAGTTCTTGGTTGCCCTCTCCTTGACATGCTCCAGCTTGTCAACATCCTTTTTGAACTGTGGTGCCCAGAACTAGACACAGTATTCCTGGTGGTCTTACCAAGGCAGAAAAGAGTGGTACTATTACTTCTCTTGATCTGAGCACTATACAATCCACCTGTGCCATATGCGGGCGTGCCGTACGTGGCTTTAAGCTTATGTGTATGGTAAGCCCCATAGGACAAAATGGTGGTGTGCCACAAGCGTACCAACATAAAAATGAATGAGACTTAAACATACCTGTTTTTTCCCATGCGCGGGGGAGAGGTCTGGTACAGATCCCTCACGTATGCCAATGGCCCACTGTACTTCTATTGATGCAGCCTAGAACTGTACAGTATTGGCTTTTTTTTAGCTGTCACATCACACTGCAACATCATGTCACACTGTTCAGTTTATGGTCTACTTGGACTCCCAGATCCCTTTCACATGTACTGTTGTCAAGCCAGGTGTCCCACGTCCTATATCTATGCATTTCATTTTCTTTAATTGTATTGCCTTATATTTCTTTCTGTCCAGCACTTACATTTTTTTCTGTCCAGCGATGGTGAATACTATTGTCTGGACTATTCTAACTTTAGTGCTCTGTTGTATACCTTTGCTCTTTAGGATCTTTTCTGATTCTTTCATAGCTGCTCTACCCATTCTTAGGCTGCAACCACACTACAGATTGTGCTGCATCTCCCCTATTCTGTCCTCTGTTCCATTTCCCCCTGTTTTCTGGCCTTGTTTCTACTACATTTAAATAGGGATCGGGATCCGGATTAAATGGGCATGGTTCCCACTGAATCCGATTTTAGAAATCGATTCAGAAAGGGGGGGCATGCTTTTTGACCATTTTTACCCATTTAACCCATGTCAAAAAGATATTAGTAAAATGGGGTGTTTTTTGGGCTGAATCGATTTATTTGGAAATAAATCGATTCAGCCCAAGTGGGAACTAGGCAGATTTGAATCGGAATTGAATCTGCCCTGGTTCCCACTGGCAGCCCAGCCGGGGGGGGGGGGGGGCAGCTAGCATCATATCACTGGTGATATGAGGGCAACCATCCAATCAGATAGAAATGATAAAAGAACCTTCTGGATGGTTGTTGTTAAGGCATGAGAAAGAAAAGCCTCAGCTGTTGGGCTTGCTCTTAGGCAGTCAGGTTTAGCTGAAATGATTATTATTTTGTAACTTATCTTGTTCCAGGAGGACCAGTTGCCCTCCATGTCTTACTCTTCAATGATTGTTACTTATTAATAAACCTTCTCCTTCATTACTCTGCCTATATCTTCATTCCTTTTAATGGTCTTAGCTCGGCCATTGTCTGTTCTGAGTGTAGGTTACCAGTGGAAGGTCCAGCAATGTCCCAGTGCATTGCTTGGGTTTGACAAATTAAATCACTGGGTGGTGGCAGCGAGTTGTTTTTGTGATTAAGGTGGTCTGAAGGGGTCCCATCCAACTTAGCAGGAGTGGAGTGGGCCCATAGAGAACCTTCTTATTTTGGCACTGGGTTCCTCTGCTTCTGTCTTAATCCCTGGGGGAAATTTAAGACAGGGTAAGAAGCACTGATAACCATCACAAGGGTGTAGATCGTGTAGCTGAGTGCTAGTTTATACGGTGCCTTGTGCTCCCACTTCTTATTTTATTTTAGGTATTGATGTGATTGTACAGTAGATGAGAGCAGGAGGAGCACATGTTTTGTAGCACAAAACAACAACTTGTAACATACAGATTTTATAAAATTAAAAGTAACTAAAAAGCACCTACATTAATTACTTTTGAAAAATGGTTACTGTTCATGATACTAATTAATTATTCCTGGACACAATAACTATATATAATCAATTACTTTTTAACTTCCTAAATGTTGAGAGTATGATAGAAATGTGGCACAAATACATGTTAAATAAACTAACTATCTTGCCCTGTTTCCTATAGCCCAAACAATGTAGGACTACATCTTGTCTAAATAAACTATGAGGGATTGCTGCCAAACTAAGGCATAACCAGGGGATTGTGAAGTAGGGCGTTATGACCAGTGCAAGGAGACATCTTCTAACCGGATGTGGACTTTGGTTTTATTAATCCATGGTGAAGAATAAACAGCATTCAACCCAAATTGACTGTGTAAATGTAACTCCTGTGTAACGTAATTCAGTTTTTAATAGCATTGTAGCAAAAGCATATGCACACATCACAGATGAATAACCAAATTAAAAAATGCGAATATTTCTGAATTTGGGGGACATGTTTTCAACCAGTCTCCAATCCCCAGTGCTTTGCACTACCATCAGATGCTGCTTAGAGGTACCATATTTTCACTAACAGTAACAAATTAAAGAATGGGACATAAAATGACAGCTTAATAGCCATAGCTATTCCAGTTAAGAAGCAACTGGGTGGTAACCTACCATTTTGCCCTTGAAAATTATTTATATTTTGTAAAGTTGTTTGCAAAGTTCACAAGAGAGTTGACAATCCACCCAGAATCACAGGATGAGTAGTCAAATGTAATACAGTGGGTATCTTCTGGGGTTTGGTTCAAGGATCCCTTGTGGATACCAAAATCCATGGATGCTCATGTCTCCAAGGACAAAGGAAAATAGTGCCCCTTGTATAAAATTGCTAAATCAAAGTTCACTTTTTGGTATTTACATATATTTTAAAGATATTTTCAATCCATGGATGGTTGAATCTATGGATGATGATGAATTCAGGGATAGGGAGGGCCAACTGTAGTCTTCATGTATGATCCCAACAATGATGACAGAGGAAAGACAGATGATTGTTTATCTTCTTAAAAACTAAAGGCAACCGAGTAAGGGTGCGTGGAAATCTTAATTCTACTGTCAATCCTGCAAATATTGATTGATTGATTGATTGATAGTATTTATTCTCTGCTCTTCAGAAATGCTCTCAGGATGGCTTACAAATTGGTAATTAGAAAGTTCCCTGCCCTCGGGCTTACAATCTAAAGATACAACACACAAGGAATGGGGATGGCAGTGTGAGAGGGGATTAAGTCCAGCAGATACTGTCTCTTCTTCAGTCCTTCCAAGGCCAGGAGGAGGACCTTTCTTCTTCCTCTGGGCTAGACATGGTGGAGCTGTGCCTGCTTCTTTCTCTCTGAGAGGCCAGAGCAATGGAAGTTGGATTGGAGGAGGACCTTTTTTCTTCCTCTGGGCTAGGCATGGTGGAGCTGTGTCTGCCTCTTATTGTCTACCTCTGTGGCCAGGGTGATGGCAGTTGGAATGGTGGGAGAGCTTTTCTTCTATCTCTCGGCTAGATATGATAGAGTTGTGCCTGCCTCTTACTCCCTCCCCCTGTTGGCAGTTTCTTCAGATATATACAACTTACAGAGTTGGCTATCAAGAACCTTTCACAGGTTTTGGGAAGATGCTGCCAAAATAAAACAGCAAAGGCTAAAATGTTTTATCAAGAAGCTCTGCTACCTATAAGCCAGGCACATCCCTGGTCTCTGGGGGGTCACAGGTCCAGGTCCAGTGAATCCCCACTGGGCCTCCTACACTTCATAAATATGCATTGTTCCAAGCCATTGCAAGTAAAATGTCACTAGTGCCAGAAGGATTTTTAATGTAGTCCTGAATGGATGTTCATTTCATATCATAAAGGCAGGCATTTTAGCACAGACAGATGCAGACATGTCAATGTGGCTTCCCAATCACATCCTTGTCCCCTTTCCTCTAGTTCTCTATTAGCAATTAACTCTACAGATAATTAAGTAAACATATAACTTAAGGGCTTTTCTAAAACTACAAAATTTTAAATTTTTAAAATAGATTTTAAAAAATTGTAAACATTTTATTTTTTTAATTTAAAAATTTAAGGAATCTTTGAGTTGAGGGTTTCTGGGCAGGCCTAGCTCTGGGAAGGGCTGTCACTATTGTCTTATTCTCAGGTAAGAGTGGGAAACACACAAGTGGATCCTGGTTACTGCCATCCCATGTATGCGGGCTTAATTGGGGTATAACTGACAGCCAAGGCTCTAATTACTGTAACCAATAAAGTTGCAGTCACCTCAACTTTAGCATTGTCACTTGTGTGTGCTACTGGGGGCTTAGTCATCTCATCCCTCCTAATCACTAGGTAGGCAAACAGGGGGAAAAGTCCATTGAGGAAACCCTCCTGAAGTAGTACAGCTCAGATATGACACCTCTCTGGAAACTGTGTGTACTTTCGAGTTGCCTGTAGATTTATGGTGACCCCATAAAGTTCATAGAGCTTTCTCAGAAAAGGAATACTAGGAGTAAGTTTGCCATTGCCTTCATCTAAAAAAAGAAGAAAAGAAGCCTTGATGGTATTTTTGGTGGTCTCCCATTCAAGTACTAACCAGGGCTAACCCTGTTTAGCTTCCAAGATCAGGCAGAATCTGGTGCCTTCTGGGTATAGCCCTGGATTATGGCAGTTGACAAGTTGTTGGAAGGGCAAAACTGATTTTGAGCATTTACAGGAAGGAGGTTAATTACAAGTAGGAAGATAAAATAGGAGCAAATTTGTTTGTATGGTAGCTTTCATAAGAGTAGCAAGGGGGGGAGGATGCCAAATGCCACACTTAGCAACTCCTTGGATAGGTTGACTTGGATCAGAACTGAACTGCATCCAGCCCCCATTCCCCTTTCAAAGACAGACCTCAGGGCTAGATTGTGAAGTGGTCACTTTGTATTTGGCTCAAAGGTATATCAGATATAATAATAATAATAATAATAATAATAATAATAATAATAATAATACCAGTAAAGTTAATAAACACTACAGCCGATTTTCCCAAGGGATAATGTTAATGGCACAACTGAAAATCTTTCATTTGATTATAATACTGTATGAAAAGGTCATTGGGAGATTGTATAAGCGTACCTTGAGGATGTTTGTTTTTCTTGCTGAATGAAATGGAAAGTGTCACTTTACCCTTGCTTGGAGCTCCCACTTTGCTTTTAAATTTGTAGGTCCAGCAGTGCTCTTCATTAAAGAACGCATGGAGAATGGGCCAGCATACATGGATTGAGAACCACAACTAAGTTGCAAATGCATGAATTTGAGGTATTTTGTATCATACATTTAATCTAGTACAATAATTTAGGTCAACCAGGGCATTTAAAATAAAAAGATGGAGGGGCAGAAATATTAATTTTACAGCCCTGATAGACATGCACACAGTTATTGTCCCCTGGAATAACGCCCCTGAGAGGATGCACATTGGCTTCCTGGACAGTCTCAGAAAATCTGAAGCACAATGAAAATACTGGGTCAGTTTCATAGAATCTTAGGGCTGTAAGGACCCACAAGGGCCATTTAGTCCAACCCTCTGCCACCTGTGACATGAGGTGAACATAAAGAAAACAAAAATAATGACCAGAGGAAAAATACATGAATTTAATATGGACAGTGAAGAAATTGAAAAAGTCAACGAATTCCCATATCTTGGATCGAACATCAACCAAAGTGGAGACACAGTCAAGAAATAAGAAGACTAGGAATGGGATGGGTAGCTGTGAAAGAATTAGACAAGATCTTGAAGAGCAAAGATATACAACTGATCACTAAAGTCAGAATCATCCAGGCAATAGTATTCCCCATTTCCATGTAAGGATGTGAGAGTTGGACAGTAAAGGAATCAGACAGACGATTTAGGGAGCTGGGGATGTTTAGCCTGGAGAAGAGAAGTTTAAGAGTTGATATGATATCCCTGTTTAAATATTTGAAGGGATGTCATATTGAGGAGGGAGTAAGCTTGTTTTCTGCTGCTCCAGAGAACAGGACCCGGAACAATGGATGCAAGCTACAGGAAAAGAGATTCCATGTCAACATTAGGAAGAATTTCATGACAGCAAGGACTGTTCGACAATAGAACACACTCCCTTGGAGGGTGGTGGAGTCTCCTTCCTTGGAGGTCTTTTAAATAGAGGCTGGATGGCCATCTGTCAAGTATGCTTTGATTGAGAGTTCCTGCATGGCAGGAGAAGGGCACTTTGGCCGCATCCCCCTTCTCCCCCAAGGCTTCGAAGAAGACTGGGGTCCTCTCTCAAACCTTGGGAGAGAAGGGAAAAGGGTGCTTTGGCCACCTCCTCCTTCCCCTTGAAGGCTTGGGAGACGTCCAGGGACCTCTCTCAGACCGTGTGAGGGAAGGGAAAAGGGCGCTTTGGCCACTACTCTCTTCTCTCTGAAGGTTTGGGAGATGTCCAGGGACCTCTCTCAGGCCTTGGGAGGGAAGAGGGTGCACCCATCACTTTCTCTTTGAATCCGTGAATCCCAACGCAACGAATCCGGAGGGACAACTGTATACCCCTTCATACTGAACTACCAGTGTCTAAGCGGTTTACAACTGTAAGCTAAGACAAACAAATGGGTCTTTGAGCAAGTCAGGCCAAAAATACCTCTGGAGATGGTTAAAATGAGGCTGTTGTACTTTGGCCACATCATAAGGCATGACTCATTAGAAAAGACATTAATACTGGGAAAGGTAGAGGGTAGAAGAAAAAGGGGTAGACTGCACACCAGATGGTTAGACTCAATTAGGGAGGACACAGGCATGAGTCTGCAGGAAATTAGCAGAACAGGGTGGACAGGGAGACTTGGGAGATCTCATTCACAGGGTTGCCACTAGTCCAAGTCGACTCAAGGGCAGCTAACAACAACTTAAAGGTGCTGCTACATTTCTTCTTTTTTCACCTACCCCCCACTTCCTCCTTTTTATGCTGCAAGAGATTAACAAGGGTAGTTTGAAAACTACTATAATGAGTATTCAGATAGCTACAGGTTTACTTGTGGAAACATTATGTTTTCTAGGCTCACACATCCCTGATAACAATAGGACACATAGCAAAAGGAACATTTTGAATGCCCCCAGGAAAATAGAAAATACCTATATTTACTGCCACCTCCTGGTAGTTAATAATGATTTTAATAGATATAATATATATTGGATCAATGTGGATTTCTTGTATGATTAGTGTGTGACAAACAAAAGGAGAAAGGGAGATGTTGGTTGGTTTGTAAAAACCATTTAGGACAATAATAATAATAAATAAATAAATTTAGGACAATGGTGACATTATAGGAAATGTATTCTTCTGCACTTCAGATTTTTGAAAAACAAAATACTGGCTGATAATGGGGGAAAGCACAGGGCATGTTATGACACAGTAAGGAAGGAGTCCATTTCTGAAGGGGGCATTTTCTGAAATTGTTAATTTCATGGGGGGGCAGGCAGGAAGATTGCCTGAACAGGTAAAATTATCATCTGTATCCTCCAGAAAATTTGTGTGTGAATATTGCCAATGTAGACAAAAACAAGTAGTGTTAAAACACACCAATTTCTTCAAGGCTGCTGATCTTACATAAGCTATTTCAGCTATCTGAGCCATTTGGGGTTTTTCTTGACACTAACAAGAAACCACTCTTTTAACTATTCAAAAACCCACGTTTGAGTAAAAATGTTATTAGGATTCACCAAAATATCACAAAATTAATTCATAGCAAGGTGGTAGAGATTGTTCCTTGACTTCATTATATTACAGTTCATTTTGTTTCACAGATCAAAGGAACCTGATTATCAAAATACAGATAGACTTAAGTCTCCAAAAAATCATTGTCTTCCATTCTCACTTTACCTCCAAATATGATGAAATACAGCCCAGAATAAATAGAGGCAGCACAGGAATACCTGGTTAATCTAAATGAATTTAAGTTTCCGAGACCAGATGAACTACTTCCAAGGGTATTAAAAGAATTGGCAAATGTAATCTCAGAGCCATTAGCAATAATCTTTGAGAACTCCTGGAGAATGGGAGAAGTCCCAGAAGACTGGAGGAGAGAAACGTTTTCACCATCTTCAAAAATGGAACGTTGGCCTTACCTGATAGACGTCCCTTTCCAGCAGAGAAGGTCCAAGCGTCCTTTATTCCTTTAAGTTGGGTGGCTCCGCCCACATGGCTCCTGTTAGGCAGGGAGAAAGAAAAAACAAAGGCCAGGGGCCTGGCCCCGCCTCTCAGGGTGGAGCGACCCCAGGAGAAACTCAGTCAATGACCAGCTGGAGAGACCACCAAGGATCCCCGTAGATCAAACTATTGAGGCCTGTAAAAAAACAACGGTAGAGTGTAAGTGCCCAGCACCTCAGATAGCATGGCCGGCTGGGCAGAGTCTAGTCAAAGGTCGAGTTGCCAGCAGCAAAGGGAGATGATCTCCCAAGGGTGGGAAGGACGCTCGGACCTTCTCTGCTGGAAAGGGACGTCTATCAGGTAAGGCCAACGTTCCATTTCCCAGCAGAGAAGGAGCCGAGCCTCCTTTAAGTTGGGATTTACAAAAGCCTCTGACCCTGGTATGGGCGGGCCTGCTGGCACTACAATCTAGTCTTTGATTATTTGTTGGAGCACCCTGCGACCAAAAGCCGCCTCAGCTGACTGGTAGACATCCAACTTGTAGTGTCTAACGAAGGACGAGGGTGTCTTCCACGTGGCCGCCCTACAGATTTCGGACAGGGAGGCGTTGGTGATCAGTGCTGCCGAGGTTGCAGCACTCCTGGTTGAATGGGCCAGGATACCCTCTGGGGGGTCCAGGTCTAGAGTCTTGTAGCAAAGGGTGATGCAGCACCTGATTCACCTGGAGAGTGTGGACGTGGAGACCTTTTTGCCCGCAGACCTCGGTTGGAAGGAGACAAACAAGGAGTTTGACTTCCTAATGTCAGAAGTAGCTTTGATGTATGCCTTGATAGCTCTGCGCACGTCTAGGGTATGGTATAACTTGGCTAGGTCCTTTGTGGGATGCGGGCAGAATGATGGAAGGACGATGTCCTGTGTCGTGTGAAAGGCGGAGTTGACCTTAGGGATGAAGGACGGATCAGTCCTAAGGACGACTGAATCTGGTCGAAAGATGCAAAGCTCCTTTCTTACCGACAAGGCGCCCAGCTCGGACACCCTGCGTGCTGAGGTCAGTGCGGTGAGTATCAGGGTTTTGAAGGTAAGGACCTTAAGTGAGGCTCTATGGATGGGTTCGAATGGATGTATCGTCAGAGCCTTTAGGACAGTGTGAAGATCCCAGGATGGAAACCGGTGTTGGGTGGGCGGCGCCCTGTTGGAGACGCCCTTGAAGAGGCAACGGATGTGGGGGTGATTGGAGATCTGGCTTGCCTCTTCGCAGGGGAGGATGGAGGTGATCGCCGCCACCTGTCTCTTGACCGTGTTGGGCCGGAGGCCTCGGTCGCTACCATCTTGGAGGAACTGAAGAAGGGTGGGCACCGTCACTTGGATGAAGTCTCTATTTTTTTAGTTTGCACCACCTTCTAAAGGCCCTGAAGGTGTAGTCATAAATCCTGATGGTGGAAGACCGACGGGATGCCAGGATGGATTCTATCACCTTGGGTGAGTAGCCATAAGAGGTCAGCATGAACCGCTCAATCTCCAGGCATGAAGCTTTAGCCAGGTCGGGTCCGGGTGGTTGACCTGTCCCTGGGACAGCAGGTCCGGCCTTGGAGGAAGAGGGAGAGCCTGGGTCGAGAGATTGAGGATCTCTGAGTACCACGGTCGTCTGGGCCAGGCTGGAGCTATCAGGATGACTCTGGCTCTGAGCCTGCGGACCTTGGACAGAAACCTGGTTATCAGCGGGACCGGAGGGAAGGCGTAAAGGAGACCTGGTGGCCACCGGCAGTTGAGGGCGTCGAAGTCCTCGGCGCCCTCTGTCTTGAACCTTGAAAAGAATCTGGGAGTCTTGGCGTTGGCCGGGGAGGCAAACAGATCCAGCAGTGGTCGGCCGAGCGACGACACGATGGTCCGGAAGACCTCCGGATGAAGACTCCACTCTCCGTGATCGATGTCGGTCCGGCTGAGCCAATCGGCGGTGGAGTTGAGCTGGCCCTGTAGGTGTTCGGCCTCCAGAGAGATTAGATTGATCTCCGACCAGGAGAGAAGGGTTTGAGCCTCGTCCATGAGGGCCCGAGATCTTGTTCCTCCCTGGCGGTTGACATGAGCCTTGGCGGTTATGTTGTCCATTCTTATCAAGACCGCCTGATCCTTGATCTGATGGCTGAAGGATTGGAGAGCCAGACGGATGGCCCAAAGCTCGAGTCAGTTGATGCTGTGAGTCATTTCCCACTGGTTCCACTTGCCCTGGGCCAGGTGGGGACCGCAGTGGGCTCCCCAACCCTGGAGGCTTGCATCTGTGGTGATCTGAATCTTGTCCGGCGGCCAGATGGTGCGGCCTTTGGTGATCGCTCCGGAGGTCCACCAAAGCAGCGAGAGGCTAACTCGTCTGGGGACAGGGGTCTTCCTTGGCCTCTTGAGGGCTATATCGTTTTGATGGGGAAGCAGCAGCCACTGGAGAGGGCGGGCGTGAAATCTCGCCCAGGGTATACAGTCGATGGCCACGATCATCAACCCCAGGAGGTGAGCCAGCGTCTGTAGGGAAGATGAGGGTGAGCCCAGAACCTTGTGGATTGTCCTTTGTATCGACTGAGCCCGGTCTGTTGGCAGGCAAACAGTTCCCCTCCAGGTGTCGATCCTGGCCCCCAGGTGACGGATCCGCTGGTTGGGAACAATCGAGCTCTTTTCTAGGTTGATTAAGAAGCCGTGGTCTTGTAGCGACTGGAGGACCTGCTGAGTGTCGAGGGTAGCCTGGTGTCTCGACGGTGACCGTATCAACAGGTCGTCCAGGTAGGGGTGAACGTGGAGACGGCGGGATCTCCAGTGAGCGACTAGGGACACCATCACCTTGGTGAACACCCTTGGGGCCGAGGCCAGGCCAAAGGGGAGCGCTCTGTATTGGAAATGGCGCGTGGCATATTTGAATTGGAGGAAACGACGGGAGGCCGGATGGATAGGAATGTGAAAATAGGCATCTCGGAGGTCTATTGAGGATAGGAAGTCCCCAGGCTGAAGACTGTCTAGAATGGACTTCAGTGTTTCCATCCTGAACTTTTTCTTGACCACGAAGCGGTTGACCGGTCTGAGATTTAGGATGGACCTCCATGTCCCGTTCTTTTTGGGGACCAGGAAAAAGGTGGAGTAGCAGCCTTTTCCTCGTTGGTCGGGTGGAACTGGTTCTATTGTTTGAATGTCGAGGAGCTGGTTGATGGCTTCCAGTAGGCGGTGGTGTTTTTCGGGGTCGGTGGGCCTGGGAGAGGGTATGAACATGTCATGGGGTTTTTGATAGAATAGTATCTTGTAACCCTGACGAATAGTGTCCAGGACCCAGTTGTCTGAGGTGGACCTCTCCCAGATGTGGCTGAACCCCTGTAGCCTGCCCCCTACTGGAGGGATCGCGTCAGGCTTGTTGAGATTTTTTAGGCCCCTTGGGGCCTCCGCCATCCTTGTGGTTGGAGGATTTGTTTTGTCCGGAGAATTTGGAACCTCCCCAGTGGGGTTTAGGCCTGGAGTCCCTGGCTTGACAGGAGGAGTTAGAGGGAGGATAGTAGGAGCGAGAGGAACGAAAGGAACCACATTGCCTAGACTGCTTTTTGTCATCTTTCTTTTTTATGGAAGGGAGAGCCTTCTTTTTGTCTTTGCCCTCTACCAGGACGGGTTCTAGGGATTCGCCAAATAGTTTGGTACCCAAGAAGGGGGTATAGGCCAAATTCTGTTTGGACTTGGAATCGACGTTCCAGTTCTTTAACCAGAACTGGCGCCTGACCGCGACGGCTGCCGACTGGGCTCTCGCGCACTGTTGGATGGCGTCCAGGGTGCCGTCGGCTGCAAAGGCCCATGCTTTAATGATTTTGTTGATCGTCTGCCTGACTCTAGTGTCGGCATTGGGAAGCATGTCTAGGAGCTCTCTAGACCACTGGAGGGAGGCCCTGCTGACCATGGAGACCGTGGTGGCGGCCCTAAGGGCTATGGAGCTAGCCTTGTGGATCTTTTTGAGGGCCCCCTCAGCCCTCCTGTCCTCGGGATTCCTAAGGGTGTCTTCACCATCCCGGCTGAAAACTGCAGAGGAAACCAGAGCGGAAACCAGGGCATCCACCAAAGGGGTTTTGAGCCTATCCATGACTGCCTGCTGCAGAATGTAATGCTTGCGGGTGAAACTGTTGTTAGGCCTAGCCGCCGCTGGCTTGTCCCATTCATCCCTGATGATCTGCATTATGTTGTAAGGGCAAGGGACTTCTCGGATGGGCGAGGCTATGACAGGAAAAAGGTCCTCCCCCACCCTGGGGAGATCCGAGTCCTGCGACTGGCCCTGGTCTGAGGGCATGGTGATCCCAAGGGTCTTGATGGTTTTCTTTATGAGGAGAGAATAATCCTCTGCCTTGAAGAGGCGAGAGGATATAGGGCCCTCTCTAACGTTGTCGCCCTCATCATGGGAGAGCTCTCCCTCCTCGGCGTTGGACTGGGCTGAGCCTGAGGGTAAATCTGTGGCCCCTTCTTCTGATGAGAGAGGGGACGTGGGCCGCTTGCGCTTTTCGGACCCCCTGGCGAATCTGGGGTGCTTAGCTGGTGGCTGATAGGAGTGTTCAGAATCTGCCTCAGTGCCAGAGTGGTCTGAGGCGTCTGTATGGAAATCCACGGGGGAGCGGGGGGGGCTCAGAGAGAGGAGCGAGCGGGTCGGAGGAGCCCTCACTAATCGTCCTGGCCCTGGAGCTCAAGGCTGCAGCGGGGGCCAGTCGCCGGGACTGAGGCCTGGCGGCCGAGGCTTGGGTCCCTCCAGCTGGGTTCCCTGGCTGGGGGTCGGCGGTGGTGGATGAGGTGCGTGGTCGCCGCTTAGGGTGATCGGTGGCCGCTGAGGCCTTGGGGCGTGCCGCCGCGGAAGAGGGCGGGTTGCTGGGCCGGACTTCCGGTGTAAGATGGCCCCCATGGGAAGCCGCATGGCCAAGATGGCCACCCCCATAGGTGCCCATGTGGCCAAGATGGCCGCTCCCATAATAGGGAGCGAGCAGCCCCCCACCCCAGGGAGCAAAGAAGAAGCGGCTGGCGTCCGCTTGCCACGGGGGGCCCCACGCGCCCACGTGAGCGCTTTCCTGGGTGGTGGCTTGGGCTGGAGGGTTGGTGGGGGGTCCCTGGAGGCCCAGGGGTCCCAGCCACAGAAGGAAGGGAGGGAAGCCTGGGGGACAAAAGGGCCCCGGTTCTCCCGGTTTGCTCGCGGTCCCGCTCTCCCTGGGCTGGCTGCGCTGGGGCAGGGATCGTGGTGGGGGAGGGCGGAGTACTCACGTCCTCCCAGTCGTCGTCCATGGTGTCTGTTGGCGGGTCTCCCTTATCGGACCCAGTCTGGGACGCTAGGGAACCGCCATGGTCCACAGTGAGCAGGAGGATGTTAGCCTCGGCTGGCTGCGGCCTCGTCTCCTCCCCTTGCCCCGTTGGGGGCGATGTAGCCGCGAGGCACGCACCCGGCAGAGCCGGGGCTGGCCTGGGCTGGGAAGAGACTGCCTCTCCGGCAGTCCTGGCTCTCTTGTCTCCCGGCATGGAGGAGGGGAGGAAGGAGAGAGAAGAGGATGGCAAGCCAGGTGAGTCCGAGAGGCAAAATGGATTCCTTGAAGGAGATTGAAGCGAAGCGTCCTAACAGAAGCAAGGCAGGAAGAAGACTGGGTTTCTCCTGGGGTCGTTCCACCCTGAGAGGCGGGGCCAGGCCCCTGGCCTTTGTTTTTTCTTTCTCCCTGCCTAACAGGAGCCATGTGGGCGGAGCCACCCAACTTAAAGGAATAAAGGAGGCTCGGCTCCTTCTCTGCTGGGAAAGGGGAAAAGCGAGGATCCCAACAATTATCACACTATCTGACATCAATACCAGGAAAGATTCTAGAGCAGATAATTAAACAGAGAATCTGTGTACATTTAGAAGGAAATCCCATAATCACAAAAAGTTTGTGGTTATAGCATATTTTGATTCCAGTCAGGCCTTTGACAAATTCACCTATGATATGCTAACAAACTAGCTAGTAAAATGGGAGCGAGATAATATAACTGTTAGGTAATTGGTTAATCCGCCGAACCCAAAGGGTGCTCAGCAATGGCTCCTCTTCATCCTGGAGAGAAGTGACCAGTGGGGTGCCACAGGGTTCTGTCCTGGGCCCAGTGCTATTCAACATATTTATCAATGACTTGGATGAAGGAATAGAGGGCATGCTTATCAAATTTGCAGATGATGCCAAATTAGGAGGAGTAGCCAATACCCTAGAGAAGAGGTTCAAAATTCAGAATGACTTTAAAAGATTAGAAAGCTGGGCCAAAACTAATGAAATCAATTTCAACAGGGAAAAATATAAGGTACTGCACTTAGAAAAAAAATGAAAGACACAGATATAGGATGGCAGAATCATAGAGTTGGAAGAGACCACAAGGGCCATCCAGTCCAACCTGCTGCCATGCAATAACTCACAATCAAAGCAACCCCGATAGATGGCCACAGTTGTGTTAGTATGAAATATCAGTATTCAAGGCTCTTTGTGTAAAAGAGGTTTTAGCACAAGTCTTTAGAGACCCAGTCTATAATATCTATGGAAATAGACCAAATCTACAAAAGCACATTCTAAAAACTCCCTTGCTGAGGTAGTCTCAAAGGTGCCTGCCACAAGATCCCTCTGCATACTGATATCCCAGGACAGTACAGGGTTAGAATAATAATAATAATAATAATAATAATAATTATTATTATTATTATTATTTGTTTTATTTATATACCGCTATTCCAAAGATCATAGCAGTGAACAGCAAGTAAGCTAATTAGCAAGTATGCTAATTTGCCCCCAACAGTCTGGGTACTCATTTTAGCGACCTCGGAAGGATGCAAGCCTGAGTCGAGCTTGGGCCCTTTTTCTGGTCTTGAACTCACAACCTTGTGGTTTTGAGTGAATGGCTGCAGTACAGGCATGTAACCACTGCGCCACCAGGGCTCTATAATGTAGTAGGTGACTCCAAGTTCCTCACCAAACTATACATTGCAAGATTCTGTAGGGTTAAATCAGTTGAGTATATAACTCAAAGTCCCATACCAAACTAAATACTCCAGAATGCTGTAGGTTTAAAGAAATTGAGTATGTAACTCCAAATCCCACACCAAACTACATAGGCCCAGGATGCTGTAGGATTAGAGTAATTGAATAGGTAACTGCTAAGACCCTCACCAAACCATCTTTTTAAAATCTTTTGATTTGCATTTTATTCTTCAAATGAGTGATGTATCTTAAACACCAGATTGGTTTACTTTAAAAATACTATACTAGTTTAATTCCATTGTAATGCCCACTTTTGTATGTTTTTAATTGCATTGTTTGCCATTTATATGCCGCTTGGGGTCGCAACTTTTTTGGGGAAAGCAGATATAATAACAATAATAATAAGAGTAATAATAAATGACATAACCCAGATTCTTGTAGGATGCAGCCTGCTTTAATTGTGCAACGTCTAATTAAAAAGTTTGTATGTACAGCGCTGTTTAAAATCTACAGCGCTATATAAATAAAGCTTAATAATAATAATAATAATAATAATAATAATAATGTCAATGCATTCACTGGGTCATCTTCCAGTGGAAATGAAAGAAAAAAGAGATCTCTTGGGCACTCGGAAGGGAAAGCAAGGGGAAATGTAAATGGCATTTGCCAGGTGGCTGTGCCCACTGCAACTATACATGGTTCAGCAAGTGCCGATAATGAGCAAGTCAATCACAAACTGAGGCAGAGACAAAGCAGAAGCTGGAAGGCAAAGCAGAAGATGACTTCCCTTGGAGGCTCACCTCATAATGGCACTTTGTGCAAGTCAGTTCTCTCCAGCAGTGATCACTTCAGATTTTCATCAATGGGGGACCCCTGACTTAATAAGATTATATGTGAAAGGGACTTAGGAGTTCTAGTAGACCAAAAGTTGAACATGAGTCGACAGTGTGATGCAGCAGCTAAAAAGGCCAATCCAATTCTAGGCAGCATCAACAGAATTATAGTGTCTAGATCAAGGGAAGTAAAAGTGTCACTCTATTCTGCTTTGATCAGGCCTCACCTGAAATACAGTGGATTCAAACTAGAGGAAAAGAGATTCCACTAAACATCAGGAGGAACTTCTTGGCAGTAAGAGCTGTTCGACAGTGGAACATACTCTCTCTGAGAGTGGTGGAGTCTCCTTCTTCGGATCTTTTTAA
The DNA here is from genome assembly GCA_023333645.1 of Sceloporus occidentalis. Lineage (NCBI taxonomy): Eukaryota > Metazoa > Chordata > Lepidosauria > Squamata > Phrynosomatidae > Sceloporus > Sceloporus occidentalis. Next base: position 123,931,917 of record JALMGF010000003.1, read on the forward strand.
ACAGAGACTGGATTGCCATCTGTCGGGGGATGCTCTGATTTTGAGTTCCTGCATGGCAGGGAGTTAGACTGGATGGCCCTTGTGGTCTCTTCTAGTTTTATGATTTTATGATCCTCCTATGAGTGACTATGCATCCTCTTGTCCACTGTGTGCATGCTCCAGAAAAACAAACACAAAAGCTAGACTTCAAAGAGAAGGAGATATGGGAAGATTCCTCTATCTATACCTACCCTTCAACCACAACGGGTTCTTTCCAAAAAAAAGTACAAAATTCCTTACTTCTGACACACTGATATACAGTCGGCCCTTGGCATTCGCAGCTTTGACACTTGTAGTTTTAATTATTTGTGAGGTCATTGCCGTGTGCACATACACTCCTCCTCTTCCCTCCTGGGCTTTTCCCCTTCGGAGAAAAAGCCTAGGAGGGAAAGAGTAGCTGGGAAGGGTGAGAGAACCAACCCTGCCCCTTCCCCGGTGCCATACCAGGCTTCCCAAAGCCAGCTATCCAACAGGGGAAGGGAGAGAAGGAGCGATCACGACCCCCTGCACCTTTCCTGGTGGGATAGCTGGCTTCCCACAGCACCCTATCTCCCTGGGGAAGGGAGAGGAGGAACTGTCACACACCTCCCCCTCACATCAGCTATTCCACCAGGGAAGGCGCAGCAGGGAGTGCGATTGCTCCTCTCACTTTCCTTGCTTATCCATGATTTTTCCACTTTCATGGAGGTCTTGCACCCCAACCCCCATGAAAGTGGAGGGTCAACTGTATATATTAGTTCAAACCATCCATGCTGTTTTTTTTTTAAAGAGTTTCGCTTCCATGTACACAATGCACGCCAACTGACTCCTCCAGACTGGCCTATGTTTAAGGCCAGAATAGATCCTGAAAGGACAGTTGAAAGGACTTGCATTGTATTTTTTTTAAAAAAATAATCTTAATTAAAAGGAAGGAACATAGATTAAAATATGGTCTAGAATAATACAGAAACTTGCTGAGTCAAATTTAAAAACTCCTGCAACAATTAAACAAAAACATAAGGCATTTTTCTCTTTCTAATATAATTCTTTTTCTGGTACATGTTTAGAAAATATCATAAGAAAAATGAAATAAAGACATAACATCACATTAGTTCAGGCCCCCAACAAACAGGCCAAATGAAGCAGCTTTCGGCCGCTTTGGAGGTATGCTATTTACATGATGCACACTTCCAAAGCAGCCATAAGCCATGCCAAAGCCATGCTCCAGTCCTTGGGACCTGGAGCTAGAAATGATTCCTGGCCATCGCTGGTTGGGCCCTGCATCCGGAAGTGGGCTGTGCAGATAGTGGGGTTCTGACCTGCTTCCGGCTCCGGAACGCCTTCATGCCCATCCACTTTACAGTCAAGCAGATTCTATTCACCTTGTGAAGTCATGAGCAATTTCTGTTCTTATCTAAGCTGTACATGGCATGATTTGTACTTTAGAAACAACAACATTGTGCCAGCCTCAGATGCTTAGCTATATATTTGTGAGAGAGAAAGAGAAAGAGAAAGGGAGGGAGGGGGGAACTGTTGGAGATATCTTCCACTCCTGAACTCACTAGTAGTTAGATTGCATGTGTTTAGGCTCTCTATATGTTTATGATTACTTCCTGCTTGTTTGTTTATACCTTCTCTCTTCCTGACTCACATACGCATCCTTTTGTCTTCTTTGATCTCATCTGAGTACCAATTGCTTTTCCTCATTCTCTGAGGGTTAGCCATAAATAGGGATGCCATATCCCGGCGGGCCCCAGGACAATCCCGCTTTTGGGGCCCCCCTGCCCGCCCCGCCCCGGTTCCCCCCATCCTGGCCTTTGTCCTGGCCTCCGGGTCGGCCCCGCTCACGCAGCCATTGCCGCGGCTGCTAATGCAGCTGGCTGCCAACCCACCACCTCCTCCTCCTCTCCAGCGCTGCCCTCCTCCTCGCCAGCGCCGCCCACGGTGGGACTTTCCCGCCTGCGCGCGGAGCTATGACAGAGGAGCTCGTCCCCTTGGGCCAGCCAGCCATTGGCCAGCTGGCCAAAGCGGACGGGCTCCTCTTCCCTTGTGTGCGCCGCCCGGGTCGCAGCATGGGCCAGTGGCAGCGCACACGCATCCCCCACTTGGCGCCCTCTCGCGGGGCTTCACAAAGAGCTCTTGCGCTGAGGAGAAAGAGGAGGAGGGGGAGGATGAAGAGGAGGAGGAAGAGGTGGAAAGGTGAGTCAGTGGTCATCTATCTAGGAATAATGCCAAAATGTCCTCCATTTTGATCATGCCTAAAAAACATACATTTATATTAACATTTTTTAAAAAATCATCAATTTTTTTGTGTGTCCTCCATCTTAAAAAAAAGTGTCCTACATTTGAAAATGTTGCCCTACATTTGTCCTGGTTTGGAGGTCCTGACTTATGGCAACCCTAGCCATAAAGCACTAGTTTTTGACCCTTCTCTCTTTCTCTCTCCATGAGAAACTCCCATCTTCCTGAAACAATGTAGATTTTCCTTCTTCTTCACCTTACCTCAAGAAGTTGAACCTGTGTTTGATTATGCGCGATACAAGGTGTTGGTTATTACCTATAAAGCCCTAAATGGCTTGGGCCCAGGGTACTTGGAGGACCGCCTCTCCCCATATAATCCGTCCTGCACTCTCAGATCGGCCGGGAAGCAATTGCTGAGGGTACCTAGGTCGAAGTACACCTTGACTGCACAGAGGGCGTTTTCCAACTTGACCCCGCAGCTCTGGAACTCCCTTCCCAGCGAGCTCCACTCTGTTGCCTCCCTTGACCTGTTTAGGAAGAAGCTCAAGACCTATCTCTTCCAACAGGCTTTCCCCCATGTGTCGTGATATCTGCTCTCTCCCCATCATATAAGTTGTTTTCCAGCTAGTTTTGTTTTGGTTTTTATTCTCTGTAATTTTATGGTGTTTTTAACTCTAGAGTGTTTTTATGATGTGTATATATTGTTTGTTCAAATTGTATAATGTTTTATACCCTTGTTGTAACCCGCTTTGATCTCTTTTGGGAAAGCGGGCTATAAATAAACAGTATTATTATTATTATTATTATTATTATTATTATTATTATGCACAAGCTGTGAGTAAAACAACTTTTATATACTTTTAAAGAAGACTGTGTTTTGATTCCTTTGTCTGCTAGACAAGTGTAATGGGGATGGTGTGGCTGGTTATTCTTCTAACATCTACATCAGTGTATTTAAGTTCTGTTAAAGAGACCACACTCCCATATTTTATAAACCAACAGACAATGGAAAGGACCTGTACTTTAAAAACAACAATACTGTGCCAGTCATAGGACTTTACCACATGGATGAAAATCGGGGGTTTAAACTGTCATTATCCCGTGAAAATCATGCGATCACGATGAAGATTTTCACACGACGTTGTGATTAGAGGACTTATCCCGGCAATAACCAAGTAACCAAGAAATCCCATGAATGATTTGTTTATGGTTATTACCTGGTTATTTCCTCTGTAATCACAATATGTGTGAAAATCTTCACCGCAATTGTGCAATTTTCAGGGGATGACAGTTTAAATCCCCACTTTCCCCCTCTGATACAGTCCTTAGATGTTTCTTAGCTCTGTGTGTGTGTGTGTGTGTGTGTGTGTGTGAGAGAGAGAGAGAGAGAGAGAGAGAGAGAGAAAAGGAAAAGAGGGTGGGAGAAACAGAGAGAAGGCAGGAAGGTAGTCTGTTTTCTTTGCTCCTTGCTTGACCTACTATTAGCTCCTCCTATTAATAGTGACTGTACTACCATTAGCTCTCCAGCCCTATGCCTCATTAACCACAGAGTACCAGTTTCCACTACCTACAACTGATGTCTTCTCTTCCATTTCACATAGAGACCTCCATATGTACAACCCTCCCAGAATTCACAGGCTGATGCTAGGCTGACAACTGAATGGGTAAGGTGGGTGTTGGGAGGCTTCTAGAGAATCAAGCTGAGCAGTACTGTAGTCATTCTTGTAATGGTGTTGCAAATATGGCAGCCCTAGAAACCTCCAGAGCTTTCTTTCCTTTCATACTGTTCTACAGTTCCATTTCTTCTTCTTCTTTTTTTTAAAATTAAGCTACATATGAATGAAGCACCCAGACATATATCCATCTCGGTTTATTAATCCTACTTGTGTGCCTCCATTTCTCCCTGAAATTAGCCAGAGAAAAGGTATCTCAAAAGAAAGGCTGGGCCAGAGAACGCAATGCTAGGTTGGGCTCCTGTGCTCACAGATCTGCTTATTTTGGCCTATCTCTCAGTGATAAGGCTGCTAACAGCCTGTTATCAGGCAGACTGTGAAAATGTGCTCCAGTCTGATTAGGACTCAGCTTTTGCCAAGGTTATAAACAGCCGTTATCATTTTTCCAAACAGAATAATCCGGACAGTATCAGCTCAGAAACATATGGGCCACACAGTGTAGATAGCCACTGATGGACACTTCATTTTAATTGTAATGAGTGGGTAGTGGCAGCCGGCAGACAACAGACACAACTGCCCAGTTGGCAGCTGTTCATTCTTTCACTGTCTATTTCTCTCACTCTCGCCTTTCCCTTTGGATGCTAAAATACACATATTCACTCTAACTAATGCGAGACAGTTATTGCTCTACTTATTACCTGCTGTAAAATGTACCCATCTCCCAGCAAGAAAAGGCATTCCCCATCTCCACATAACACTTCATTGAAACAAAGGGAGTAATCTATTGAAATCCCAAATTACTTGAAAAACCCACCCCCTCAGTGTAGTTCTCATGTGAAAAATAGTATGTCAGACCCTACATTTCAAAGGATTCAGAAGTTCTCTTTAGTACACTTTCACACAGAAACTATATATTCACTCTCCCCAAAAGGCTTTCTTCATGAAACCTTGTGTTCTCTGCTGTTAATTCAGACAATCTGAAAGATTCTTGGAGATACTGGCAAGACAAACATTTCCCTCAGATAAACATGAGCAAGTCAGCCAAACCAGATTCTGGAAGCAAAGGGATTTTGTAGCATTTTTGAGACTAACTGAAAGAAAGAAGTTGGTAGCATGAGCTTTCATAGACTTGAGCCTACTTCCTCAGATGCATGTTTGGAGTGGTGACAGACCTATATAAACCATTTGCGTGTGAGAATATCAATTCAAATTCAAAAACCTGTGGGCATGGAGATGAAGTAACAACTTCAGTTTTAACAAACTTGTTGGGACACCAAAGGAGGGGGAAGGCTGTTGTAAAAAGCCAAGTAGAGTAGATAATCATATGAATGAATATTGGACTATAGTGTTGGAAACAGGGGCAGGGGGAGAATGTGATGAACTATTAAAAGGTGCCCTAATGAGTATCCGGGTGAGATAGAGTTAAAATGTGTGTAGTGTGCCAGGAAACCATTATCTCTCTTCAATCCATTGCTGATGGACTGTAGTCTGTGGATGCATTCCAATTCTGCTATTTCTCTTTCAAATCTTCTTTTGTAGTTTTTTTGTACTTTTGGTAGCAGACCTTTACTCGCTTACAGACAGCCTCCAAACCTCAAACAGGTACTTACCTACCACAGGATACACAACACAGGTATGGACAATGTTACAAAGCCTTGCCACAAAACCAGATGCCAACTCTGTCCACACCTTTATTCAGGAAATGTCATCACAGGTCCTAATGATATCACCCACAATATTAGAGGGACTTTCATATGTTCATCTTCCAATGTAATTTATGCCATACTATGTCAGCAATGCCCTTCAGCACTTTACATCAGGCAAACAGGCAATCCCTGTGTCAGAGCATAAATGGACATAAATCAGACATTAGGAATGGGAATACACAAAAACTGGTTGCAGAACACTTCAATCTCTGTGGGTATCTCAGATCTCAAAATGACAGTCCTTGAACAAAAGAACTACAAAGGAAGATTGGGAAAAGAAACAGCAGAATTGGAGTTCATCCACAAGCTACTGTCCCTCAGCAATGGGTTGAACAGAAATGATGGCTTCCTGGCACACTACATACATTTCAACATGATCTACCTCTCATCTTCATGAAGATGTATCCCCCTCTCTGTTTCCCACACTCCAATCCAATAATCATTCATATTGTTATCTATTTTCCTTGGCTTTATGCAGCAGTCTTCCTCCTGCCTTTGTTGTCCAATGACCATTGTTAAAACTGAACTCTCCATACCCACAAGGTTTTGAATTTGAACTGAAAATCTCTCGCACTGATGGCTTATATAGGTTGGTCTCTGGTTCTCCACTCCAAACATGCATCTGAGGAAGTAGGCTCAAGTCTACAAAAACACATACTACCAACTTCTTTCTTTCAGTGAGTCTCAAAACACATGAGCAAGATAGAGTGGCTTCTGGCCATGATGCACACCCCTGGAGTGGTTGGAAGCTGGCCTGAGGCACAAAAAAAATCACTCCTTGCCAGTAGCGTGTTTGGGACCATGTTGGTGACCACCCTCAGGACTGCAGCATCCAGTCACTGCAGTTTCACATCAACCAGGGGGCGATCGGGGCTAGATAGGCCTCTGGCCACTCCAAGCTGCCGCCTGCTTTGCCCTTTAGTTCCAAAAGTGCTAAAAGAGCCCTTTGTATACTGATTTTCCAGACTAACATGGCTGGCTGTATCTTTACATTCTGGAAAGGATGACATGCATGAATCAGGTTATGAGCTGATAAAGCTTGGTGGGAATATTCATTGCCCCAAAAAAACTATATGAGTGAAGCAAAACCAGCCTAGCAAGCCTCTCCACCATGTAGCTTTAGTCAGGAAGGATGTGAGTTTCTCAAAAGGGAGATATTGAAAGCACAACTTCAAACAATTCCAATTAGGAGGATGCAAGTTACAGGAAAAGAGATTCCACCTCAACATTAGGAGGAACTGATAATAAGAGCTGTTCAACAGTGGAACACACTCCCTCAGAGAGTGGAGGAGTCTCATTCTTTGGAGCTCTTTAAACAGAGGCTGGATGTGAAGTCGAAGGCTGGATGGCCATCTGTCAGGGATGCTTTAATTGAGAGTTCCTACATGGCAAGGGGTTGGGCAGGATGGCCCTTGAAATCACTTCCAACTCTATGATTCTATGAGCTTTATCACACTAGCGGGCAAATGGGATTTAAACGAGAGTTAAACTAGAGAAAACCATGAAATGCCATGTGATAAAAGGAGTCAGCAGAATGGGAGAAAGGCAGTAAATTTCTCTGAGCTGTGAAACTTCATTTCAATAACGTTGGTACAAGCACTGATGATTTGGTAACAACACTTCTTTTCGGGATGTGCACAAGAAAGAAAATATAATTTTGGAACCTGCTTTGGAATTTCAGAGGGCTATTCAGCTCAAAGCTTTGGACTCCACTGTATTTCAGTAAGCTGGCCCTCACTGGTTTCTTTTCTGAAGCTAGGAATGTTTCAACACTGGTTACGTTTGGTTATAATATAATATAATTAATGAAATAGTCTTTTCTGTTTGCTAGATGTGGATGCAATTTCCAAGCACTGTAACTGCTTCTGAGGAGATGAACCCTAATAGCCTAATAGATGAAGTAGAGGTTGTTGGTTGTTGGTTTTTGTTTTTTTGTTTTTTGCAGGGGGAGTGCTTTGCTAGGTGTGTGTGCAAGGTATGTCTTTAGGAACAATACTGGGAGTGGTATATGACTGGAAGGAAATGACATCTTATTAACTAATACACAAGATAAATATAAATTGCAATAATAGAAGGAAAAGAACCCCCCCAATTATAGGCCAATATCACTCTTAAACAAAAATAATTGCAAACATTATAGCTGAAAGAATAAAAAAACCTGGAAAATTGGATTCATAGAGATCAATGTGGCTTCCTAACTAAAAGATATACAAAACAGCATATAAGAACAGCAGTAAATTTGATTGAATATTATGATAAAAACCCAGGGTAAGATCCGGCTCTCTTATTCGTGGACTCAGAAAAAGCTTTTGATAATTTGGAATGGATATTTTTACATGAATTAGTGGACAAATTGGATTTCGGTAACTGTATATCTAATATGATCAAACAAATATACAAGGAACAGAAAGCAAAAATATTGGAAGCAAAACAGATGAATTCAAAATTGGTAAAGGCACAAGGCAAAGATGCCCCCTTTCACCCTATTGTTTGTCATGTGTCTTGAGATTCTGTGCAACAGAATTAGGGAGGAGAAATTAATAAAAGGAACACAAATAAAAAGAAACTAAACTAAAATCTGTACCTATGCAGATGACATAATAATAATAACAACAGAAGAACTTGTAAAGAGTATTCCTAAAGCACTAGAAGAAATAGAAAAGTATGGAAGATGGGTGGGTCTTAAAATTAATAAATCCAAATCGGCGCTTAACATGACAAAAGATGGGGAAAAATTGCTTCAAGAAAAGACAAGAATTCAGATACAAGAGAAAGTCAAATATCTCGGCATCTATCTAACTAAAAAGAATCAGGAATTATTTGATAACAACTATAAGGAAATATGGCAAAAAATAAAGGCAAAGTTAAAAAATTGGTCTAAAATACATACATGGGGAAGATATCGATTATAAAAATGAGTGTCTTACCAAATTGATGTACTATTTTCAAAATTTGCCTATTATTGTGAAGGACTCAGTTTTCAACCAACGGAAGAAAGAAATATCCAAATTTATATGGGCAGGCAAGAAGCGTAGAATAAAGTGGAAGGTATTAACAGACACTAAAGAAAGTGTAGGACTATCACTACCGGATTTCAGGATTTACTATTACGCAAACTGTTTAGATTGGTTTGAGAATGGATTAACCTTAAAAATGAAAATTAACTAAACTTAGAAGGGTTCAATATTTGGTACGGGTGGCATGTATACATATGGTATGGGAAACTAGACAAAAATAAGGGGCTTAATGACCATGTTATAAGAAAATCCCTTTTAAGGATATGGTTGAAATATAAAGAAAAAATATACCGTCAGATCCCAAGTTGTTACCAAGTGTTACCCCATGAGGCATTTATGAAAAAAGGGAACCTATTTTTTAAAAAGGCTGGTTAAAATATGATGAATTACTGAAAAATGTAAATGGAACCCTTTGTATGAAGTGCAGAGAGGAACTAGATAGAGAAGATATGAAATTGAGCCGGTTCTCATGTAGATAATTAGTAGAAAGATATAGAACAGATGTTAAATGTGAAGGAATAACAAAAGAAAAAACAGAATTTGATGAAATAATAATAATAATAATAATAATAATAATTTATTTATAGCCCGCCCAATCACAAGGAATCCAGGCGGGTTACAACAGTAAAAATAAAGATAATAAAATAAAATACAATAAAATTAAAGAGAGCGAAGTGAGTACATTCACAGTTAGGCCTGATGGAAGTTGGGCATCTCTTTTTCACTCCCTCCCAGGCCTGATGATGATGTCATGGAGGGAGGGCTCTTCTTCTTGAGGCAAGGATTTTATTTTAATTAATTTTAATTTAATTCTTCTCATTAAATTTAAGAGAAGAATTGGTGGACAGAGTGACATAAGTCACAGTAAATGGGGAGTAGAACTAGGTAGGGAAGGCCTGCCGGAAGAGATCCGTTTTAAGAGCCTTCTTAAAGGCTGTAAGAGTAGAAATGTCACGGATCTCCTTCGGCAGGTCATTCCATAGCTTCGGAGCTGCGATGGAAAAGGCCCTCTGGGTGACTGAAGTTAGCCTAGATTTTATTGGCTGAAGTAGATTCTTCCCCGAGGACCTTAGAGTGCGGGATGGACAGTATGGAAGTAGGCGATCTCTTAAGTATTCTGGACCCAAGCCATGTAGGGCTTTGAAGGTAATCACCAACACCTTGTACCTTGCCCGGAAACTAATTGGCAGCCAGTGAAGGGATTTCAAAACCGGTGTTATGTGATCGGTACGACGAGTACCTGTAATTAACCTAAATAATAAACAAGAACAAAACGGGAACCCTCTCAAGATTATATATGCTCTGTTTAAAAGTAGAATTAGAAGAAGAAATGGTAAAATCCAGCATAATTGAATGGGAAAAAAAATCGGAAGAAATATTCAATTGGAAAGGTGGGGAAAAGCTTGGGGAAAAGCCCTAAAATTTACAATTTGTACTGATATAAAAGAAAATTTCATTACAAATGTTACACAGGTGGTATCACCCCCCCCCCCCCGAGATTGGCAAAAAATGAAAAAATACATTAGATATATGCTGGAGATGTAATAACCATTATGGCTCCTTCTATCATATGTGGTGGACCTGCCCCTTTATCAGAACCCACTGGAAAGAAGTTCTGAAAATAATAATGGAAATATACCAGATTAACATCAAACTTGAACCTGAAACAATTTTACTAAAGATGATTGATATTACTCGTCAGTAATTTATTTCAGCCAACAAGCCATCAACATCAGAATATATATAAAAATATAAAACATATAGAGCATTTAAAGTGTTTAAAACATTAAAAACATCGAAATAGACGGACTTTTAAAAATAAAATCATGGAATATATATTCATAACCTGTGCAAAGGATAGAAATTTATATTTATTTTAACTGAAAAGCTCTAAAAGGAAAAAAAAAAATGTATAATACAAGGCCTTAGGCACAGAGCCTAGATAAGTGCAAGTTGCAAAAGGCCAAGCTGTTCAATTATGTTGACTCATAGTCTTGCGTGTTTTAACAGCCGAACAAAGAAACTTAGCCACTATTTCCGTTTTACTTTTCTCAGTATCGTTCAGCAGGTATTCCATATACCAACTGTTCGATCTGCCTGGAGACTTGAGCAGGAGGGGAGAGATTAATCTTGCCCTCTCGTCTTTATAGAAGGTACAAAAGAATAAAACGTGTTCTAATGACTCAATAGAACCATCACCACAGGGACAAACCCGTTCATGGTAAGGGATTCCCTTGAACCGACCCTCTAGAAGTGCTGAAGGAATTACATTAAATCTGGCTTTAGAGAACACAGCTCGGTACTTTGGAATAGTCAGGTTTTGCAGATAAAATGCCTCCTTCTCTGAGTTAAACTGTAGCCCTAGGCTAATGGGAGAGCAGGTGGTACGAGCAGAAGATAAAGTATATTGAGTATCAATATCTCTTATGCGGCGTATCATAATCTGCTGGGCTCTCGAAAGGTCTTGTGACATTAAAAAACTATTTGAGAAACCCAATCTCAGCAATTTTTCCTGGATATTTTTAGACCATAGGGTGGTATAATTGTCTTTCCGTATAAGATGCCAGAGACCTGAGTCAGGGCCCGCATAAAAGAGTTTCAACCAGTACTTTAAAGTCCACGTCCAAGCAGAGCATTCCACAGAGTGGCAGCCCGCTTCAAGTCGTAAAGCAGCTGAAGGGACGCAATTAGGTACTCCAAATAATTTGCGAAGATAAACGGAAAAGACCTGTTCTAATTTTACAGAGAAACCTTGGATCCAGATGGGTATTCCAAATAACAATTGTGGTATAACCTTGGCCTGAAACACCTTCAAGGCTGCAGGTAAAAATTGGCCTCCTTTAGTATAAAAGAATCGGATTAGGGCTTTGGCACTATTATTTGCTGATTGAACAGCTATTGAACTCTGGGATGTCCAGCCAAGAGATGCTTGAAAAGTTATTCCTAAATACCTAAAAGTGTTAACTTGTTCTAACCTATGTCCATTTAGAATCCACCTGGATCGAGTCTTTTTTCTTGAGAAAACCATAATTTTTGTTTTACTATAATTGATGATCAGGCCGTTATCTTCACAATAACTTCCAAAAACTCTCAAGATATGTTTCAAGTCTATTTCCGAAAAGGAAAGGAGAACTGCATCATCTGCATACAAAAGTAAAGGAATATTAACAGAGGCTAGTTTAGGAGAGTGGCGTGCTTCCGCGGAAATGGAAGCAGAGAGATCATTAAGATAAAGGTTAAATAATAAGGGTGCCAAAATGCAACCTTGACGCACACCTTTTTGAGTGGGGATAGATTTCGTGAAATTACCCTGAGTGCCACATCTCACCTGTATAGTTGTATCTCTATATAGATTCATAATTAACCAAAGTAGTCTCCTATCAATAGAAGAGGCAAAAAGTTTTATCCACAGCCTTTCTCTCGGAATAGAATCGAATGCAGATTTCAAATCAATAAATGCCGCGTATAGTCCTTTGCTTTGGGAAGTAGAATATTTCTCAGCCAGGTGGTTTAAAACCAAACAGTGGTCGAGAGTTGTTTTGCCTTTCCTAAAACCAATTTGTTCGTTACCTAACATGTTCTCACTATCTATCCATTCTGCGAGGCGGTTTTTGAGGAAACGGCCATAAAGTTTGCCCACAACTGAGAGTAAGCTTATGGGTCGATAATTAGATGGATCGTTTCTAGAACCCTTCTTATAGATAGGGATTATAACTGCGTTTAACCAACTTGGAGGAATTTGGGCCGTTTGATTAATAAGAGTGAAGAGGGAAGCAAGAAGAGGAGCCCACCAAGAAATATTGACTTTCAGAAGCTCCGGCAGAATTAAGTCGGGCCCTGGGGCTTTTCCAGATTTAATCTGGGTGATAAGAGATTTTAGTTCTTCTTGGGATACGGGGGGCCATTGTGGAATATTCGAGCAATCATGGGAAAGTCGATTGAACAAGTTGGAAGCATCAGAGGTTTGTTCCCTGAAGTCACTATAAAGTGTGGCAAAGTAATCTTCCCAAACATTGATGGGAATGTTACAGGAGGGGGAGCCACCAGTGTTTCCTAACATCCCCGTTACTGTGGCCCAAAAAAGTTTAGTATTTTTTTGTAAAGAGAAGTTTATTAATGATGACCACTGTTTTTGAATAGCCTCCCTCTTTTTCCTTGCTAGAAGTAGTTTATACTGTTTTCTGGTGGTAAAATACGATTGGGGCAAAAACTGGCAATTGTCTCTCCTGTATTGGATATACATATTTTTCAAGTGAGTTCTAGCTTCAGCGCAAGTCTTATCAAACCAAGGGGCCATTCTTCTACCTTTAAAGTTACTTGGTTTCTTCTCTATAGGAGTCAACAGGGGGGTCAAAGTCCTAAGGAGCTGGGAGTAGTTCTCTATAGCATGTTGCACTTCTTGTGATACGGTAATTTGGTTTTTAAAACCCAGGCATATAGGTGAATTGAGAAGAACTGAAGTCTTTTCGTGGAGGGTTTCGGTCCACCATAGCCTATTCTGTCTAATTACCATAACTGAATCAGTAAAGGATGGTTGCATCTGAGAATGTATATTCAGGGGAATCTTAAACAAAAAGGAAAGAGGAAGATGATCACCATCTAATCTTGTTCCTACTGAAAGCTAACTACCCGATTTACAAAAGTGTCAGAAACCAGTACATAATCGATGGTCGAGCTGCCTTTTGCTGAGATATATGTATACTCACCCCAAGGATCAAATAATAAATTCCCATTAAGCATTCTTAAGGCAAGGCGCTCAACCATCTGCATAAAACATATACCTGCTGAATTACAGAAACAAGAAAACATTTGAAAAAAAATCTATATTTAATAATACAACTATATCTGTTGTTTACATGTTTCTCACCAAAGCTGTTATATATATAGAATTTAAACCTATTAAGTTTATTAAATGCAATTGAATATGAAACAAGTAGGAGGTAAAGCGGGAGAAAGGGATTAAAACTTTCTTTATTAAATATAGTAATGTACTATGTTAAGCTTCTATCCCAAATAGTAGTACATAGAGTTGTATAACAAAAAAAGAAATAGGTAATGTTTGTGAGATGAGGATGGAATATGGAAACCAAGAAGAGTGGAAAACTTGATAATTATGCTGTTTATTTTTACTAGAAATTGTCAAAAAATATAGCAGAAGCTCCTTTTTCCCTAAGCAGTTTTATTTACACAAATAAACAAGAAGTACAGTGGTGCCTCGGGTTACGAAATTAATTCGTTCCGCTGTCAATTTCGTAACCCGAAAGGCTTTCGCAAGCCGAATCCCCATAGGCGCTAATGGGGAAAAGCCGCGATTTGGTGTAAAATAGCGCCGAAAAGCACCAAAAGTTTTTTCGTAACCCGAAAAAACTTTCTTAACCCGAAACAGTTTTTTTAAATTAATTTTTTTCGTATCCTGAAAATTTCGTAAGCTGGGTAATTCGTATCCCGAGGTACCACTGTACTGAGAGATCTTCTGAGGTTCCTTTTTTTAAAATCAGGAAACACCTATGTGCTGTAACTTCAACTGCTTGTCTAAAGGTAAAAACAACTATGTTGTATTCAAATAACAGATATCACGATAGGGTTGTTTGCAAAAGTGTAGTTTTGAATAGAGAATAACTCTAGGCTAGGGTGCTTTAAAAAGGTGTTAACCTTATGATCATGCAAGTGTCAAAAGCAATCAAACTATGAAGCAGAGGCTAGGCATGTTCCCTCTAACTATCCAGAAACTCTTTCTCCAGGTTTTCTTCAACTTACTCAGGCCTGTTACAGACAGCCAAAATAAAGCTGCTTCGAGTCACAGTGGAGGTATGGTGTTTCAATGATGCATGCGTCCTAAGAGTCCAGAAGCCGCACCAAAGCCACGCTCCAGTCTGGAGCATGGCTTTGGTGCGACTTCTAGACTCTTAGGACGCATGCATCATTGAAACACCATACCTCCACTGTGACTCGAAGCAGCTTTATTTTGGCTGTCTGTAACAGGCCTCAGTCTAATTGCATAAAGTGATGAGTGTCTGGTGGGAGTTGAGTACTGCTAATTGTGCAATAATATCTAAATTGGATAAACAGTTGTATCATATAGAACACTCTCGAATTCCTAGTCTCCTTAACTTTCAAAATCCATAAATTCATGTTACTATTGTCATCTTCTGCTAATTATCTACTGGTTATGTTTGGAGGAGTACCAGTTCAGCTATAGTGAAGGACAATTCATTGAGATGCAAACCTTCATTTGCATTCCTTCAACCATGTCCCTTTTTATGCCAAAAATTCCCCACCCCCTTTTCAGAAAAAGGAGGTGTAACGGATACCCAAAGCACAATCCTTTTCTATAATGGTACGTGCCTGGGACTTTTGTTATCCCACCGCTGCCAACCAATTTATGTAACGAACCCTCTTTCTTAGATGGCAGGTTTGCCATATTATCTAATATAGTAGCGTGGATATAATAGATACGCCTGACAAGCCTTCAGGTAAACCAAAACATGAACTTTATTGAACAAAAGGTTTGAACATATATTCCTTGAACTAAATGATATTATATAACTGATAGTTCAGGCACATGTTACTTAGTTACATTCGTCTTCTTTACTTGGCTACTGTTATTTCTCTTTCCCCAGATTCTCTTCAGCGGTGGGATAACATCAGGACTTTCCTGTCCCTTTTTGGGCAATTCGTATTTCTAGCTCATCCACCAAGGCTAACAATATCTCTCACGATATAATGTAACCGAAACCCCACTTTGAGAGTCTGGCTACCCTGAGTCTCTCTTTTCTAGACTCCCCCAAACTAATACGGTCCCTCTCTGGACCAAATGGTTCCCTATCTAACTATTCCCTCAGGAACGTCCGGAACCCAGTCCCCTCTTGGACTTGACTGTTCCCCTCAACATTCTAAACCCTATCTGACAACTCAACTGCCAAGCGGAATGTTCAAATTCCTCATCTAGCACCTGATTGGCTCAGGGCATCCGGCCTCCGATTGGCTGTTTGGCAGTTAGCTCGTTACAGGAGGCTCAGTTGAGAGACTCATAGCTGCATTTGCATTCCTGAGACAAGCACTTTGGCATTAATTCATTTTACCACTAAGAGTTTCCTTTCTTCTATTTTCCTGTCTTCAACAGATACTAAATGAATTCAGTAAGAATCATTTGCTCTGTGCTACACAGGATTACAAGGGATTGGGAGGGCTTTCCTTTTCTTTTACTTCCAGCATTCATCTGCTCTGCCTTGTTTTGCTATTAAAAATACAGCAAGATAATGTTTTTAGCTCCATTAGCTGCAGTAATAGTCTTGCCAATTCTTCATCCACCTCCTACAGATGCACCCAGCACTAGTTGCTCATCATCCAGCAGGGAAAGTGCTAGATAAAACAACATCCCTATATTAATACAGCAGAAGTTTAAAAAAAACATTGGGAAGATGTAGGCTTGGCAGATGCTTGCTTTCTGTAATCTGTGTTCTGATCAGCAGAGCTATAATCAGAATAACCAAGGTCTTGCAAAAAAAATTATGGGCTTATTCACCTCCCTGCATACATTGCTGTTTTCATGCTACTCAAAAGCATTAAAAAAAAAAAAAGACTTTCACAGGCACAACCCTGGAAGGAAATGTAGAAGGGACATACCTTCCCATCCTCCATATACCATATCAGGATTGTAAGAACATTTCCTTTGTAAAATCAACCAAGCAATAGTAGATTTTATTGTGGCTGGAGGACCTAGCTGGCTTGAAAGTTTTATTGTGAGTCTTAAGCAGAACTAGTGGACAATTATGACAACCCTACCCCCCCCCCTCTAATTGTTTTACGAAGGTAGAAACCTCAAATAGTAAGTTCCAGTTCTTTGGATCATTTTTGTATTGCTAATGGGATTTAAATGTTATCTTCTGGACATTACGATGCTTTGTTCCCAGTGCTACATGGCCAGATGGAGGAGGGGGTCTTGCCTTTATAGATATCTCTCCATACATTATATAAAAATATAATTAAATTATATTTTATTATAATTATAAATTATAATTATTATAATATAAATATAATATAAATTATAATAAATTATAAATAATAATTAAATTATATAAAAATATAATTAAAGACTAAATTGTTTAGAGAAGCATTCCCAGAGGTGAGCCCCTCTCTGACCCAGGAAGCCTCCTTTTAACCATCCATTAAGAAGCCAAGCCCTTCCTCCAGTCCATCTGCCTTGGTCCAGGCCTCGGAGGTGGAGAAGAACTGCTGGACCTGGATCCACCACCACTCCCTTCTCCTTTTGTGTCGTGTCTTTTAGATTGTAAGCCTGAGGGCAGGGAACCGTCTGACTAAAAAATTTATGTACAGCGCTGTGTAAATTTACAGCGCTTTATAAATAAAGGTTAATAATAATAATAAATACCATCTCATGTCAGAACACCACCATCAACATCCAGACAAAATGCAGGAGTGTGACTAATACAGTGGATCCTTGTTATACGTTGGGATTTGGTTCCAAGATTCCTGCGTGGATAGGCTTGCCATATCCCATTTGCTCCTGGGACAATCCCGGATTGGAGGGTTTAAAACCTGTCCTGCCCACCTGGGCATTTTCCACCCTCCAATCCCGGGTTCCTGCTTGTTCCAGGCCAGATTTTGTCAATATCCTGTCAAGACTGTTGACTGACAAGCTGTGCCTGCCTGGAACAAGGCATTATTGGCTCTTTCCCCTCATGTGACCACCTGAGTCACGCCTCCTCCTTCTCCTCTCCCAGGAGCTCAGGCAGTAGCCAAGATGGCTGCCTCCAGGCCAAGGGAGAGGATGCATGGCATGGAGGGGGCTTCCTGGTGTGGCAGCCTGCCAAGTCCCCCAGCCCTCCTCCTCACTCATCAAGTGCTTCAGCAGAGGCAAGGCAAGCCTTTCCTGCTCTTCCTTTTGGGCTTCTCTCTGTGGGTGGCTATGGCTTCTGGGGGAGAGGAGAAAAGGGGAAGAAAGAGGGAGAAAAAGCCCCATGCCACTCTGTCTCCTCCATCCAGCCTCTTCTTCCTCCTCTTCTTCTTCCCCTCTTCTGTTGTTGTTATTGTTATTGTGTGCCTTCAACTCCTTTCTGACTTATAGCACCCCTGCCTGGATGTGGGAATTGTAGTCCGCAGAGTGGCTGTGGCACCAGAGACTGCCTTTGGTTCAATGCTATGAATGCCTGGATGGGGGAATTGTAGTCTGCTGAGTGGCTGTGGCACCAGAGATTTATAAGTTATAACTGAATAGCACTTTGAATTGTGTCTGGAAACTAGGGTTGCCATAAGTGAGGACCTCCAAACCGGGACAAATGTAGGACAAATGCAGGACAACATTTTCAAATGTAGGACACATTTTTTAAAAATGGAGGACACACAAAAAAATTGAGGCTTTTTAAGAAATGTTAATATAAATGCATGTTTCTTAGGCATGATCAAAATGGAGGACATTTTGACATTATTCGTAGACAGATCACGGAAATGTACTTCCCTTTCTGGCCACCCCCCTCTCCCCATTCCAAACAGCACATTTGAGCATTGAACATGGCTTTATTTTAACATTGCCTCTTGCATATTTCAGAGGCTTATTCCACAACCAAACCCTTTGGTCAAGGGACTTTGGTTTTTCTTCATTTTGACTTGTTTTGTCTGTATTCCTCCCCACTAAATAAAGGAGACATGAAATGGAGTTAATGGGTACAAGTTGTTCAACAAAAAAGTCTTGTGAGACTCTGTAGGCAAGAGGTGCACCATGTTAAGAACTGCATTAAGCACACTTAGGCTGCTGCCACACTGCTTTCACTCTCATCACTCCATCCTATGGAATCCTGGGATTTGTAGTTTGTTGTGGTGCCAAGGCTGGGCTTTGAAATCTCAGGCATAAGAGAGGCAAAAGGCTTGGGCTGCATCTACACTGGAGAAATAATCTGGTTTGAGACCACTTTAACTGTCTTGCCTGAATGCTATGGAATTCTGGGAATGGTGGTCTGTTCCAGCACCACAGCAGAATGGCAGTTAACCCCTGGAAAGCTCTCTGACCAAGGTGACCAATGCCCTCACCCCAAAATGTAGGGCACCCAAGCAAAAATATGTAGGACATGGCCAAAAATAAAAGCTAAAAACACCCATGTACTTATAAATCCATGCTTCTTAGCCATGATCCAAATGGAGGACATTTTGAAATTTGACAGAAGAGGGCATATCCTGGAAAAGGAGGAGGATGCCTGGTCACCTTGTCTCTGGTCCAAAACACACTGCAGAAATAAAACAATGCTGGACTGAAATGCCCAGAGTTCCTCACCAAAGCTGCATCCACACTGAGGAAATAATCCAGTTTGAGAGTGACTTAACTGTCCTGGGTTAGTGCTGGGGAATGCTGGGAATTGTAGTACACTGTGGCCCCAGAGCTATCTCTGACAGGGAGTCCCATAACCCTCCAAACGTAGTTGAACTGCAGTGCCCAGAATGCCTCCCCAGGTGCATCCACACTGAGGAAATGGTCCAGTTTGAGACTGCTCAGTGCTGGGGAATCCTGGGAATTGTAGTCTATTGTGGCCTCAGAGCCATCACTGACAGAGAAGTCTCAATGTCTCCCAAACACTAGCATTCCCAGGATTCCCTAGCACTGAGTTAAAGCAGTCTCAAAGTGGGTTATTATTCCTGCAGTGTGTGTGAGAGATATAAAAGCTAGGGACTGGATTCATTTGGAGGATCTCTGTGTCCAAAACACACTGCTTGGACTGCCAGGGCTCAGTGCTATGGAATCCTGGGAATTGTAGTTTATTGTGGCACCAGAGCTCTCTGACAGAGAAGCCCAAATGCCTCACAGACCTCAGAATTCCAGAGCATTGAGCTTTGGCAGTTAAAGGGGTCTCAAAGTGCGGGGGGGGGGGGGGAGAGAAAAGCCAGGGAGTGTGAATGAGCAGCTCACCTTGGCTGTGGCTACTCTGAGAGGAGGAGGAGGAGGAGGAGGAGGGAGGGAGCCAAGGGAAGTGGCCAGGACCACCAGAGGAGCCCCTGCTTTTCCTCATCATCGCAGCCTTCTCACTGCTGGCAAGAGGCTCTGCCCCCAGCCAGGCAACGCCTCCATTCAGTCTCCTTTTGTCAAAAGAGCTCTGGTGCCACAAGAAACTACAATTCCCAGAATCCCATAGCACTGAGCCATGGATGTTTAAGGGGGGGGGGGGTCAAACTATTTCTGCAGCCTTTGCTACCCCAAAGCCTTCTATTATTTACCAGCAACTTGCAAGGCAAAATCTCTTCCTTCCAAGCCCTTGAAAACCAACCCAAGGGGAGGGCTGATTGCTTCTTTCCCATTGGTCAGCTTTGGGAGAAATTTGCATATTACAAGGAAAGGTGTTTAGGGCCTCAAAAACGACCCTGTGATAAAGAATTACAACAATACTGAGTGGTAGACATTTAAAAGATGAGGCATTTAGACTCCCAGGGAAACAGGAACGATTGATGGCCTTTTTTTCTTTGCTCACTGTAACCTGAAAGTAATGCCTTTTGCAGGGTATATATACCAAGTGGGCTGGCAATAGCTCTGAGTGGCAGATGTCTTTAAGACTTGCTCTCTAGGCTTAAGTCAGGCAGGGAGGTGGGGAGTGGCCCACAGCCATCGGGAGGGGTGGAGCTGCCTCCAGGGCCTTGCTGGGGGGGGAGGTCCCGGGGGAGGGGGCAAACTGGGGCAGGACCGTGTGGCCCCGCCCCAAACCGGGAAAGTCCCGCCCCCAGGCGGGATATGGCAAGCCTACTGGAAACAGACCATAATAAGGCAAACCTATCCTGGGGTTTCTTGACAAGATTGTATTCTGAAGAGGTTTGCTGCCTGACCTATCCTTGAGGCTGAGACAGTTGAGAGTAGGACTTGACCAGAGCTGCTAGTGGAACATTGCCTCATACTATATTTGTTAATTCCAAACTTTTTTGTTTGTCTGGAGTTGGACCTTCTAATATTGTCATTATGATTCTTCACATGGTCTACCTTTCAGGATTAAACTTCTCAAGAATGTTCACACATATTAAAACATTCTATGCTAACAAATTATGCACACAAGTACAGTAACATCCAAAATCTACAAAGTAGGCTGATATAACTCCTTCCAGAGCCTTCCAGAGCAGTCCTGCCAGAGAGAGGAGAAAAAGAAGAGTAGCTGGGTGGCCATTTTTAGTGAGTGATTGAAATTTTTTTAAACCCTTAGGAGAGTGTGCTTGTTGCTGAAGGGGCAGAGCTTCTGTGAGTCACATCTTGAGTCACTAGGGGGCGGAGCTAGCAGACTAGCTCTATATAACTCCTTCCAAAATTTTTCATTTTTCATTTGTTTATTTTTTAAATCCAAAGAAATCTACACCAGTGGCATCAAGTTAGGAGCAAAACTTGAGTCAGAACCTTGCCTTTAAGTATAAGCTAGCAGCCAGGACATTCCTATAAAGTTATATTCCCAGTAGATTGAGTTCACTGCCAGAGACTGGTGAAAAGGCCAGGTCATCAGGGGCCTCAACGTTAATTTTTACCAGAGGATTTGTTGAGGAGGAAGCCCACAGTCCTGTTTCAGTGATTACTAAAGACTTCGCAGTATGGACACTGAGGGAACTGCTGCAGTCACCTGAAACACTTGTGGGATGTTTGTCTTCTTGCCTACAGAAGTGTAGAACTTCACATGCACCAAGTGCAAGTTGGTAGCACTCTTGGAGGAGAAAGTACAGCAGCTGGAGTCCAAAGTAGCTATACTTCAGCACATTAGAGAGCAAGAGGATTTCCTGGACACAACAGAACTAACGATTTTGGATGAGTACCACGCAGAGGAAGATACTGGAGAGGAGAAGGTCACTTTACATACACAGGAGGCAGACAGCTGGATCAATGTTACACAGAGAAGTAGGCCAAGAAGGGAATTGTTCTGGGAACTTCCAGCTAGAGAATCGATTCGAAGCTCTTTCCCTTATCAAGGAGGATGAAGAAGGATGGACAGACTTCAGGGACAGAGTAGGCAAGCCTGAGAGTCCCACCCAAGGGAACAGGCGCTGCTAAACCTCATAGGAGGCGTGTGGTCGTAGTGGGGGACTCCTTGCTGAGGGGTACAGAAGCAGTGAATTGTAGACAAGATGTCTCGAGAGGTGTGTTGTCTTCCAATGGCAAAGATCTGTGATGTGACAGAGAGGCTGACAAGACTGGTCAAGCCTACTGACCAATACCCCTTCCTTTTGGTCCACGTGGGAACCAATGATACTGCAAGACACAGCCTGCAAAACATCAAAAGGGATTACGAGGCGCTTGGTAGGAAGCTGAAAGGAATGGATGCACAAGTTGTCATCTCGTCTCTTCTGCCAGTTGAAGGGCATGTTCCAGGAAGGGAGAGGAAAATAGCGGATGTGAACAACTGGCTCCGCAGATGGTGCCGCCGAGAACAATTTGGATTCTTTGATCATGGGCTGTGGTTCCATGAGGAGGGGCTTCTTGCAACGGACGGGTTGCATCTCACGCCAGTTGGAAGAAATGATTTTGCCAACAGTCTCAAGAACTTGATCAGGAGGGCTTTAAACTGGGTTCAGTGGGGAAGGGAGACAATATTAAGGAAGGCGAAAGGGCTGGAGAAAATAGTCAAACAGACATAGAGGAAACAAGAAAAAAGTGTAAGGACCCAACTGTGAGAGGCAAAAAAACTTGCACAAGCAGCAAGTAAATGGGACCCGTGGTCTGCGATGTCTCTACACTAATGCACAGAGCATGGGAAATAAGCAAGATGAACTTGAACTCCTAGTACAACAAAGCAAATATGATGTAATAGGCATCACTGAAACCTGGTGGGATGAGTCTCATGATTGGAATGTGGAAATAGAGGGATATAACCTTTTTAAGAGAAATAGACCAAACAGGAAAGGAGGAGGAATAGCACTATATGTCAGATATTTACACCAGTGAAGAGATCCAGGACATCAATCCTGGAAGCCAGGTGGAGAGTGTCTGAATAAAAATTAAAGGGGAGGGAAACAACAAGGATGTTACGGTGGGAGTCTACTACAGACCCCCAAGTCAGACTGAGGAATTGGATGTTATCTTTCTAGAACAGATGGCCACACAGTCAGAAAAGAGAGATGTAGTAGTGATGGGTGACTTCAACTATCCTGATATTTGCTGGAAGTCAAACTCAGCCAAATCCTCAAGGTCTAGCAAATTCCTCACTTGCCTGGAAGACTATTTCATTTTCCAAAAGGTGGAAGAGGCAACAAGGGGGTCAGCTATTTTGGATCTGACCCTAACCAACAAGGATGACTTGGTTAATGGGTGGATCCTTAGGTGGAAGTGACCATGTTCTCCTGGAGTTTGTTATGCAATGGAAAGGAGAAGCCAGGCATAGTCAAACACGCATTCTAGACTTTAGGAGAGCGGATTTCAGTAAACTTAGAGAAGTATTGAGGGTGATCCCGTGGTCAGAAATACTAAAAGGGAGGGGAGTTCAGGACGGATGGGAGTTTCTCAAAAGAGAGATACTGAAGGCACAATTTCAAACAGTTCCAGTGAGAAAGAAAAATGGGAGGTGTCTCAAGAAACCAGGATGGATGACTAAAGAACTTTCAACCAAGCTAAGTTTGAAACGGAACATGTATAAGAAATGGAAAAAGGGGGAAATCACAAAAAAGGAATTCAAAGAAATAGCAGGCATGTGCAGGGGTAAAGTCAGAAAAACTAAAGCGCAGAATGAACTCAGGCTTGCTAGAGAGGTTAAAAACAATAAAAAGGGCTTTTATGGATATGTTCACAGCAAAAGGAAGAAGAAGGAAATGGTAGGACCGCTACATGGGGAAGATGGCAAAATGTTAACAGGGGACAGAGAAAAGGCAGAATTACTTAACACCTTCTTTGCCTCAGTCTTCTCAGAAAAGGAAAAGGGAGCTCAACCTGAGGATAATGGAGCAGAGGACAGAAAAGGGGAAATTCAGCACAGAATAAGTAAAGAGATAGTACAGGAATATCTTGTTAATCTAAATGAATTTAAGCCTCCAGGATCAGATGAACTCCACCCAAGGGTATTAAAAGAACTGGCAAATGTAATATCGGAGTCATTGGCAATAATCTTTGAAAACTCCTGGAGAACAGAAGAAGTCCCAGCAGACTGGAGGAGGGCAAACATTGTTCCCATCTTCAAAAAAGGGGAAAAAGAGGATCCCAACAATTATCGTCCAGTTAGTCTGACATCTATACCTGGAAAGATTCTGGAGCAGATCATTAAAAAGAGAGTCTGTGAGCATCTAGAAGGCAATTCCATAATCACAAAAAGTCAAGAGGGGTTTCAGAGAAACAAGTCATGCCAGACAAACCTTCTCTCTTTCTTTGATAAAATTACCAGCTTGGTAGATGAAGGGAATGCTGTGGATATAGTATATCTTGATTTTAGTAAGGCTTTTGACAAGGTTTCCCATGACATTCTTGCAAACAAGCTTTCAAAATGTGGGCTAGACAAGGCAACTGTTACATGGATTTGTAATTGATTGACGGGACGAACCCAAAGGGTGCTCAACAATGGCTCTTTTTCATCCTGGAGAGAAGTGACCAGTGGGGTCCCACAGCGGTCCGTCCTGCGCCCAGTGCTATTCACCATATTTATCAATGACTTGGATGACAGAATTGGGGGCATACTCATCAAATTTGAAGAGGACAGCAAATTAGGAGGAATAGCTAATACTCCAGGGGACAGGATCAAAATTCAAAATGACCTGAATAGACTTGAAAGCTGGGCCAAAACTAATAAAATGAAATTCAGCAAGGAGAAATGTAAAGTACTGCACTTAGGGTAGAAAAATGAAATGCACAGATATAAGATGGGGGACACCTGGCTGAATGAAACTACATGTGAAAGGGATCTAGGAGTCCAAGTAGACCACAAGTTGAACATGAGTCAACAGTGTGATGCAGCAGCTAAAAAGACCAATGCAATTTTAGGCTCCATCAATAAAAGTATAGTGTCAAGATCAAGAGAAATAACAGTCCCACTGTATTCTGCTTTAGTCAGGCCCCACCTGGAATATTGTGTCCAGTTCTGGGCACCACAATTCAAAAAGGACATTGAGAAACTGGAGCGTGTCCAAAAAAGGGCGACTAAAATGGTGAAGAGTCTGGAAACGATGCCCTATGAGGAATGCCTTAGGGGTCTGGGTATGTTTAGCCTGGAGAAGAGAAGATTAAGAGGTGATATGATAGCCCTGTTTAAATATTTGAAGGGATGTCATATTGAGGAGGGAGCAAGCTTGTTTTCTGCTGCTCCAGAGAAGAGGACCTGGAACAATAGATGCAAGCTACAGGAAAAGAGATTCCACCTGAACATTAGGAGGAACTTCCTGACAGTAAGGGCTGTTCGACAGTGGAACACACTCCCTTGGAGTGTGTGAGAATTGAGAACATCAGGCTAATGATCCACAACCAACTTAATGTAAAACAAGAAATTTATTGTAAGATGCACAGCAGAAGTAATCACAAGCACGTCTTTGCAGAATCTGAAGGCACAGTGAAAAGTTCCCACTTTAAAACCCCACCCAGGAATCAATCACCACGACAACCAGCCACCTTACAGTTGAAGAACCGTTACAGTTTATCCCACATTCTGAACCTCTTAGCAGGGCCCTATCCACAAGCCAAACGTCACCCTTAATATTCCACCTTATTTTCCCAACCCCCAAAACTATACAATGTTTCAACACACAGAACTATCTAGATCAATATATATATATTAAACATACAACAGTGATCATATATGAGCTGAATACATGAAGTGAATATTAAGTAACTGGATATGTCTAATATTCTACTTGATCTTAACTGGTTCTAACAGAGTGTAGTGGAGTCTCCTTCTTTGGAGGTCTTTAAGCAGAGGCTGGATTGCCATCTGTCAGGAATGCTTTGATTGGGATTTCCTGCATGGCAGGGGGTTGGACTTGATGGCCCTTGTGGTCTCTTCCAACTGTACGATTCTATGAGTGATACCTTTATAACACCAACCAAAATGCACAAAATATATGATGCAAGCTTTCAAAGTTCCAATGACTTCTTCATCAGGTAAACATGTTAAAAATCCAACAGAAGAAAGAAAGAAAAAATAATGGTGTTGGTTGGAGTCAAAGGCCTATACTTTGTCAAGATATTGTTAATTGTTCTTAGTTTAAATTGTAGCGACAGAGGGATAGCCGTGTAGACAAAGGCCATTCCTCCTTTTTTGCTATTACAGAGACAACATTGATCTTAAAGGATTTTTTTTTTGGTGCTGCTAATGGAGATTAAAGTTTATTTTCTGGACTTTACACCTCTTTATCTCCAGTGGGAGGAAAAGGGTCCTTTCCTGGCGTGCTACATGGCATCATTTTCAGACTTCTAGGCCTCTGGGGGAGGGAGGAAATGGCCCTGTCTTACTTAAAAACGTTAATTTTTTAATGATGATGATGACCACTGTCTCTGAAGGTGAGAGAGTGTTACTCCCCAAAGTGGATTTTTAATGCTTTCAATATGCGAATGCAAGTCTGCCATTGGGCAAAGATGATAATGTTGATGTTGATATCAGCCTCTGGGGGGGTGAGGCATGGGCCCACTCTGAGAGAGTGTGACTCCCCAAAGTGGATTTGTAATGCTTTCTGAGAAGTACAGTTGGTGCAAGAAACCTGAAACCAAGGGCAAATCCACAAGGAGGGCAAAACCACCTTGATATGTTAAATATGCAATACAGCCATGTGAAATGTTCAACCATGTAAACTGTTAAACCCAAAGGGTTTGTTTATGGAATAAGCAACTGAAATATGTAAGAAGCTATTTTAAATATAGCCATGGTAAATATTAAAAAAAACCATGTTAACTATTAAAATGTGGTGTGTGTTTGTAGGTTTTAAAGTAACAAACAAACAAAAATGAAATATATAATAAACTCAGCCATGTTAAATGCCAAAATGTGCTGTGTGCGTGTGTGTTTTGGAATTTGGGGGGGAGGGGGGTGTTGGCCAGAAAGGGAATTACATTTCTGACATCTGACCAGGAATAATGTCAAAATATCCTCCATTTTGAACATGACTAAGAAGCATGTGTTTATATTAATGCTTTTTAAATTTAGTAATTTTTTTTGTTCTTTAGTTGGTCATTTTTACATTTCTAAAAATGTCCTACATTTGGGCCTAAATTTTGTCCTACTTTTTTTTACATTTGTCCTGGTTTGGAGATAGACAGTTATGGCAACCCTACCTGTGGATAACAAAATCCGTGGATGCTCAAGTCCCATTAAATATAATGACATAGTAAATGTCATTATATTTCTATATTTATATTTCTATAAAAAATAGAAAATCAAGGTTTGATATTTGAAATGTATACTTTTTGGAACATTTTCAAAACATGGATGCTTGAATCTGTGTATAAAAAATGCATGTATAAGAAGGGCTGACTGCACTGTCATTTAAAAAAAATATATCCTGTATGATTTTTAACATCTTTGCCCGATGAAGAAGCCAGTAGAGCTTCGAAAGCTTGCATCATGTATTTTATGCATTTTGGTTATCCCAATAAATATGTTCACCTGGTCTACCTCAATATGTATTTCTCCTAGTTTAAGTCACCTAGCTTAATTAGACTGTGGCTCATGCTATGTATCACACTAAAATTCACAGCAGTTTTACATTCACTATCCTCACACTTTGTGCTGTGACAGCTTTGACTTACAGTAATGTAATACTATTTTTGAGATCAGTTATGATATAAAATGTGTGAACCCTCTGTCTTTAATATTAATGTCTTGTAACTAGTGCTTTCACATTGCTCCAAATTCTTGAGCACAACTAGAAAGGGCACTTATCCTGAAAAATCTAATAAATTTACAGTTTTATATACTTCCTTCAATTGTAAAAGTCTTGTTCAATAAACTTTAAAATGCCACTATAGAGCAATAACATAGACGGTATAAAGCCAGCCCAGGGAAAGCTGTGCAACTAGAAATTGTTCCCCTTTCAGATAGAGCAATAAAGTTTTATATGTTTGAACTGACTGTAAAAAGGTTTGAACGTTGGCAACTGGGGAATAATCTGTCTTCTTTATAGTTATTATCATATTTCCCACAAGACCTCTTGGTCTGTGTCAATCCTTCTTGTATATGACACCTTTCTATTGTCAGTGAAAGCTAGAATACTTACTTGCATTTTTTCTTATCATATAGTCTTGTGTCTGTATTCCTTCAGATTAAATAAATTATTTGTGACAAGTTTCAATTGCATGTTTTTACCAAACAATGCAACATTTTGTTGCGGGAGGGAGGGGGGAGTAATAAATTATTACATTTTCTTATTATTTGAGCTATCTAGTGATTCTGAATATCATGAAGCAGGAGACAATTTTCAAATGGAATTCATAAGAACATTCCCAAATATTTCAAGTGGGCTTGACAGGGAGACAGGTTAATGATTTGGGGCAGTAAACTCAATGGGGAAGGGAAGGTAGATCTTCTTTCTGTATCTTAAAATCTGTTGCTAGCATGTCAAAAGAGCTGAACTGGCTCTGTACTCTAGGAGACAAATGTCAGGAGTTCCTCAAAACAAAGGTATCCTTGAAAAATAATTTTGGATACTCTGGGGTTTGGCTTCTGCTGTACATAATAACGAAGACCACAATTGGTCCCAGATTTCTAGGCTGCATGTCAGAAACTCAGGAGGAATAAGAAACTGATCTCAGCAGGTGAGTTAAAAATCTGACAGCCACTTTATGTCATTCATACAAGCAATTTTAATTTCCAATGTGCATTACAATTTATATGATAATGGCCCTTAGAACAGCAGCTTCAGGACAATCAATATTAGGGCTGCCAGCCTGAAAACTGGAGGTGGCTCCTCTACTCTAAATGGTTGTGTAGAAGAAGGAATTTCAGCACAACCAGGTAACAAACAAAACCTGGTGAAATTTCCTCTTCCCCACAGGATACAGGGCCACTCTCCAGTTTTCATTCTGACAACTCTAATTGCAACTACAAATAGAAATTCAGGCTAACAAAGAGGGGAGCCTGTACAGGGCTATCTGATCAGTCCAGTTGCACCCAAGCCTACTAAATCCAAATTAAACTCTCTATCCAGCTATCCAAAACCTGGGAGTTATAGATGAACACACATGGATAACATCACATTGATAAACCTGAGAACCAAACACTTTCCTCTCATTACAAAGTATGTTAATTGACAGCATTAAATTGGTATTTTCATAGAGATTTTTAAACACCCACCATAAACGTGAAAAACTCATTCTGAACTTTCCAGCAATTATGACCATGGAGAAAAAGATCCTGATATCCAGATATGTGTGCATGGTGATTCAGGATAAGGACAGGCAGAGCGCACAAGAATTAGGGGAAAGGATGGAGCTGAGTGACAAGCAGCACCTGCCCTGTCCCTTATTTCATCTGACAACTCTAGTATTAATAAATCATGGGTCAGAAAAGGATAAGACAAATTGGACTTAAAAACAGCCTGAAGACAAGCTTTCCAAAGTCTCAGTACAGTTCAGCAAGAAGTTCTCACATGGAAGATTCACTGACACTAGCAGAAGAATGTTTCTCCCATTTGCACTCCTTTTTCTCCTGTTGGCACTCTATAAGAACTCATTATGTACAGGCAGGAGGATCATGGAAGTTTGTAAACTGTACACATTTAAACCTGCCCAGAGATTTTAAAAAAGTAAGTTGTTTATGACAGCAGAACTGCCAAGCCAAAGCCTCAGAATTTGAAGCCAAAAAAAAAAAAAAAAAAAAAAAAAAAAAAAAAAAAAAAAAAAAAAAAAAAAATTCACAATGCCGTAATATTCCTATACAGAACTTTCAAAACTAGTAATGTCAGTACAACACTGGGTTGTGAAATAATAAAATAAATAAAACTTTTATTTATATCTTGCTTTTCTGTGACAAGACAATCAAAGCAGCTACAACATGTTAAAATCCATATTTACAAATTTATGTCCCAAATTCCCCCCCTTAAAACAGGATTAAACAAATTACAATTAAAACATCTATTAAAAACACAATAAAATACAGTGAGGACAGAGGAGTGGGCTGATACATGATGTGGGGGGCAGTCATTCTGTGGCCGGGCACTTTTATTCAGCAAAGGCCTGCCGGAAGAGATCCGTCTTGACAGCTTTTTTAAAGCTGTCTAAGCTAGCAATTTGACGGATCTCGTCTGGCAGACTGTTCCATAGTTTGGGAGCAATTGCAGAGAAGGCCCTCTGGGAAGTAGCAGTTAGTCTGGTTTTTAAAGGCTGCAATAGATTCCCCCCAGAGGACCTGAGGGTGTGGGGTGGATTATATGGAAGCAGGCGATCCCTCAAATAGGTTGGACCCAAGCCATGTAGGGCTTTAAAGGTTATAACCAACACCTTGTACTGTGCCCGGAAACTAATAGGCAGCTAGTGAAGAGATTTTAAGATGGGTGTTATTCGGTCACTCCTAGTTTTTCTGGCGACCAGCCTGGCTGCCATATTTTGCATATTTTGTGAAGGCAAATATCAGTACGGTATTACTGAGCTTGCATTTGTCTGAACTGCAACTTCCCATACATTTCATTAATGCTTGTGAGTGTGATTTGCCAACAAGTCGTTTCCAACTTATGGTGACCCTAAGACAATTAATCATGGGGTTTTCTTAGCAAGTTTCTCCAGAGATGGTTTGCCATTGCAGCCCTCTGAGGCTGACAAAGTGTGACTCGCCCAAGGTCACCCAGTGATTTCATGGCCGAATCAGAATTTGAACCCTGCTCTTCAGAGTCATATAGTCCAAAACTCAAGCTGATACAGCACAGTGGCTCTCTCAATGCTTATAGCTCCCCAGTTCCAAAAAAGGGGACTTCTCATTGATCAGTCTTCTTCCCTATCTCCCATCTTCAGACAACAGTGATACGCTGATACATCACATTGATACCTGCTATATTTGTTTACCCTGCACTAAGCTTGCCCTGATTCTAAATTCAGGAGGTTGTTTGTTATTTCAGCTAAATATATATGGATATTGTATATGGTAAAAAAATTTCAGTAGTATTTTGGAAGAAAGGAGGGATACAAATCAAATAAATTAAGTAAAAAATAAAAGTTAATTAAAAGTTTAACATTAAATTTGCCAGCATGTGTAAAATTAAATGATGTCCTAGTGTTCATGTGTGTGTATTTACAAGCAATAGAACCAAAATACACATGTTTACACAAGTGATTTTAGTATGCTAACTATATAGGTTCTGGTTATGTATAGCGTGCCTTTCCCCCAGAAAATGATATAATGCTGCATTTTCACACTAAACAATTTGCACAGCACCAGCCCTGGCCCTCAGGGGTCAAAAACAGAAGCCCAAAAGGGGTGAAACAGGTGTTTGCACACAGAGTACTGAGACAGATCTCCTCCTCTCCCTGCACACTGAAATCTCTCTCTGCTACACACACACACACACACCCCACAACGATGGATATTTTGCCAGTAATAACCTTAAAATTAGTCATCAGACAAATGCACACAAAATTCCAGATCTACCAAACGTTTAGAAGAAATGAAGAGTAAAGCAAGGGTTAAGTCCATCCTGTAATAAGCATTTCTGTTCTGGCGCTTTGCAAGAGCCCATTACCTCCCGCCACATTGCCTCATTCATTTCTTATATGCGGATAGTTTATTTTCCCATGAGCACCCTGGCGCTCAGACATGGCTAGTATAAAGTCCCCTCCCTCTACTCTATTTCTCTATCCATCACATTTAACACTCTGACAGTAACAGTCTATAATGTTTCTATTCTACAAAACCGCTCTGTCAACTCTAGGCTTTCAGAGCAGTAACTGAGGAAAATAAATAACATCAACGCTGTGGACGACAGCAACACAGCTTGCTTTTTACTGGGGTGTGTGTGTGTGTGTGTGTGTGTGTGTATATATATATATATATATATGAAACACATTACAAAAAGAGAAAGTAAAAGGTTTATGCGTGAGAGAAGTGAGATCTTAAACATTTGACAGATACAAAGGAATTTGAGAAGCCCTTCAGTAAAAGACAAAGCAATGCTGTCTCCATTGTAGCACATTCTATTATAACACACTTCTGGCATGCTCTGTTCAAGAGCCAGTGTGGTATTGTGGCTGAAGCAGTCTGGAGATCAAAGTTCAAATCTCCATACAGCTGTGGAAACCCACTGTGTGATCTTGGGCAAGTCACATTCTCTCAGCCTCAGAGGAAGGCAAAGGCAACCCCTCCCCCCCAAACAAATATTGCCAAGAAGACCCCATGATAGGGCTGCCATAAATTGGAAATGACTTCAAAGCACACAACAATACAACAACAACAGTTCTTTTGTTTTAATCTGTGAGCCACCTTGGGTCCCTTCGAGGAGAAAGGCAGCATATAAATGAAATAAATAAATAAATTTGTTTTTTATAGACAATATAGTGACTTGTAGGGTATTAAATACTTTTACAGACCAAGGAAACCACATCTCAGCTAAACAATAATTGTGACCTGTCAGAATTCCTCTTCAGCTTGTAAAAGGGCAGGCCTAGCCTTTGGTATCATATTTTCCCAAACAACTTCTTTCTTAAGAATCTAGGCCTCTTGGTAGACCCTTTCCTTCAATTTCTTTTTTCCCCATTTTTTCTTTCTTTTCTTTTTATTTATATCTTTTTATCTGATTTTATTTTTATATGATTTGTCCTTTTTTGATACGGTCAGTAAATCTATTTATCCTATCTGTCTATTGATAATAATAATACTCTTAGGTTGGTTATTTTCCTCCTCCTCTTATAATACAACATTGTAGACCTAGCTATTGATCGAGATTTTGAGCATAAATTTTAGACCTATAGATGAGTATATATGTTAGTATGCAAGTTTTTCTTGCCTTCGTACTATCTCTGTGATACCTATGCTTCCATAGGAATGAAGATAGTTTTCTTAAACAATTTTATTTTAATTTCAATTTTTAAAAATTTTATTGTAAAAATATGGTCTCTATAAAGCCTCGAAGGTCTTTTTTTAAGGTTAAGGATTCTTAAACTCACACTGACCTCTGATTTTCTACCTTATCAAAAGACACATTTGTATGACTATGACCATGTATGTCTGTGTGTATGTGCGATGCACAGAAAAGTAAAGTGTTTCTCCCCCCCCCCCCGAACTTTTGTGCTAAAGAGGCCTAGTAATTCATTTCATACTCCTTGTTAGGAAGAAACAACACATGGTACGGTTTTCAAAAATATAAATTCTGTCAGCGCAACTGCTGGGGTCCAACAACCACTGTCAGCAACTCAAACGAGTCCTGGGGTTAAATCAGACCCTTGGAGCAGAGCTGGCCAATTTCCAGAAGCCGAAGCGTGGCTCCAAAGTCCAAGTTGGGATGACAGCAACTGGATGTCTTCCAGGAACTGAAGCAATGCAGGAACCTCCGGGGACACACAGCAAACTGATGCTGTAGCTTCTTCTGATAAACCACCAGAGAAACAAAGTCCCCAAAGTGCTCTTTATTCACAGTACTATAATACAAAACTAGATCTCTAAAACTCCAAACCATACCGATCCAACTCCTTCTACAAACCCACAAGCTATCCCTTGCAACCCTTGGTTTTATATAGTCTCCAGACCATGTGGTCTTCCAAACCCAGTGAGTTCAGGTGTGTAAACATGTCATGTGTCTCCTGTGCAATCCAGACACATGTTTCATCATCCATGGCTACGTGCACTTGGGCACTGAAGTGTCCTTGAGCCAATGAGCTTCAGCTGAGCTTGATCAGCCTTGCCACTCTGCTGAATGCTCATGGCTAAACACATACACATCGAGCATTTCCCTGTGTGCTGGTTTTAACCCTTCAAATCCCTGACAAATTCATCCCCCACTCAGAGAGAAAATTATCTTAGCTGGCAATTAGCATGCTGTTGTGGACTAAACTACATGGTATGCACACTTTTAAATGTGTATTTGGCATCAACCAATTAATTTCTAGAGAAAACACAATCATACAGAGTATTGAGCTGGTTAGGGACCATTGCATGCTGGGACATGATCAGTGTTTTTTAGCCCTGTTGCCTCCTTCCCATCCCAAAATTATCTCCTTTAAGCTCCAGTTCCTTTTGCTCCTTCATGGCATTACAGCATGCGTAAGGGTACCTAGCAAGGTCAGAGTTGTGTGGAGCTGGAAGAAAAAGACAGGAAAAAATGCTCATTCTCCTTGCCATGCTCACTCACAGTTCTTGCTAATATGACCAGGAAGGCAGCAGGTAAGGCTTGTCCTGGTCTTCCATTATAGCAAAATCAGCTAACACTACAGCAGCCAGCCCAAAGGATAGGCTGGGAGATAAGCAATCAGAGGGTTATCTAATGATAGATTCATTCTAATTGAGTTTGCACCATATGTCACCCAGTAATAATGCTTCAAGCAGTATGCAACTGAATATATATTTAATTCACATAATGGGTACAACAGTCGAAGTAATCAAAGCAGATTGCCATAAGCCATAAAGAAATGTAGCTTGTTCCCTATCAAGACGCATCCTAAATTTGTAGGGGGTGGCGGGCAGAATCATACTACCAGAAAGGAAAAGAGAGAATCACATCACTACAAGAGTTAAAAATACCCAGCAGAGATGAAAGGTGAGGTCCTCATCTGGCATGAATGAAAATCAATGGGAAAATATTGTTGATAAGTCATTAGTCCTCTCAATTAACAGTAATGGATTTATTGACAGGCCTTAGTGATTTTCATGTTAAACAGAAGCACAGAATTTTCCCTCATCTGGTCAGTTCATCTATAGGGCTGTTCTTTATTTCATCTTGAAGTAAAATTACCCCTACTTTTCCTTATGCAATCCAGTCTGCTTCTCTTTGCAATGTTGACTGTGGAGTGGCAGCTGACAAAGCCAGTGACTCCTCCTTTTCATTTCCTTCTGCTATCAGGTGATTAATATGATTGTGGAATGTTCATCAATATCTTTGGACAGATCAAATGGCATTTCCATTAAACTTTTATTAATGCATGAGAGAGACAGTTGCAGAGAGGTTAGCATAATAAAAGTTACACAATAAACCCATGAAGCAACACCCCAACTCTGAGATGAATGCAGCTTGGTCCTGCCACTCTTAAGATTTCTTGTACAGTGTGCCCGCGCCATACGCGGGCGTGCCATACGCGGACTTGAGCGTATGCGCTCAAGCCGCGGCGCGCGCGCGGGCAGAAGGGGCAGCGCGTCCCATTCAATTGAATGGGCGGGCGCGCCCGCACCGCCGCACACGAGCCCCATTGTTTCCAATGGGGCTTGAGCATAGGCGGAATTCGCCTTACGCGGAGGGATCCGGAACGGATCCTTCGCGTAAGGCGAGGATGGACTGTATCAACATATTTTGATGCATCTCTCATAAAAATAAAGAAACATTTATTTCACTTCTGTGTGGTGGTTAACTGTAACTTATTAGTAGCTTGGCCAGCAATGAAGGGACATTAATTTAAATTCTGATGTTTAAACACTTTGGTGAGGCTGATCATTCATTCTGAGCTGGGCCCTCTGAAGCCCTCAAGAGAAACCAGGGAGGCTTCTTCCTCCTGCCAGCATCAGCCTCTTCCAAACAAGAGAACAGGGATTAGCAATTCAAACTGGGCAGAAAAAAAAAGACAGCCATTCCTGGATCAAAAAGAAGAGACTCAGCTATAAAAAAGAAGCACCAGGTGTTAACTTGTCTTTTGGAATCCTTTAATTTGACCTGAATCCTGAAATAGACAGAGGAGATCTACAAATATCTAGTAGTAGAAGTGAGGCAAAACAGAAAAGCTGTTTAGTGGAGTCTCCTTCGATTCTTAAACAGAGGCTGGATGACCATCAGTAGGGGTGCTTTAAATGAGATTTCCTTCATGGTAGGAGGTTGGACTTGATGGCCCTGGTGGTCTTTCTCAACTCTAAGGTTCTATGAAACCAGCAAGTGTCTTTCCCTTCTGCCATGCCGAAGGTCATACAGGTTGGCTGCTAACTATAAACACAAACTTCTGTCAATTAGCTTTAAAGCATTTTCTTTTTGAGTTTGTAGTTTAATGTTGAGTTCCTTGCAGAGAAGAGTTGACAGATTTTTTGATAAGCCCTAATCTCACAATGGTCTGTGGTTTTTGGTATTGCACCTGACTTCTACAAGCCAGTTTGATTCTCTACTAGCTGCGGTTAGCTGGTTACCAAGCATGAACAAGCCACAGTGCAACACTGAGGCCTACATTACATGTCAGCTGCATGAAAGCAGAGATGTTGTGCCTAATCTTTGCATCGTCCTCCCCTTCTCCTGTCTTGATCTCCCAATCATCCTCTACTTGTTTTCCTTTCAGGACCCCTCTATTTTTAAGTGGGCAGGAGGGTAGTCCCTGGCTGTCTAGAGGGAGGATTTGGTTGTTCAATGGTCAACCTTTTTTTGGTTGGGGAAAAGTACAGTAAGAAAGTCCTTTTCCATTTTATTTTCCTCCCACTGCTTTTCTTTGCCTGGTCCCTCTTTAATCTTTCCCTACCTTCCTTTGCCGTCTCACTGCTGCCTCCCCTGTGCAGGCATGGTGCCTCTATCCCTGAACACACACTGTCTCTTGATTTCCTTTCAACCTCACTTGATTTGGTCTCCATGGCCTCTCTTCCCATCCATCATATCATTTTATTTTACCTGTATTCTAATCACTCTCTCTCCTTCCTATAATAACTTGGTAGTGACAGTATCTCCGTGCCTTCTACTGTCTTCTCATCTTTTAATCCTCCATGCCATTTGTGCTCATCATCCTTCTGCTTCATAGAATCATAGTGTTGGAAGAGACCACAAGGTCCATCCAGTCCAACCCCCCTGCCATGCAGGAAATCTCAATCAAAGCATCCCCAAGAGATGGCCATCCAGCCTCTATTTCAAGACCTCCAAGGAAGGAGACTCCACTACTCTCCGAGGGAGTATGTTCCACTGTCGAACAGCCCTTACTGTCAGGAAGTTCCTCCTGTTGAACTGGGATTACTCGAATGTGATTATGATGGGCGATTGGAATGCGGTAATAAACCCGGAAATAGATAGATCCCAAAGTAAAGGGAAGAAGAAGAGACAAGGGAAATTACCGGCTTCCTTCTTTAAACTTATGGAATCTCAGACTTTAATAGACGTTTGGAGACACTTATATGGAAATGCGAGAGACTATACCTTTTTTTCCAGTAGGCATAAATCTTGCTCAAGAATAGACTTCTATTTAGTTTCTAAAGGTCTCTCTACTCAAGTGAATAGGATGGATATTTTGCCACGATCTCTATCAGACCATAATCCCATCTCTCTAAAAATCAAAGCTAAAAAAGCAGTGTATAATTGGAGATTAAATGAAAAACTTTTGAAATCCCCCAAAATAGTAGAAGATGCCAAAGAAATACTTAAACATTACTTTCAAGAAAATATGGGGAAAGGCACTAAAGATATGATTGTTTGGGAAGCATCGAAGGCGGTCCTAAGAGGTTTTTTCATAAAGAAAAATGCGGAAATGAGAAGAAAACATCAAGAAAAATTGAAAGAGATAACAGACAAATTGAGAGTAAAAGAAGAAGAATTGCATAAAAATCCTACAAACTCAAAGATTAACTCGGAGATTAAAATACTTCAAAAACAAATGTCTATCTTGGTTATAGAAGAGATAGAAAAAAAGCTTAAATATTTAAGACTAAAGAACTTTCAAGATTCAAATAAGTCGGGTAAATGGCTGGCTAGTAAACTGAAAGAAAAAAAAGAGAAAAAGTTGATAATTAAGATCCAGCAAGGCCAACAAATTGTTACAGATCAAAATAAAATTAAACAGATCTTCTATAACTACTACAAGAACTTATACAATCAACATGAAGAAGATGTAAAGGAAATAAATCAATATGTAAATAATAGTAGCCTTCCTCAAATAACACCAGAACAAAAGGTTCAGATGAATCAGCCAATTACCACAGCAGAAGTACTTCAAGCCATTAAGGATAGTAAATCTGGTTCTGCTCCTGGCCCAGATGGCTTTTCAGCCTTATATTATAAGACTTTTCAATTTGAATTAGTAGAACCACTGAAAAATATGATGAATAATCTGAAGGAGGGATATTTCCCTACAACTTGGAAAGAAGCAACTATATCCCTTATTCCAAAAGAGGGAAAAGACCTGACCCAAGTGATAAACTATAGACCTATATCACTTTTAAATAACGACTACAAGATCTTTGCGAGTATCTTAGCAGAAAGGCTGAAAAAAAATATCACTTCAGTCATTCATAAAGATCAAAGAGGTTTTGTACCAAAAAGATACATTAGAGACAATACTAGGCACTATTTAAATTTAGTTGACTATCACGAAGTGTATATTAATAAGAAATTTGCAGCCTTCTTTTTTGATTTAGAGAAGGCTTTTGATAATGTTTCATGGTCTCTGCTAAAATGTGTAATGGGAAAGTTTGATTTAGGGGACAACTATATGAGATGGGTTGGAGCAATATACCAAGATCAAGGAGCAAGGTTATGGATAAATGGAGAAAGAACTGAGGTTCTGCGCATAACAAAGGGCACAAGGCAAGGGTGTCCTCTTTCCCCCCTTCTCTTCTTGTTGGTGTTTGAGGCTTTGCTGCAAACCTTAAGAAGAAATACAAATATTAAAGGGGTCCAAGTTCAAAGAAAAGAATATAAGCTGAAGGCTTTTGCTGATGATCTTATGGTGACTTTAAGTGATCCTTTAAATGATTCTTTGGAATTGATGAGGGAACTTAAGAAATTTGAATTGATATCTGGTTTAAAAATTAATAAGAACAAAACGGCAATTATAGTGAAAAATATGACAGCAAACGAGTCTCAAAAACTGGAGATAATTACTGGGATAAAAGTGCATAAAAAAATCAAATATTTAGGAATTTGGATCACAAATAAAAATTCAGAATTATTCGCTAATAACTATGGGAATTTGTGGGATTGTGTTAAAAAAGATTTAAAAAGATGGAAAGATCTGAGCTTATCATTATTGGGAAGGATATCAGTTATAAAGATGAATATTCTCCCTAAGTTCCTATTTTTGTTTCAAACAATACCAGTAATCACAAACGAGAAGCCATTTAAAGAGTGGGAAAAGGGTCTCTCAAAGTTTGTATGGAAAGGTAAAAAACCTAGAATAAAGATGAAATACCTACAAGATGTAGGTGAAAGGGGAGGACTCGCCATGCCTAACCTGAGAATCTACTTTGAGGTATCATGCCTATTGTGGTTGAAAGAATGGATAAGTTTAACGGATGAAGATTTATTAAACTTGGAACACACTAACTTGAGGTTTGGTTGGCATGCGTTCCTTTTCTATGATAAAGAAAGAGCAAATAGGGATGTCAGTAACCATTTTGTAAGAGGACCTCTATTAAGGATATGGAAAAAGTATAAAAGGCTAATTTGTGATAAAATCCCAATGTGGGCATCCCCACAGGAAGCCTTTTTCAAATATAGTAGTAAAAAAGATGAATGGATCTATTATAAAGACTTATTAGTTTTGCGGGATGGGAAATATCAGATTAAAACTCATGAAAGCCTTTTAAATCAAGGCCTTGATATTTCATGGTTCTTCTACAGACAGCTGCGGGAACGCTTTAGTATGGATCAGAAACAAGGGGGGATAGGCAATACCGACTCAAATCTGGAGGCAGAACTATTATCAGATAAGAGGGCACCAATATCAAGGCTGTATAAATGTATCTTGGCCCATCAAATGGAAGATGAGTTAATCAAAGATAATATGATTAAATGGGCGAGAAATTTTGATGTGGTGATCCCTCTAGATCAATGGGAATACTCCTGGAAAAAAAGAATTAGATATACTTGCAGTCAAAGCATTAGAGAAAGTTACTACAAAATCTTTTACCGTTGGTATTTAACTCCAGTAAAAATAAGTAAAATGTATAATTGTAGTAATAATTTATGTTGGAAATGTGGGAAAATTCAGGGAACTCTTTATCACATGTGGTGGACATGTGAGCATGCAGTTAACTTCTGGAAAATGATATATTTTGAAATTAAAAAACTTATAGATGTAAGACTTAAGTTTTCACCTGATGTATTCTTGTTGAACATAATAGACTTTGGCTTGGAAAAGAAATGTGGCAAAATAATTTTTTATATGTTGTCAGCAGCAAGAATAATATATGCACGTAATTGGAAATCCAAAATGACTCCTCGCAAAGAAGATTGGACCTATAAATTACTTGATATGATGGAAATGGATAAACTGTCAGAGGCTCTTCGTAATGAATCACAAAGCAAGAACAGAGAAGACTGGACCATTGTCATAAAATCTCTTCAAGAACAATGGGGAAGAAATGTAGTAGTGGGAGTAGGAATATTATAGATGATATATGCCCTCTCTATTGTATATTTTGTATCTGTTACTATTGGCTTAATGACTTAGGAAACTTAATGAAGGGATAAATGCTATGTAGATCCCAAGGCCATCTATTTTTAAGGCAGAGCCCCTACCGGCGAAGCAGCCAGAGACCATGGCTAGGTAGGATAAGAAGAAGGGGATAAATATGTACATAATAATGACTTTGAATTATTGTTGGGCCATATTAAGCAAGGATGAATTTATGTATAAATAAGCAGAAAAGAACTGAAGGTTAGGAAGTACTAAAGACAAGGTTTGTATGGTGTAAACTGTTGAATATTATAAGCATTGGTTATAAATAGCTTTCTTTATTTGTTTTAAATGTTGAAACTTCAATAAATAT
Source organism: Sceloporus occidentalis (assembly GCA_023333645.1). NCBI lineage: Eukaryota > Metazoa > Chordata > Lepidosauria > Squamata > Phrynosomatidae > Sceloporus > Sceloporus occidentalis. The sequence continues at coordinate 123,972,299 of JALMGF010000003.1, forward strand.
TAATAAAAAAAAAAAAAAAAGGAAGTTCCTCCTAAGGTTGAGGTGGAATCTCTATTCCTGTAGCTTGCATATATTGTTCTGGGTCCTACCCTCTGGGGCTTGCTCCCTCCTCAACATGGCATCCCTTCAAATATTTATAGAGGACTATCATATCACTTTTTAAGCTTCTCTTCTCTAGGCTTCCTAAGGCATTCCTCATAGGGCATGGTTTCCAGATCCTTCACCAGTTTAGTCGCCCTCCTTTGGACACGTTCCAGTTTCTCAACATCCTTTTTGAATTGGGGTGCCCAGGACTGGACACAGTATTCCAGGTGAGGCCTGACCAAAGGAGAACAGAATGGCACTATTACTTCCCTTGATCTAGACATTATACTTCTGTTGGGGCAGCCTAAAATAGCACTGTTGGCTCATGTCCAACTTGTGGTCTAGTTGGACTCCTAGATCCCTTTCACATGTAGTCTTCCTAAGGCAGGTGTCCCCCATTCTACATCTCTGAATTTCATTTTTCTTCCCTAAGTACAGTACCATACATTTTTCTGTGTTGAATTTCATTTTATTAGCTTTGATCCAGCTTTCTAGTCTATTCAGGTCATTTTGAATTTTGATCCTGTCCTCTGGGGTGTTAGCTCCTCGTCCTAATTTGGTGTCAGCACTCCTAAGGGCTAGAATGACTGTCTTCTCCTTTCCACTGTACGACCAACTCCAGGAGAACATGGTCACTTCCACCTAATGATCCCACCACTTGCACTCTATTAACCAAGTTATCCCTGTTGGTTAGGATCAGATCTAAAATAGCTGACCCCCTTGTTTCCTCTTCCACCTTTTGGACAAGGAAACTTTCTTCGAGGCAAATAAAAAATTTGTTAGACCTTGAGGATTTGGCTGAGTTTGACTTCCAGCAAGTATCAGGATAGCTGAAGTCAATCATCACTACTACATCTCTCCTTTCTGAATGTGTGGTCATCTGTTCTAGAAAGGCATCATCCATTTCCTCCATCTGACTTGAGGTCTGTAGTAGACTCCCACAATAACATCCCTGTTGGTTTTCTCCCCTTTAATTTTTATCCAAACACTCTCCACCTGGCTTCCAGGATTGATGTCCTGGATCTCTTCACTGGTATAAATATCCCTGACATATAATGCTATTACTCCTTTCCTGTTTGTCTTGTTTCCCTTATTTCCCTTTATTTCTACATTCCTTGCAAAATTTGCCTTGTTCTCTCTATGACAGCTTGGCTATTTTCTCCAGCCCTTTTGCCTTCCAGAATGCTGTCTCCTTCCCCAACATAACTCAGTTTAAAGCCCACCTGATCAAATTCTTGAGAGTGTTTGTGAAAATGTTTCTGCCAAGTGGTGTGAGATGCAACCTATCCTTTGCCAGAAGTCCCTCCTCATGGAACCTCAGCTCGTGATCGAAGACTCCCAATCTTTCTCGGCGGCACCATCTGCGGAGCCAGTTACTGACATCTCCTATTTTCTTCTCCCTTCCTGGACCATGCCCTTCAACTGGCAAAAGAGATGGGATTACAATCAGAGCATCCATTTCTTTCAGTTTCCTACCCAGGGCCTCGTAATCCCTTCTGATATTCTGAAGGATGTGTTTTGCAGTGTCATTGGTTCCCACATGGACCAAAAGGAAGGAGTATTGTCCAATCTTGTCATCCTCTCTGTCACATCACGGATCTTTGCCCCAGGGAGACAACACACCTCACGAGACATCTTGTCAGGCCCACAAATCACTGCTTCTGTATCCCTCAGCAAGAAGTCCCCCACCACAAGCACACACTTCCTCCAAGACTTAGCAGCAACTGTTCCCTGTGGTGCAACTCTCAGGCTCCCCTGCTCTGTCCCTGAAGTCTGTCCATGCTGCTCTTCCTCATCGTCCTTGATAAAGGAAAAAGCTTCAAATCATTTCTATAGCTGCAAGCTCCCAGAACGATCCCCAGTTTCCCTACCTATCTATGTGACATTCCTCCAGCTGTCTGCCTCCTGTGTATGTGAAGTGACATTCTCATCCACAGCAACTTCTTCTCTGAGGTCCTTGTCCAAGACCGTTCATTCTGTTCTGTCCAGGAAAACCTCTTGCTCCCTTTGATGCTGAAATGTAGTTACTCTGGACTCCAGCTCCTGAACTTTTTCTTCCAAGAGGGCTACCAATTTGCACTTGGTCATAGAATCATAGAATTGTAGAGTTGGAAGAGACCACAACGGCTATCCAGGCCAACCCCCTGCCAGCCAGGAAATCACAATCAGAGCATCCCCGACAGATGGCCACCCACCCTCTATTTAAAGATCTCCAAGGAAGGAGACTCCACTACACTCTGAAGGAGTGTTTTCCACTGTCGATCAGCCCTTACTGTGAGGAAGTTCCTCCTAATGTTGAGCTGGAATCTCTTTTCCTGTAGTTTGCATCCATTATTCCATTTGCATCCATTATTCCATTATTCTCCTTTGTTCTCTGGAGCAGGAGAAAATAAGTGTGCTCCCTCCTCAATATGACATCATTTCAAATATTTAAACAACGCTATCACATCCCCTCTTAACCTTCTCCTATCCAGGCTAAACATCCCCAGCTCCCTAAGTCGTTCCTCATAGAGCATGGTTTCCAGACCCATCTCCATTTTAGTCGCCCTCCTTTGGACATGCTCCAGTTTCTCAACATCCTTTGTGAGTTGTGGTGCCCAGAAATGGACACAGTAGTCTAGGTGGGGTCTGACCAAAGCAGAATAGAGTGGCACTATTACTTCCCTTCATCTAGACACTATAGTTTTATTGATGCAGCCTAAAATTGCATTGGCCTTTTTAGCTGCCACATCGCACTGTTGACTCATGTTCAACTTCTGGTCTACTTGGACTCCTAGATCCCTTTCACACATAGTTTCATTAAGCCAGGTGTCCCCCATCCTGTATCTATGCATTTCATTTTAATAATAATAACAATAATAAAAAAAATTATTTATATCTCGCCTCTATACAAAATGCAAACCTAAGTGCAGTAACTTACATTTCTCTCTGTTTAAGTTAATTTTGTTAGCTTTGGCCCAGCTTTCTAGTCTATTCAGGTCATTTTGAATTTTGATTTTGTCCTCTGGGGTGTTAGCTACCTCTCCTAATTTGGTGTCATCTGCAAATTGGATAACTATGCCCCCAATTCTGTCATCCAAGTCATTGATAAAGATGTTGAATAGCACTGGGACCAGGACAGAACCCTGTGGCACCCCACTGGTCACTTCTCTCAAGGATGAAAAGGAGCCATTGTTGAGCACCCTTTGGGTTCAGGCGGTCAACCAATTACAAATCCATGTAACAGTTGCCTTGTCTAGCCCACATTTAACCAGCTTGTTTGGAAGAATGTCATGGGGAACCTTGTCAAAGGCCTTACTGAAATCAAGATATACTATATCCACAACATTCCTTTCGATTACCAAGCTGGTAATTTTATCAAAAAAAGAGGTAAGATTTGTCTGGCATGACTTGTTTCTCTGAAACCCATGTTGACTTTTTGTGATTACGGAATTGCCTTCTAGATGTTCACAGACTATATGTTTAATGATCTGCTATAGAATCTTTCATAGAATCATAGAATCGTAGAATTGGAAGAGACCACAAGGGCCATCCAGTCCAACCCCCTGCCATGCAGGAAATGTCAAAGGGTTAAAGTCAGCACACTGGGAAATGCTTAGATGTGTGTGTGTCTGACCATGAGCATCCAGCACTGGGAAGGACAAGGCTGATCATGCACAGCTGATGCTCATAGGCTCAAGGACACTCTGGTGCCTGCGTGCACTAAACTTGGAGGATGAAATATGTGTCTGGATTGCACAGGAGGACACTTTAGAGTGTGGGACAGAAAGTGATTGAGTTTGGGAAACCGCATGGTCTGAAGGCTATATAAACTCAAGGGCTTCCAGTTATTGCTTGTGGGTTGTAGTAGGAGTTGGTATTCATGTGATCTGTATTATAGCGTTGGTGATTTGGATAGCACTCTGTAAATAAAGATAGCACTTCGGGAGACTTGGCTTGTCTGGTCGTTAATCAGCTGAAGCCTGGCATTGGTTGCTGAGAATCCCCGGAGATTCCTGCATCCCTTCAGTTCCTGGAAGACATCCAGTTGCTGTTATCTCTACTGAGGGCTGTGAACCACGTTTCTGAATTTGCCAGTTATACTCTGCTATATGCCAGTATTGGCTATATGGCTGAGATGAGTTGCTGACAGGAAATCCCAATCAAAGTATACCCGACAGATGGCCATCCAGCCTCTGCTTAAAGATCTCCAAAGAAGGAGACTCCACTACACTCTGAGGGAGTGTGTTCTTTCCTGGCATAGATGTCAGATTAACTGAACAATAATTGTTGGGATCCTCCTTTTTTCCCTTTTTGAAGATGGGAACAATGTTTGCCCTCTGGAGGACTGCTGGGACTTCTGTTCTCCAGGAGTTCTCAAAAATTATTGCCAGTGGCTCCGATATTACATTTGCTATTTCGTTTAATACTCTTGGATGTAGTTCATCAAGTCCTGGAGACTTATATTCATTTAGATTAACAAGGTATTTCTGTACTATATCTTCACTTATTCTGTGCTGAATTTCCCCTATTCTGTCCTCTGTTCCATTTTCCTCAGGTTGAGCACCCTTTGTCTTTTCTGAGAAGACTGAAGCAAAGAAGGTTTTGAGTAATGCTGCCTTTTCTCTGTCCCCTGTTAGCATTTTGCCATCTTCTACACACAGTGGCCCTACCGCTTCCTTCTTCTTGGTGCATGTGAAGTTCCCCACATCTGTATGCAAGAACACAAACATCCCAGAAGTGTTGCAGATTCTCTCAAGGTTTTTAAAAATTCAAACACTCACCCACTCAAAATGGCTGCTCAGAAACTGCTCTCCTTCTCTCTGGCAGGAACTCCCAGTTGCTTATAGCCTATCTTCCCATACTATTTCAAGATACATTGCTTGAGTGGTTTTTTTCCTTCCTTCCTAATCTTCTTTCCCACAGGTGATCTCTTGACAATGGACTTCTTGTCTTTCATTGCTGCCAATTTTCCAGTCTTCTTTTTCCTGCTAAAGGTGGGGATAACCCCATCTCTCAGTTAGTCCAATGTCAATCTCTTATCTCATTGTTGCTTTTATTCCTTCTCCCCTTTCGCTTTGCCTTTTATTTCTTTCCCCCACCTAGTCCCCTGCTTATTGGTTCCTTGCTCCCATGCTATCCCTGCCCCCTTGAATCCTCATCTCATATATCATGAAAGCTTAGGCTGTTGCCTTCTGCACAGAATTAGTGCAGCCCCATAACTTGTTGTCCCTGGGTGCTAGTACATCAGTACCTTATAGTAGTTAGAGCACCCTGGAGCGCTCACACCAATGTATCTGGAGCATTCACTGCAAAGTGCCCTTTGGTGAGCAGGAAATTTGGAAAGAGGTGTATATGGATGTTTTCACATTACTTTTTTGAGACCCAGCATCCAGAATTAGTCAGATTACCCCAAAGTCAAGTATGATTCCTTAAACTGCCAACATTAGTTTATGGAACTGGTATGATAGGTGAGTACACTCTTCCTGCATCTTAGCTGGTCCAAGACAAATCAATTTGGGGAAAGAGCAATTGTGTACTTGCAGGAGGCCCCATTAGATCAAATTTGCCTATGAGTTCTTCCTGTGCTTGTTTGGCATCCATGAAACCACTACAGCAGCCATGGCCACTCCCTTAAACTCCTGCATCCAGAAGGTGGGCTGATGGCACTCAACTGCACGCCAACACTGTGTGTATGTCAAGGCTGATCACCAAACAGCCTTTCTTTTGGGAGGTAGGTGTCCGGCAACAGAAGAAGGCATGTCTCATTGGAAAACAAGATAATGCTCAGTAAAGTAGAAATCAGTAGGAAAAAACAGCCTCAGGTAAGAACAATGTGTCTCATCTGAATGAATGCCAGGGGGAGGTAATGGGCTCAATGAAGAAAAACAAATTGAAACTGAATCCAGACAAGACAAAGGTGCTTACTATTAAGGGGCCTAATCAGGGTTCTGGAAGGGATTACACTTCCCCTGAAAGGCTGTGTTCACAGTGTGGGAGTATTCTCCAAATGTCAGCCCAGACAGATGTGATGGTCAGGAGTGCTTATTATCAGCTTTGGCTGATACAGCAGCTGCACCCCTTCCTAGAACTGAAAGACCTAAAGATGGTTAGTGATGCACTGGCCTCAAAGCTGGAGTTTTGCAAGTGATCTACATTGGGACACTTTGTACCAAATTTGGAAACTGCAATCAGTTCAAAACGTGACAGCCAGATTGATTGTTGGTACATCTAGGAGTGAGCATGTCCCACCGATATTAAAATCACTCCACTGGCTGCCAGTTACAAAGTTGCTTATTACCTTTAAAACCCTAATTGGTTTGGATCCAGGTTACCTACAGGATCATTTCTTCCTGTATAATCTGCCCTGTACGCTGAGGTCTTCTGGGAGACAACTACTTCAACTGGCCAGCAAAGCCTCTGACTACATAGATCATGAAAGACTATGGAATACCCTTAAGGACATGGGAAAGCCAACACATCTGACAGTCCTGATGAGAAATCTGTACTCAGGACAAGAAGCTACTGTCAGAACAGAACAGAAACAGAATGGTTCCCAGTTGGCAAAGGGATCAGACAAGGCTGCATTTTATCACCTTACCTATATGCAGAACGTATTGTAAGAAAAGAAAGCTTGGACACAGAAGAAATAGGAGAGAAAATAGCAGGAAGGAATATCAACAACCTAAGATACGCAGATGACACTATTCTACTAGCAGAAAACCTGGACCTGGAACAACTTCTAAGGAAGTTCAAGGAAGAAAGTGCACAGGCAGGCTTACTGTTGAACATAAAGAAAACAAAAAATAATGACCATGGAGAATCTATACAAATTCAACCTAAACAATGAGGAAATAGAAATAGTTAAAGAGTTCTCATATCTGGGTTCAAAGTTTGATAGAAATGGGGAGTGCAGCCCGGAAATCATAAAATGATTAAGAATGAGGAGGGGGCTATGAAAGAACTAGAAAAGATCATAAAATGTGAAGATACACAACTGAGCGCAAAAGTTGGAATCATACAATTGTTTGTATGATTCTAATATTTGTACTCGATTGTATATCTTTGTATTTTCTAATCTTTTGTATGTATTGTATTTCCCATTACCATGAATGGATGTGATAGCTAGGAAGAAAATCAGTTCATTCGAGATATGGTGCTGGAGAAGAGTGCTGCAAATTTTGTGGACAGCTAGGAGGACAAACAAATGGGTCCTAGAGCTGATCAAGGCATAAATTTCCCTGAAAGCCAAGATGACAAAACCTAGGCTGTGGTACTTTGGACACATCATGAGGAGTCATGACTCACTGGAAAAAACAATAATGCTAGGAAAGGTAGAGGGTAGCAGAAAGAGAGGAAGGCCACATGCTAGATGGATAGATTCTATTGAGGAGGTCACGGGTATAGATTTGCAGGAACTACGCAGTGCAGTGAAAGACTGAAAGTCTTGGAGAGTCACCATGGGTCAAGACTGAGGGTGGTTAACAACAACAAATCTCTTCCAACTGCCCTACCCAGCCAATTTTAAACTATCAATTTTAAATTAGGATATATTAATTTATGCTGGATGGTTTTAATGTGTCATGTGTTGCATTTTAACAGTGTTTTAACAGTCTTTATGTTTTTATAGTGTTTGGATGATTTTGTGTGTTTTGGTCTGTGTTGTGCCCTGGCTTCAGCTTTAAGGAGAGGTGGGTAAGATGATAATATTTATTATTATTATTGTCATTATCATCATCATCATCTGATAGCAGTGTAAAAATTATGCATACAAATCACAATGAACACAGATCTATCTCCCAATCGATGTTCCACTCCTTTGTTGTTGTGTGCCTTCAAGTTGTTTCCAACTTATGGAGACCCTAGGCTCTCATCAGGTTTTCTTGGCAAGTTTCTGCAGAGGGGTTTTTGCCACTGCCACCCTCTGAAGATAAAAGATTGTAACTTGCCCAAGGTCACCCAGTGGGTTCCCATGGCCAAGCTGGGATTCGAACCCTGGTCTCCCACTTTCCTAGTCCAGTGCTCAAACCACTACGCCACGCTGGCTCGCTTCTAGTGAGCATGATAACCTTCAGCACCTCTCCTAAGCTTTGAGCTTGGGAGAGGAGATCATCCCTTCTGTCACACTATGATCTGGAGATAACCTAAACACTTGTACACGTTGAAAAGCTTCAGCCTACTTACTAAAAAACAAACAAACAAGCTTCATTTATATACCGCTTCATACCACCTAAGCAGTGTCTAAGTGGTTTACAACTGTAAGCTAATTTCCCCCCCAACAATCTGGGTACTCATTTTAGCGACCTTGGAAGGATGCAATCCTGGGTCAAGCTTGAGCCCTTTTGCTGGTCTTGAACTCGCAACCTTATGGTTTTGAGTGAGTGGCTGCAGTACAGGCATTTAACAACTGTGCCACTAGGGCTCTACATTTTACCTCATGCTGAATTTCAAAAGCTCTAAATCAGGCAGAATAGCTCATGGGGCTCATGGTGGTAATTAAATAAAGTGAGCCCTCAGTATCTGTTGGGGATCCGTTCTGATCTCCCTGCGGATGCCAAAATCCACGGATGCTCAAATCCTATTGACTTCAGCAGTAGCACGATCACATGGCCACCCCACCATTAAAGACAATGGCACTTTGGAGAAGCTGCCTCCTCCTCCTCCTCCTCCCACCACCTTTCTCCTCCCTTCTCCTCCATCTCTCCCCAACACCGTTTCCTCCTCCTCCTCTACTTCCCACCTTGCCTTCCTCTTCCTCCTCCTCCAATCTCGCACCGCCCTTTCCTCCTCTTCCTCCTGCCTTGTGCCTTGCCTTCTTCCTCTTCCTCTTCCTCCCGCCTTGTGCCACGCCTTCCTCTTCCTCTTCCTCCCGCCTTGTGCCACGCCTTCCTCTTCCTCCCCCCTTGCACGGTGCCATGACCTTCTCCTCTTTCTCTTCTCCTGTCTCGCCTTCCTCCTCCTCCCCCCACCTTGCACCGCTCCTTCCTCCTCCTCTTCCTCCTGCCTTGTGTTGCGCTTTCCTTCTCCTCTCCTTCCCCCACAGGTTTGCCATCCACAGATGCTCAAATCAGATAAGGAGGGCCCAATGTATTTTTACTGGCTTTTCAGGATAGAAAAAACTAAACCACTATATGGAAATATATGCAAAGTTCCATGAATCTTTTGCCCACAGAAGCAGTGGAACTATAAAAAGGATTTTATGCCAATGGTCTAAAAATGCTCTAGAATTTACAAGGTGTGGGGGGTGGAGGAGGCTCAGAATCGGTGACAGAAATGTCAACCAATAAGCACAGCTGTCCCTGAAGCTTCCAGGATTAACACAGAGGAGCCCTGGTAGCACATTGGTTAAATGCCTGTACTGCAGCCACTCACTCATATAATGGTGTGAGTTCAATACCAGCAAAAGGGTTCAAGCTTGACTCAGGCTTGCATCCTTAAGAGGTCACTAAAATGAGTACCCAGCTTGTTGGGGGCAATTAGCTTACACTTTGTAAAACTGCTTGGCTGGTGCTTAAATGCACTGATAAAAAATAAATAAAAATAAAACTAATTTATATCCTGCTTTTTGTTACCACAATTTTAAAACATACAATATATACAATTTCCACCCCCCCTAAAAAGGATTAAACTATTCTATCCATTAAAATTACAGACAATAAAATCGAAAAACAATAATACAATAATAGAATAACGGTGGGCAGAGTCTTCACTTATATATGTCTGTGGGGGATCTTTACGTGGCCAGGTTCCATTCCGGGAAGGCCTGCCGGAAGAGATCCGTCTTGACAGCTTTCTTGAAGGTCTCTAGGTTAGTAATTTGACAGATCTCGTCCAGCAGGCCAATCCATAAAGTGGGAGCGATCGCGGTATAGAAATGTACTTATTATTGATATAAAGGGGAAACAGGAAGAATGTTCCATCGGCACTCTTAGGAATCTCTACTTCTTGTCATTCCAGTCCAAATAACATTTCTGTAAGGAACAAAGGCTATCCACCCAGGAAATTTATCTCATCACAAAAGCAAATGAGGTACAAAAGAGCTTTGCCCATAACAAATGTTATGTATCTCTAACCTAATTGGACTTGGTGAACTATGGGGGCTTTGCCCTTTTCCGCTATTCTCTTCTTTACATTTGATTTATAAAAAAAATCAACTTTCCAAAACCCTATTCTTGAAAGCAGATGAAATTATGCAAAGTAAATAGATGTGAGTTTACATGTGCATGATTTATTTGAGTGACAAATATGGCTTTCCTCAATACACATTTTACATTCTACATGAAGTATAAATGTAAAGAAGAAGAGATTCATTTTCATCTTTGCCTGCCAACCAAAGAAGGTCATCTGAGGTGTGAAGAGAGGGACAAAGAAAGATGATTCTCCTCCCATGAGGTTCCTCCCAATAATTAAATATTGTTTTATGGGTAAACTGAATAACCTGAGAAGGAGGAACCATTACTTAGACAGGGCTAATGCAAAAAAGAAATCCTTCCCCCTCCCCCCCCCCCCCCACTTCACTGTAGATGTCTCAAGATATCAAAATGTAGCAGTAGCAGGCAAGCAAAAATCTAGTGAAAAACAATACTACAGGAATCTGAAGGGAGACTGACTGCAGACACTTGAGTTCTCAGCTCTGCCATTAAAGCTAAAGCCTAAATTATTGATCCTTTGCCTTGATCAGCATAACAGTCACGTCCCTGGAATCAAGATCTAAGTACACTGTGGTCCCTGTGCTGCAGCCACTGAAATAATTAGAAGAAATTCTCATTAAAGCAGAGTGAAAGGTTCAGAGATGGAGACAGAGTAAGGGCTCTGGGTGGGTGTTTAATGTGTTCCAACAAGGCTGAGGGATTGCTCAGATCAAATCCCCGTACAGGGCTTTGCAGTGAGAGCAAGAGAGATGTGTTTATCAAAACAAAAAGTACAAACAGCATTTGCCACTTGTGTGTGTGTGTGTGTGTATGCACGCGCATGCACCTGTACATGCACTCACACATACAAACACAAAAAAAATATTGCTGAATTCATACCTAAATAAACTTAAAGTGGGAAAGAGACAAAAGAAAGGGGAAAGATAAAGGGAGGAAGTAAAGAGGCTAGACATAAATAAAGCAAAAATTAATAATGGAAAAATCCATCATGTACTCCTTTGAGTTTAATCTATTCATCCTCTGGAATAGTGAGGGATCTTAAAAGCAGGAAAACAAAGAAGACATACAACATATTCACTATAATCCTCTCACAAGTGGAAATCCAGATCTCAAAAAAATCTCAGGGTGAGGTGATAAGGCAAAAGGATTGTGACATGCACAAAATACTGCTTACCAAATAACAGGACTGTATTATCCCTCTGATATGAAGTATGATGCATAGTGCTGCCAATCCCCTACCTGGGCACAATGTGGGTGCTCTGTTGTGTACACTCACCCTGGCCCCCTTTCTGTGTTGTGTTCCAAAGAAGACAATGAGTTGCCTCAGGAAAGGCAGCAGCAGACTCATTGCTGGCTATATCCCTGGAGTTGACAAAGCAGGAGTGTGGTTTCATCATCTTCTGTGCTGCCCATGTGGCCATGCAGATGTCTCAAGTCCATTAGGTCCATCATGGCTATGACTGTTGTCACCCACAGTCCCAAACTGTGTGCAATTGTAGAATTTCCAGGAATACAATCTGTCATTTTGATTACAATATACTACATAAATTTTTTCCTTCTTTCCTCATGGATTGTTCTGGTGTACATTCAAGTCGTTTCCAGCTTATGGAAACACTAAAGCAAATTTACCATGAAGTTTTCATGGCAGGATTCATTCAGAGAAGATTTGTCTTTGCCTTCCTCTGACTTGCCCAAACTTGCTTCCATGGCTGAGTGGAAATTTGAACCCTGGTCTCTAGAGTCACAGTCCAACATTCAAACCACTACACCACATTGGCTCTTTCCCCATGGATACACATGTGATAGGCCAGGCCATTGAACCTGGTGTGGCAGCAATGCACCTCCTGTCACAAAGTAGTGTGATTATACTTTTTTCTTTTAGTTAAAGCAATCCTCTAATAGTGAGTGGTGGGTATTATTCTGAAAGGGCGGACAATGAAGTGATGGACAACTGCAGTGTGAGAAACAGAACAAAATGCACAACCTTTGGTGGTGGAGGTGGTCGTGGTAGTGGTGTGGTGTGGGGGTAAAAGCTGTGTTGATAATAAAACAGGCCTGATATACCTACCTCATTTTGTGAAGTTAGAAATGCTTAGCAATGGTCATCACATTCCATAAGAAGCAGCGAATCATTAAATGTCTTAGCCTGATGCTGCAGGGAAGAGTTATACTGAATGTCACTGGGTTATTTATTAGAGGACATATCCCTCAAATACCCCTTTTGCTATTTGCATTATGTATGCTCCTGCTAAGTGCCATAGCACTAAACCTGAATGGGAAAGATGCTTTGCCTTCTGTGTTTTCCCCATTGTAAACCATAAACTTTTCTCAAAGCTTGGAGGCAAGCTTTATCAGCCTGGAAAGGACAGGTTGCTTACCTGTAACTGTAGTTCTTTGAGTGGTCATCTGCAAATCCACACAAATGGGCTAGACTGACAAGCTGATCCATCCCAGGAGGAGGGAGTGTCCTGGCAATAAAAAGATGACCACTGGAAGAACTACAGTTACAGGTAAGCAACTTGTCCTTCTTCTTTGTGGTCTCTGCGAAGCACACAAATGGGTTAGACTGACAAGCTGATCCATCCCAGGAGGAGAGAGTGTCCTGGCAATAAAAAGATTATAACCAGGAAGATAGTGTGGGTGTCAATTACTAACAGCGTCAACTAACCCCAGTGAATGCCAGAGAGGAGAACAGCTCTGCCAAAGGCTGCTTCACAATGGTGTCTGGTGTCAAGCCTGTAGTGCTTGATAAAGATCAAAGGTTGTGACCAAACTGCAGCCTTGCAAATGTCCTCCAGTGAGATTCCAGACAGGAAGACAGAGGATGTAGCTACCGCCCTGGTGGAATGGGCTCGAATTCGAGCAGGGGGAGTCTTCCCAAACAGTTCATAATAAAGATGGATAGTAGAAGTTACCCATTTAGAGAAACATTGTGGGAGTCCCAGTTTGGGATTTGAATAGCAGACAGTCTGGGAGAACGCCAAGAGGACAAAGTCCTGTTGAGGTAGTAGGCCAGAGCCTGCCTGACATCGAGGGAATGGAGTCGGCGCTCGGTGTCAGTGGTTGGGTTTGAAGCCAGCGTCAGGAGAATGATGTCTTGGTTGAGATGAAAGATAGAAACTATCTTAGGCAAGAAAGAAATGTCCGATCCAATTACGACCTTGTCCTTGAAGAATTTCAAGTAAGGAGAGTCGGCACGGAAAGCACAGATCTCACTGGCTCAGTGTGCTGAGGTCAGGGCGACCAAAAATGCCATCTTCCAGGTGAGGAGCCTGAGGTCACAGGAAGCAAGAGGTTCAAACAGAGGGGTAGATAGGGCTGCCAAGACCAGTTGGAGATCCCAAGCCGGGGCCGGAGCCATGGAAGGCAGTCTCAAATTGGTGAGGCCTTTGAAAAACGTTTTTGCCAGAGGGTCAACAAAAAAGGACGGGTGACCTGAAAACTGGTAGTGGGACAGATGGCGGTGAGGTAGCATTTCAGTGTGGAGATGGAGAGGCCAGAGTCTGACAGAGAATTGAGGAAGTCCAGAACAACAGGAACAGTGACTTCTTTGGGAGAAAGTCCTTCCTTGGTTAAAAAAGCCAAAAATGTAGCCCATTTTGAGAGCATAAGAATGCTGAGTGGAAGGCTTGTGAGAAACCAAAATAACCTTCCAGACCGGGATCAAGAGGTTGGTCAGGGCAGAATCCTCCACACCATGAGACGGAGCATGTCAACATCGGAGTGCCGAACTCAACCATTGAGGAGGGTGAGGAGGTCGGGACAGAAAGGTCGCAACTGGTTGTCGGAGAGGTGAAGAAGAGGGGCGAGCCATGGTTGCCTTGTCCACCAAGGAGTGATGAGGATGGTCTCAGTGGTCCGTCCAGAGTTTGGCTATTACCCTGGTGACTAGTGGAAAGGGAGGAAAGGCATAGAACCTTTTGCCAGACCAGCGAAAGAGGAAGTCATCACCTCAGGACCAAGCGGACGGGATCCTGAAGCAGAACTGGCTGCACTGGAAGTTGAGGTGGGAGGCAAAAAGGTCGACGTCCGGTGTTCCCCACAGGTAAAAAAGGTGGTGGACAACGTGAGGGTTGAGCTGCCATTCGTGACAAGAGTCCGGAGTTCTGCTCAGCTTTTCTGCAAGCTTGTTTTCTTCCCCAGGAAGATGGATGGCTTGAAAGGTGATGTTTTTGGGAACACACCAGTTCCAGATTTTCAACTTACAGTCAAGAAGCGTGGTAGATCTAGTGCCACTCTGTTTGTTGATGTAATACATCACTGTTGTGTGGTCATTGAAGAGGAGGACCACTTGGTTCCCAAGTGCGGGTTTGAAGTGTTGGGGTGTAGACAGACACGCTGTGTCCACTACGACCACGTGCAGATTGATCCATGCAGGCAGGATGCCATGAGAAGGCTCTTGGAGAGATGTCTGCAAAGGCTTCAGCAGAGAAGGAAAAATTCATCCCACACAGGCTCACCAGCCTTGAGCTCCCGGCTTGCAGAAATAAACATTGCTGGACAGCAAGGCTCTCACTCAAAGAAGAGGGCTTTAATTCACTTGTTCCAAGCTATTTACAGTATCGCACAGAGTACCAGATAGCCATCTGGATACTCACAGCTCTGCATACAAATAGACAAAGTGCTCCGTCAGTCATCGATCACAACAACCCAACACTGGAGATAATCACCATCTCCCTTTTATCAGTGGTCTTGTGTGAAGTCATGTGGTGTCCTGCCACCAATGAAACTTTGCTGATTTCATCCCCAGGGCAGGTTGCATCATACCATTTCCCATGATACACCTCTTGACTGACTTCACCAGCTGTGCATGTTACATCAGATGTCCTATGATGCACAGCTCCCAAATGCTGACTCATGCACACCTGCCACTTAAACTGTGGTTACTTCTATTGCAGTTCCATCTAGTGGTCACATCCATGTCATTTCCAGGCCAAGTGTGCCACTTTGTCCTGACACTAAGGACTTCAACGCCTTTTGTACCGCCAGCATTTCCAGCATATTGATGTGGAGTTGGCACTCTTTGGGTGACCACCTTCTGTGGACGGAGAGGTCGTTTGCAGTGGGCTCCCCAGCTGGGCTTGGAGACATCTGTGGTGAGCGTCACTTGGGGCTGTAACATGACAAAAGACATGCCTCTGCAGACATTACCTTGATGATTGGTTACGTGGCCCCAACCAAGGGCATGCTCCTGGCTGGTTAGGGAAAGGCGACTGAGAAGTTGAAGAAGAGGACATACCGTATTTATGGGCTGTGTTCGTCATCTTGTTTTTGAAGTCAAGTTTTTCATCAGACTCCTTATGAAAGAGCCCCGAGGCATCGAAGGGGAATTCTTCAATAGCCAGTCTGGCCTGCAGGGTCAGGTCCAAGGATCTCAGCCAAGCATGGCAACGGAGGGCCACAGAACCAGCAAGTTGTCTGGTGGCACAGTCGGCCGAGTGCCTGGCAGACAAGATTTGTTGTGAGACTAAAGAATGAGCCTCGGTGTGGAGGACCAGGGCTATATGTTTTTTATCCTCAGGAAAATCATCATACAGCAGCAGGGCCCTTTCCCAAAGATGTTGTTATACAGGCAGCATAATTTTGGATTTTAAGTTCCAGGATGCAGAGGCGTATGACTTGCGCAGCATAGCATCCAGTTTACGGCCTTCTGTGTCGTTGGGATAAATTGCCACCTTGGGGGTGAAATGGAGCTGAGATGCCTCAACAATTGCCAAATTTGGTCGAGGGTGTTCGAAAAGCCAAGAGGGGATGATCCTATAGAAGTTAACCAATTTCTTGGAGGATTGTGAAGACAAAAGTCCAATAACGCTTTACAATGTTGGTCATGGATGGGAGGAACGGGATGGAAGCTGGAGTGGGAAGCTTTCCCCGCACTCTCTCATCAATGGGTCAAGGGCCTCTGAGTCTGTATGGAGGACGTCAATGTGTAGGGTTTTACCCATTCAGACCATCGAAGATCAGGTCCTGTCTGGAAGGCTCAGGGAAGCCCGAAGAGAGGTCGTCGTCGGGCTCTTCATTGAGGTAGACGAGTTCGGAGGCCGCAGAGAGCCGGTCAACTGGCATGACATGGGCCTAGGGGAAGCCTTCCCTTTTATCATCAAAAAGTTGGTAGGGTTCCGTTAGACTTTGAAAAATGTCGGTATGGGACCAAGAGGCATCTCGTGGGGATGGACAAACTTGAGGAGTTTCCTGTGCATATGGTACTGAGCCTGACTCGGTATCGGCAGACTGGGTAGGTTTGAGTCCGGGTTTGGATGGGATTTCTTCTCTGAATATGAAGCCTCCTTGTCCTTCTCCTTAGAGGACTTGTGTTTTTTGTTGTCTGATTTGGAAGAGTCCGAGGATTTCTTCTGTTTTAGAGATGATGGCTGGCCAGCCGCATCATGGTCAGTCTCCTTCCATTTTTCTGGGGTTGGTGACCCAGGGACAAGAGACAATGGTTTACCCTCATCAGCATTAGCTTTGGCAGGGACCCTGGAGGCAGAAGAAGAGGGTTTGCCTCTGGCAGCAGGAGCCTTGGCACGGACCCTAGATTCAAAGGAAGAGTTAATGATCTGTGCATATAGCATAAAACGCAGCCGCATCTCCCTATTCTTCCTGGCTTGTGGGGTGAAAGCTATGCAATGAGGGCAAGTCGTGTTGCCGTGGCCGTCGCCCAGGCAAACGAGGCACAAGGAGTGTCCGTTGTGGCTGGGAATTTTTCCTCCATATTCCGTGCACTTTTTAAAAGAGTGTGAAGACATTGTGGAGATTGAAGGAGTAGACGAGAGAATGGTCAAACAAGCCGAGTGTTACTGGTAATCAGAGTCCAAAACAAGCCAAATCACTATGCGAGAGAGAAGTCTGAGCCAGAAACATGGTCAAAATCAAAACTGAAAAGAAGAAGCGAATTCCAAGTGAGGTTCCTATGCTGCTCATGTGGTGAACAAAAGGAACTGAAGAAGGGCTGGAAGACGCCAAGCCTATATAAAGGGTGGGCGGAGCTACAGCCAAAAAGTCTTCCCTCGCGATTCCAGAAGGATCCGAAATTGCTGCGCAGGTGCAGAATAACCCATTTGTGTGCTTCACAGAGACCACGAAGAAGAAACTTATTGCCATGTGTTGAGCTTAGTGAGTCCCAGCAACATCTGATGAAAAAGTTCTTTATGATCTAAAATATAAGTTCATAACAGGTCCATAACATAAGCATTCCATGAAGAGAACGTAGCTTCTTCCTGGCTTGAAACTGAAAGACAGACTTACCTATCAACCGTGTCTACTGGACAAGAGATGGGCGCCAGGTGTGGAAATAGGGATTGCTGCAAATTCTTTGTTAGAAGTTTTTAAGGAACTCCCTGAAATTATTATGGGGGTTCTAAGGGTTAGTTTGTCTATTGATTCTCCATAGTGTCTTTCCAATGTTTTTACTTATACATAAAAATAAGCCTCATTCCATTATCTTAAAATAAACTAAGGTGGGTTACAGACCGCCCGTTTGGGGCGGCCTGCACCCGCCCCTTTCCCCACTGTATCGGGGCCTCAGGTGCCAGACCGGCAGCCTCCGAGGCCCCGATCCACCGCTTTCCAGGCCACGGGGAAGTGGCAAAAGGCCGCTTCCCCGCAGCCTGGAAAGGGGTGCCCTTGGGGCTTCAAGCCCCAAGGACACCCCGCGGCAGCGGGGAGGAGGAGAAAGGGGCCGCTTGGCCCCTTTCTCCTCTGCGCTGCTGGCGCAGCTGTCTGAAGGCTATGCCAGCGACACAAACTCCAGAAGGAGCTCCGTTTTGGAGCTCCTTCTTAAGCCATGCAAAGGGCGCTCTAAGCACCCTCGCACAGCGCAAGCACGTCACGTCCGCACCGCCTCGTTTGGAGGCGGCGCGGTCATGACATCGTAATGGCGGTGGCCGTGTGGAACGGCCGCTGCCCTTTTGTGCGCACTTCGCGCGTGCTAGGGTTGCGAGCGTCCAGAAAGGACGCTCCTTTCTAACCCTAGCACGTGCAGAGCGCGCACTTTTAGGCCCGTCTGTAACGGGCCAAAGTTTACAGGATAACTGCGTAATAATCACAATGTTACGCAACATCATGTGATTCTCTTTGCGTTATTGTGCAATATTGATGGGAGCATCCCACTATGCTCCTGTCTTTTTTGCTTGTGTGATAAATTCCTACATCTGATTGTCTTGATGCGTAACCAGTACTCAGGACAAGAGGCTATAATCAGAACTGAACATGGCAAAACAGACTGGTTCTCAATTGGCAAAGGTAAGGATGATTTTATCACCCCATTTATTCACCCTATTTATTATTATTTATCACCCTATTTATGCAAAAAATATCATACGCAGAACAGACTTAGATTCAGAGGAAAGAGGAGTGATGATGGAAGAGGGGGATAACAACCTAAGATAAGCAGATGACACAATACTATTTGCAGAAACCAATAAGGACCTGGAGCAATTACTAAAAAAATGTTAAGGAGGAAAGTGCCATATTAGACTTAATGGTGAACATTATAAAAACAAAAAATAATGAGCATAGAAGATCTATAAGACAGTAGAACACACTCCCTCGGAGGGTGGTGGAGTCTCCTTCCTTGGAGGTCTTTAAACAGAGCCTTGATGGCCATCTATCAGGGATGTTTCGATTGTGAGTTCCTGCATGGCAGGGAGTTGGCACTGGATGGCCTTTGTGGTCTCTTCCAACTCTATGATTCTATGAGTATAAGAATGCATCCTAGATAACGAGAAAATAATCAAAGAGTTCCCATATCTTGGATTAAATACTGACCAAGAGAAGACTAGGATTGGTAAGGGCAGCTATGAAAGAACTGGAAAAGAGCCTAAAGTGCAAAGATATAAGTCTGAACACTAAAGTGAGGATAGTTTAAGCCATTGTATCCACCATCACTATGTACGGATGTGAAAGCTGGACAGTTAAGAAAGCAGATAGAAAAAAATCAACTCATTTGAGATGTAGTGCTGGAGGAGAGTGCTGAAGAAACCGTAGACAGCCAAAAAGACAAGCAAATGGGTCCTAGAGCAGTTCAAGGCTGAACCCTCCCTGGAAGCCAGGATAAACTGGGGTTGTAACACTTTGGCTACACGGTGAGAAGGAAGGACTCATTAGAAAAGCCAATGATTCTAGGAAAAGTGGAAGGGAGCACAAAGAGGAAGACCACATGCCAGATGGTCAGACTCAATAAGGGAGACCATGGGCCTGAGCCTGCAGGATCTGACCAGAGAAGTAGATGATAGGGAGTTTGGAGATGTCTTTGAGGTCAAATCAAGGGCAGCTAACAATAACAACAATAATAAATAGAGAAATCAGAAGTTCAGATCATATCTTGTTGCTTCTAAGAAGAGACAATGTGGCTCTCAATTTCATTCTCAACCAAGATTTTCAAATGTGGCTAAATCTAAAGAAAATGGAAGTTCTTTCTTTTTTTTAAAAAAAAAAATTTATTAGACAAAAAATAACAACATACATACATACAAATGACATAAATAATGACACAACATAAACATCACCAAGTCAGAGTTATATAAAACTTTTCATTATCTGACGTCTTATATCTTCTTGCTTTAATTCCTTCCTGGAAGGCAACTTAACCCTTCTTATATATCATATCCCGTTTGTTTCCTCTCTGTTGTCTTTCTTTAGCCATAATCTATTCATAATATTTCATTTTCCATCCACGCAGCACGTCACTTAACTGTAAGTCTATTTAAATTTGTATTTCCTTTCCTACCATACAATAGTGGGTTAGTACAGCGCGCCCGCACCATACGCGGGCGCGCCTTACGCGGCCTTGAGCATACGCGCTCAAGCCGCGGGGCGCGTGCGGGGCGGAAGGGGTGGCGCATCCCATTCAATTGAATGGGCGTGCGCGCCCGTTGCGCCCTGCGCACGCCCGCACCGCCGCGCACGAGCCCCATTGCTTCCAATGGGTCTCGAGCATAGGTGGAATTCGCCTTACGCGGAGGAATCTGGAACAGATCCCCCGCGTAAGGCGAGGACGGACTGTATATCAAATATGTATTCCTTCAAAAATTATAACCCCCTTGTCATCTCATCCAAATTTCTTCCAAATCTTATTTATATCCTGTGCTGACTACTTATATTTAAGCAATGTTTCTCCTTATCCCCCTCCCCTATTTTAATTTTAAGTCTTCCTTTGACATTTTCTTCTTTATGTATTTTTTAACATCCCACCAGTCCTTTTCATCTCTTCTATTTGTACTGCTCTTCTCCAACTTATCTTTCATTCTATTTGTCAGCATATCCATTTCTATGGCCTCATAAAGTTTGTTTAACCATTCATCCAGTGTTGGGATTGACGAGATCTTCCAGTGTTTTGCGAATGTGATCCTTGCACTCGTTAGCATATATAACATTATACGTTTTTTCCCTTGATTTAGTTTTCCCTTCAAAACCTGAGTATAGGCCATATTCTTGTAAGATGATATTTAAATGATTTATACTAGAGAGAGGATCTTCCAAATCGAGGATGACATCATCAGCGTAAGCTTTAATTTTATAATGATGTTCTTGAATTTGCACCCCCTTTATTAATCTGTCATCTCTTATTTGGATTAACAAGATTTCCAGTAATAAAATAAATAACAAGGGCGATAACGGGCAACCTTGCCTCGTTCCCCTCTTTATTGATATAGCTTCCGTTCTCTCGTCATTTATCTGGGCTTTTTGTTCCGAGTATAACCTTTTAATCCAGTTCCCAAAATTTTCACCCAGCTCCATTTGTTTGATCGTTTCCTTCAGAAAGGGCCAGCTGACTCGATCAAACACCTGAACTATAGAAATGAAGTTCTTTCTCTCCACAGTGAAGTTTAGAAATCAGTCAGCTTCCCTCCTCTCTTATCGTATCATCTCTCATTCCCAGCCTTTCCTTCTTTCCAAATCCTGCTGGATCACCACATGAACTATCTTATCTTTTGATTTCATTACAGCAAACAAGGCAGGCAAGATGCTACAGAGACTAATGAATGAAACACCAGTCATTCTTTGGGTCATGGACCAGATTGAAGAACAGGAGGTCAACATGAGCATGTGAAAATATTACCCAGTGAGCTAATTGCCAGTTAACTAAGAACCGCACTGAAGCCAAGTTGATCACTTCCTTGGCCAAGTTAGTACTTTTGTCTCTTTCAAGAAGGACCAGACTATGCACTTTGCCTACCTATAATGCATAGGCTGACTTCAGGGTGTGCCATTCAGGACTGATCCAACACCATATAAGAAGTTGTAGGAAAAGCTCACATCTTCCTCAAAAAGAACACACAAACAAAACATCTGTTCTCTGTAGAAGGTCACTGAAGACTACCACAGATAATAAACGGGGCATCTTCTTGCAGTTAAGTGACCTGGTGTATGGGAAAGGGGTGCTAAGTACAATCCTGGACCAATGGAGGTACATGCCCTAGGACCTAGGTTTTAGAAGTAAATGAAGAAAGCTGTAGCCCTTTGGTGCAGCATAGCTGAACCCAAGCATCTTTGCACTGCTTGGCCTGAGCACTGCCAGAGCCATTTGCTGTCTGCCAGCATGGTAGCATCCAAGGCCCTCAGCTTGTTAGACTGAAAGAATGTGCTGTTTTAATTAATGATATGTAAATATCCTTGAATGGGTCGCATTTGCATATTAAGAGAGATTTGCAGAATCTGTGGAGTAATATATTTTAATTAAGGATTAATTAAAAATAATGGGAATTTCATTTTGCCTGGCAGAATCTGTTTAGATCTTAGCACACGTCTGCTCAGGAGTCTGGTCCGACTGCTCAGCAACCCACATCCTGCAGCTGAGCCCACCTCTCCCATATTTATCCTTTACCACCCAGGTCTCAAACAAACAACAAAAAAGCATCATAAGAGGGGCAAGCAGCCAAAGCATCCTCCCTGTA
Source organism: Sceloporus occidentalis (assembly GCA_023333645.1). Classification (NCBI taxonomy): domain Eukaryota; kingdom Metazoa; phylum Chordata; class Lepidosauria; order Squamata; family Phrynosomatidae; genus Sceloporus; species Sceloporus occidentalis. Next base: position 123,994,407 of record JALMGF010000003.1, read on the forward strand.
CACCTCCTTGGTGTGATTTTCAGGGTAGTTTGGATAGGTTTTTTTTTTTATCAGAAAGTAAGTAAATGGCTCTGAGACACGGAACACTAGTTGTGTTGGCAATTATGTTAATGGGATGCTATTAGGCTATGATTCTATATGAGCAATTGGGGAGAAGAAATGCCTTACTAAGAGAGAATGATACAACAGACGTCTGTCTTATTGATATAGCTCCAGTGGAGCTTTCTGCATAATTACACTAGGCCACTTTCCATGGGTGAGGGAGAAGCCCTAACCATGGAGTGAGCCTTTAAAATAAAGGTGAAATTCAAGCTCCAGAATAAAGGCTAAATGCCACACTTATGCCAAATGCATGGTCATTATTGGTCATTCTTTTGCTTAAAATAATAATGCTGAGGCAAAATACAGACATGAGGCCAAAATCTATCTGGTGACAGTCTGACTGCTAATCCCAGGCAGAGAATGAAAAGCAGTGGCTAGTGCTGAGAGAATTTCTATATGTACTGAGAATTTTGACACTCAGTCGTGGCTCACCCTTGACTGATTGATTAGACATCTAATGGCCTTTACTCTGTTCTCATCCTTCTTGATTTGTCTGTAGCCTTTGACACTGTTGATCACTGTCTTCTAGTGGATATACTTTCTGACCGTGGGTTCTCAGACTCTGTTCTTGACTGGCAGATCTTTTGCAGTGGCCACAGGCGGTCAGACTTCGTCCTCTGTTCCCTTATCTGTTGGAGTTCCCCAGGGCTCTGTTCTGGGTCCCCTTCTGTTTTCTCTCTACACACTGTCCTTAGGTAAACTCATTAGCTCTTTTGGTTTTTTTCTACCATCTGTACGCCGATGACACCCGGTTGTATCTTTCCACCCCTGACCTTTCTCCAAGCCTTGAACAGCAAGTTTTGTCCTGTCTCACAGCTGTCTCGCAGTGGATGCGCCATCGGCATTTGAAGCTCAGCATGTCCAAGACGGAGCTTCTTGTCTTTCCTCCTAAGTCCACCCTTCAACACTCCTTTTCTGTCTGTGTGGACAACATTTCTATTAAGCCAGTCCAGCAAGCCCGCAGTCTTGGTTTTATCTTTGATTCTTCTCTGTCGTGTATCCCTCAGATCCAGACCACAGCCAAGGCTTGTAGATTCTTTTTATACAATATTGCCAAAATCCGACCATATCTCTTCGCCTCTACTGCCACTAGGTCCATGCCCTAGTGGTATCACGACTTGATTACTGTAACATCCTCCTGGTTGGGCTTCCTCTTTCTCACTTCCATCCTCTAATTTCTGTCCAGCATTCAGCTGCACGCACTACCACATCTGCCCACTGCTCTGACCGTATCTCTCCTTTGTTGGCATCCCTTCACTGGCTCCCCCTCCCTTTCCGTATTCAGTATAAGCTTCTACTGTTGACGTTTAAAGCCCTCCATGGGTTGGCCCCTCCTTACTTATCAGACCTTCTTTCTCCTCATCTTCCCATTCGAGCCCTCCGTTCTGGTAGTCAAGTTCGGCTATCCCAGCCCAGGATTTTCTCTGCCCCATCTCGGATTCGCCCCTTTTCACTTGCTGCCCCTCACTCCTGGAACCTTCTTCCCCCGCGAGCAAGGGCCATCACTTCTTTAACCAGCTTCAAAACGGAGTTGAAGACCATCCTGTTCAGAGAAGCGTTCCCAGGCATTGCGTGATTGTCACTTGCTATTTACTGTTCTTTGTTGTTGCCTGTTTTATTGAACCATGTCCTGTATTGCTATGTATTTTATATGTATTATCCTATTATTTCTTAGATTGTATGCCATAGGCAGGTTTACTCTTCTATATTTATTGTTTTATGTACAGCACTGTGCAAATCTACAGCGCTATATAAATAAAGAAGAAGAAGAAGAAGAAGAAGAAGAAGAAGAAGAAGAATCTGTGACATATTTCAGAATTTAAAAGTTATCTGAAAGTGACTAGCAAACCACAAAAGAAAATGAACATACTACCATAAAACAGCAGTGAGCTAGTATGGTGTAGTAATTTGAGTGTTGCACTGTGATTCTGGAGACCAGTGTTTGATTCCTAGCTCAGCCATAGAACCCACTGGGTGACCTTGGGCAAGTCACCGCCATCTCAGCCTTACTAAATGGCAAACCTATGAACAAATCTTGCCAAGAAAACCCCATGATCACCTTAGGGTCGCCATAAGAAACTGCCATAAGAAAGGTGAGCTGAAATAAAAATGTTTTATGTAACAGAGAAGGAGGGGGCTCCCAAGAAACAAAACCACCAAGAAAAAGGCCATGTCCCATTTAACCACCACCAACCTACTGAGTCCGACAGCACAGCCTATGTTTTGTTTTTATAAATTGCATACTATACATTTGTATATTTCTGTATGTTATTGAAGTGTATTTTAACCCACCTCGATCTGTAGGGAGAGGCTGGAAATAAATAAATAAATAAATAAATAAATAAATAAATAAATAAATAAATAAATCAGGCAGTTAAGAAATATTTGGAGATTTTGAATCCAGCTATCAATACAGCCCTAGAGATCTAGACAAATCCTTGTCCTCTCCAAAACAGCTATAGTCTCTCCTGTCCACTACCACTGGCATTGGCTAGTAAACATAAAGGATACGATCTTGCAATCTAGAAAGCCAAGAGAACTAGAACCTGAAAATAGCCTTAGATGAAGGAATCATAATGGAAGGTAGGCATATTTAACAGAGTCAGAAAAAGCTTTCAAAATTTGAAAGTTGATCATCCGGTTTTAGGGGACAAATTCTTTTAACAACATGAAAAGAATTCCTGATCTTTGGACACATTTCATAGCATAATAGAATCACACAGTTGAGAACACAAGGGCCATGAAGTCCAATCCCCTGCTGTGCAGCAACACACAATCATACCACACCCAACGACTATGCAGCTCTGCTTAAAAGCCTCTAAAGAAGGAGATTTCACCAAACTCCAAGGCAAAATATTTTACTGTTGAACAGCTGTTACTGTCAGGAATTTCTTCCTCATGTTTAGGAGGAATTTTTTTTCTTGTAGTTCTTCATTCCTCCATGGACACTCTATAGACACAGAAAACAAGCTTGCTCCTTCCTCCTTTTGACACCGTTTCAAATATTTAAACATGGCTATCATGTCACTTCTTAACCTTGTTCTCAGGCTAAACATCCCTAAGATGCTACTCACAGGGCATGGTTTCCAGACTTTTTGCCATTTTGGTCACCCTGGTCTGCACACGTTGGCCCTAGAACTGGACACAGTATTCAAGGTGAGGTCTGCCCAAAGCAGAATAATGTGGTACTATTACTTCGCTTGATCTAATCACTATACTCCTATTGATGTAGCCATGTAGAATCACATGGCTTCTGTAGCAGGCGCATCACATTACTGACACATATTCAGCATGTGGTCTAATAAGACTAAAAGTCAATATGGGTTTCTCAAAAAGATGTAATGCCAGACTAAACTGAACTCATTCTCATATCTCAATTTCAATCTTGCAAACAAGCTAGTAAAATGTGGGCTGAGAAACACTACTGTTGGGTGGATTTGTATTGGTTGACTGACTGAACCCAAAGAGTGCTCACCAATGGCTCCTCTTCATCTTGGAGAGAAGTGATCAGTGGGGTGCAACAGGGTTCTATCCTACTCAATGACTTTTTCAATGTCTTTATCAATCGATGTAGTATCCTACATTTGTCCCTGATGAATTTATTTATTTATTTCAAGGATTTATACCTTGCCTTTCTCCCACAATGGGATTGGAAGTGGGTTACAATAATTTTAAAAGAACTTAATTCTGTTAGTTTTGGCCCAGCTTTTAAATCTGTTAAAGTCAATTTGAATTTTGATCCTGTCCTCTGAGTTATTAGCAACCCCTCCTAAGTTTAGCAACATCTGTAAATTTGATATGCATGCCCTCTATTCCTTTATTGATAAAGATGCTGAATAGCACTGGGCCAGAATAGAACCCTGTGGTACCACTGGTCACTTCTCTCCCAGATGAAGAAGAGCCATTGGTGCGCACCATCTGGGTTTGGCAGAGACATGGGAACTCTTTAACTATTTCAACTGTCTCATTGTCTTAGGGTGAATTTTTGCAGATCTTCCGTGGTGATTGTTTTAGTTTTCTTAATGTTCAGTATTAATCCAACCTTGGCACTTTCCTCCTTGATCTTTCTTAGTAATTGTTCTAGGTCTTTGTTTCTGCTATGTCATCTACATATCCTAGGTTGTTAATGCTCCTTCCTATCTTCACTCCTCCTGCCTCTTAGTCCAAGCCTCCCCTGCATATGATATTTTTGCATATTCCCTGCACACATGATAAATAAATAATATGCCTTACTCTTTTGCCTGACTTTCTTGCCAATTGGGAACCATTCTATTTCTTCATATTTTGTTCTTATTGCAGCCTCTTGTCCTGAGTACAGATTATTCATCACAACAATCAGATGTTGTGGCACTCCCATTCCTTTAAGCGAAAGCCATAACTTTTGGTGATCTATACAGTCAAAGATTTTGCTGTAGTCAATAAAATAGATGTAGACTTTCCTTTCTGAATTCTCTTGTATACTCCATTATCTATCGTATGTTTGCAATTTGATCACTGGTGCCTCTTCCTTTCCTGGATCCAGCTTGCACCTCTGGGATTTCATGCTCTATATACGGTAGATATCTTAGCTGCAGAATGACTACTTACTAAATAACAGCACAAAAATGAATTTTACAGCAGTACAGGCAAAATTCACTCATTGTTACATCCACTCCTATGATTATTTAGCAATAATTCTCATAAAACTCATTCTTGTAAAAACATGGTTCTTTTTCTTCCTCTTCTTTGTACATTTTTTCTAGGCTGATCAAAATTCTGACTTTTTCCTCCAAAATTGATCAGAACATTCTCCTGAAAAGGTACCAGTTGGCTTCAAAATTTATCTCAAAATAATTTTGAATGGAAACTCTGCTTTACAGAATAGCTTTAGAAACAATGAAGGGAATAGTTTTCCTACATCCCCCTGAATCTGAGAGCATGTCAGTATTGCAGAACTTCAGAGCAATGGAAAGAGTAGTAAAAGCAAATTGCTTGAAAAGAAAGACGTGACATAACAATGAAGCTTTTATTCCCCAAGAATAAAACCCACCTCCTATAAAAGATCAAGGTCTGCAGAAGAACAAAGCTATCCTGCCTTCTAGCAGAGACCTATGAAACAGACTCTAAGGGGCTGTGTAAACAGCCCTGAATGGCCGGCCTCCAGTCACCCCTTTTTCAGCCAGATCTGGCCTTTCCAGCGCATGAAAGCTGCAACACTGCGGCTATACGGCACTCCTTCAGTGCTGCGTTGTGTGGATGCAGCGTTGGAGGAGTGGAATGATATTGCATGCTGTGTGGTGCAGCGCAAAGCGTCATGGCACCCTGGGGGGGGGGGGAGCTGGGGCGTGTGTCGTGTAGATACTACACCCAGACTTTGCTCCCAGGCCGGCCCAAAGTGCCGATCTGCACAGGGCCTAACAAGGTACTCTAGAAAATAGGAGAATATGGAAAGGCTTCTTCCTAACATGATTTGATTTGAAAGCTAATTCCTCAAGCATAACTAACACATGAGTAGCCACACTGTTACCTTTAACACATCATCTTGCCTCATAAGAATGTGCAGTTCCAGCACCATGGAAAGGTGGTGCCATGGAGAGCTAAAATGCTGGGGAAGGGACTTTTCTGCACAGATTATGCAGATAGTGCCAGGTTGCTGCACCAGCATTTCTGACTTTAGGTTAAGATTGAGAAGCAGGGGCAGGGTGACCAGGCAGCCTCCTTTTCAAGGATGTGTCCTACATTTCAGCTTCTTTCCAGAAAGAATTCTAAAATGTTCTCTGTTTTGAGCATGACTAAGGCGCAGTACAGACCACCGCTGGAGGGAAGCTGCAGCTGCCAAACCACAAGGTTTCCTGCCGGCGGAAAAAGAACCCGCAAAAGGGGGTTCTTTTTACACCATGGCGGTGGCATAACAAGTGCGCCACTGCCGCACTGGTTATGCAAGTGCCACACGGTACCATGCAGATGCCGTGTGGTGCCTGTGTAACAATGGTGGTGCCCATGTGTACCCTAGCACGTGACGAAATCATTGGAAAGCACATTGAATAACACCAAGTTTGCTGTTCCCTTTCAAGAAATTCATCTACTTGGCAGGTTGTCCTTGCTGCAAAAAGGGGGAATAGGATGAACCTTTCTAAAGTTCTTTTTCAGTAGGAGCAGCAGCAGGCAAATCTCAGGGCACATTTGTTTCTTGGAGAGGAAAAGGACAATAATATTTGTTTCTTGGAGAGGTAAAGGACAATAAATGTGGTAGGCAATGGGCTGCTTGAGGACACAATGTAAATGTTAAAAGGGGTTTTCCCTAAATTTCAGCACAATAGACAAATGAAATAAATAATTTAAATGTAGACACAGTCAAGGGGTTATTGAAAGTACAATTTTAAGCATTTGTCTTCCTCTGAGTTTTATAAATATATTGCAAGCCAACAAGACATTTTAATGAAAATCATAAAAATACACTTGAGTACCTAATAAAGTACAGTGTGTCTGTATCCACACTGCAGAAATAATCTTGTTTAACATCACTGTAGCTACCATGGCTCAATGCTATGAAAGTCTGGGAATTGTAGTTTATTGTGGTACCAGAGCTCTCTGACAGAGAAGGCTAAATGTCTCACAAAACTACAGTTCCTAGAATTCCATAGCATTGGGCCATGGCAGTTAAAGTGGTCTCAAATTAGATTATTTTTGCTGTGCAGATGCAGCCTAAATGTAATAAAGCTGTGATTAAACCATATGAAATAAATTTCTATTTCTATTAGTGTTTTCAGCTTTTATTTTGTAGTTTTTCTAGAATGCTCTAAATTTTTGCAGTACCTTGTCCTCCTTTGCTGTTATGACATCTGGTCACCTTGGGCAGAGGACTTATGTGCTTAACTGCAAGTAAATTATACTTCTGGCCTTCTGTATGGTAATTATCCAGTCAGTCATTTAGTTTTGTCCCTCCTTTCAGTTTCCTGATATATTTTACACCTTTTCTCATCCTTTCATCCATGCCTGCTTCATATTTCCAGAACTGAGATGATGCTCATGATACTCTAACCTTACATACAAGGCAGACATGTTAGGAACATGGTTACTGCCTGTATGCAGACCACACTAAATAAATTCTGAAGTAATATGTGTGGGGTGGGTGAGGGGTATATATTAGGGTTGCCATAATTCTGGACCTCCAAACTGGGAATTGATGATTTTTTAAAAAATGTTAATATAAATGCATGTTTCTTAGGCATGATCAAAATGGAGGACATTTTGGCATTGTTCCTAGACAGATGGCAGAAATGTACTTCCCTTTCTGGCTAACCTCCCCCCCCCCCCCCATTCCAAACAGCATATTTGGGCACTGAAGAGGAGGAAGAGTGGAAAAGGCAGAGGAGGAGGAAGAGGAGAAGAAGAGGAGGAGGAGGAAGAAGGGGAGGAAGAGGAGGAGGAGAAGAAGAGATGGAGAAGAAGAGGAGGAGAAAGAAGATGAAGAAGAGGAGGAAAAGGAGGAAGAAGGGGAGGAAGAAGAGGAGGAGGAGGAGGAGGAAGAAGAAGAGGAGGAAAAAGATGAAGAAGAAGGGGAGGAAGAGGAGGAGAAAGAAGAAGAAGAGGAGGAGGAAGAAGGGGAGGAAGAAGAGGAGGCAGAAGAAGAGGAGGAGGAGAAATAGGAAAGGCTCTTTCCCCTGCCTGGCTGCCTCCGTCGCCAACGGAGGAAGCCAGGCAAGGGAATGGGGCCTCGCTGAAGCCAAGCCCCAAACCCCTGCCTGGCTGCCTCCGTCGCCGTTTTGCCCCCACCCCCGGGATTTCCCCCCCCCCCCCAAGAGACGGAGGCAGCCAGGCAGAGGTTTGGGGCTTGGCTTCAGCCGTCCTCCAAGCCCCAGCCAAGCATGGAGGACTCCGCGATCGCAGAGGAGCCCCCAGGGCATGGCTACGGCTTGGAAGACAGCCGTCCTCCAAGCCCCAGCCAAGCCTGCAGGACTCGCTGGGGGGGGGGGGGAGTCCCGGGGGCGGGGCCAAACCGGGGCGGGACCGTGCGGACCCACCCCAAATCGGGAAAGTCCCGCCCCCAGGCGTGATATGGGAACTCTAGTATATATGTACATCTATAATAAATTATAGCACAGGCTAACTAATTAGTTGAAGACCTGATTCATTATTCAGTCTCTTAAACACTACACAACCCAGTTCTGCTTTGAATATAAGGGTGCCATTTGTGGCATCTAGGGACAGCATTTCCTATGGTTGACCCATGTGTTTGAACAACCTATGCCCATTTGCATTTCATCTGGACTGATCACAGAATAGAATCATAGAACAGAGTTGGAAAAAACCACTAGGGCCATTTCATTTGAACAATTTGAGGCAAGTGAGAATAATAATAATAATAATAATAATAATAATAATAATAATAATAAAGTTTTATTTATGTTTTCCCGCCTCTTCTGATGGAGACCTTGAGGATTTGGCTGAGTTTGGTTTCCAGCAAATATCAGGATAGTTAAAGTCATCCATCACTATTACATCTCTCCTTTCTGAGTGTTTGGTCATCTGACTGTTCTAGAAAAGCATCATCCATTCTAGAAAGGCATCATCCAATTCTTCCATCTGACTTGGGGGTCCGTAGTAGACTCCCACAATAACATCCTTGTTGTTTCCCTCGCCTTTAATTTTTTCCAGATGCTCTCCACCTGGCTTCCAGGAATTGATGTCCTGGATCTCTTCACTGGTGTAAATATCTCTGGCATATAATGCATATAATGATCAGGATGGGATATCCTGCCATCAATAACAGGAAGCTTACAGGACTTGCTAACAAGGAAATGTTTTCTTGACCATTCATTTGTATTTTTAACATTCTATTCACGAAGCAACTGGGAATGAGATTGCAAAAGATGTATCTGCAGCAGAGGCAATAAGAGTATGGCATCTATTACTTTCAGGCATTAATTAGATGTTTAGTTTCAGTGAACAAGACAGTATTGGTGGGAGACAATCATGGCAGCTTAACTCCCTGTTCAGAAGCAGTTCTCCTCAGAAACACGACAATATTGTCCTAGGTTGCATGATCTGGAAATTCCACATTTTTCACTAAATCTAGTAGAGATCTACTCTTTTCACTAGAACATGTGAAAGAGCTGTTTAAGACTCCTTATTAAGGTTCAAAGGAAACCACATTAACTAGGAATAATGATTTCTTATTGTTCAGAAATTAGAAATTATCTATATTTCAGAGACCTACCATTTGTATTTAATGGGCAGATGAATGAGAGAAGAGAAGGAAGGAGAAATCACACTTAACTTTGCAGATGACAAAAATACTGGAGTAGGTGGTGGAGGGAAAACACAACGACCTAAGGTAGCAGGTGAAGTTGTTGGAATGGATAGAGAAACAACGCCCAGATGGATGGGAACAAAATGTGGGATGGACATAATATTCCCTGCAAAGCTGAGTGCATCAGTTATATATGCATATGGATAACAATGTGTTCAGAAAAGCCTAAATGCGTTTGAATTTTTGAGGGGGAGGGGGAAAGAATCTTTAAGTAAAAATTGTAGACCATACAGCAGAAGAATTTGTGGGGTACATTAGCCCTGTTGTACACTTCAGAGGGTCATACCCTAATTTTAAAATAAAATAAAATAAAATATTTTTTTGCCCCAAATCCCCTTTTGGGGAAAAGGATGGGCCATTTTAGGCCTTCTGGGAAAAAAAATAGACATCAGGAAATGAACAAAATGTAGAGGAGCCCTGGTAGCCACACTCTGGCCCCTCTTCCATTAAGGAAATCACAGCCATACTAACACAAAACTAGATTTCAGTTTTTAAGAAGCAGATGAAAGGGAGTAACAAAAATGATTAAACATGTTCAACTGATGAAACATCTGTAGTTTGTTTAGGGAGGACCTTAGTTCAAACCCTAGTCTTAATCATTTTACCTTTCTTCAGCCTAATCTTATGCCCATTTCCTAAGAAGTAATGAGCAGAGATGTCTAACAGGGGGAGAAGATTGGTAAAGCAGGACTTTTTCCACCTTTCATTCCAAGTGTTTAACTTGTTTACTCCCAGTGCCAAGGCCAGAGCAGAGTCCCATACACAGCTGGAAACTGAAACAGTGCAGCTCTTCCTTTGAATTTAACAAGAATCCCCTTGCTCTATATGGAGACCACTTTGACAGATCATGCATTGGCAGTCCAGACATCTATGCTGCAGAAAACAAACAGGGAACTATCTCATCTGTGCGCTTCTCCCACTGGATAGAGATAGCAACTCATAACAGGGCAGTGTTACCACAAAATGGCAAGTGCTCCGGGGCTGTGTATAAACTACAGAACAAACCCATCAATCTCTTCTTTCCCTACCTACCTCAGAAAGGGATATTATTGGGGGAGCAATTAAATTATTGGGGGATCAGCAAAAACAGGTTGAGAAGTGAGATCACTCTGAAGATTAGAAGCAGTTCACAAGGCTGACAGTTCTTTCCAGAGACCATCAACTGAAAATCAAAATATCTATATTATGAAACATCACCAAAAATTACACAAAATAGAGGCCAATTATATCATATTTGCTCTGTTGTACTAGGATTTCAAGTTCATCTTGCTTATTTCCCATGCTCTGTGCATTAGTGTAGAGACATTTAAGACCATTTGTTCCCTTTACTTGCTGCCTGTGCAAGTTTTTTTGCCTCCCACTTTTGGGTCCTTGCACTGTTTGCCTAGTTCCCTCTATGACAATTTGACTATTTTCTCCAGCCTTTTTGCCTTCCAGAATACTGTCACCCTCCCCCACATAACTCAGTTTAAAGCCCTCCTGATCAAATTATTGAGACTATTGGCAAAAACGTTTCTGCCAACTGGCATGAGATGCAACCCATCCCTTGCCAGAAGTCCTTCCTCATGGAACCACAGCCCATGGTCCAAGAATCCAAACCGTTCTTGGTGGCACCATCTACGGAGCCAGTTGTTTACATCCGCTATTTTCTTCCCCCTTCCTGGCCCAAGCCCTTCGACTGGGAGAAGAGAGGAGATGACAACCTGTGCATCCATCTCTTTCAACTTCCTACCCAAAGCCTCATAATCCCTTAATTTAGCCTTCTCTGTCAGAGAGCTCTGGTGCTACAAGAAACTACGGGTCAGTTAAAGCAGTGTCAAACTAGACAATGGCTAGTGCGCAAAGATAAGAAAAATTATTACAACAACAAGTACAGAGAAATAGAAGACAACAACAAAAAGGGAAGAATAAGAGACCTATTTCATAAGATTCAAGAAATCAAGGGAAAGTTCAAACCAAGGACTGGGATGCTCTACAACAATAAAAAAATAACTTAATTCAAGACCAGGAAGGAATAAAAAGACGATGGCTGCAATACACAGAAGTTACACAAAAGAAATGTCAATATGAAGGACACATGAAATGAAGAGCTATATGAAGATGAGCCCAAAATTCTAAAAACTGAGGTGAAAGCTGCAATAAGAGAAACGGCAAAAGACAAGACTCCAGGAACAGATGATTTTCCAACAGAACTGTTGCAATTCAAACTGAAAGCCCTAGTGGTAACCAACATATGTCAACAGATATGCAGAGCAAAATGATGGTCAACAGATTGGAAGCTATCACTATACAACAAAAGGAGACACAAGAGACTGCAGCAACTATAGAACCATAGTACTAATCTCTCATGCAAGCAAAATCATGCTCAACATAGGCTCCAACCATACATGGAGAGAGAAATTCCTTGCAAAAAAAGAGAAGGCTGGTTCTCTGGGTCCACTTTGGTTGGGTAAGAGCTTAAACTTTTAAAGTTTAATGAGCAGATCATTAAACAGAGAGTCTGTGAACATCTAGAAGGCAATGCCATAATCACAAAAAGTCAACACGGGTTTCAGAGAAACAAGTCATGCCAGACAAATCTAATCTCTTTCTTTCATAAAATTACTAGCTTGATAGATGAAGGGAATGCTGTGGATATAGTATATCTTGATTTCAGTAAGGCCTTTGACAAGGTTTCCCATGACATTCTTGCAAACGGGCTTGTAAAATGTGGGATAGACAAGGTAACTGTTACATGAATTTGTAACTGGTTGACCGGCCGAACCCAAAGGGTGCTCAACAATGGCACCTTTTCATCCTGGAGAGAAGTGACCAGTGGGGTTCCACAGGGCTCTGTCCTGGGGCCAGTGTTATTCAACATCTTTATCAATGACCTGGATGACAGAATTGGGAGCATACTCATCAAATTTGCAGATGACACCAAATTAGGAGGAATAGCTAATACCCAAGAGGACAAGATCAAAATTCAAAACGACCTGAACAGACTTGAAAGCTGGGCCAAAGCTAACAAAATGAAATTCAACATGGAGAAATGTAAGGTACTGCACCTAGTGCGGAAAAATAAAATCCACAGATAAAAGATGGGGGACACCTGGCTGAATGAAATTATGTGTGAAAGAGATCTGGGAGTCCACGTAGACCACAAATTGAACATGAGTCAACAGTGCGATGCGGCAGCTAAAAAGGCCAATGCAATTTTAGGCTGTATCAATAAAAGTATAGTATCTAGATCAAGAGAAGTAATAGTGCCACTGTCTTCTGCTTTGGTCAGGCCCCACCTGGAATACTGTGTCAACTTCTGGGCACCACAATTTAAAAAGGATGTTGAGAAACTGGAGCGTGTCCAAAGGAGGGCGACTAAAATGGTGAAGGGTCTGGAAACCATGCCCCATGAGGAACGACTTAGGGAGCTGGGGATGTTAAGCCTGGAGAAAAGAAGATTAAGAGGTGATATGATAGCCCTGTTTAAATATTTGAAATGATGTCAAATTGAGGAGGGAGAAAGCTTGTTTTCTGCTGCTCCAGAAAACAGGACCTGGAGCAATGGATGCAAGCTACAGGAAAAGAGATCCCACCTCAACATTAGGAGGAACTTCCTGACAGTAAGGTCTCTTTGACAGTGGAACAAACTTCCTTGGAGTGTAGTGGAGTCTCCTTCCTTGGTGGTCTTTAAACAGAGGCTGGATGGCCATCTGTCGGGGATGCTTTGATTTGGATTTCCTGCATGGCAAGGGGTTGGACTGGATGGCCCTTGTGGTCTCTTCCAACTCTATGATTCTATGATACACTTCTGTGGGTTGCTGGGACTCCTGATTCTATATAACTGCTGACAGAGGACTTCTGTGGGTTGCTGGGACTCCACATTCTATATAACTACTGGCAGAAGACTTCCAGAGCATTTTTTGAAAAAAAAGGAAGGCTGGCTCTCTGTGTCCACTTTGGTTGGGTAAGAACTTAAACTTTTAAAGTGTGAGCCCACTTCTATGGGTCACTGGGGGGAGGAGCTTGAAGCCTCATTTTATATAACTGCTGGTAGAGGTGCGCGCCTCATGGCACACAAATTTTTGTTTTCATATTCATTTTTATTTTTTATAGTCAAGAAGGGTTTGGAGTACAGAGGAGAAGGTGACCTAGGTACAGTACTGGAGGGCATATCCTTCGATTTTACACTTTTCTTTTCACTCCTCCCTTAAGGGGCTTATGGGGACTTTGCTCAGAGGAAGTGAGTCAGAGACTTGCCTCTGGAAGGAGCTAGTAGCCAGGAGATCTATACATAACTATAGTCCAAGTTGACTGAGCTCACTAACAGAGTCTGGGAACAAAGACCAGGCCCACAGGGTTTCTTTACACTGTTGTTTAACGGGAAAAGCCCACAGTCTTTTTCAGTGCCTCCTTAAGACTTCTCAGTATGGCCACTGAGGGACCTGCTGCAGTCACCTGCAACACTTGTGGGATGTTTGCCTTCTTGCCTACAGAGGTGGAGAACTTCACCTGCACTAAGTGCAAGTTGCTAGCCCTCTTAGAAGAGAAAGTGCAGCAGCTAGAGGCCCAAGTCGCTACACTTCAGCATCAAAAGGAGCAAGAGGTTTTCCGGACCAGAACGGATCAGACAGTCCTGGATGGGAAACACACAGAGAAAGTTGCTGGGGAGGAGGAGGTCACTTCATATACAACAGAGGCAGATGGTTGGAAGAATGTCACACACAGAAGAAGGGAAACCTAGGATCGCTCTGGGAGCTTGCAGCTACAGGATTGATTTGAATCTCTCTCTGTTATCAGGGATGATGAGGAAGAGCAGCAGGGACAGACTTCAGGGACAGAGCAGGTGACCCTGAGAGTTCCACCACAGGGAACAGTTGCTGCTAAGCCTTGGAGGAAGTGTGTGCTTGTGGTGGGGGACTCCTTCCTGAGATAAACAGAAGCAGTGGTTTGTGGGCCTGACAAGATGTCTCGGGAGGTGTGTTGTCTCCCCTGGGGCAAAGATCCGTGATGTGACAGAGAGGTTGACAAGACTGCTCAAGCCTACTAACCAATACCTTTTCCTTTGTGTCCATGTGGGAACTAATGACACTGCAAAACACAGCCTTCAGAATATCAGAAGGGATTATGAGGCTCTGAGGAAAAAGCTGAAACAGATAAATGCACAGGTTGTCATCTCATCTCATCCCCCAGTTGAAAGACATGGTCCAGGAAGAGAGAGGAAATAACTGCTCAATAACTGGCAAATAACTGGCTCCGCAGATGGTGCCGCCAGGAACAATTTGGATTTTTAGATCTTTGGCTGCAGTTCCCTGAAGAGGGACTGCTGGCAAGGGATGGGTTGCATCTCGTGCCAGTTGGAAGAAATGTTTTTGCCAACAGTCTCAAGATTCTGATCAGGAGGGCTTTAAACTGAGTTGTGTGGGGGAGGGAGATAGTATTCTGGAAGGCAAAAGGGCTGGAGAAAACAATCAAACAGTGCAAAGACCCAAGAGTGGGAGGCAAAACAAACTTGCACAGGCAGCAAGTGGGGAGGGGGGGCATGGTCTTAGATGTCTCTGCAGTAATGCACAGAGCATGGGAAATAAGCAGGATGAACTTGAACTCCTAGCACAACAACACAACTATGATATAATAGGCATCACTGGAAACTGGTGGGATCAGTCTCATGACCAGAATGTAGAAATAAAGGGGTATAACCTTTTTAAGATAAACAGGCCAAACAGGAAAGCAGGAGGAATAAGCATTATATGTCAGGGATATTTACACCAGTGAAGAGATCCAGGACATCAATCCTGGAAGCCAAGTGGAAGCATCTGGATAAAAAATGAAGGGAAGGGAAACAACAGGGATATTATTGTGGGAGTCTACTATAGACCCCAAGTCAGACTGGGGAATTGGATGATGCCTTTCTAGAACAGATGACTACACACTCGGAACGGAGAGATGTAGTCATGATGGGTGACTTCAATTATCCTGATATTTGCTGGAAGTCAAACTCAGCCAAATCCTCAATGTCTAGCAAATTCCTCACTGGTCTTGGAGACAATTTCATTGTCCAAAAGGTGGAAGAGGTAACAAGGGGATCAGCTATTTTGGATCTCATCCTAACCAACAGGCATGACCTAGTTAATGGATTGCAAGTGATGAGATCCTTAGGTGGGAGTGATCATGTTCTCCTGGAGTTTCTTATACACTGGAAAGGAGAAGCCAGGCATAGTCAGACACACATTCTAGACTTGAGGAGGGCTGATTTCAATAAACTTAGGGAAATATTGGGGGTGATCCCATGGTTGGGTATACTAAAAGAGAAGGGAGTTCAAGAGGGATGGGAGTTTCTCAAAAGGGAGATACTCCAGGCAAAATTTCAAACAGTTCCAATGTATGATTGTCAGTTATTTGACGGGTGTCAACTAACTTTAATGCATGTCGGAAAGGAGAACAGCTCTGCCAAAGGCTGCTTCACATCAGTCTCTGGTATCAAGTCTGTAGTGCTTGATAAAGATCAAAGGTTGTGACCAAACCACAGCCTTGCAAATGCAAATGAGCGGAGGAAGGCTGAAGATGAAGCTACTGCCCTGGTGGAATGGGTTCGAATGGGTCCCCAAAATTTCATAGCAAAGAAGGATTGTGGAAGTCACCCATTTGGAGAAATGTTGAGGTGTGACTGGAAGCCCCATTTTGGGGTTGGAATAACAGACAAAATGTCTGGGAGAATGATGGGAGGACGAAGTCCTGTCAAGGTAGAAGGCCAGCGCCTGCCTGACGTCAAGTAAGTGGAACCGGTACTCGGTGTCAGTGGTTGGGTTCGGGGCTAGTGTTGGGAGAATGTTGTCTTGCCTGAGATGAAAGGTGGACATGACCTTTGGTAGAAAGGAAATGTTCGGACAGAGGACAACCTTGTCCTTAAAAAATTTCAAGTACGTGGAGTCCGTATGGAGGACACAGAGTTCACTGGCCCAGCATGCTGAGGTGATGGCTACCAAAAAGGCTGTCTTCCACGTGAGGAGCCTGAGGTCACAGGAAGCCAGAGGTTCAAAGGGTGAGGTAGTGAGTGCTGCTAAGACGAGCTAGAGGTCCCAAGACGGGATCTGTATCAATGACGGTGGTCTTAGATTGACGAGGCCTCTGAAAAATTTCTTCACGAGTGGGTCGGTGAAGAAGGATGGCCAGCTGGAGAATTGGTAGCGGTCACAAATGGCCGCAAGGTAGCATTTCAAGGACAAGATAGAGAGTCCAGATACTGAGAGGTGATGGAAGAAGTCCAAGACAACGGAGACATTGACCTCCAAAGAGGTGAGTCCTGTTGAGGACAGGAAAGCCCAAAATCTAGCCCACTTAAGGGCGTAGGAGCGCTGAGTGGAAGGCTTTCGGGAAACCAGGATGATTTATCAGACCAGTACCGAGAGTTAAGTCAGGGTCGAATCCTCCATGCCACTAGACAGAGAGTGTCTACATCGGGGTGGCGAACCTGACCGTCATGAAGGGTCAGGAGGTCAGGACGGAGCAGCAGAGGCCAGAATTGGTTGTTGGAGAGATTGAGGAGGGGGCGAGCCACGGCTGACTCAGCCACCAAGGGGTGATCAGGATCACGTCCGATCTGTTGGTGCGTAGCTTTGCTATCACTCTGTTGATTAGAGGAAATGGGGGGAAGGAGTTGAACTTTTTGCTGGACCACTGGAAGAAGAAGGCATCCCCTTGGGACTGAGATGAAGGGATCCTGGAGCAGAAGTGGTCTCAAAGAATGTTGAGATGAGAGGCAAAAAGGTCAACGTCTGGGGTTCCCCACTGAGAGAAGAGGGGGAGGACAAATTGAGGGTTCATTTGCTACTCGTGACAAGAATCTGGAGCCCTGCTCAGCTTGTCTGCAAGCTCATTTTCCTCTCCAGGGAGATGTATGGCTTGCAAGATGATCCGTTTTCGGATGCACCATTTCCAAATTTGAAGGGTGAGGTCGAGAAGGGTGGCCAACCTTGTACCACCCTGCTTGTTGATGTAATACATCATTGTTGTGTTGTCTGTGAGGAAGACGATGACCTGGTTTCGCTGGGAGGGTTCGAAGGCCTTCAGTGCCTTCTGTACCGCTAACATCTTGAGCGCGATGATGTGGAGTTGGCGTTCTTTGGGAGACCATCTCCCATGGACAGAAAGGTTGTCAAAATGGGCTCCCCAGCCCCTGTTTGAGGTAAAGGTGGTCAGTGAAGTCTGAGGTTGTGGCGGTACAAAAGGAACGCCCACCAAGAAATTGCATGGGTTGAGCGGAGAGAGTGGACGACTGGCCTTGGAAGCGTGTCCACTTCCGTGGATCGTTGATGGCAGGGTTGAAGACCAAGAGAAGCCACGACTGGAAGGGAAGCATGCAGAGACGGGCCCACGGTGTGACATATGTCGTGGATGCCATATGGCCGAGGGTGACCTGAACTGTTCGCACTGTAATGTGCCTGAAGGCAAGGCAGCGTTGAATTGCAGACCTGAGGTTGCGGAATCTGTCGTGAGGAAGGTATGCTCTGCAGGTCATGGAAACTAATGTGGCCCATATGAAGCACACCCGCTGGTTTGGGCAGAGGGTAGACTTTTCTAAGTGAAAAGTGGTGAAGGAAAGTGCCGACTCGAGATGGGAGATGAGCATCTGTCTGGATGGGGCCACGAACAACCAGTCATCGAGGTAAGGAAAGACAATGATGTTTTGTTGGCAGAAGTATGCTGCTTTCTGAAAACTCTTGGTACAGCCCAAAGGGCAGTACTCGGTACTGAAAGCAGTTGGGACTGATGGAGAAGGTGCAGGTTGCCATCTCGGATGCTGATGTGGAAATAAGCATCCCGAAGATCCAAGGTGGCAAACCAGTCTGACTCCTGTCGGAGAGGCAAGATGGAGGCCAAATTAATATACGGAAACGCTTATAGGCAATGAAAGATTTGAGAAAATGTAAGTCCAGGATGGAATGGAGGCCGCCTGTGGCTTTCGAATCAATGAAGTATTGGGAGAAGAGGCAATGTCGGGTCTGGGATGGAGGGATGGGCTCGATGGCCCCTTTTTGAAGCAAAGAGCACAATTTGTCAAGAAGGGTGTCTGAGGGGGGAGTGGTGAGAATGATACCCCTCGGGGGAGAGGATTGCAGCTCCAAGGTATAACCCCTACAGACAATGGAAAGAATCCAGAATTCGGATGTTATGGAGGCCCAAGAGTGGTGGAAGTGGGCCAGGTGATCCCCAAAAGGAGTTGACAGAACGAAGTTCACTGGGGAGCTTCAGAAACAGCGCTTGCCTTGTTCAGCATCCTTCTTATGGAAGGGTTGCTTGTATTAGGGTTGCTTCTATTTTTGTTTTTGTTGGCATTTCCCTTGCTGCTGGGGAGGGAAGCGTTGTTGCTGATAGTCCGAAGACTGGTTGGATCTACCCTGGTTGGGGGAGTAGGGAGGTCTTTGCCATCCTGAATGGTGTTGAGAGAAAGGAGGGCGAGAAGTCAAGGAACAAGACATACGAGCTGTGTTCTTCATTTTGTTTTTGAAGTCCAACTTCTCATCAGTCTTCTTATGGAAGAGTCCCGTGGCGTCGAAGGGGAGCTCTTCGATGGCCTGTTTGGCTTGAGGTGTTAGGTCTGAAGACCTTAGCCAGCGTGGCGTCGGAGGGCCAAGGCGCCCAAGAGTTGTTGGGAAGCACAGTCAGCTGAGTGTCGGGCCACTGAGATCTGGTGCTAGGCCAGTGCATGAGCTTCTGCGTGGATGGCCATGGCTGTCTGTCTCTTGTCCTCAGGGAGGTCTTCATACAAGGGAAGGGCTTTCTCCCAAAGCTGCTGTCGGTAGGCAGCCATGCACGCTGAGTTGTTCTGGATTTTGAGGTCCAGGACTGTGGAGGTGTAGGATTTCTGTGCCATGGTGTCAAGCTTATGACCCTCTTTGTCATTGGAGGTCAGAGCTGTCTTCGGGGCCGAGCAGACCTGGGAAGCAGCACAATTGCTGAATTTGGGCAAGGATGTTCAAACAGCCAAATCTCTTCCGAGGCTCAGATACGGTAGAGATTGTGAAGTTTTTTGGTGGAAGGTTGGGCCAAAGACAAAGTGGGCAAAGAGCTCTTTGCAATCTTGGACATAGATGGCAGAAATGCAATGTAGGTCGGAGTTGGGACCTTGACCCGAACTCTCTCATCAATCGTATCCAGAGCTTGAGAGTCTGCATGGAGGACTTCAGTGTTTAGGGCTTTGCCCATTCAGATTTGAAAAAGAAAAAATGTCATCCGAAGGAGAGGGGGCATAGAGTAACATGAGAGACTGCGACTGCTGAGCATGAGTGTAGTTGGAAACAGAGTGGTCAGCGGAAGCTGACCGGATCCTGGTGCGAGCCGAGAGGGCCTGAGTGGTTACTGGTACCAGCAATGACGGGCGCAGTTTAAGGGAGACAGCAAAAGTCGACTGTATGGGTCAAACTGGTTCGACTTGGGAAGCCGAGGAGAGGTGAGACTGATGTGGGATGGATGCAAGGAGGAGGCAAGAGAGGTTCAGCGTTGGAAGGCTGAAACAAAACGGCTTCCATGGACTTCCAAAGGGTCCAGAGGCAAAAAATAAGTGCCTGTAGCTTGATCAAAAACCACATCCTGTCTGGGGGGCTCAGCAAGGACAGAGGATGTGTCATAGTTCTGTTTGTCCTCAAAACAAACGACCTCTGAAATCTGGAAGAGTCGGTCCAGTATCACCACTTGGGTGAAAGGAGAGCCTTTCTCTTCACCCTCTGAGAGTTGGTAGGGTTTAGACAGGGAATGCAAGAAGGTGGCTGTGTCTGGTCGGGCCCAGGAGTTGGGACGAGGAGACAGTTGAGGCACTGGCTCGGCCCACGGTATCCAGTCCAGTTCAGTGTCGGCAGGCTGGGCAGCATGTTGGTACGGGACCAGCGGTCGGAGTCGGAGTCCAGACAGGGACAGGACTTTTTCCCAGAGCGATGGAACGAGTCCTTGTCCCGAGACTTGTGTTTCCTTTTCTCTGGTTTGGAGGAGTCTGAGGACTTCTTCCTCTTCGGTGAGGATGGGTGGCCAGCCACATCCTGGTCCATGGACCTCTGTTTGTCTGGGGTTAGTGACCCAGAAATTTCCGAAGAGTGTTTGCCCTCAGCAGCAGTAACGTTGACAGGGACCCCTGAGGCCAAAGATGAGAGCTTGCCCTTGGCAGCAGTAGCCTTGGCAGAGACTCTAGAGGTGGAGAGAGGCTTCAAAATCTGTGTGTAGAGCATGGATCTAAGGCACATCTCCCTATTTTTCCTGGCCTGCGGTGTGAAGGCCATGCAGTGAGGGCAAGAGGACCAGCCCTCCCTTCAGCCACCATCTGGGAGAGAGAGGCAGACGAGCTCCACCAGGCCTGCCTGGAAGAAGCAGAGTCCTCCCTCCGGTCCATCTGCCTTGGTCCAGGCCTCAGAGGGAGAGAAGAATGCTGGACCTGATCCCCTCCCCCCTCACCATTCCCTTCTCCTTTTGTGTCGTGTCTTTTAGATTGTAAGCCTGCGGGCAGGGAACTGTCTGGTTAAAAATAATAATAAATGTAAGCCGCCCTGATAGCCATTAGGGCTGAAGGGTGGGATATAAATACCTAAATAATAATAATAATAATAATAATAATAAATAAAGTAGCAGGGACGTGGCCCTTGCCCAGGCAGAGGAGGCACAAGGAGTGTCTGTCGAGTGCTGGGATATTTGTCCCACATTCAGTGCACTTTTTAAAAGAGTGCGCAAACATCTTTAAACCAAGCCAAAGGATGAAGAGGGAGAATTGTCAACAAGTCTGAGTGTTACCATTAGTCACAGTCCAAAACCAAGTCCAAATCACAATCCAAAGAGTAGTCAAACGAAGTCAGAACAAATGCAGGAAACGAAAGTGAAAGCTAAAGAAGGAGCGATTCTAAGTGAGGTTGCTAAGCTGCTCACGCGGCGGACAAAAGGAACTGAGAAAGCACAGAAAGACATCCTGCCTATATAGAGGGTGGGCGGAGCTACTGCCAAAAAGTCTTCCCTAGCGATTCTAGTAGGATCCAAAAATGCTACACAGGCACAGAATAACACATTTGTGTGCTTCGTAGAGACCACAAAGAAGAACTATATGTTGCTATTTTAAAGAAAATCTGACTCCAGATACTTCATTGAAGACAGTTTGGGATGCTTCTAAAGCAGCCATTAGGGGACATTTTATTAAACAAGAAACAGAAATAATAATTAAAAAATAAACAAAAAATGCAAAAATCATTGAAGAAACTTAAAAAGGAAACAAGCACTGAGAGAAAACTCAAGAAGCTCTGATGAGGCAACAATAAGGAAGGAAGTTAAATTCATCAATTCTCCAACAGCTTTTCAAGCCGGGTTGTATTCAAGCTGCCTACTACCTGGGCAGTGTGATATGATCCGTCGCTGATGGTTACAATTTACGTCTATCCTAGTGCGGATTTTGCATGCAATAATCTCCCATAGCTCATATGATTTTTAAGACTATCTTACTTATCACTGTAATTACATTTGAACTTTAAATATATTACTGTGATTGTATGGAGTTTGTATGTTGACTCATGTTTAATCTGTGATCTACTAGGACTCCTAGAACCCTTTGACATATACTGTTGTCAGGCAAGGTGTCCCCCCATTAAATGTGTGCATTTAATTTCTTCTGCTTAAGTGGAGTACTTTACATTTCTCCCAGTTGGAATTCATTTTGTTCGCATTCAACCAGCTGGCAGAAGAATCTTCCTTTCAGAGAAACTATGAAGGCAGATCACATCATCCAAAGGCCTGCCAGATAGCAGAGATGAGAAGAAGAAGGAGCAGTGTATTCTTCCACATTTTATCAGGCTTTTCCTTCTAATGCGAGCAAGGGGCAGCAACTTACATACATTGACTCCAGGCCAGCATACATTTCCACCTGTAATAAGGGCGCATCTGGGGACTGACAGGTCTTTGGATACTATTACTTTGAGACAGTCTGATTTGTTTCTACTGACGTCAGCTTGTCCGACACCAGAGCCCATTTTTCTACAGCGCTGCCTGGTTTCTACAGGGGTTCAGATGAGAATTGCCTGGAATAGGGGTGGAATTCTCTCCAAGGGGGAGATCCAAACGATCCCATAGCTCATTGGGTATACAGTGGACCCTTGTTATACGCTGGGTTTTGGTTCCAAGATCCCCCGTGTATAACAAAATCCGTGTATGCTCAAGTCTCATTAAATATAATGACATAGCAAAATGGTGCCGCTTATAAAAAATGGAAAATCAAGGTTTGATATTTGAAATTTACACTTTTAAAAAACATTTTCAAACCGTGTATGCTTGAATCCATTATCCGTGTATAAGAAGGGCTGACTGTACTCCCAAGGGCCACAGTATTGCAGTATAAACAATTTACTAAATTAAAATTATGTTTATTGTTTTTGATTTAAAATGTAGCTGTTACCAAAAAAAAAGAAAAGAAAAGAAAAGAAAAGAAAAGAAAAGAAAAGAAAAGAAAAGAAAGAAAGAAAAGGGGAAAAAAGAAAAGAGAATTCAGTAAAAGACTCATTAGTGTTGTGGAAGATCCAGGACTGAAAAGATGTATTGACACTGATTTAATCTGAGCGTTGTCAGCTTCAGTTGCCTGTGGGTCTTATATCACTGAAGGAAAAGGCACAGCCTTTTCAGCCTGAAAGGTAAATTCTCAGTTTGCTTTGGACACAAACAGGAAGGAAAATAAATCTTTAACAGGGATATCTGGAGAAATGGTCACCTGATTTGGTGAATGAGCAGAAAAACAGCAGATCAGAGTTAGAGAACAAAATGGTGAACTGCAAATATTAGCAATAAAAGCAATAGCAGCTTAATTTATATACCACTTCATACTGAACTCTAAGTAGTTTACAATTGCCCCAACAAGCTGAGTACTCATTTTAGTGACCTACAGAAGGATGCAAAGCTGAGTTAAGCTGGGATTGAACTCACAACTGCTGAACATAACGAAAAGAAAAATAATAACCATGGAGGATCTACACAAATTCAGCCTAAACAATGAAGAAACTGAAATAGTAAAATAATTGCTGTACCATGAATCAAACATTGATCAAAATGGAGAGTGCAGTCAAGAGATCAGAAGGAGACTAGGAATGGGGAAGGCAGCAATGAAAGAACTAGACAGATCCTAAATTATAATGATATGCAACTGAGCACTAAAGTTAGAATGGTACAAGCTATGGTATTCCTCATTACCATGTTCAGATGAAAGAGCTGGACAGTGAGAAAAGTGGACAAGAGGAAAATCAATTCTTTTGAACTGTGGTGCTGGAGAAAAGTGCTGAGGATACTGTGAACAAACAAATGGGTTCAAGAACAGATCAAACCTGAAATCTCCATGGATGCCAAGATGATAAAATTGAAGCTGTCATACTTAAGCCACATCACTCATAGGAAAAGACAATAATGCTAGGAAAGGTCAAAGGATGTAGAAAGAGAGGAGGACCACATGCTAAATGGATGGACTCTATTAAGGTCATGGGTATGAATTTGCAAGACCTAAGCAGAACAGTGGAGGATAGACTCTTGGAGATATCTCATTCACAGGGTTGCCATGAGTCAGGATCGATTCGAAGGCAGTTAGCAACAACAACAATCTGAAAACAAGAAATTGTTGTTGTTTTTTGTTGTTGTTGTTTGATTTGCTTTTCTCTTTTACTCCTGTTACTAGAGAGATGATGCTGGAGGAAAAATGATCCAAAGTCTATGTGTAATGCAAGATGCCTTTTCAGATTTAACTTTTCCTGCCTCACAAATTAATTATCAAGATCAAAATTCTCCTTTGATTCTAAGTTGTTGAATATTTTCTAAGTATTCTTTGTTTATGTTTATGAAAACTTTCCTGAGTAATAATAATAATAATAATAATAATAATAATATTTATTTCTATACCGCCCGGTGGCAAAGCCAATCTGGGCGGTGAACAACATAAAAATTTACAGAATAAAATATACATAAATATTTATACTCCCTTCCCCCCCTTAAAAAAATATTAAACACTTAAATGTATTAAAATGGGACTATAACAATTTATAATTATACTATCCTAATCTAAACCCCAAAACCCTCAGTAATCCTCACCTTCAGGAGATGGGGCCACGAGAAGAATAAGGGAAATAAGGGAAATCGGGGAGCCGGGGAGCCTGGGCTGGGAAAAAAATTTAATCTGGAAAGGCCTGCCGGAAGAGATCCGTCTTGGTCAAGTCCCATTAAATATAGTAGCATAGTAAAATGTTGTCCCTTATATAAAATTACAAAATCAAGGTGTGCTTTTGGGATTTATGTACATATTTTGATATTTTCAATCCATGGATGGTTGAAACTAGGAAAAAAAACATTGACACAGAAGGCCGACTGTGTTAACATTCAAATTCAGAGAGTTTAAATAAAATTAGTACTAACTAAAATAGACTCAGTGAAACAATGGAGCTTGTTAGTTGTGGCTGACTAATCCCATTCATTTCATTGGTCACCTCTAAGAAAGGTTGTATAAATGAGAGATATGGACACTTTGAGGCATGGGCTTCCTGAGATATTTCCCATTAAATCTGCTGTGTTCTTCGCCATACTCCCTGATAATCTCTTTTATACCTCTAGAGAAATGAGAGACTTCCCTCTCTAAATGCAGCAATGGAAAACAGAGATGCACAGAAAGCAATTGTAGATACTATTTGGGGATATAACCTGGATCTCAGAAGGTTTGTAGCTGACTGAGTTAAAAGATTTAAATTATATATAAAACAGTTGTTTATAATTTATAAAAATAAAATGTTTTGGCTCATACCATTCTTGGTGATGTCTGTTGGAAAGGGACAGATAAACAACATCCTGTGTTGTTGTTCTTAACTGCCATCAAGTTGACTTTGACTTATGACAACCCTATGAATGAGAGACCTCTAAGTCACCCTGTTACCAACAGCCTGATCAGGTCTTGCAAACTCAGATCTGTGGCTTTCTTGGCTGAGTCTATCAATTTGTAATGCAGTCTTTTTTCTTTTCGACTGCCTTTCTATCAAGCATTACTATCTTTTCCACAGTGCCATGTCTTCTTATGATATGTCCATAGTCATGGCAGCTATAGACTTTCCAAGATGTAGGCATGGAATTCAGTGGAAGGCACTGAAAGTAAGAGTGATATTGTCCTCTAAATCAAGGTCATATGATATCAAGGTAAATCCAAAAGTTGTCTCCTTTTTTTCAAATATGATTGGACCATGGCACTTCTCTATTGGAAATACAGTCATATGGAAAGGCTGTGTTCCTCAAATTTAAAAGTTTAAATTCCTCAGTACTTATAACAATAACAGAAATAACTAAAATTTAAACTGCAAATTTATTACCAAAATTACATGGATGTTACTTCTGCTGCAGTGTCTCTGATGGATTGCAAGTAAAATCTTATATACTGAACTTTTTTTTAATCACAATCTATTCTTGTAGATTGTATTGTACAGTCTTCTTTATGACTTCTGCTACTGTCTCTCAACTGTGACATCAGATAAGATACATAAGTTGGTTTGCTTAATAGGAGTGACACACTCTCTACACCAGCACATACTGTCATTCCGGTCTTTATCCCTAAGTAGACTCTACCACTGTTTGGCTTCATTATTAGCAAGCACAAAGATTGGTTCTTATAAGCAGAGCTAGGTTTTAATTAAAATGATAATGATGCAACCACATATATTAGAATCACCAGAGGAGTTCTCTGACCAAGAATTCTAAACACCCCTCCCCAAA
Source organism: Sceloporus occidentalis (assembly GCA_023333645.1). Lineage (NCBI taxonomy): Eukaryota > Metazoa > Chordata > Lepidosauria > Squamata > Phrynosomatidae > Sceloporus > Sceloporus occidentalis. The sequence goes on from JALMGF010000003.1 coordinate 124,020,526, forward strand.
CTATCAATTATCATGGTAGTTAAATGGAATATAGCATTGTAACTGTGTGGTATGGAAGGGGCTCTTCATTGAGACAAGCTAAATTCAGGTATAACTTATTTTGCTTTCTTTGACAAAGGAGCAGGGGAATGCTTAATTGCACCCCTGGTACCATATATTTCTTCACACAGAAAGCAATAAAGGGAAGAGATTTCTGTTTGTATGGAAGAAAATCAAGGATCTCATTTGCTTAGATAGCCCCCACAAGAAAAAGAAGTTCTTTCTTTCAAATGTGTTGCCTTCCACCCCTTGCTCATGTGCTGAAGAAGACAAGGTAAGTAATTTCTCAATATGGCACAAACCAACACTCACCTTGTCTTCTATGGTGTTGGTTGTGGTTACTAAGGTTAAATGGTTCAAAGCACTCTAATTGTACGTGGTCAGCAGACAGCTTATGCACTGTATATACATTCACCTAAGTGGCAGAATAATGAATTGCTAAGATATGCCCCAACCTCCTGGACAAAAAGAAGACCTCTTCCTCATTTGGAGAGCAGACACTTATATTTGAAGCAAAGCAGTTTCCAGTGTCTTTGATGGCTATACCTGGTATTCTTCTTTATGCTTTGACTGTGTAATATTTTTAACAATTAAAAAAAGAAGACTTAGGAAGTAACTGGAAAATTTAAAAGAGTCTGAATTCTTACAAAAAAGTGTAGGTAAGTTGACTGTTCAATCAGAGAAATAATGGCTTGGGCCCAGGATACCTGAAGGACCGCCTCTCCCCATACTCTCCGCCCCGCACCCTCAGAACATCTGGGCAGCAATTACTTAGGATTCCCGGGGCGAGACTGGTCTCCACTACCAGGAGAACATTTTCCATCGCCGCCCCGGCCCTTTGGAACACGCTGCCCATAGAGCTCCGCTCAGCTACCTCCCTGGCCCAATTCAGACGGGACCTAAAGACCTTTCTGTTCCGGACCGCATTCCCTGAATAAGGTCCTATAGGCCTCCTCCGCCGCACTGGCTACGGGACTGGCTAACCTGGGGCCTTTTGTTTTTATGTTTTCTGTAACTCTGGTATGTTTTTAATTGTTATTATTGTATTATTGTATTTTAATTGCTGTAAACTGCCCTGATCTGATGGAAGGGCGGTATATAAATAAAAACTTTATTTATTATTTTATTATTTATAATAACAACTAAAAGTCATAGTATAGCTATACTTGACAGGAGTGTATAACTTGAAACCCACAAGGTTTCAAGTACTAGGCCCAGAAAGGTTCTGATTTTCCTACTGTTGCAACTGAATGCCACTCCCCACATCAATTTCCCAATAGGTTTTATACAAATCATCTTCCCCTGCAGCTGGTAGCAGAAAGGAAAGAGCAATCTGTATCTCCAGGGGCTTTTTATTACTTTTCAGTGAAAAAAGATTGGTAGATTGTGACTCTCTCTTTTTCCTTTTTGCTCTTGCTGTCTGTAGCACACATACACATACATACATACAAACACACACACACATACATGAGCATTCAGTACCAACCTCCAAAGCCAGCATCATATGCAACCAGTTGTACACTCCACTATTGTTATGATCAACCAAAATGTCATAGTTGTGAGTAATCTTTTGAGTTATAACACATTAAGTCTCAATAGGTGTCAGATTTTCGCCTAAGCTATGTCTTCATACAGCAGTCCCCTGGTCATATTTCTATTTAGAACACATAAATTCTTTAGAAGGCAGAGAGCACAAGGCAATTTACTAGGTTATTTCTTACAGAAATGTTTGATGGTACTTTTTGTTTCTTGTGGATTTTTTTTTAAAATCTGCAGTTCCAATCCTATACCATGAGTTTTGGAAGGTTTTTCTTTAAAAGTAATCTGAAGTTGCACTCTTATCATTAGTTACTTAAAAACATGTCCACCGAGCTTAATAGGACTTTTTTGAGCAGGCATATTAATATTTGCTATTAGTATTTCATAACCTATCCCAGAATTTTTAATAAAATAAAATACAATTTCTATTTTGCTTTTAAAACACACTTAATATAATAGGATGCTCACTTGTTCTTTTTCTGTATTTGATCCCGCCTGCCCCCCACATTTTTTTCACAATTACCCAACTGTCTATTGCTGTACAATTGGGACTGTCACAGCTTCCTGAAGAAAACCAGTGGATTTTAGTGTGTGAAATGAAAGGATTGTTGACTCATCACTTACATTGGGAAGTAAGTGCTGAGTCAACAATTCATGTGCTATTTCTGATTTCCTATTCTGCACTACAGGAACATGTTTTACCAAAAGCTGTTCTCCAAGTTACAACTAGTCCCTGCCTCAGTGAAACAGCAAAGTCATCTTTATTTTACCATAACAACTATATAGACATAAAACCAAATTGCTGTTGTTGTTTTATGCCTTCAAATAATTTCTGACTTATGGTGATTCAAAGGCCAACCTATCAGGGGTTTTGTGGGCAAGGTTTGTTCGAGGGTGTGTGCCTTTGCCATCCTCTGAGACTGGGAGAATGTGACTTGCCCAAGGTCACCCAGTGGTTTTCTATGACCCAGCAGGGATTCAAACCCTGTTCTCCAGAGTCTAAGTGGAATGCTCAAACCACTGCACTACCCTGGCTCACAAAAAACTAAATAGCAATATGAAAATCAGATCTTGAAATCCAAGCATAAAAGGGCCAGGTGCTGGGGAAGGATATTAGGCTAAATCTGCCACAAGGATCCATGTTGGTAATATATGCCTAGCTAGCATTTGGTGAATTCAAGTGCCTGGCATTTGGCACATTCCTCCCTTCCAAAGCTGATGGACTTTGGCGTCTCTCTTTCTCCCTTCTCTACCCACCCCCACCCCATACTTCCCCTGGCTTTATCATTCCTTTTCCAGGCTGGGTTTAATTTGACACCTTGAGCCTTGGTAACGAGGTGGGGAGCAGAATAGCCACCGTGGATTTCATTAGGCTCGGCACTGCAGGCCTCACTCTCTGTGCGTTAATGACATGGGAGGATAGGGAAACGAGACAGCCACTGCACATGATGAAATAAACATGAGGGCTGTCAGCAGTGACAGCTGAAGCAAGAGGGACAAAGTAAGTCAGGTAGAGACCTTTCTCATTCTGCACAATACAAAGTGACACCTTAGAAAGGCCTTTTACTACAATCCTCTTTTCTTAGAGAAAAAGATGGTGTAAGGAGAAGGAAAGGAGATCAGTGAAAGGAAAATACAATTAAATTAGTATCATTTTACCATACACATTACCTTTATCAGTTTAAATATCAACAAGAATCAGACCCATTCTCCTCCCTTCGGGAAACTTTATTTGTTAGGAGAACAGTTCTTTTGTTAAAAAATAAAAAATAAAACCAACGATCCCCCCCCCAAAAAAGCCCTAATATAGCTCACAATTAGGTAGAGTGAAAACATAAACATTTCACAAAGGTAGTCTTCATAATCAATAACTAAACACACCTGGCTACAGAATAAAGATAGATTCACCATACAAACAGGTAACAGCTTCTTCTATTGTGGTGTACAGCTGCAATAAGGAAAACTGGGAAGAATAAATCACCAGAAACAGATGATATTCCAATTGAACTGCTACAATCCAGACAGACAGAATCAACTCTAGTAGCAACCAAAATATGCAAAAATTTGGAAAACAAAACAGTGGCCATCAGATTGGAAATGATTAATATATATTCCCATTTACAAAACAAACAAACCACAAAAAAAAAAAAAAAAAAAAAAAAAAAAAAAAAAAGACTGCATCAAATATAGGTCTGTGGCATTCCTTTTCCATGCAAGCAAAATCTTGCTCAAAATTCTGCAACACAAACTCCAGTCATACATGGAGAGACAAATCCCAGAGGTGCAAGTGGGTTTCAGGAAAGGAAAAGGCACTAGGGACCATCTTGTAAATATACAATGGCTAATGGAGCACAGCAGGAAATTCCAGAAGAGAATCATTATGTGCTTTGAAGACTATAGCAAGGCATTTCACTGCATAGTCAGAAAAAGCTATGGAATGCTCTCAAAGGCACTGGAATGGCAGTAGACATGATAGTTCTGATGAGGAATCTGTACTTAGGCAAGAGACAACTGCTGCAAAAGAATATAAAGAAACAGAATGGTTCAAATTGACAAGGGGGGTCAGGCTGCACTTTATCACTCTACTTGTCAACTTGTACATAGAAAATATCATATGAAGAGCAGGTTTAGACTTTGAAGTAGAAGAAGTGAAGAAAGGATGAAGGAATATCAACAATCTAAAATATGTAGATGATACCATTATTACTAGGAAAACATCATGGACTCGGAACAATTACAAAGGAAGGTCAAAGAAGAAAGCGCAAAGGCAGACTTGCTGTTGAATACAGTATAAACAAAAATAATGACTATGGAGGATCTATATTAATTCAGCCTAGGCAATAAGGAAAGTGAAATAGTTAAAGATTTTCCATACTTTGGATGAATAGGTTGCTTACCTGTAACTGTGGTTCTTCGAGTGGTCATCTGTGCCCTCACACAAAAGGGTTTTGCGCCTGCGCAGAGGCTCCATTCAGAAGCTGAAAAGGTGAGCAGATTGGCGGAAGCCCCACCCATCCCATGCACTGAGCATGGCCAGTCCTGCCAATCTAGCTCCTCCTTCAGTTCAAGTACACTGCAAAAACATGGCAGGGACCTAACCGAGGCGGGATTTGTGTGAGGGTGCAGATGACCACTTGAAGAACTGACGTTACAGGTAAGCAACCTGTTCTTCTTCTTCATGGTCTCTGTGCCTCACACAATAGGGTGACTGAAAAGCTAAACTAAGGAGATGGGAACATCATTGCAAAATAGAGGAAAGAACAGCATGACCAAAACTAGCATTCCGAAGAGACCTGGAATCAAGCTGGTAGTGACGAACAATTTGTAGGATTAAGACTGTTTAGTGGAGTTTTTTCCTGGAAGCTAATAAGACTTTGGGAAGTTCAGGAGAATCTAAGGTCCGATCCTCCAGGTTGTCAGGTGTAGGCTGAGGAGGTCTGGATGAAGGTGAAAGTGAGCCCGAAGGTCTGGCCACCTCGGAAGTTTGAAGTATTGGCCTTTGGATAGGTGAAGCAGAGGGATGAACCAGGGCTGTCTTGGCCAAAAGGGGGCCAGATAATCACATTGGCTCTGTCTCTGATCATCTTGATCACAACTTTTGCCACTAACGGTAGTGGGGGAAAGGCATAAAGAAAGTCTTGGCTACAATTATGGAGGAATGCATCTCCTAGGGAGACATGTCCTCTGCCCACTCTGATGCAGAACTTTTGGCACTGGGCATTCTCCAGGGTGGTGAAGAGGTCCAAGGAAGGAGTCCCCCACCGGGAGGTGAGAAAGTGAAAGATTTGAGCGGATAGTGTCCATTCCTGTTGGAGATCCTTGTCTCTGCTGAAAGAGTCCCCTAGAACATTGTCCTTGCCTGCCAGATTTATTGACAGGGTGAATGGAGCGATGATGGCACCATGACCAAAGTTGTTGTGCCAGATAAAGCAGGACAGGGGAGTGTGTGCCACCCTGTTTGTTGATGTAACAGACTGTCATGGTGTTGTCTGTTACCACCTGGACAACTCTGTGGAGAACAAAGGCTCAAAAAGCAGCCAGAAGTTCTAGAGCGTTGATCTGCATCTCTTTTCCCCTCTTCACATCCAACCCCCTCAAGTCACAATTTGCACCTGGTCTCATTTTGCCATGAGAATAGTCCCCAAAAGTCCCCTCTCAACTTCTTCCCTTTCAAATATACTCTCCCTCAGGTTCAACCCCCTTTCAAGTTGTTCTAAGTCAGAATGTGGTATATTCTGCTAAATTTTTGTTGCTGTGGTTGTTGTAATATATGTAATATAACTGTCATCCTCTGGCCTATGAGGGAGTTGACCAGGCAGACCCAGCTCCATCAGGGCTAGTCTGGAAGAAGAGACTCCTCCCTCCATAACTGTCATCTTCCAGTCTATGAAGGAGTTGATCAGGCAGGCCCAGCTCCACCAGGGCTAGCCTGAAGAAGAAGAGCCCTCCCTCCAGTCCATCTGCTTTGGTCCAGGCCTCAGAGGGAGAGAAGAATGCTGGACCTGATCCCTTCCCCCCCTCACCATTCCCTTCTCCTTTTGTGTCATGTCTTTTTAGATTGTAAGCCTGAGGGCAGGGCGCCTTCCATTATCCCCTCTGTTGTAAGCCGCCCGGATCCCCAGTGATTGGGCAGCATATAAATAAATCCTATTATTATTATTATTATTATTATTATTATTATTATTTGAAGTATACAAAAGTTATTTTTGTTATAAGTTTACTGGAAAATGCTGAGAGTGATAGGAGACATAGTACTTGGTGGCTCAAAAGAATGTTTGCATCCTAACAGGAATGTGCAGATGTGTGAAGGAGGAGACTTCTCAGAGTTCATTGGAGGGAAACAGAAAATAGAGATGAAAACAGGCTGGGACTGGGGGTTGGACGAGTAAGGGGGTATAGAAGGGAGCCTGGTGGGTTGGTTTGTTTTAATTAGTAATCAAATTTGGGGTGGGACATTGTTAATTTTTTTGCCAGTGTTGGAGGATGATGCCACTTCTGTCTTAAGATGTCTTCTGTCTTCAGGTGTCTTCCTGTTATTACACCAGGTTGTGTGTATGCAATTCCCCCAACGTCTCTTTTTTAAAATGAAATCAATTATTGTCAAGAGACTAAAGAATAGTTTTGACTCTGGTTACTAGATTCTACTGTTCTAAGCTCTGCTAAATCAATGCAGTCTAAACCAGTGTCTCCTATTTTAATATAGTCTTACAAGCATGGCTTGCAGATGCTCCAGTGCACAGCAACATCTCTGGAATGTGCTGGCTCTAGCAAAGGCATAATTTTTTTCAACGTATCAGAGATGTATTTTCCATCTCCCTTTTACAGTCAAGAGAAACTTTCCCAAGATGAAAATTAATGAAGCCACCTTTCAGGATATGGTTAATACATACCAGCTCCCCATTATTGGAAATATATTTTTCTTTTTATAAAAAAAAGTTACAATCATAGAACCATAGAATCTTATACAGTCGAAGTTATACTAAATATCATTTCATTTAATGTTGAATAACAGGAAGCTAAACCTCTCCTGCTCCTCCAAACATGCCATACATTTTCCTGACATGTTTGCTTGAGTATAGGCTCACATGGGGAGAAGGTTCTATGAAATATAAAATAGGTCTACTCCAAATGGCTTAACTTAGCCACTTTGCCCCCTCAAAACAGCTACAAAAATGGAGAGCAACTGCTTTGAGGGAAAGAAGGAATGTATTGCTTCTGTTTTTGGTAGCCAGCAGAAGTCCCCTCCATCTCTGACAGAAAGCATGCCTGAAATTTTTGATGTGAAGTAGTGGTAAGATGGGGGCTATATTCTACTATCTCCTAATAAAGTGCCAATATTGAGAGTTGCTTCAACCTAGGCCCTTATCAGATGAGTCTGGAACTGGGGGTCTTCAGCACTGGGCGGTTCGAATTCACGTTATTTCGCACAATACCATCATACCTGGGAGTCCCTCCGTATTGGCATGATTCAAATTGGCCAATCCGCATTCGCGCGAAGTGCATTCAGTGCAGAATGTTTTGTCACACCGGTGCTCAACATGAGGATTGGCCGATTCGTATCGGCCCCCTCGCACATGCTCAGTGGTGCCCTGCATGGGTTGCGACCTTAAACGCTTCCGGGGTGAAAGGGGAGGTCACGTCATGACAGCCCGGTAAACAGCTGGAGAGCCAGCTCATGCACATTAACAATCGCGATACAACGTGCCCGTTACTGTTTCCTCTCTACATTCCTGCTTGGTTTTAACGTTACCATGACCTTCCCTTGCAACAAATTAGCAATGCCCGGTTCTGCGTGTGTGTGTGTGAGTGTGTGTGTATGTATTCTGGGGGGGGGGGGAGGAGCAGTTCCAGCGGCTGTCAAACAGGCTGGATGGCCGGGATGCTTTTTTCCTCCTCCAGGCAGGGAACAGGCGCGGGGCCGCTAGAATCGCGGCGATCGCCGCCGTTCCAACGGCCTCCTCCTCCTCCTCCTGGCTTGAGAGGCAGGCTATGCTGGCTCCCAAGCCGGGAGGAGGAGGAGGAGGCTGCTGGAACCGCACGATTCCAGCGGCCCCCGCGCCTCTTCCCTGCTGGGATGCAGCCTATGCTGGCTCCCAAGCCGGGAGGAGGAGGAGGAGGCTGCTGGAACCACGATTCCAGCGGCCCCCGCGCCTCTTCCCTGCTGGGATGCAGCCTATGCTGGCTCCCAAGCCGGGAGGAGGAGGAGGAGGCTGCTGGAACCACGATTCCAGCGGCCCCCGCGCCTCTTCCCTGCTGGGATGCAGCCTATGCTGGCTCCCAAGCCGGGAGGAGGAGGAGGAGGCCGCTGGAACCGCCCCCCCCCCCCCCCCCCCCCCCCGCTTCCCTGGAACCGGCAAGAGGAAAGACCCACCGGAAGTTAAAATTGGAATCTGTGGGTCTTGCGATGGAATTCAGGACTGGGTAGTCACACCAGACCCATTCGCACTGAGATCGAACAGAGCCCCAATCCAGGATATTGCCAATCCCCTTATCAGCGCACTGGCCAACACGCTCCAAAAAGAGGAGCCAGTACGCATTCAGTTCGGCAGCTCGCGCATTCACGTGAGTTCGGATTGGGCCATTCGAATGCTGGTATGATGGTATTGTGCGAAATAACGTGAATTCGAACCGCCCAGTGCAGAAGACCCCCAGTTCCAGACTCATCTGATAAGGGCTCTAGACTCCCAGACTTCTGCTACTCCAGAGAACAGGACCCAGAACAATGGATGCACACTACAGGAAAAGAGATTCCAATGTGAAGTCAAAGGCTTTCATGGTTGGCATCCATAGTTTTTTGTGGGTTTTTCAGGCTGTGTGGCCATATTCTACAAGATTTTCTTCCTGACATTTTGCCAGCATCTGTGGCTGGCATCTTCAGAGAAGGTGCCAGCCACAGATGCTAGCGAAACGTCAGGAAGAAAATCTTCTCGAACATGGCCACATAGCCCGAAAAATCCACAAAAAACTAAAGAGATTCCACTTCAGAATTAGGAGGAACTTGCTGACAGTAATAGTGACAAAGTAATTGTGCCAATTAGTGGGAAATAATAGTGCCAAATTCTGCTTTGGTCAGGCCTCCTGATAGTAAGAGTTGTTCGACAGTGGGACATATTCCCTCAGAGAGTGGTGGAGTTTCCTTCCTTGAAGGTTTTACTTTTCCTGGCATTATTGTATTTTCTGATGATTTATGCCTTCTCATTTTGTGGCCAAAGTATGAAAGCCTCAATTTGATCATCTTGGGCCTGTTACAGACTGCCAAAATAAAGCTGCTTCGGGTCTCTCTGGAGGTACAGTATGCTGTTTAAATGATGCATGCATCAGAAGAATCCGGAAGCTGCACCAAAGCTGTACTCCAGTACTTAGGAATGTAGTGTGGCTTTGGCGCGACTTCCGGACTCTTAGGACCCATGCATCATTTAAAATAGCATACCTCCAACGAGGCCCGAAGCAGCTTTATTTTGGCAGTCTGTAATAGGCCTTGGCTTCCAAGAGAGATTTCGGGCTTGATCTATTCAAGGACTCATCTGTTTGTCTTTTTGGCTATCTACAGTATCCTCAGTACTCCTCTTCAGCACCACATATTGAATGTTTGATTTTCTTCTTATCCACTTTTTTCACTGTCCGGCTCTCACATCCATACATGGTGACAGGGAATACAATGGCTTGGATGATTCTAATTTGAGTGCTCTGCTTTATATATTTACTGTTTAGGATGTTCTCTAGTTCTTTCATAGATGCCCTTCCCATTCCTAGTTTTCTGATTTCTTGCCTGCAGTCACCATTCCAATCAAAAGTACAGGAACTCTTTAACTATTTTGATTTCCTCATTGTCTAGGTTGAATTTATGTATTTCTTCCATGGTCATTATTTTTGGGTTTTTTATGTTTAGTATTAAATCTGCCTTTGCACATTCTTCCTTTACCTTCTTTAGTAACTGTTCTAAAATCTGTGATGTTTTCCGCTAGTAATACAGTGTCATTTACATATCTCAGATTGTTGGTGTTTCTTTCTCCTATCTTCACTCCTTCTAAGTCTAAAACTGCTTTTCTTAGGATATTTTCAGCATACAAGTTGAACAAATAGAGTGGTACAATGCATCCTTGCCTGACCCCCTTGCCAACTGGAAACCATTCTGTTTCTCTGAATTCTGTTATAATAGTAGCCTCTTGCCCTAAGTGTGTGTGTGTAATCACTTTTGAAGAAAATATATATCAGTTTGCAGTCAACATTTTTAAAATAATCATGATAAAATATGTGTTGAAACAAGTATCTATTGCAACAACTATTTGCTTAAACAATGAACTAATTACTGATTGTCATGCTTAAAGTCCACAAATATGAAGGACATGCTCAGCCACAATAAACTAGATGTAAACTGTTCCTGCAAGTAGAGTCCCAGCCTCCATTCTTCATCTAAAAATGCATGGGTCTCTAGCAACATACCACATAAAGCCACCATCATTATATGATGATTTGAGTTTGAAGGAAGGTGTCCCTAGTTAGAAGAACAAACACGAATTGTAATTGATAGAAGAGGAGAATTTACTCTTCCTTAAATTTGCACACACACTTTTGTAGCCATATTAAATGCCAACCCCTATCAGTTGAGAGAACAAATCTGGTTTAAAACTTTTTAACTGCATTGGGTGGACTATCAATCTGAATAAGTAACTGATGTGATGAAACAAAGAGTACAGCTGCTTCAGTAACTTAGCCTATACACAGTGATATGAAATTCATTTCTCTATTGACAGGTACTCTTGTGCATTTCACACTGGACATGTATATTCTGCTGCACTGTGCCCACTGCTCATTTAATAAGACAGCACAAGCACAAGATATAACTTTACAGTGAAAAATCAATCAGAGTGTATGGAACACCAAACTGTTGGCTGTCACCATACAATGAAGAGAATGAAACAGACAAGGGAGTGCACAGAAAGAGAGGAAGAGGAGAATCTATTTGAAAACATATTTTAACCAGCCCTAATAGCGTAATGCAGAAATTCTCCAGAGGATTCTATAGGAGACACTAGTCTCTCCTGAATCAAGAACTGTTTTGTTCTAATATAATAGATGTAAATTAAAACAGAAAATCTATCATGTCTCTAATGTTGTCTGATAACTGAGTGTGTAGATATGTACAAGGAGAGGCACAGCAAGAAAAGGTGATATATGGCAAAGCTGGATAGAGGGTGAAAAGCGTGGCGAGACAAGCAGGAGAATGCCGCAGCCTGCTCTCGCTCCTTGGACCCAAGGGCAAGAAAGGAATAAATGTTGATTAGTGTTGATTTTGTCCAACGCATACTTCCCGAGTGACAGTTGGACTAAGCAGCTCTGATAGAGAACCATTAATCTTGGTCTGGTTTAAGTAGAGTATATTAATTTGTGTCATTTTTACTAAGTTGTATAGAGAAAGGCCTCTTACTACTTTGCATTTGACTCCTTTGGTGGTTTAGCTTCCTTTCTCCCCTCCCCCGTTTAAAACAGACACTATATTCAAATGACACAGCAGGAGGCCAAGAGACCAGGAGCCTCTCACTTGGATTAAGAAAATAAACTCCCAGGGTGTTGGCATAGCAACAACATTTCAGATGAACTGCTATATAGGCAATGATTAATAAATTAACATTTTTATACAGCTGTTCCATGAGTCCCCCCCCTTTCCTTCCTTGGATCACTAAAAGAGAAGACATGCTTGGAAACAATGTATGAGTGTTGGGGGGGGGGGAAGGCTTGATAGTATAGAAGGGCACACCTTTGTGGCTGTTTTTAGACCCTTCTGCTAAGAAGAGCTGCCTGAGTTTCAGGAAGCTGGGCTGCTTAATCACATTTAGTACAAAGCTTGTTGATGTGTTATATTGAAATCTATGCTTGAGTGCTAATATTTACATACTGTGGGATATCAAAATTATCCACGTTTAAATTTCACTAGTTACAGGAATTACAAGGAGAAATCCCTCCCACCAAAAGGTTTTTAATCGCAAATATTACTAGGGGAAAAAATAAAACATAATGTTGGGTGCAGCAGTTGAAAAACTGTGACAAAACAGTAAGAACACATAAAACAAAGAACTGAGAGATGGAAACAAAGTCACAGATTAGTACACTATATTCTTAGCCACAGACACACACTGACCTACAAGTCAAATTAGATTAAAGGATTCTAAAGTTGTAATGGGGAACTGGAGGTGGGATGAAAGCAAGTATCTGGCCTAATAACTAAACAAGAAGATTACCATAAAAACTAGACTGTGCACTAATTTCATCTGTCCCTATCAAAATAAAACATGGTGATCCACTTAGAAACAACTTGCAAAATGCCCAGCAAATTGAAGATTCACAGCACTGGTGGTGAAGTAAAATGTCTTCATCAGCATCACCATCTCAGAGGAAGATAACAAAATAAATTCTTACTTTGAATGACTATATTGTTCTGTACATGAGGCTGCCTTTAAGTGTTCAAAGACTTCAGTTGGCACAAAGAATTGCAACCAGACTGCCACTGGTGGCTGCTTACAGGGGCTGTACAATATAGATCCCATGGTGGGAGAATAGTGGGATATATATATTAAATAGTAAATAAACAAATAATACAGTTTTCAAGACACAACAGGTCCACTGGTAGACAGTCTGTTTCCTGACACTATTCAAAGGGATGGTTGTGACCTATAAACCTACTTGTCATCCCCTTTCTTCTCATGGCAAATTACAAGAGAAATCAGAAATACATGGCCCTGCAGATGTTGCTGGTCTCCAGTTCCCATCCCCTGTGACACCTGGCAATGTTGGGACCGATGGCAGTTGAAATCCACCAGCAGATGGAGGGTCAGTTTCTACAGCTCTCAACTACATGAAATGAACACTCTAAATCCTACTTGACTGAGTCACCAAGTTTAAAAATGGGACCTGTCAATTTTATAGAAGAGAGGAATATAAGGAATATAAGGAGCTATTAAGTAGGAGTATATCTGTTCACTCTGGACATTCTGATGATCAGGATTTCCATTTGGAGTAAGGTGACACATAGAAGTAGAAGGACAGAAATCATTCTGACAGTTTGGAGCTTCAGAGTCTATTCAAAGCAGTGTTAGTCCTCAGATAATGTGCATGAGACCTTGGAAAGTTCCACACATAGAATGGCTTCTGCCAAACAATAGAGGAAGTTGGGGACTCCCTCCTGAGGGGAACAGAATCAATAGTTTGTGGGCCTGACAAGATGTCTTGAGAGTTGACTGTCTTCCTGGGGCAAAGGTCTATGATGTACTAGAGAGGCTGATAATGCTCCTCAATCCCACTGACAAATACTCCTTCCTCTTGGTTCAGGTGGGAACCAATGATACTGCAAGCCATTTGTTATTGTTAACTGCCCTCAAGTCCTCATGGCAACCCTATGGGTGAGACATCTCCAAGACTTCCTGTCATCGACTGTTCTGCTTAAGAATTCTGGATTCATGCCTGTCACTTCTGTAATCGAGACTAGCCATCTGGCATACAGTTTTCCTTTCTTCCTGCCATCCTCAGCCTTTCTGATGACTCATAGAGACCCTATCTCTTCTTAAGAACCAGCCAGAACCCTAAGATCTCCAGGGAAACACTTTCTCTTGGTCCCACCACCATTCCAGGCTCACATGGTGAGGACATGAGAGAAACTCTTTTTGGTGCTCCTTCTGTTTCATCCTATGGGTGTTTTCTTCTTATGAAAATACCAAATATGCTTGTGGCATCTTAAAGACTAATGAATATATTAATTAATTGGATGTATTAGGTTCATGGAGGTTTGGGCTATAATAAACTTATTAGGTTTAAGGTGACACAAGATTCTTGGTTAATTTTGTTGTAAGCTATTCGTCTGCAAACTATTATCAGAGAGAGAGCGCACATTTGTGCATCACAATCCTATGCATGCTTATTTGAAAATTAAATCCTGTCTGTTCATTGTGATTTATTCCCAGACCAGTATGCATGCAGGACTGCACCCTTGAAGTAGAAACTTCTTTTCTCTCAGGATTATAAAGGTATAATTGAACACACATTTATCTGTTTATGTTTATATCCTGCCCTTCTGTCATTACTGAGGCCTTCAAAGCAGCTATGATCCATCATATAAACACAAAAATTAATTAAATAGCATAAAAATAGTAAACAAGAAATGATTTCTAGTTGACACTGTTAAGAGGTTATTGAAAGCCATAACAAAGCTATGCAAATGAAAGTCTATGTAAAAGAAAGTGTATGTTTGTTTTATTACTAAGATTGTCAAAATGGGCGGATTTCTATCCTTTTCACATTGTTATCCAATACTTCTTACTAGAAGTTTAAATCAGTATGCATGGTGCTGTTTCTATTTTATCCCCACCACAACCTCTGAAGCAGCCTAGGCTAAGACTGACCCAGAGCCATTCAGTTAACTTTATTGACAATTTAAACTTATATCATCTCAGCCCACATCCAGCAATCTAATGATAGTGTTTCTCTTGACTCAGCTGTTACAACCAGAGATACAAAGCTACAAACAATTCTATAGAACCATAACAATATACTGGTGTAGTTAAAGCATATTATGTGGACACAATTGGATTTGTGGTGTGCGTGCATCCCAAGTGAAGACTGCATCGTGCAAATACTGTGATTTTATGGATATCTGTATCTTAATAAAGTATCGGTTGCAGGTACATGCTTATCTTGGACAAACCAACCAGTTTAGAGGAAGACGCAAACCTTCCCTGCTTAGCCAAGGGACCACATGCTGCCTACACATAGCTATGCATATAACAACACCATGCTCAGACAGTTTCAGTATAAACAATGGATTTGTATGCATTTCAAAAAAAAAGATACTCTTCACTTGCTTATGGATGCTCTCTTATGTTTGAATGTTTCTAATAAAAAAAGATCTTGGAAAAAGAAACTCTTCCAACAAGTATTTTCAATCAAAATTGTTACATTTTAGAAAATAAAAGCAAAATAGCAACTGATTTTAGCACCTTTTACTTCTCTAAATATATCTGTGACTCTTCTGTTCTCCACTATTTTATTTTTAAGCTAAGTTTCTGTTGTGCAAGAAACTAGTTCTTCTTCAGTTGCTGTCTTAATCCATTGGCTTGCTTTACAGAGACCTGGCTGGGAGATGACAAGGCCCTCCCAGCTGGCTTTACTGTTTAGGAGCAGGTGAGGGAGAGTGGGCGAGGGGGAGAAGTTGCTCTGGTCCATAGATGTGCCATCACCTTGACTAGGAAACCTATCCGGAAGACTGACTACACTGAGTGTATTTACATGACTTTGAAGACTAGGGACAGTCTGGGGATTCTGTTGGTCTACCGTCCACCCCGTAGCCTAACAGACTCCCTGGCCAAGCTGACGCAGCTGGTCTTGGAACTGGTGTTGGTGTCTCCCAGGCTCCTTGTCCTGGGGGACCTCAACATCCCTTTTGAGGCCGGCTTATCAGATCTAACAGGCGCAGCTCGGGAGTTCATGGTTTCCATGACTACCATGGGCCTGTCCCAGATAGTTTCAGGTCCAACACATTGTGCCGGTAACACACTCGATGTGGTCTTTACTACGGATCAGGAATATCCGTGGGTGGAGGTAACTCAAACCACCGCCCTGTCATGGACGGATCATTACTTGGTCAAGGTGGGACTGAGGGCGACTATCCAAACCCCCCTTGGGGGTGGAGGACCTATTAAAATGGTCCGCCCTCGAAGGCTGATGGAACCCAAAAGGTTCCAGGAGGCCCTAGAGGGTTTTATGGTTGGGAAAGACGGCAATTCTGTCGAGGTCTTGGTTGATACCTGGGATAATGATCTTACCAGGGCTATAGACACTATCGCTCCCGAGCGTCCTTTCCGGCTCGCTTCTAATAGAAAACCCTGGTACACACAAGATCTTCGAATAATGAAGCAAGCTGAGCAACGAGTAGAGCGCCATTGGCGGAGACATCACCACTTATCTGACAAGACACGCCATGAGGCCTTTCTTCACTCTCATGGAGTGGCAATCGATGCAGCAAAGAATTCTTTCTATGCTGCTCGAATTGCATCAGCAGAGTCTCATCCAGCAGAGCTGTTCAGGGTGGTTAAAGAGTTGATCCAACATCCTCCCACCTTGAACCCACTTTTAGAACCCACTAAGGCCTGCTGTGACTTATTTAACAACTTTTTTGCGGATAAAATCTTTCAGATAAGGGCTGATCTCAATGCCAATATTACAACAGGAACTATGAGAGAGGAGTCCAGTGACTCCGTGGATAATGTTAGACTGGATCACTTTGCGCTTGTGAATACTGATGAAGTGGACAAGCTGCTTGGTAGTGTTAGGAAGACAACTTGCCCTCTAGATCCCTGCCCATCTTGGCTGACCGCTCAGGGAGGGGATGCAGTATTAACTTTACTTCAAATCATCATCAATGCATCCCTTAGGGAGGGGATATTTCCATCTAAACTTAAACAAGCAGTGGTAAAACCACTCTTGAAAAAACACTCCCTTGATCCTCTGATTAGAAACAACTAGAGGCCAGTCTCTTTATTACCATTCTTGGACAAGGTGATCGAGAGGGCAGTTGCCTTCCAACTCCAGGCGGTCTTGGATGAAGCCGAATATCTAGACCCATTTCAAACTGGCTTCAGGGCAAGTTACGGAGTTGAGACTGCCATGGTCGCCTTGGTCAATGGTCTCCGTCTGGGCATCAACAGGGGAAGTGTGACCCTGTTGGTGGTCTTGGACATCTCAGCGGCCTTCGATACCATTGTCCACGGTATCCTTCTGGAACGCCTGAGGGATTTAGGTATCGGGGGCACTGCGCTCCAGTGGCTCAGATCCTATCTCTCAGGCAGATTCCAGATGGTGATGCTGGGAGACAGTTGCTCCTCAAGGCGCCATTCTGTTTCCCATGCTGTTTAATATTTACATGAAGCTGCTGGGAGAGATCATCTGGAGGCACGGGGCACTGTGTTATCAGTACGCTGACGACACCCAACTCCACTTCTCTGTGTCCCCGACTGCTGCAGTGACCAAGGATGGCATCTCTCCTCTAAACGCTTGTCTTGAGTTGGTAATGGGCTGGATGAGGGAAAACAAGCTCAAGGTGAATCCAGAGAAAACGGAGATACTTGCGATAGGAACTCCTGGGCCGGGTGGGGAGATTTGCCAACCTGTCCTGGATGGGGTCACATGTCCCCTAAAGGATGAAGTTCGCAGTCTGGGAGTGCTCCTGGACTTGAGGCAGTGGCCAGGAGTGCTTGGTACCAACTCCAGTTGATACGCCAGCTGCGCCCCTACCTGGCTCGGAAAGACCTTGAAACAGTGGTGCTTGCACTGGTAACCTCTCGTTTAGATTTCTGTAATGCGCTCTACATGGGGCTACTTTTGTACCAAGTTCGGAAGCTTCAGTTAATCCAAAATGCAGCAGCCATATTGATCACAGGAACATCTAGATCGGATCATATCACACCAATATTCCATCCATCAACCTTTATTAGGCATCTCAATAGACAATATACAACAAACAATACAATACAAAATTAAACTAAAATAGTTACATGAATACTTTAAAAATTTAAAATTTTTCGTCCTTAAAATCATCTAACACTAAACTCTAACCATTATTTAATTTGTGCCAGATTTTTGTTGCCGCCATTAGAAAATTGGCCATCAATCATGTAATCTGTACATTACAATCCTCCAATAAATGTACTAGAGTTATATCCGTTAAACAGTAGTTCATTTCCGATAGTTTCTTTAGCAATTTCGCTCTCGGTTTTTGATACAGCGGGCAAAGAAATATAATATGTTGGAGAGTATCTGGAGATAGTTCACATAAACATATTCGATTTGCAAAAGGGATCCTCAAATATCTACCCCTGGTGACACAGGAAGGGTGAATATTCAACTTTGCGAAGAGGAAAGCTTTCCTCGAAGCCTGAAGGGACAATGATTGAAAGTACTTTGGCATCTCGCCACAATAGGGGGGAATGCCAAATACAGAAGGGGAGCACACTCTGGGAGGAGTGGAATAAGTCATCATGTAGTCCCAACTCAATAAACAATCCTTAATTGTCTTAAAACACTCCTCCTCTGTTAGGAGGAGTAGAGAGTCCAGACTTAGGCCCTTTAATTTTAATTTATCTTCATATATTTTTGACCAGCTAGTATAATAATTATCAGATAAAAGAAACCAAATTAGACTAGATCTATTTGGTCTATAATGGATTTTAAGCCAAAATTTATACGCCATCAACCAAGCGAGTGTATCCAGACCAAGCTCAGCATATAATGTTAGGTGATGAACACATGGTGGGATAGATAACAATTTCCTGCAGAGTTGTGTTTGTAGACTTTCAACCTCCTTGTTAAAAGCTGTTACCCAAACAGATATACTATATAGTATTTGTGGTCTTATTTTGGTTTTATAAATTTTCATAGCTGCAAGGAAATCTTGGTTTCCCTTCTTATAATAAAAGGATTGTAAAGTCGCCAGAGATCTTTTTCCAGATTGAACAACCTTTTCTCTCTGCTTTGCCCAAAGACCATTATAATGGAAAAGAACTCCCAAATATGTATACATTTTTACCTGCTCTATAATTTGGTTATTCACCTTCCATTTCCTTGGAGTGAATCCTTTTGAAAATACCAAAACCTTTGATTTAGTAACATTTATCTGTAGGTGGAACTTAACACAATACTCACTAAATCTATTCAGGGCTCTCGATAAGCCCACTTGAGTCAACGAAAGTAATACAGTGTCATCGGCATATTGCAACACAAAAAGTGGGCGATTTCCTAGCATAGGAGGATGGGTGTCGACCGTTGACATGAAAGTTGGGAGATATGCCACAAATAAATTAAATAAATGTGGGGCTAGAACACAGCCTTGTCTTACACCTATTCCTGAGTAGATTGGGTCAGTTAGATGTCCTCTTTCAGTAAATTTCACTCTACAGAAATTGTTAGTATGAATTTGGCTCAACAAGAACAAGAGTCTTGAATCTATGTTTAACCTATTCAATTTGCTCCAAAGTGTAGGTCGATGAATAAGATCAAAAGCTGCTTTTAAATCAATATTTAAATCATTACACTGGCTACCAATTAGCTTCCGGGCGCAATACAAAGTGTTGGTTGTTACCTTTAAAGCCCTACATGGCTCAGGCCCGAGTTACTTAAGGGAACGCCTCTCCCTACACAATCTGCCCCGCACACTCAAAACTTCAGGGAAAAATTTGCTGGAACACAAAAAAACCAGATTGGTAACTACTTCCCAAAAAGCATTTACAGCTGCAGTCCCAAAATTATGGAACAGCTTACCGGAAGAGATCCGCCTAATTACATCATTAGATGCCTTTAAGAAGGCATTAAAGACGGATCTCTTCCAGCGAGCGTACCCATCCGACCTGGTCTGATAATATGGAAAAACAGATGCTCCAGATGCACTGTTTCCCATACTGCGACACCCTGGCTGACTGGCACTGTTGATATTGATGTTGATATTGTATTTATTATGTAAGGTTGTTATATAACGCTGTTTTAAATTTGCTGTTTTAAACTGTCGTGTATCTTGTAGTTATGATATTGATGTGATCCTGCCTCGATCCGCAGGGAGAAGCGGGAAATAGAAAAATAAAAATTATTATTATTATTATTGTATGTGCTCAAGTTGCTGAAGCTAGAGGTATGTGTTAGAGCATATCAATTTGAATTAAATTTTGTTGTTTTGTTGTTGTTGTTTTTTTGAAATTATGAACTAAAGAGTTAAATATCACAATTTCTTTTCTCCCTGAAACATGTTTATTAGGTATGATGGGAAGTGATGTACAAAGACAATATGGTAAACTTCTGTTCTATTTACTTACTTGTGCTAGAATTAACTATGCTACCTATTGGAAATCAAATCAAATACCATCTATGGATAAATGGCTAATGAAGGTTCTGATGATGGCGGAAATGGACAGAATGCCATGTTGGTTAAAGGAGAAAAATGAAGAATCCATAAAGAAAGACTGGAAACTCTTCTACGACTTCCTGAATAGGAGATGGAACAATAACATTTTACTTTAATTAATCTATGGCCATTCAGCATGGAATGTTATGAAAGATGTTGAGAAAGGGACAAATGTACTGTTTATAAGCAACCCGTTTTTCTCACTTTCCTGAAAAGAAGTACTGTTGATTATAGAAGGATCTATTTGTAAGGGGAAAAGGGGAAATGCAGGGAATATTTAGTAACTTTAGGATTGACTTAATGCTATGAATAGGAAAGAACTAAGATTTGCTCATAAGATCGAAAATACAGTTTCTAGTTTTTGAAAAATAACTATAATATGGACAAAAATAGAAACTACATTAACTGTGTAAAGGCATAAATTCGAAAACAGAATAAGATTAAACAATATTATGATAACATTTAAGGTAGAGATCTGATCAGTCGGAAGTGATATGTATGTTATATGTAATTTTAGTTATGTCAGGGGTAGAGGGAATTGTCGTTTTTGTGTTAAATGTCAAATGTTCCTTTATGGTGTAATGTTGTCATGTGTATGATGGTTTGGTGTTTGTAAAGAAATGAAAAAAAAATTAAATAAAAAAATGAATTAAATTTTGGAGTGTGTGTGGAATTCACTTTGACACCAAACTGACCTCTTAGGAGCACCGCCATTTCTCCAAAGAAGAGATGTCATGTAGGTACCCAGCCAGGAACACCTGTTCCCCTTGCGAAGAGGATAAAGGCTGGGTGCCTGCTGGGACTCAGGAGAGACAGCACAAAGTGAGGGAAGAGGAGAGAAGAACAGGTCACCCCACTACCCCAGGAAAGAGATGTGTAGTACCTCCTGCTGCTGTGTGGACTTGCTGCTTGCCAGGAACACCTTGCGAAGGGGATAAAGGTTCGGTGCCCACCACATTGAAAGACAACACGGGAAAATTATGTACAGTGGTCCCCCGGGTTACGAAATTAATTCGTTCCGCTGCCCTTTTCGTAACCCGGAAGACTTTCGCAAGCCGAATTGCCATAGGCGCTAATGGGGAAAAGCCGCGATTTGGTGTGAAATCGCGCCGAAAAGCACCAAAAGTTTTTTCGTAACCCGAAAAAACTTTCGTAACGCGGAACAGTTTTTTTAAATAATTTTTTTTCGTAACCCGGGAATTTCGTAAGGCGACGCATTCGTATCCCGGGGTACCACTGTACTACATAATGTAGAAAATTATGTACTAGGCTGCTAGAATAATGTTGGCTAAAAAATGGAAAGAAGCTGAAATTCCACAGATAAGCAAATGGAAGGAGAAATTAACAGAATATATGGTCGACGACAAACTAACGATGCTATTAAGAGAGGTCCCCAAAGAAAAATTTGACAAGGATTGGGTCCCAGTAAAGGATTATTTAGCCCAAACTGATTAAGAAGGACTAATAGTCATCACAGACCTAAAGGCTCTAAAAGAGGGCTCCCCAAAAAAGGGAGAAAGAGAAAACAGAACAGATTGTGCAAAGTTATATTTATAGTTTTTTTGGTATTTACCTTTTTTCTGTGATGTATTGGGAAAGTGTTAGCCCAGACGGAAGAAGATTGAGGAACACATCAAAGTTACATACAAAGTGAAATTAGAAAGCTTAAGGAGAGCTGAGAAGGAAGAAATTAATATTTAGAGTTCTTGATTAAACTATAAAAAAAGGTATTTGTTTTAAAATGATAGAAATTGAGAGGACAAGCAAGGGAAGGTACTACTACTTTTGGGTTTTTTTATTGTTAAAGTAGGTGTTTGGGTGTTTGTGTTATGTCTTGTCTTTTTATTTTCTGTTTCTGTAATGTTTTGTTTTGTTCTGCGTGTTTTTTTGTCTAAAAGTCATAAAAACTAACTAAAAAAAAAAAAATACAGCCTGGCTTCATGTCAGACTGAACTCTGATTTTAGCTCCCTTGGCCATTTTTCCTCCACCTTTCGGCAGCCATATCCTTTCATCATCTACATCTGGTTCCTGGAGAAGCCTTCAGAAGTAAGTATCTCCCGTAGATTTGCCTCTCTCAATTCTCTCCCAAATTTCCTTCCTTTACTTTCATTGAGAATTGCGTGATACATGTGCCCTTTTCAGTGTGTTTGTGTTCCTTTTTTAATAAATATTTGGACTTAATTGGAGCAGTCTGTCTCAGCATCGTCTCTCAAGGGATTCTTGTGGACCTCTCGTATACACCACAGAACACGGTCTCACGAGGGTGTTGTTAGGACCCTCCCTCTCAGCAATTTGAGCTAAATTCAGAAATTCCCCTAATAAGATCCTTCCTAACATATGTTCAATATTCTTCCCAAAGTTGCTTCATTTCTAAATGAATGTTCAACTGTTCACAAATTCCACATTCAGATGTATGAAGTCTATAAACACCATTGTTGCTGGTGATCGAGTAGTTTCAGAATTGCTGTCTGTTGATTTTTTTACCACATGTATATCCATGTCTAGAAGTGCTCTGGAATGAAAATGCCCAAAACAACATAAAGCTACAAAGGACATTTTTTTCCAAATTTCCACAGCATCCAGGATCAAAAGGGCACATATAACAGAAGACCAATTGTCTTCATTTCACAAGGTGGACACAGAGGTAGAAGTAAAGCAAAAACCATAATACTGGGACTGAAAGATGCTCTTTTGAAGAAATTCAACCATAAAAGTGTATCTTTTCCATCTCCCATTCTCCAATCTCAGACTTTTCAATTAAGTGAATGCAAGGACAAATGGATCCATAGCCTTCAGCTTTAAGTTATAAGTGCTTCTGAAACCTCTGTCAAAGCATTTAGCAGTGCAAGATTTAAGATGCCAAATTATTTTTTTCTTCAACAAGCACCAAAATCTAGATTCTGAAGGAGGTTAAAAGCAAAGTCTTTAATTAATATTAAATTTATTTGACTCGTTGCCACTGAAAGCATAATAAAATTGAAAAATCGGTTATTTTTATGGTCACTGTGCTTTGCTTTGATCTTTGATCATGGTATAAAATCAGAGAGTGCAATGATTCTTCTGCTTTACTGTTCTTGTTTAATGCTGGGAATGGATATAGAGAGTTCTTGAAAATCTGAAAGAAGACATGGTCACAAACTCAGTAGTTGCAGACAGCTACAGTCAACAAGAAGTAAAAGAACAACAAACATGCAATATATACATTTGACAGAACTATATGGTAGACTGTTTCTAGATACCATTTCAGATTACAGGTAGTATATTGTCCCATTTTACAAAAATGTAATAAATCAACCCAAAGCAAAGGTAGGAACCTCAATGTGTCCAGGGGACATCATCTCCACAGCACCAAATTTTATGGCAAGCAAGAAAACTACTGCAAATGATGCAGCTAATCATTCACATTTTGTGGTAAACTGCCAAATCCCTTTAAAACTACCATTACTTCTTTAATCCAAAGGGATTTTCTGGCTTGATATTAGACCAACATCACTTGATCCTGTAGTCAAAAGATAAACATGAATTTCTAAAACTCAATCCCATTTTTTATCTACTATAGACATAAACAGCCAAACAGGTGTAAAGGTCTGAGTGTTGGGCTAAGCCCAGAGTTCAAATTCCCACTCAGCCATGGAACTCACTGGAAGACTCCGGGGATATCATACTCTCTCAGCCTCTGAAGAATTAAATGGCCCTTTGAACAAATAGTACCCACAAAACATTCTGATAGATTCTGTTTATGGTCATCATAAATCAGAAATTACTTTAAGATATACACCAACAACAACAACTGGAGACACAAATGGAGAAGACTAATTAATAGGACTTTAATTAGATGAGGGCATCTCAGTCTTGGGATACTTAAGTAATGAAACTTTCCTGAGCTCTGTGGAACACATGTGCTAGTCTTAGTCCAATTACTTGACTTGGACTTTACTTGGCAAAAAAAGCATACACTAACTTGAGATTTGTATATTTTTAGTGACTGACTTGCTGGTGCTGTACACGTGAGCAGTGGGCAAGACCTACCCCTCAATTCTGGGGCACATTTTTCAGAAGTGAACAACAAATGTGCTAGACAATGGTATTAAGACGGAAGGAGCCTTCTAAAGCTTTTGAAAAGCTTTATATGACTCCCCTGATGTGCTGCGGGGACAGGCTGCCATGCAGACCTCAATACCTGCCCCAAGCCCATTGCCTAACACACTTGCTGTTCCCTCTGAGAAATGCACCCTGCCTCTGATTTTTTAAGTTAAAAGTTGGCTCCCAAACTTGAGACCTGGTTTGAGACTTGCTGTCATGGCCAGCCACGACCAGCTCTCGGAGGAGGAGGAGGAGGATGAGCCTCCTCCAGAGCAAGGGCTGATTGAGGCAATGCCAGGTGCTGATCCTGCTTTGCCAGGTCCTAGCTGTGCTATTCCAGCCCCAGAGGAGGAGGTTCAACCAGGTCCTAGTGCTGAAGAGAGGCCTCCTATGGTACCACAGCCTAGTGGTGACTCTGGAGACGAAGCTTGCCTGCGGGTGCCTTCTTACCAAGAGAGAAGGGCAGAGAGTGCTTGCAGGCGCAGATCAAAGAGGATTGCCGAGAGGCAATTAGCCAACCAGCCTCAGGTGGCACGAGGGAGAGTTTCCCTTACTTAAGTGGGAGAGAGACTGTTGCTGGTTGCTAGAGTTTATTGCATGATCCCTTGGCGTGATTGCTGCTGGCACTAGCTCCTCGCATCTTGATTCCTTGTTACTTTGACCTCGGACCGGACCTTCGTTATCTCCTGGCTGTTTTGACCTCGGACTGTTTGACCACGCTGTTTCCCAGTATCCTGACTTTGGCTTGACTCTTGGAACGTTCGGATTTCTGGAATCCTGACCTCGGTTTGTATTCTTGAGACTGCTCTCAGTTTGCTTCCTTGCAAAGTCTGCTTTACTTTCACTGGGCTGGAGGTACTGTTATCAGCACTTGTCAGTGTTTGCTGGCAGCATTCCCAGACAGTTGCCTTGAAAGTAACTTGCCAGGACTTGAGACTGGATTTAAGATTCAAAGGTAGAGACTTGAGACTTGGACTAAAACATTTGGATACATCACTGACAAGAAGCCCTGATTGTTCAAGGTTTCTGATTGCTTAACTAAAAGCAATTTCTTCTTCAGACCTTTCACACAACACTGGGATAAGAATATGTCAACCAATTACAAATCCACCTAACAGCTGCATTGTCTAGCCCACATTTTTATTAACTTGTTTGCAAGAATATAATGGAGGACCTTGTCAAAGGCCTTACTGAAATCAAGATATGCATCTCTACAGCATTCCCTTCATCTACGCATCTGATAATTTTGTTTTTTTAAATTATCAAAAAAGGAGATCAGATTACTCTAGCATGACTTGTTTCTCAGAAAGCCATGTTGACAAAGTGTTTACACTGTACACAAAGACTAATTCTGATGTAGATTGTTGTAACTGTGGAATAAAAACTGAAAACCATTAGCCTATGTATGTATATGCAAAGTATCTATCAGAGGTTATGGCATAATGCACAGTTCTGTGAAAGTGAATTCAACAGAAATAGTTATAGTCAGAATTTGTGTATCAAAAGAAAAAAAAGGTAAACTGATTGGCATGTTTATATGGCATCTGTATGTAGTCATGCATGCACATACACATACAAATGTACATACATTATTCATATCGCTCCCTCATTTTCTCCAGTTCCTGTCAACCAATTTTTCAGCAAATGTTTATCTGAGGCCGTATACAACCAGATTTGTCAAGCCCCCTCTTAACTACTTGTTGTCACAGTCCATTACCAAATTGCATATAGTTATATATTCCACTAATTAGGCTTCTAAAATATCATTAACATGTCTCTTGATCATTAGCATAACGTATGAGGCATCCTCATTAGGCACGATTCAAGTTTGTTAACGTGATAATGAAAGGCACAGGGCTGGCATTATGGGAGCTGTGCTGATAGGAGGCTGGGAACATCAAAAGCAATGAACCTAAACTAAAATATGTGGTAGGGGGAATAAAACAAGAAGTCTCAAAAAAGAAACAGAGATGGAGCTAGTGGCTTCTCGATTGGAGTTATATTCCAGTTTTGGGAAGCAGAGGTCAGTGGGAAAATGCACAGAAAGAACAAAGAGCTTTGTTCTACTTCAACTGTAATTTGGGCCAGACAAATGTCGATTTTCACCTGTTACCTGTACAAGGCATGAAGCATGAGGAAGTAATAACATATCAAATAATGCTAAAATAAATGAAATGTTCCTATATCTCTAGCATTATTGTTCGTATATCCCACTCGGGTGGGGTGAAGCTGTACTTTTGATTGCAAAACCTACAAACATACATTTGTGGATTAAAATATCTCAGGAACAGTAAACAAAGACTTGTACAATTTATAAATCTTTCACAGCATTATGTTCAAAGGTACCTTTAGAGCAGCGATTCCCAACCTTTGTTGGGCCGCAACCCCCCTTGCTGCTGAAAGTCCTGCCTGGCGGCCCCCGATTACTTGCAATACCAGGAAGGGGCGGGACTTCCAGCCGCTTACAAGCCCCAGCGGCCTTTGTGGTCAGAAGTCCCACCCCTTCCCGGTCTCCCAAACAATCAGGGAGGCCACCGGCTGGAAGAAGGGGCATGACTTCTGGCCACAAAGGCTGCTGGAAGCTCCACCACTTCCTCCTCTTCCTCACCCCTCCTCCTCCTCCTCCAGTGCTAGCCAGGCCTCCTCTGGCCTGCTGCTGCTGCCACCATAATGCAGGGATTCCACTGCCGTTGCAATAGCAGTGGTGGTGGCAGCAGCACGGTGGCGGCGGTGGCAGAGGTCGCGTGGAGGAGCAAGAGGAGGAGGCAGCAGCAGCAGCCCTGTGTGATGGCAGCGGCAGCTGCAAGGAGGAGGAGGCAGCTCCAGCCCCATGCAACGGCAGTAGTGGCAGTGGCCACCATGTGGAGGAGCAGGAGGCAGCAGCGGTGGCAGGCCAGAGGAGTCCTGGACATTTGGAGGAAAAGGAGGGGCGAGTCTCAACCTGGTGACCCTGAGAAAGGGTCAATTAACCCTCGAAGAGGACGTGACCCCCAGGTTGGGAACCCCTGCTTTAGAGAGTCTTTAGAGGTCATGTGGGCCAAAACTAACAAAATGAACTTGGGGCTCATTCCCATTGACAGAATAACACAGGCTATGATTCAAATCAGCTCCATGTTTGTTACCAATTTCAAAAGATCCCTCGTTCTCACTATAAAAGGGGAATTTTTTTGCCACTTGAATAGGTTTTCTTTTTTTTCCATCCCCATTTGCACTGCTTCAAGCCGGGGATGGGGGAAGCTGGGGATGGAGCACAAGCTGGCGGGGGAGAGAGCCAAGGCCGGGGATAGCGAGCAGGCACTGGGTAAGCCAAGCGGGAAAGGAAGGACTAGGGGAACAGAGGAGAAGAAGGATGAAGGGAAGCACAATGGTTTACACACACACACACACACACACACACACACACAGAATTTTCGATTGATTGATTTTGCAACTACTTGCCTTGCAAGTAGTTACAAAATCAAACAATTGCATATTCTATCAATCCCATATTCTATCAGTTTAATTTTTTAAAAAAACACAAGTACACAGGCAGTGCTACAAGGGGAGGAAACGGTGGATCTGTCAAAACATTACACCTCTGCCATTTGTCCCTCCCCGCAGAAAGAATCAATTCTGATCTGGCATTCCTACTGTCAGGAATCACATCAGAGCCGATTCTTCGCAAAAGAAGCTCAAAATAACTGCTACCAAAAAACCTGTGCTTTTGCATTTGCTCCACCTTACTTCCCCTGGAATCAATCAAATGAGGATCAGGGTCATTTTCCAGTGGGAACTAAGGGCATATAGCTTGAATCAGGATTCAGAGCTTTTCGTAGTGGGAACGACCCCTTGGAGGAATGTAAGGTACTACATTCACAGAGAAAAAATGAAATGCACAGATATCGGATTGGGGACATCTAGCTTGACAATAGTACATGTGAAAAGGATCTAGAAGTCCTAGTATACCCCAAATTGAACATGAGTCAATACTGTGATATTGAAGCTAAAAAACCCAATGCAATTCCAGACTGTATCAACAGAAGTATAGCTGCTAGACTGAGGGAAGTAATAGTACCACTCTGTTCTGCTTTGGTCAGGCCTCTCCTGGAATAGAATCACAGAATCACAGAGTTGGAAGAGACCACAAAGGCCATCCAGTCCAACCCCTTGACAAAACTACAAATCTGAGATTCCATAGCATTGAGCCATAGTAGTTAAAGCAATGTCAAACTGCATTAATTCTGCCATGCAGATTAGACTTATGAGAGGGGAAGAGCTACTGTATTTAGGTTCAGTTCATAGTCCTTCAGCCAGGGCTGAGAGAACTTTTGCTTTAGAAGTGCTGCCACTCAATGAATGTCAAGAGTACATCACTAGTTGGTCTGTCAGCATAAAGCTACCTATGAGCAATCCTCATCCTCCCCACCCTCATCCCATCATTTTAACCACTATTCCAGCATCCACACTGAATGTGACTTTTATTCTAGGTGCAAATCATAGCTTAAACAGCTTCAGTGTGCCATATGGCCTCTTTCCCATTTTGATTCCCAAGATCCTTGTAAGATATTCCTTTGTCTCCCACATTAATACCATCATTCCCATTCTCGTGCTAACTACACCATGGGTTCTGGCAAATCCAGCGCATCATATTTTAAAAAATAGTTGAAAAGACCAGGGCCTGGTATGTCACTGTTATGATCAGAAAGATGGGGCTGTATGCGTTAGCTAGCACAAGCTTGAAAAGCCAACATTGGGAGGTTGGCCCTGTGGGGTCTTTCTACCACTAGTTTTTTCTTTTGCTAAATATTGTCTATTTTAAGAAAGCAGAAGGGGTAGACAAAAGGGGACAAAGCTTATCACCAAGTGCTATCAACTGTCAGAAAAAGAAGTTATTAAATGGAAAGAGTAAACAGTAAGTAAATTCTCCACAGGTACTGTGGAGAAATAATAGATACAATAAAATGAATGAATATAGAATCTGGGAAAAGAGATGAAATTATAACACAGTGATAAGTTTATTTTTAATGGGAGATAAAATGAAAACCACAAGGGAAGGGGTAAAAATTTGCAGACAATCAGCAATAGACTGCCTCCAACATTATTAAACTATAAAAGGCCCTCTTGGTTGCTCTCTGTCTCCTTCAAATAGGCTTTCAATAGCAAATAGATGTGATGGCTGATTAACAAAACACAGGGTATAAAATGGCATTCGTCACTTGTATGCTGTAGATGCAAGACTTTTTTGACAGAGCTGGGTCCCTCCACATACTACCCTTGTACCAAGTCCGGAAGCTTCAGTTAGTACAAAATATGGCAGCCAGATTGGTCACTGGTGTGTCCAGGTTTGACCATATAACACCTATCTTGAAAGATCTTCACTGGCTGCTCATTCGCTTCCGAGCACAATACAAGGTGTTGGTTATCACCTATAAAGCCCTACATGGCTTGGGCCCGAGTTACTTGAGGGACCGCATCTCCCCATATGATCCGCCCCTCACACTCAGAACATCTGGGAAGAACTTACTAGTAATTCCACCTTCCAAATATGTTGCCACATCCCAGATGGCCTTTTCAGTGGTGACCCCACAGATGTGGAATGATCTACCCGAGGAGCTCCGTCTGACAACCCCCCCTAGAAACATTCAAAAAGAGGCTTAAAACTCTTCTTTTTTCTCAAGCCTTCCCCCTGAAGAATGAAGTTATCTACCCTGTTGTCATCGATTCCCTGCTTACCCTTGAAGGCAAATTATTGTGCTTAGAATTCTGTAATTGTATGATTTTATTATGGGATTTTATCCTTTTATGAAATGTCTGTATGGTTTTAATTGTCTGTACACTGCTTTGATCTGTGGAAAAGTGGTATATAAATAAAATGTATTATTATTATTATTATTAAAAATTAAAGGGGAGGGAAACAACAAGGATGTTATGGTGGGAGTCTACTACAGACCTACAAGTCAGACTGAGGAATTGGATGATGCCTTTCTAGAAGAGATAACAACACATTCAGAAAGGAGAGATGTTGTAGTGATGGGCGACTTCAACTATCCTGATATTTGCTGGAAGTCAAATTCAGCAAAATCCTCAAAGTCCAGCAAATTCCTCACTTGCCTGGTAGACAATTTCATTGTCCAAAAGGTGGAAGAGGCAACAAGGGGATCAGCTATTTTAGATCTCATCCTAACCAACAAGGATGACTTGGTTAATGGGGTGCAAGTGGTGGGATCATTAGGTGGAAGTGACCATGTTCTCCTGGAGTTTGTAATACAGTGGAAAGGAGAAGTCAGGCATAGTCAGACACACATTCTAGACTTTAGGAGAGTGAATTTCAGTAGAGAAGTATTGAGGGTGATCTCGTGGTCAGAAATACTAAAAGATAAAGGAGTTCAGGACGGATGGGACTTTCTCAAAAGGGAGATACTGAAGGCACAATTTCAAACAGTTCCAGTGAGAAAGAAAAATGGGAGGTGTCTCAAGAAACCAGGATGGATGACTAAAGAACTTTCAACTGAGCTAAGTTTTAAACCAGGGGTCAGCAAACTGCGGCCCTCAGGCTGGATCCAGCCCGGCGAGGCCTTGGGACTGGCCCCAGCCCGGTCCTGCCGCCGACTGGAGGTCTGGTGGAGGAAAGGCCACGATGGAGGCCAGGACCTGGCAGGCCGCTGTCCTGGGCTCCCTCGCGGCCTTTTCTCCGCCAGACCTCTCTCTCCGGAGGGAGGTCTGGCGGAGGAAGGGCCGCGATGGAGGCCAGGACCTGGCAGGCCGCCATCCTGGGCTCCCTCGCGGCCTTTCCTCCGCCAGACCTCTCTCTCTGGAGGGAAGAGAGAGGAAGAAGAGGAAAAGAGGAAAGTGGAGGAAGAGGAACGAGAAGAAGAGGGAGAAGGAAGAAAGGGAGGAAAAGGAAGGAGGAAGAGGAGGAGTAAGAATAGGAAAGAGATGGAAGAAGGGGGAAGGAGGGGAGGAAAAAAGGAAGAAGAGGAGGAAAAGGGGGAAGGAAGAAGAAGGGGAGAAAGGAAGAGAAGGAAGAAAAGGAGGAAAAGGAAGGAGGAGGATGAAGGACTAGGAGGGAGGAAGAATAATAGGAAAGAAGGTGGAAGGAGGGAAGGAAGAGGAAGCAAGAAGAGGAGGAAAAAGGGGAAAGGGAGACGGAAGAGGGAGGAGAAGAAGAGGAAAGGGGAGGAAGGAAGAGAAAGAGAGATGAAGGAAGCAGAGAAGGAAGAAGGGGAGGAAGAGGAAAGAGGAAAACAGAGAGGAAGAGGAGGAAGAAGGAAGAGAGAGGAGAAAGAGAGAGGAGGAGGAAAAAGAAGGAAGACAACTCCTGAGGCTGTGAATGGTTTTGTGGGAACTGCGTTTTGAAAGGCGTTTCATGAGGAGAGTACGAAGTAGTGCTTATTTTTTATTTATTTATTTAATTTTTTTTTAAAAAAATTAATTATTTATTTTTTGGTTTCGGCCCCCAATTCTCTGAGGGACAGCAACCCAGCACCCGGCTCAAAAAGGCTGCCTACCCCTGTTTTAAATGGAGCATGTATAAGAAATGGAAAAAGGGGGAAAGCACGCAAAAGGAATTCAAAGAAATAGCAGGCATGTGTAGGGGTAAAGTCAGAAAAGCTAAAGCGCAGAATGAACTCAGGCTTGCTAGAGAGGTTAAGAACAACAAAAAGGGCTTTTTTGGATATGTCCGCAGCAAAAGGAAGAAGAAGGAAATGGTAGGGCCACTGCGTCGAGAAGATGGCAAAATGTTAACAGGGGACAGAGAAAAGGCAGAATTACTCAATACCTTCTTTGTCTCAGTCTTCTCAGAAAAGGAAAAGGGAGCTCAACCTGAGGATAATGGAGCAGAGGACAGAACAGGGGAATTTCAGCACAGAATAAGTAAAGAGATAGTACAGGAATATCTTGTTAATCTAAATGAATTTAAGTCTCCAGGACCAGATGAACTCCACCCAAGGGTATTAAAAGAGCTGGCAAATGTAATATCGGAGTCATTGGCAATAATCTTTGAAAACTCCTGGAAAATAGGAGAAATCCCAGCAGACTGGAGGAGGGCAAATGTTGTCCACATCTTCAAAAAGAGGAAAAAAGAGGAACCCAACAATTATCGTCCAGTTAGTCTGACATCTATACCAGGAAAGATTCTAGAGCAGATAATTAAACAAAGGGTCTGTGAACAACTAGATGGCAATTCCATAATCACAAAAAGTCAACATGGGTTTCAGAGAAACAAGTCATGCCAGACAAATCTAATCTCTTTCTTTGATAAAATTACTAGCTTGATAGATGAAGGGAATGCTGTGGATATAGTATATCTTGATTTCAGTAAGGCCTTTGACAAGGTTTCCCATGACATTCTTGCAAACAAGCTTGTAAAATGTGGACTAGACAAGGTACAGTAATTCAAAACATGGCAGCCAGGCTTGTGTCAGGAACATCTAGAAGGGACCATATCACTCCAGTTTTGAGGTCCCTCCACTGGCTGCCTATTGGTTTCCGGGCCCAGTACAAGGTGTTGGTCATTACCGTTAAAGCCCTAAATGGCTTGGGTCCAAGCTATCTCAGAGACCGCCTCTTTCCATACAATCCTCCTCGCGCTCTCCGGTCCTCTGGGAGGAACTGGTTGCAGCCTCAAAAATCGAGGTTTGTGGAGACCTCCCGGAGGGCTTTTTCTGCTGTCGCCCCCAGGCTCTGGAACGACCTGCCGAACGAGATCCGTCAATTAACATCTTTGGACAGCTTCAAAAAGGCTGTCAAGACGGATCTCTTCAGGCAGGCCTTCCCAGACTGAAATATCCTGGCTTCAGGATCTCAGGATCTCCCCCTCCTCAGTAATGTCTCCAAAGCCCCCTTTTCTTTTCTTTATAACTGAAGTTGCAGTGGTTTGTTGGTTGGTATTATTTTGTTTAATTTATTGTTATTTTAACTAGTTATTGTGGTTTTAAATTAGATATGTTGTTTAATAACTTTTTAAGGGGGGAGGGAAATATATTGTTTTTATGCTGTATGTTATTTTAATGTTGTAAACCGCCCGGATTAGTTCGCCACAGGGCGGTATATAAATAAAAAACTATTATTATTATTATTATTATTATTACATGGATTTGTAACTGGTTGACCGGCCGAACGCAAAGGGTGCTCAACAATGGCTCCTTTTCATCCTGGAGGGAGGTGACCAGTGGGGTCCCACAGGGCTCTGTCCTGGGCCCAGTGCTATTCAACATCTTTATCAATGACCTGGAGGACAGAATTGGGAGCATACTTATCAAATTTGCAGATGACACCAAATTAGGAGGAATAGCTACCATATATACTCAACTATAAGTCGAAATTTTTTTGCCCCAAAATGGTGCTCAAAAACGCAGGTCGACTTATATAAGGGGCAATGCAGTACTTTGACCAAGCCTCTCCCCAGCTGGGCTACCTCTGCAAGAGATAGCCCAGCTGGGGAGACGCTGGCAAGGGTGACCGATTCCCCCGCAGCCGCCACCACCCCCGTTGGCTCGGCTCCCTCCAACGGCAAGGGCCCAGCGAGGGAGACGATCGCGCGCCCTGGAGCCTCTCCTCATCCAGGCCTCTTCCCTGGGGAAAGAGCCTGTCAGAGGAGAAGCCGTGGAGGTCAATCGCCTTCCCCAAAGCCTCTCCTCATACAGGCCCCTTCCCTGGGGAAGAGCCTGGCGGAGGAGAGGCCAGGGACGGCGATCGCCTTTCCCAAAGCCGCTCATCATCCAGGCCCCTTCCCTGGGGAAAGAGCCTGGCGGAGGAGAGGCCAGGGACGGCGATCGCCTTCCCCAAAGCCTCTCCTTATCCAGGCCCCTTCCCTGGGGAAGGAGCCTGGTGCACGAGAGGCCAGGGACGGCGATCGCCTTCCCCAAAGCCTCTCCTCATCCAGGCCCCTTCCCTGGGGAAAGAGCCTGGCGGAGGAGAGGCCAGGGACGGCGATCGCCTTCCCCAAAGCCTCTCCTCATCCAGGCCCCTTCCCTGGGGAAAGAGCCTGGCAGAGGAGAGGCCAGGGACGGCGATCGCCTTCTCCAAAGCCTCTCCTCATCCAGGCCCCTTCCCTGGGGAAAGAGCCTGGTGGAGGAGACGCCATGGAGGGCAATCGCCCTCCAAAAAGCCTCTCCTCATCCAGGCCCCTTGCCTGGGGAAAGAGCCTGGCGGAGGAGAGGCCAGGGACGGCGATCACCTTCCCCAAAGCCTCTCCTCGGCCAGGCCCTTTCCTCAGCAAAGGGGCCTGGCTGAGGAGACGCTGAGGAGGGCACGTGATAGCCCAAAAGCCTCTCCCTGGCTGGGCTTCTTTTATGAGGAAAGCCCAGTGAGGTAGACTCTGAGGAGCGCACACCCTCAACGTAACCACGGGTCATATAAAAATCTATATTTTGGGTCCCAAAAGTTGACCTTGACTTATACATGAGGTTGACTTGTACACAAGTATATACGGTAACACCCCAGAGGACAGGATCAAAATTCAAAATGACCTGAATAGACTAGAAAGCTGGGCCACAGCTAACAAAATGAAATTCAACACGGAGAAATGTAAGGTATTGCACTTAGGGTGGAAAAATACAATGCACAAATATAGGATTGGGGACACCTGGCTGAATGAAAGTACGTGTGAAAGGGATCTAGGAGTCCAAGTAGAACACAAGTTGAACATGAGTGAGCAGTGTGATGCGGCAGCTAAAAAGGCCAATGCAATTTTAGGCTGCATCAATAAAAGTATAGTGTCTAGATCAAGAGAAGTAATAGTGCCACTGTATTCTGCTTTGGTCAGGCCCCACCTGGAATATTGTGTCCAGTTCTGGGTGTCACAATTCAGAAAGGACATTGAGAAACTGGAGCATGTTCAAAGGAGGGCGACTAAAATGGTGAAGGGTCTGGAAACCATGTCCTATGAGGAACGACTTAGGGAGCTGGGGATGTTCAGCCTAGAGAAGAGAAGATTAAGAGGTGATATGATAGCCCTGTTTAAATATTTGAAATGATGTCAAATTGAGGAGGGAGAAAGCTTGTTTTCTGCTGCTCCAGAAAACAGGACCTGGAGCAATGGATGCAAGCTACAGGAAAAGAGATCCCACCTCAACATTAGGAGGAACTTCCTGACAGTAAGGGCTGTTCAACAGTGGAACGCACTCCCTCAGAGAGTCTCCTTCCTTGGAGGTCTTTAAACAGTGGCTGGATGGCCATCTGTCGGAGATGCTTTGATTTGGATTTCCTGCATGGCAGGGGGTTGGACTGGATGGCCCTAGTGGTCTCTTCCAACTCTACAATTCTATGATTCTATGAAAACCTACTCTCCTGTAACTTAAACCCATTAGACCTAGTTCTACCCTCTGAGGCAGCAGAGAAAAAGTGTGCCCTCTCTTCTCTGTGACAGTCCTTGATATAATTAAAGAGTATGGGAATGTCGCCTGTTGAGAACTGAGTCCCGCAGAGTTCCTAAGTACCAGTTAATACACAGCACGCAATATGCAATTCCTTTCTCACTTTAACATGAATGTGCTCCTCATAAGTAATCATGTACCTGTTAATGAACCATAATGTAATAAGCTATTCACGACAGTATTTTTAAAAGTAATATCAATACATTACATTATTCCCTCCTGCCATGCTAGCTAGTCAATAATATTTGTGATGGGTTATGTCATACCTTTGGTGTTGCTGGATGGAAGGAACGTTTTATCTTTCTTGGAGCTGGGTAATAAACAGATGTGAAGGGAAGGTACTATGCATTGGGAGTGCCAAGATCAGAGTGGCTGGAATGCCTATTATGGGGAGAGACAACAGGATAGTATTGGAAAACTGATGTTTTGGAATGAAAGCAAAAGAGCATTGAGTGTATGAAAAGGGTTTGAATTGTTCTGTATTTATAATGTACTGTGTAACCAAAACTGCTTTAATCCTAACAACATCACCATGTTGTGAACAACTTTATTTTTCGGAATAAAACTTGTTTTCACACTGAGGCTTGGATTTCCGAACTAAGGTCAGCTCTCAGTCACCCCTCAGTCTTCTCTTCAGCAGGCTGAACATGCCCAACTCCTTCAACCGTTCTTCATGTTTTGTTCTGTATTCCTCTTATCATCCTCATTGCCCTTCTCTGAACTTGCTGCAACTTGTGTATATCTTTCCAAAAATGATATACTCAGAACTGAATATAATACTCCAGATGAGACCTGACCAGTGCAGACCAAATTACTTTCACTGACTGTGAACTTTATCGCACAGGCTCCAGGCACAGGGTGAGAACAGGACAAAAGGGGCCTGGAAGGGAACGAAACGAGTGGGGGATGCATTTTACTGCACACAGGAAGTTCCTCATTCGTTCCCTTCCCTTCTCAATCCGTCCCCAGAGCAGAAGATTTTTGAGAACTGTTTTGAACAGTTCTCAAAAATCACCCCCTCTGGAACGGATGGGGAATGGATGGGGAACGGATGGGGAATGGAACGAGTGAGAGACTCTGCGTGCAGTAAAATGCATCCTCCACTTGTTCCTGGCCCCTTCTGTTCTGTTCTTGTCCTGTGCCAGTAGCCTGTGATGCGATAAAGTTCTTAGAAACTAAGCTTCTATTAATGCCTTCTTTGCCACAGCACCATATTACTGACTCATGTCCAGTTATGGTTAACAATTATCATAAGGTCATTTTCACATGTACTACTGCTGAGTCAAATATCCCCCATCCTAGACCACTGTGTTTGGTTTTTGAGACCTAAATGTAAAAATTTGCATTTATCTCTGTTGAATTTATTTTATTAATTTCAGCCCAGTTTGCTAGTTTATACAATTCCTTTAAAATTCTTTCCCTTTTTTCCATTGTGTTAGTAGCTCTCTCAGTTTTGTATCATCTGCAACTCTGATAAGGATTCAATCCACCCATCATATAAATCCTTAATAAAAAATATTGAAGACTGTCAGCCCAGGGACAGACTGCTGCAATACTTTCCTTGAGACCTCCTTCCAATCTTAAGCACAGCCAGTGAAGACAATTCTTTGAGTTGCCTTTCTCCAACCAATTATGGGTTAATACCGGTAACACTGGCCTTTACATGTACAGTTCTGCCTCTGACTCACTTCTCATGCAGTCACAGAAAACCAAACAGAAAACAAAATTCAGAGCAGTTAGTTACATATACCAAGTCATAATTCTGGTGACCCTAAAGCAAACCTATAACAGGATATTCTTGAATTGATTTGTCATTGCGTTCCAAGGAAACTGAAACAGTTTTATTTGCCCATGCATTTCCATAGCTGAGTAGGTACAGTACGCCTGGTATTCTAGAATCTAAGTTAAACACTCAAACCACCAAACCTCACTGGCTCGCAGCCACACTCTATTATGTGATCTGTGTGATTTGACCAGAACCTCAAAGGTAAAAGCCTGCATGCAGGAGGATAAAAGCAAGTATTATATGGAACAAAATAATAGAATCATAGGTGTTTATCACACTATACTCTTATAGTGCTACTATTCCACTTTGACTGCTCTAGCTGCCTCCTGTTGCATTCTGGGATTGGCAGTTTTAAGGAGGGGTATTTAGAATTCTCAGGCAGAGAACATTGAGCCTAGACAATGCCCAGATTCTTATCTCTGCCAACACTGGAGCCCCAACTTGGAGAGATGGAGAAAACAGATCTTTTGTGGAGGGAACTGAGGAAAAGTTCTTTGTGATTGGAACTGTGTGTATTATTGATTCATTGTATGTTTAACAGATTTCTGAATTTATTTTTAAGGGTTCAATAAATTTCTTGTTTTATTCTAGAATATATTATTATTATTATTATTATTATTATTATTATTAATTTTCATTTGTATTCCACTTTTCTTTCCAAAATGAGTCTCAAGATACTTAACAACATTGTTGTTGTTGTGTGCCTTCAAGTCACTTCAGATTTATGGTGACCATAAGACCAATATAATGGGTTTTTCATAACAATATTTGTTCAGAAAGGTTTGGCTCTGCCTTCCTCTGAGGCTGAGAGATTATGACTTGCCCAGGGTCACCCTGTGGGTTTCCATGAATGAGCTGAGATTGGAAACCAGAGTTGTAGTCCAAATCACTACACCATGCTGGCTTCCTCACCCTATCGTATAAACAAATGAAACTAAAGCAAGTTTTTTTTAAAAAAAATTAGCTTGTTTCATTGGGGTAATGAAACCAACAAATTCTGCCATCAATTGATGATCCAAAATAGGCTTCAGTTCCTACTCTGACTTCAAAGTCCCTTCTGTTTTCTCATTTTGAAAGGAAGACAATCCTATCTCACACATTACGCTTAGAAAATAATAGTGCTAGTGTGAGGCTATCTGTATGTATGTATGTATGTATGTCTTTAAGTATGGATAGCGTGCCCCTCTTTTTAGTGACAATACTTTTACATAAGTCTTCCATACCCAGTTTGTCATGAGGACAAAGGGTAAGAAGTGAGGAAAAACTCTGGCCACTTTGTTCATTGGTTGGAGATGAACTTTCACTGAACTCCAGTTGGAAAGGAAGCAGAACAGGGTGAAACACACCAGGCACAGCAATCTAGAAAGTGGGGGTGGGGGGGTGTTGGGAAAGTGTGTGAGCAAGATATAGGGGGAGGGGGTCCTCCTCCATCCCCTTCAATGTAACAACAGTCCCTGGAAGCACCAAGAAGACAGAAGGATATTCAAGCCAACTTCCCAGGGGGCACATTCAATAGAGGAATGATAGCTCCCTTCTCAAACAAATCCATCAGCAGCAAAACTAGGGCCAGCTGGAAGGGTTTGTAATTTGTAAAAACTAAATAGGCATTCCTTTAATTTTTAAAGTCGACATGGAGTTTGCAAAGGAAAGGAAAGCCTCAGGGATAGCATACCTCTACCCAAAAATTTATTAAGAAAGAAGGGGAAAAAGAAAGAAAATAAGGATCATAGAAAGAAAAATGCAAAAATGAAATGTATTTTGCAGTACCACGTATCTGTCATCTTAGGTTCTTAATTATTTAGGAGCATTAGAAGACAGGAGAATGATTTTTTTTCATTACTGATTCCTACCGTGAATACTGCAAAGATTTAACTGGGTTGATACCTATCAGAGTTCTCGTGGACCATTAAATGTTTCACAGGGTGGTAGAAGCTACACACCACTCTCAAAGAGGCATTAATAATCTCAAAAGGTCCAAACTAAAACTCTAGTCTTGGTACATCCCTAAGTCTGGAAGAACAAAGATCTAAGGAGTATGTGACAACCCCAGGACCAGTGAAGCATTAGGACAACTAAGCGCCTGCTTAGGGCACAGTCCTCAGAGAAACATAGTACTGATTAATTTTTTAAAACCTTGTAAACTGATAACCCTGGACAGATGGCCATCCAGCCTCTGTTTAAAAACCTCCAAAGAAGGGGAGTCTAATAATGATAATAATAATAATTTTTACAGTATTTATATCCCGTTTCTCCAGAAGATCAAAGCGGCTAACAGTAAAAACATGTTTAAAATACAATAAAATACAATAATCGCTTCTACCATTGTATTCCAAACCCTCCCTAACACTCTCATCTACAATAAACTACAATTTAATTATTAGCAATTATTAAAACAATTATTAAAAATACAAGGCAAGGGTAGTTAAGGTAGTTTTTGAATGATTAAAATGGTAAAATATTAATCTGGGAAGGCATGCAGAAGCGATATATCTTGATTGCCTTTTTAAAGCATCTCCTCCAGCAGGCTATTCCATAATTTGGGAACAGCAGAAGAAAAGGTCCTCTGGGTAACTGCAGCCAGCCTAGTTTTAGCTGGCTGCAGTAGGTTTTTATTGGAGTTCCTGCATGGCAGGGAGTTAGACTGGATGGGCCTTGTGGTCTCTTCCAACTCTATGATTCTATGACCTCAAGGTGTGGAGTGGATTGTATGGGAGAAGGTGATCCCGTAAGTAGACTGGACCTAAGCCATGAAGGGCTTTAAAGGTTATAACCAACACTTTGTACTGTGCCCAGAGGTTAATAGGCAGCCAGTGAAGAG
The DNA here is from genome assembly GCA_023333645.1 of Sceloporus occidentalis. Classification (NCBI taxonomy): domain Eukaryota; kingdom Metazoa; phylum Chordata; class Lepidosauria; order Squamata; family Phrynosomatidae; genus Sceloporus; species Sceloporus occidentalis. Next base: position 124,060,585 of record JALMGF010000003.1, read on the forward strand.
ACTTTAATATAGGTGCAATATAGTCACCTCTAGATCTTCCAGTGACCACTCTGGCTGCCATATTTTGGATTAATTGAAGTTTCTGGACCAGGTGCAAGGGTAGCACTATGTAAAGCACATTGCATAAGTCAAGTTGTGAGATTACCAGTGTATGTACCCTGGGGCCGGTACATACCAGCATGAAGCAGCATGGCAGCAGTGAAATAAGGGCTCGGCATGGCTCAGCATCCACATTTGCTGAGCCCTTATATCAGTGCCATTACGTCATAAGGCTGATCCTTCTAATTTGGTGTCATTTGCAAATTTCATAAGCATGCCCTCCCTCCCTTTTAATTTTTATCTAGTAGGAAACCTGGTTTCCAGGATTTCAGACATGGATCTCTTCTCAGGTGTAAACATTCTTGGCATACAATGCTACAATTCCTCCTTTCCTGTTTCCCTATTTCTCTTAAAAAGGTTATACCCTACATTCCAATCATGAGAGTCATCCCACCAGGTTTCAGAAATGCCTATTATATCATATTTACTTTGTTGTGCTAGGAGTTCAAGTGCATCATGCTTATTTCTCATGCTCTGTGAATTAGTGTAGAGACATATAAAACCATGGGACATCCCCCCTGGCTACTTATGTAAAAAAAAATTCCACTGTTGAGTCCTTGCAGTATTGCCCTTGATCCCTCTATAACAGTTTAACTATTATCTCCAACCCCTGATGAAATCATGGTTTCCAAAATTATTATTATTATTATTATTAACTTTTATTTATAAAGCGCTGTAAATCTACACAGCTCTGTACATACAATATTTTTAATTGGACAGTTTCCTGCCCTCAGGCTTACAATCTAAAAAGACACGACACAAAGGGAGTGGTGGTGGGGAAGAGGCCTCTCTAGTAGGATAATACATATAAAATACACAGCAATACAGGAAATGATTCAATAAAACAGACAACAAAAGAACATCAAATAGCAAATGACAATTATGCAATGCCTGGGAATGCTGCCCTGAACAGGATGGTCTTCAACTCCGTTTTGAAGCTGGTTAAAGAAGTGATGGCTCTTGCTTGTAGGGGAAGAAGGTTCCAGGAGTGAGGGGCAGAGAGTGAAAAGGGGCGAATCCGAGATGGGGCAGAGGAAATCCTGGGCTGGGACAGCAGACCTTGACTACCAGAACGGAGGGCCCTAGTGGGAAAGTGAGGAGAAATAAGGTCTGATAAGTAAGGAGGAGCCAGCCCATGGAGGGCTTTAAACGTTGACAGCAGGAGCTTATACTGAATGCGGAAGGGGAGGGGGAGCCAGTGAAGGGATGCCAACACAGGAGAGATATGGTCACAGTGGTGGGTGGATGTGATAATGCATGCAGCTGAATGCTGGACAGAAATTAAAGGACAGAGGTAAGAAAGAGGAAGCCCAGCCAGGAGGATGATACAGTAATCAAGTCGTGAGACCACTAGGGCATGGACCAGGATCTTGGCAGTAGAGGCGGAGAGATACTGTCTCACTTCCCCACATAACTCACGTTTAAAACCCTTCTGATCAAACTTTTGTGACTGTTGGCAAAAACGTTTCTGCCAACTGGTGTGAGGTGCAATCAATCCCTTACTTTAAGCCTCCCCCTCCCCCCCCCCCCCAAAAAAAAAACACCACAGACCATGTTCCAAGAATCCAAATCATTTTTGGTGACACCATCTGTGGAGCCAGTTGTTCATCTCCACTATTTTCATTTCCCTTCCTGGACCATGCCCTTCAACTGGTAGAAGATATGAGATGATAACCTATGCATCAACCTCTTTCTGCTTCCTACCCAGAGTGTCATTATCCTTTATGATATTCTAATGGCTGTGCTTTGCAGTATTATTTATTCCTATGTGAACCAAAAGGAAAGGATAACAGTCAGTAGTCTTGACAAATCTTAGCTTCACTGTTATGTCATGATTTTTCCCCAAGTGTGACAACATACCTCCCAAGACATCATGTCAGGCCCCCACACCACTGCTTCTGTATCCCTCAGCAAGGAGTCCACCACCACCACCACACTCCTCCAAAGCTTGGCACTAGCCATTCCTTATCCTGATTATACCAAGGTTTCCTGCTCTTTCCCTGGGGACTGTCCCTGCTGTTCTCCCTCATCAAATTAATTCTGTTGTTACAAGCTCACAGAACGATCCCTGGCTTCCATTCTTCTATTAATAATAATAATAATAATAATAATAATAATCCAATTGTCTGTATGATACTGACTTCCTCCCTAGAAACTTCTTCTGTGTGCTACCCCACCAGGACAGCCCATCCTACTGTTCAGGAATGCCTCTTGCGCCCTAGCATGCTGAAGGGTATATACCTTGGCCTCCAGGTCCTGGAATTTCTCTTCCAACAGGACTACCAACTTGCACTTGGTGAAGGTGAAGTTACCCGCATCCATTGGCAAGAACACCAACGTACCACAACTGTTGCAGGTGACTGCACCAGTTCCCTCACTGTCCATATTCAGTAGTCTTATGTAGGCACTGAAACAGGACTCTGGCCTTTCCCTCACTAAACACCCATGTGAAACACCCCTGTTTTCTAAGTCTGTTTACCAAGCTCCAGAGACTGAGACTGCCAGTGCCACTATATAGACAGCTACTGGCTGCTCGCTCCTCCCCTAACCAAGTTTCTGACTCACTTCCTCTGAGTAAAATCTCCTCCTCCCTGGGACCAAGTGCTCAGGAAGGTTACCTGAGGCTACACCCAACTGCAATCAAGCACACAATCACACTCCCACTCAGCTCACACAAAAAATAAGCCTTGACCCAACAGATAAAAAGCTGCATTTAGTATGGTAGGTGGGCTAACTGATATGTATTTAAAACAAACCTGGTCATCTGATGATTTGTGTAGAACTGTTAATATTTTTGTTGACATGTGTATGTTTCTGATATACAGAGTTCTATGATTCTATAATATACAGAGTTATACATAGCTATAGTTTTATTATGATGTGCTGAATTGTTCCTATTAGCTGTAATTGTAAAAACTGGTTTGTGTTTTTACTATATTCAAGGGGGAATGCAGGTTTGTTATATATGTTAAATGGACTGGAATTAGATGAGCTAACTTAAATGGATAATAATTTATCTATTTTTATTAGAGGGAAAGACTGGTTAAGAAGAAGTATATGAATATTGTTTTAGCTGAAAAGGGAAGCTTTGCATATTATAATCATAATTAAGAAAGTCAGAAGTCAATATAAACTATTTCTTTTTCTGTTCTTTTGCTGTTTTTCTCTTTTCTTTTCTTCTTTTTATTTTTCTTTAATGTATTGAAAAGCCCTTAATACAAAATATATTTTTAAAATATTTACTTCTTAACATCACAGTTTATAAAATTATTCCAAATGATTTGTGTGCGAAAATATTTTCTTTTTTATTTGAGAAAGCCAATCAAAGTTAATGCTCAGTGATACAGGTCTTTGTAACATCTCATTAGGACTACTGTAACACATTCTACTTGGGACTGCCTTTGAAGAGTGTTCAGAAACTTCAGCTGGTCCAAAGAGCTACGGCCAGATTGTTAGCAGGGGCAGGTTACAGAGACCTCACAATGCCCTTCTTGAAACAGCTCCACTGGCTGCCAATTTATTTCTAGGGACAATTCAAAGTGCTGGTTGTGATCTATAAAGCCCTATATTGCTCAGGTCCAGGCTATTTGGCAGACCGTATCTCCCTGTATGAACCAGCCCTGGCTCTGAAATCCTTGAGAGGCCCTTCTCTCTGACCCACCACCATTACAAGCAAGGTTGGTGGGGGCACAAGAGAAGAGTAATGTTGTTGTTGTTGTTGTTAGTCTAAAAAAAGAGAGGGCCTTTTCTGTGGCTGCCCCTAGTCTTTGGAACTCCCTTCCCAAGGAGGCCAGAATGGCCCCTTCCTTGTTATCCTTCCACCGGCAGGCTAAGACCTACCTTTTTAGACAGGCTTTTAAAACAGAAAGCTTTTAAAACACAGGATGGTACTGTGTTGTTTTAAAGTATTTTTTAAAAAATTATCTTTTTAATTATATTTTATTCTTTTAATATGTAACTTGTTTTAATATTATAATAATTTTATTCTATATTAATGTACTATTTTGTATGCTTTTAACTGTACTGTTTTTTAATGTTGTGAGCTGCACCGAGTCTCATTTTTGGGGAAAGGGTGGGATATAAATGAATACAATAATAATAATAAAAAAACCAACAACATTTATTCCTGCCATTTAAAATAAATTTAGCAGTTTCAAGTGTTGCACTCTGAATTTTTTCTTCAAGACATCTGTTTTTGAAAATTGAATATTAGCAATTTGGGGAATGTGCAAGTAGTTATTCAAGGCAGTTTGTCTTCATCCCAAGGAGGCTATACATTTGGAAAATTCTCCTGAACAATGTGGCGAGACAACGTCATGCCTACATACATCCCTTGCTCCACAATATCTTTGGCATATACCACAAATGTGAACAATGTTAATTGAAATATATAAGATAAACGGGTTGCAAGGGAGTCCTATGTGCTCCAACAGTTAATCCCCTGGTACTATATGGAGGAAACCTCTCATAACTTGGAAGAGCTCCATGGATTAATTTTGTCCTGATGGTGGCAAAGGAATAAATTTTCTTTAACACCACGATTTCTACAGGGTATCCTAATCTGGGCTGCTATCCATGTCAGATCATGCCCACCTCAAATCTTCCACCTTTTCCACTCTACGTACTGGCCCAAATACTTCACTTCCCTCAGAAATATCAGACAGCAGAAATGATATATACTAGCACATTATGGAGCAATAGTGCTGATAGTCAGGTTGATGAATGTCTAGAGTTTCAGCAGGACAACTTTTCAAATGTGTAGAGAAATCATCTAAACACACCAGATTTATACACCTTAAGGTGCAGACCATCAGCACTGGTCCACCACTCCTGTAAGCATCAATATACCATATATATAAAATACATAGCAAATATATGGATACATGTAGACCATGCATGCCAAGATTAATTGAACAGTTATCTCCTACAGCAATTGGGGTGTCATCCCTGTTTCCAATCCCATAGGTTACTATCCTGCAATCCATATAGTTGTCATGGCAGCCATTAAATTCCAGACTATTCCAGATAAAGATACCCATAACTTGTCTTGGTTGTTGAATCCCCTTGAGGAAAAAATCTGCTATGTTTAATAACAGTGAGAAATTTGTCATTCCATGCACAGATGTCACTAATGAACTTTCAACATGGGACTTGACAGAAAAGCTGTTATCTTCTCTAATGCGCCTGTTACATGTTTGGCACAACAGTTACAGACTACTGCCTATTACCCCAGTTTGCATCATCTGAAGGTCTCCTAAAAGCTAAATGATCTGTTTCCCACTATCCTTTGTTCCTTAGAAGATGATAAAAAACAAAACAGGAAGAAGTCTTCTTTCCCACTCAGGAACTGTAGGCTATGAATAAGATCACCTGATCCACCCCAACAGAATCAACTCTATCTGATCTACTGGCACAATCACACTTAGACTTTTAATATATTTTGGCTGACAAATACACAATTTTCCATTAAATCCCTGACACTCTCAGCCATAGCTACACACTCCTTCAGTTCTGCAGTGTGGCTGAGCATGATCTACAATCAAGATGCAAAGCTTGGAATAAAGCCTGTCACATAATGTGGTAGCTTCTACAAATATTCTGTAGTGACAAGGAGTTTCATTTTTAAAACAGCCAAAGACACAGAATTTTCACAAGGATTACAGCTAGGCCTTGAGTTGCCAAACTGAGGCCTGTTACAGACAGCCAAAATAAAGCTGCCTTGAGTCACAGTGGAGGTATGGTGTTTCAATGATGCATGCGCCCTAAGACTCCAGATGTTGCACCAAAGCTACGCTCCAGCCCTAAGGACTGGAGCGTGGCTTTGGTGTGGCTTCTGGACTCTTAGGATGCATGCATCATTGAAACACTATACCTCCACTGTGACTTGAAGCAGCTTTATTTTGGCTGTCTGTAACAGGCCTGAGTAACACTTTTAAAAAGAAAAAACCAAGCACTGGCAAGCTTCCTTCCACCATTGCAACTTCTTATCTCTTTGGACTTTTATAAAAAAAAAAAACATTTTCTTTTGCAACCTACATCTTCCCTCCCACACCTCAGTCATTTTAGACAATTTAGACTCAGTCATTTTGGACAATCCTGTCTGATTTTTACAATGTCTTCCAATTAAAAATGTGACACTTAGATTTATAGGGCTCAGGAACTGAAAGAATTTGTGTCAGACACTCTATTTTGTACAATGTGAAGCAACAGAAGGGGGAGGCCTGTTCTCTGTTGCCTCAGAGGTCTAGCCAGGTATAATGGTTTGATGATAAAGAAGGACAGATTTTGATTAAACCTTAGCAGGAACTTCTTAACAGTAGGAGAGGTTCAGGAATAGAACCAATTGCCTAGAGAGGTGGTGGGTCCCAGTCAAGAATATCAGAGTGGTAGCACAAACACGGCTCTTTTTTCCATACCCCGGGTGTCCCGGATGCCTGCAGCTTGCTCCGCCCTTCACTTACACCTTCCCAGTGAGGCACCCCCTCACCTCGTCATCAGGACCACGTTAAGTCACTTCTTTTCACGAATCCTGGTGAGTGGAGTTTCTTCTACCATACTTGTACAGTGCCGCCCTTGCTGCTTTCATACGGTCGCCGCATACGGAGGAGATGCAGCCGCGGCCGTTTCTGAGCTCTCCCCACCATATGCAATGACTGCAGATTTTCCAGTCCAGCTCGGAAGTTTCAGCACCTGCCCTATAAGACGACACCCGGTGTATAAGACGACCCCCCACTTTTGAGAAGATTTTCCTGGGTTAAAAAGTAGTCTTATACACCAGAAAATACAGTATATATAATGTCCAGCTGGCTTTCCAGGAAAATCCCAAAAGAAGGAGTACCTGGATTGTCCAGTAACTCATTCTTATTTTGTAGTAACTTGTAGTACCAGACTAGGAATGGAGGAAGCTGCATGTAAACATGGAAACTGAAAGACTTTTATTTATTTTTTATTTATTATGACACTTATACCCCGCCCTTCAGCCCTAATGGATATCAGAGCGGCTTACAATTATTATTTTTAATAAGACGGTTCCCTACCCTTAGGGCTTACAATCTAAAAGATTGACACTTAAGCCAAATGTTTAGAATTAATCAGTTTGAGTTATGTTTAAATTTCTCTTGAAAATGTTTAGGATGGGAAAGTAGTTCTGCAGACTCCAGAGTTCCTTACTTTGAAACAGATCTTGATCCTCTTATCATGACTCAAACTGAGAAGGTGGAGGATTGCTGTAGGACTCCACGTTGCTGTTCTGTGTGCATAAGCGTAAGACACTCCAGGTGTGCAAATGTTAAAGAATGACTCAAATTGGCAGAAAGCAAATTCCAGGCACCTCGGGAAATGATGAGCATCATCAGAATACAGGCTCTGTAAATAGCAAGAAACAGCTGAGGGAAGTAGAATAGAAAGCTCTGGCAGACATACCTGCTCTTATCCATCCCTGGATATATATAGAAAGATATTTGCTCAAGAGCTCACAGAATTAAAAAAAAGAGGCGTATGAAATGAACAGACATTAAATGTTAATTTCAGAGTTGGTTTTCACCCCAGTCTGTAAGAACAAAAAAGGACAAGACATCCACTATCCCCCTGCCCTTTACTAATAAAGACAACAATAATAGCATTTCTCCTTCCTTATCTCACATTTAATCCTTTAAAAAAATTAGATTTATGAAGGCAACAACAAAAGTGACAATAAACTCCAAGTCTATGCTGTCCACAAGGAAATATCTCTCAAACATGTCCCACTCTTCAGATTATCTTCACTTTGAACCACACATGAACCAATAATTCACATTTCCCAGTAGTTCTGCATTCGCAAATTGGCCAAACAGTCTAAAATAAACTAAACTCTATTGTCAAAGCTTCACTGCAGTGCTACACACACCTTTGTTTATTTCACTGTGGCTTTGACAAAAGTATTTTCCTGCAAACTGTGTCTGGTAGATCAGGGCTTTCTGCCTTCCACTGTGGTTGTTAACTATACCAACTTCCATCATTTCAAAAGGACATGATGTCTTGCCTCATGGTAAGACTGCTTCTCAATGCAGTTAACATCTCCTGAATGCTTCTTACCATGGTTGAAGATGGATAACTAATTGGAAACTGATCACAATTCCAGTTTTGAAATTTGTTACTTAATTTGCATGAACACAAAGTTACTTTTCAATCTAATAAGGCAACCTCATTTTACACACTAATGTCTATGTCTGTATGGAGAAACCAAAGTGTACATTAGGCTGCTCATATGAAAGAGATCTAGGAGTCCTAGAAGACCACAAGTTGAACATGAGTAAACAGCAGCTAAAAAGGCCAATGTGATTCTAGGCTGCATCAATAGAAATACAGTATAGCATCTAGATCTGCTTTGGACAGGCCTCACCTGGAATATTGTATAAAGTTCTGAGCACCACAGTTAAAAGAGGATGTTAAGAAGCTGGAGCATGTTCAGAGGAGGGCAACCAAAATGGTGAAGGATCTGGAAACCATGACCTATGATGAGAGACTTAGGGAGCTAGGTATGTTTAGCTTGGAGAACAGCAGGTTAAGAGAAGGTTGATATAATAGCTCTGTTTAAATATTTGAAGGGGTGTCATACTGAAGATGGAGCAAACTTGTTTCCTGCTGCTCCAGAGAACAGGACCCAAAACAATGGATTCAAACTACAAGAAAAAGAGATTGCACCTCAACATTAGGAAGACTTTCCTGACAATAAGAGCTGTTTGACAGTGGAACACACTCGCACTGTGGAGTCTCCTTTTTTGGAGGTTTTTAAACAGAAACCATTTGTTAGGGGTGCTTTGTTCCTGTGTTCCTGCATGGCAGGGGATTGGACTAGATGACCCTTGTGATCTCTTCCAACTCTATGATTGTTTATGGAAACTATTGCAAGACATACAGAGGAATATTCTTTGGAATGATCACAGGAAGTGACTTGAGGTAGCTCATGGTTCTGTTTTTGTAATCATTTGACTATTCACATATGACATGGAACAGATAGATATTGGTGTTAAGAAGCAAATAACTGTGCAAGCTGGCCCTTGGTGTCGAATTCTTCTTGTCATCTGTTCCTTTAGGAGGATCTAATTAGGGCATTTTTAAAATCCAGCTAATAATGTAAAAGACAGTGTATTTAACCAAGCCTTATTCTGCCTAGTGATTTTGTACCCAATCTCTTACTAAATGCTTACAGAGTTAAATAATTTGAGGCAGAAGGCAGTATAAGGTATAAATTACTGAAAGCAGTGGAGTAAAGACATTGTACGCTGAATAAATTAAAGCTTTCAGTTGTGAGACAAGTAATGGGTGGGAGAGGAATTAGGGGCCATGGAGGCAAGGAGGCAATGGAAGTGTTTCTAATGCTGATGGTGAACTGATGAGCACATCTGGAGATTTTTTGCTCATAATTTATGAATGTATATATTCAATTTAAAATGTACAGATAAAGTATGTTGGTATAATTTTGCCCCAGCCTTAGTCTTCAAAGGTCCTCAAAATAAACAATAGCACTTTCCCAAAAACAATCAACAGTCAAAACCTACAGGGTAAAAAAAGATCAGGGCTGAATGTAGGGGTAACCATAATAACTTCAGTGACTAAAACCAAAGCTAAGTTGATTCTTGAAAACCATTTCAAGCTGCCTGCCCAGTGGTCCAACAGCAGCTATATCTGGGAGGGGAGGGGGACTGCAAATTAAATGCAGACCCATGTAACAAAGTATATAGATTTTGCCCCCCCCCCAAAAAAAAAAATGTATGAGAAGTCTGTCTGATGTGAAATACTTGCATATATTTATTGGACTGGTGAGTTGAGATACTACTTCATCTAACCTTGAAAGGTCAGGGGAAGGAGATTTCCCAATCCATCCTTGACGGGGTCACACTTCCCCTGAAGAATGAAGTTTGCAGTTTGAGAGTACTCCTGGACTCGTCTCTACAGATGACATCTCAGGTGGAGGCGATAGCCAGGAGTGCATGGTGTCAACTTCGGCTGATACGCCAACTGCGTCCCAACCTGGCTCAGGGGGACTTTGAAACAGTAGTACATGCACTGGTAACCTCTGGTTTAGATTTTTGTAATGCGCTCTACATGGGGCTACCTTTGTACCAAGCTCCAACTGATTCAGAATGCTGCAGCCAGACTGATCACCAGGATACCGAGATCAGAGCACATTACACCGGTGTTGAAATCTCTACATTGGCTTCCGATTAGCTTCCGGGCGCAATACAAAGTGTCGGTTATTACCTATGAAGCCCTACATGGCCTGGGCCCGAGCTACTTGAGCGAACGCCTCTCCCTACACAATCCGCCCTGCACTCTCAGGATATCTGGCACAAAAATATTAGAACACCCCAAAACCAGGTTAAAAACCACCTCTTGTAAAACGTTTTCTGCGATGGCCCCTAGACTTTGGAACAACTTACCGGAAGAGATCCGTCTTATAGCTTCTTTGGAAACCTTAAAGAGGGCATTGACGGATCTCTTCCAGCAGGCCTATTCAACGGATCTCCTCTAATCTGATTTTGAATATATGAATATGATGACTCGATTCTTACGACTGTGAGCAATACTGTAACATCTCTTCCCCTTTTTATTTTTGATTGACGTATTTTATATGTATTTTATGATGTTTTTACTGTTGTAATCCCGCTTCAATCCAAAGGGAGAAGTGGGAGATATAAATAAAATGTATTATTATTATTAATATTATTACCAGTTCTCTATAAAGTTGTGTGCCCAAAGAAAGCACTCATCCCCCCAGTCCTCAGTGAGCCACAGAGAACGTGATAGAGAAGAGAGGTCATGTTTGCTTTGCCGAAGTGCAAAACAGAGGGAGACAATCGCTACATAAAATAAAATACGAACTGGATGCTCTAACCAGTTTACTGGCACACTGGGGGGAGGAGGGCAGTGACAACTGTAAATAAATAATCTGGCTAGTAAACCATACCACCATTTGTAAAACCATGGACTTAAACTTCCTTTGGGCTCTGAAATGGTGATGCTTAAAAATATTTAAGGATATACTATCAGTGGGAAATCCTGTCTATAAAACATCCACTCTTGCAACTACTAGCTTGTAACTGTAGTAAAAATAATAGCAACATCATCCCATATAGGCTAGCATATGTCCCCTAGCTTTTGACTACACATAACCAACTGTTCTGTTTCCAGCTAATGCCCAGCAATTAAACCTGCCAAGCCTAAAAACTCAAGGGAAAGAGAGATGGCTACTGTTCAAACGAAAGGCTCTTATCACAGAGAGGCAGCTACTGTTTAGACGTAAAGTCAGATCTCATTGATTAAATTCCTGTGAGAAACTAAGGATGGGGAGGCAGCAAGGGTTACCTGAGGTAAGAATTCCCCAAACACTGCTGTTCCTTTCAACTTAACTTATTATTAGAACTGGATGAAATCCTGTAAAGAAGAGTCTATTCCCTTCCCAAAGTCTTTTCACTTGCAAAATTCAAGCAGAACATCTGAGCAAAACACAAGTGTACAGTGTATGCATTTGGTGTCTTTGCTGTGATATCCTAGGAGGAGAAAGCCTGCCTGCATACACCAGTTGTCCCTGGGGGAGGTCAGCTCAAAATAAATCAAGTAGAGTTACTTATCTTAAAAGCACACACTACAGGGAGGAAAGACATAGGAGCCAAGCCCCAAAATGAGACATTTATAAGCTTTTTGAACCATTCATACAAGCAAAGAAAATAAACTCAACCAAAGACTGAGCATATTTGGCTGAATATGTGTTGGTACAACAGTTATGCAAATGTTTGTCTATAAACTGAAGTCTCAGCTGAAAGTCTCACTGTCACTCCACCTCCACTTTATAGCATGGTGTAATGTGAATGTGGGGGAAAGGTGAATTTGTGCTACAAATGAACAATCAATACATTGTTCCTTCACAATTCAGCTGTGATGCTGCACTATGTCAATCTGATTGTGTACACAACATTATATTGCAGTGGCTTAGTGGTTAAGATGCCAATTCTGATGATCGGAAGGTTGACAGTTCGAGGCCAAAGTGCTGCATGATGGGGTGAACTCCTGTCATTAGTCCCAGTTTCTGTCAACCTAGCAGTTTAAAAGCATGCATATGCAAGTGGATAAATAGGCACCACTTCGGTGGGAAGGTAACAGCATTCAGTGCAGTCATGCTGGCCACATGAAGGCCGGAGCTGTTCTCAGACAATGCTGGCTCTTCGGCTTAGTAACGGAGATGAGCACTATAATTACAATTAGATATGCATGTCAAGGGAAAACCTTTACCTTTACCCAGTAAAACTTTCCAGCAGTTAATTATTATTATTATTATTATTATTAACCTTTATTTATAAAGCGCTGTAAATTTACACAGCACTGTACATACAATTTTTTTAATTGGACGGTTCCCTGCCCTCAGGCTTACAATCCAGGAGTTAATCCCTGTTTATCCAGAGATAATGCTGATGCTAAATTCTGTATTGGTTTATCAATAGCCACTCTTGTCACTGCTACTAATTCAGTTGAACTTCCAGATTAATTTTTCTGACTTTCTCCCTACATCTGCTGACTAGTTGCTTGAATTCCTGTGGTTATTTCCACCTTTTTCATTTCTTGTAAAATGCCTTTGCATTTTATTCCTTGACCTTTTTTAGTAAATATTTAGTCTCTGATGTTTTCCGCTATTAGTATGGTGCCATCCACATATCTTAGATTGTTGGTGTTCCTCCTATCTTCACTCCTCCTTCTTCTAAGTCTAAACTTGTTATTTTTGTGATATCCTAGGCATATAAATTGAACAAATAAGATGATAAGAATGTAGCCCTCCCTGACCCCTTTGCCAATTGGGAATCATTCTGTTTCCCCACATTCTGATCTAGCAGTAGCCGCTTGTCCTAAATAGAGATTTGACATCAGAAGTATCAAGTGTAGTGGCACTCCCATGTCTTTAAGAGTGTTTCATAGTTTTTCATGATGTATGCAGTCAAATGCATAATGTGCTTCCTTAACCATTATATGTTTGCAATGTGGTCCCTAGTGTCTCTTCCTTTCCTGAACCCTGTTTGCACCTCTGGGATTTCTCTCTCCACAACTGATTGGAATCTATGCTGAGGAATTTTGCTTGCATGTGAAATTAATGCTACGGTCCTATAGTTGCTGCAGTCTTTTGTGATTCCTTTTTTCTGGATGATGATGTATATTGAACATTTCCAGTCTTTTGGCCATGGTTTTCTTTCCCATATTTGTTAGCATATTTTACTTAACACTAGAGTTGATTTTGTATGTGTGGATTGCAGCTGTTTAATTGGAGTATCATCTGTTTCTAGTGATTTATTCTTCCCAAATTCTCTTATTGCAGCTTCCACCATGTTTATCTTCGTATGGTTCACTCCGTATGTCATTCATTCTATCATGTCTTTTATGCAGCACTTCCATGTATTGCATCCAACATCTTTTTATTTCTTTTTCATCTTGTAGTACATTCCTCAAAGTAATAAGTCCCCCTATATTTTGCTCTGGTGAGACCTCATCTGGAGTACTGTGTTCAGTTCTGGTTGGAGCAGATTCAGAAAAGGTCAATGAGATATGGAGAAGAAAACATATGAGGAAAGCTTGAAGGAGCAGGGCATGTTCAGCTTGGTGAAGAGAAGACTGAGTGTTGACATGACTGTACTCTTTAAACGTCTCAAGGGCATTTATAGCAGGAAAGTGGACAGGCCTGTTTCTGCTGACCCACAATACAGGACCTAGTCCCAGCAGACTGGAGAAGGGCAAACATTGTCCCCATCTTCAAAAAGCGAAAAAAGAGTATCCCAACAATTATCGTCCAGTTAGTCTGACTTCAATACCTGGAAAGATTCTAGAGCAGTTCATTAAACAGAGAGTCTGTGAGCATTTAGAAGGCAATGCCATAATCACAAAACGTCAACATGGGTTTCTGAAAAACAAGTCAAGCCAGACTAATCTGATCTCTCTCTCTTTTTTTTCCCTTTTCCTTCTTTTCTTTTTTTCTTTCTCCCTTTTTTTTTTTGATAAAATTACCAGTTTGGTAGATAAAGGGAATGCTGGGAATACTGCATATCTTAATTTCAGTAAGGCCTTTCACAAGGTCCCCCATGACATTTTTGCAAACAAGCTAGTAAAAATGTGGGTTAGACAATGCAATTGTTAAAGGGATTTGTAATTGGTTGACCGGCCAAACCCAAAGGGTACTCAGCAATGGCTCCCCTTCATCCTGGAGAGAAGTGACCAGTGGGGTGCCACTGGGCCCAGTGCTATTCAACATCTTTATCAATGACTTAGATGAAAGAATAGGGGGCAAGCTTATCAAATTTGCAGATGACACCAAATTAGGAGGAATAACTAATACCCCAGAGGACAGGATCAAAATTCAAAATGATCTTAATAGAGGGCCAAAGATAACAAAATGAATTTCAACACAGAGAAATGTAAAGTACTGCACTGAAGGCAAAAAAATGAAATGCATAGATATAAGATGGGAGACACCTGGATGAACGAGACTAAGTGTGAAAGGGATCTAAGAGTCCTACTAGACCTCAAGTTAAATATGAGTCAACAGTGTGATGCGGTAGCTAAAAAGGTCAATGCAATTCTAGGCTGCATCAATAGAAGTATAGTGTCTAGATCAAGAGAAGTAATAGTGCCACTGTATTCTGCCTTGGTCAGGTCTCATCTAGGAAACTGTGTCCACATCTGGGTACCACGATTAAAAAAGGCTGTTGAGAAACTGGAGCATGTCCAAAGGAGGGTGACTAAAATGGTGAAGGAGCTGGGTATGTTTAGCCTTGAGAAGAGAAGGTTAAGAGATGACATGATAACCATGTTTAAATATTTGAAGGGATGTCATATTGAGAATGGCGCAATCTTGTTTTTTTGCTGCTTCAGAGAATAGGACCCTGAACAATGGATGCCAACTACAGGAAAAGCGATTCTACTTCTACGTTAGTAGGAACATCCTGACTGTAAGAGCTGTTCGACAGTGGAACACACTCCCTCAGAGTGTAGTGGAGTCTCCCTCCTTGGAGGTCTTTAAACAGAGGCTGGATGGCCATCTGTCAGGGATGCTTTGATTGTGATTTCCTGCATGGCAGGGGGTTGGACTGGATGGCCTTTGTGTTCTCTTCCAAATCTATGATTCTATGAATAATTTGAAGTTACAGTAGATTTCAGTTGAAAATTAGAAGGAACCTCCTGAAAATAAGAGCTTCACAATTAACTACTGAAGGTACTTTAATAGGAGATTCTGCACTGAGCAGCGGATTGGACTCAATCATCCATAGGCCACTTGTAACTCTATGATACTATAATGAGATATAAGAGACAGAATGCAAGGAGGCATTCAGAAGCACTTGGTTCCCTACACATATTCTCAGTTTGTAACAAAATATATTTTTTATCAAATTAAATATATAATTTTAAGCGACAGAAAAAAATAACATACTAGGTGTCAGAGGTTAAATCCAATATGTGACACTTAAATAAAAACAAGAGTGAAGTTGTATGACAATGTATTAAAGAGAAAGAAAGAAAGCATTAAAGGCCAAAAAAATTTCTTATTCCTCTAAAATTTCAGATAACCTGCAACCAACATAAAAGGTACAGGATGAGAAAAACAGTGTATTTTTTTATTTTTAAAACTGATATTCTGCCTTGAGCACTGGATATAATGCTCAGAACAGCATACTACTATCTGAAAATTAACCTATTCCTTAAGTTAACACACGATTTAGCCATTTGTACTGTACTGCATATGAAAATGCAATACATCTGCATACTGAAATGCTGGAAAAATGCATACATTTCACATACAGTAATTAAACTTTGTGACTTTGATTCAATTTCTTTTGGTGACAACGCCCCCGGAATAAAGAAACAGACTTGTAGACACAACTGAGATTTTAAAACTCAGGTTTATCTCGGGCCCTAAAGCTCTAAACACAAAACAAAGGGTTTCAAAATTATAGAGCCTCAAGATAAATTTTAAATTTCTTTTTTTTTAATTCAATATAATTTTGCACTGTTAGGATTCAGATTTAATTATTATTTTTTGGGGGGAAAATTCTATTTTTAACATGAGTTATTTTCCAATTTGCCGTCCTTCCTATTTACGAATTCTGACTATGGGTGGAAGGACAGCTGACTTTAAAATGTCCCTCCTCACTTGTTTTTAAATTAACATACAAAGCTATGCACTTCAAAGCAACTCCTGTATTAAAATTCAAATGATTGTAAATTCTATCACATTTATTTTGTCTTAATAAACAGTAAAATACTAAATTGCAAATTAATTATCATTTCTCTACACTTGAGAATTATATGTTTAATCCAGACAAATGAAATGGAGAGATGAAATACATGCAAACAAAATTTTCACCATTCCAAAATTTGCATGAAAATTAAATCTTGTCTTTTGATATAATTTTTAAATAAACATGTTTTGCTTCCATATGTCGCAAAACAGTGTCATACATCCATGGATTCCAACTCAGCAGCTCACATAAAAAGGATCCATAAATCCTTTAAAATGAATTGAAACATCAGCGAACAAGACACTTTGGCCAGTAAATGCACTCTCTGTTTCTATAAACTTTATAGACACTTTGGGTTTGCTCTGGCAATGTTAAAACTGTGAAATATTAAGTGGAGTGTTGCAAAGGATAGTGGTAGTCTCCTGAAGGCTTTGGAATCACTTAAATCAAACAGTGGAAAGTGAAAGCCTCCTTCAGAACACTGGAACACAAGGAGCAAGAAAACATGAACTCCCTCTCTCTTCTCTTCCTCTGCTTCTCTCTCTGTCACCAGACGTACAAAACACAAGTTGTTGTGTGCCTTCAAGTCATTTCTGACTTAGAGTGATGCAAAAGCAGAGCTTTCTTGACAGAATTTGTTAAGAGGGAGGTTGCTTTCCTCTGAGGCTGAGAGAGTATGACTTGCCTAAGGGCATCCAGTGGATTTCCTTGGTCAGATGGGGATTTGAACCCTGGTCTTCAAAGCCGTAGCCCATTGCACAAACTACTACACAATGATGGCTCTCACAAACACAAAGTAGAAAACCATTTCAGCACAATGAAACTTTGGTCTGGCAAAGACTCCTTTCAGTCTTTGTGGGAAGAAGATTCTGATGGAATCAGTTGTACTGTTCTTCTCTACTACACTGTGTGTTCTTATCTAACCACTACCTTGTGAAATTTGTGTCCCCAAATAATCAAATAATATCTAACTAGATATTAAACCATAACCTGAAATGCTCTAACAATGGAGTAATATTACAGGAAATCAACAAAGGAATTATAACTTCATGTACAAAGTAATGTTAATAAACTAATAATTTAAAAAGTATCCATGTACTTGTCAATCTGTCCAGTTCCTTGCATCTACTGGCTGGAACACTGGAAGTTACAATTTTAATAAGTAATCTAGTAGAATTTTTCTGCATGCAAATTAAACGTTGCCTGGAATATTCCTGAGACCAGAGCCTCACATCATTCTCCCCACTGCACCATTTTATGCAAACAGTGCCAAAAAACCTGAGGAGATTCTAGCTTATCTGTAAATGTTTTGGGAATAGATATGCTCATGCACATCTCTGTCTGTAACAGAAATAAGCTTGCAACAAAAATAAGCTTGGTTAAAGCACATGCACATGCGCGCGCACGCACACACATACACTCTACCATGAGCATTAAGTCATTAACATGAATGAGAAACCAGACAGCCCCTTTTTATGTGCCCTCCCATTCAGTAAATGTAGCACACAGGTGGTGTTCAATTTGCAATGTATAATCAATAAGCATCTCCCAACATTTCTGTACAGACATAATTTTTTTAATCCTGTAAAAGATTTCCCCTTCTTATTCAAAAGCCTCCAGTTCCCATATTTTCAAATGTCTAAATATGTTAAGAATGTATGAAGAACAGATAGGCACAGAAAAAAAATCAGTCCCATTTTTCACTATATATCAAAAGAGTCCCAAAATCCTATGCACTGCAAGCATACACAGATGCACATTCACAAGGCTGCTTTGATGTTTGAACCCTTTGGTGGAAAGAGTGTTATAAATAAACATTGTTATTGCTGCTGTTAGTGTTACGGTAAAGGTAAGACACAGATCATATTAGATATGGAGGTTATAGCAATGACATGCAAATGACAGGCAATTTAAATGCATTGTCCATCAGCCGCTATTTTTTTTTTTAAAAAATGTTCCAAATTACCAGCATTTCTAAAGTTGTGAGTTTGGGAGTAGGGAGACTCCACCACCCACCCCACACAAGCCCCTAGTTTTGCTCACCCTGCGATACAATTTCATAATCACCTTCATTTCAGACTCATGCTCAAGATCATTTAAAGACTGCTACATGACAGGAACTGACAAAACACCACTGAGTATTCCTTGTCTAAGAAAAACCTATGAAATCCATAAGGTCGCCATACGTCAACAACTGACTTGAGGGTGCTTATACACACAAACACACACCACAGACAAAAGCCTTTAACCAATTAAGTAAGATGGTGCTAAAGAAACAAGATCAGGTGCAGTTTGGTTTTTTTTAAAGGGAGGATGTAGACAGAAGCACATAAAATGGAATAAAACTTGAGAAAATTCAGATATTCTTATCACTACATTTATAAAAATAAATTAATTATATCATGAATTATATCATGAATATCCATTTACATTATTTTTTAAGATACTACATAAGAAATAGCTTCTAAAGAAGATCTGCATTCAGCCCTGAAGCTTTAAAGGCTTTATTGCTAGTGCTTTGTCTAGGTTACAACCTATGCAAACAAGATTTAAAAAAGGACCACCTTAGTCATCATATACAGAGTTGCAGGAGTAAAATAATCCCATTTTACCCAGCTGTTCACAAGAGCAGTTATATTCACACAAAGTTTAAAAACACATAGATTCAAGTTTTCAAAAAGCTGCTCTCCTGCTTTCCAATGTATATCAAGTGAGTTTGCTTGATTTGTTGTCACTTTCATTCATGTCATATCCCTTGCTTTTATGATTGAGATATGAATTACTGACCATTACATTCTTGTTGAAAAAAGACAATCGGAATGGTAGAGAGTTTGCACAAACTCAGCAACTGAGCACCTATCTCCAGAGATGAAACTTTGCAACACCTTGCTCTATCTTTTCCTGTGAGCTAAGTGACAATTTCACGCCTCTATCTTTTTTTAAAAAAATCTAGAACTTGGAAGTAAGTTCCAGATGTCAATGCCCACCCTTCTCTGAACCATCTGCTGTTTAAGATCACCCTTGATTGATGACAGCAATTTTTAATTGTTGCTTTTAAATTTTAAACGCCCCCCTGAGACATTTTATAAGTGCACTAGCACATTGCAGGAGTCCTGCGAGGTGGGAAAACACAAAATAATTCTTCTAACATTGTTGTCACCTTTCAAATCAAGAAACACCACTTAATGTAGCATGACCCTAAAATAACCAACATTCTAGCAGGCATCTTTCCAACATATATACAATTTTACATATATTAGAAATAGGATTTTTAAATGAGGGTATATCCAGACTGATTAAAAAGATCAGAATATCCCAGATTTTGTTGTTATTTTTTCCATTTTTATTTTGGAGATGCACACACGTTTTATTTATCTCAGAATATTTTATGCACAAAGACTTTTTTCACTGACTCCCTAGCTTGCTTTATTTCACAGTATATTCAGGAGTAATGCACCAGGTATTGGTTTTATAATGCTGTAGGCTATATTTCAGAGGAAGGAACGGGCAAAACCACCTCTGAGTATGCTTTGCTTATGAAATTTATGGAGTTGCCATAAGTCAACAGACAACTTGAAGGCAAACATGCATAAAACCAGAATGAACAGGACCAAAATCTGGGATTTTTCAATCAGCCCGGATGTGCCCTGATTGTAATATTTAAAACATTAATTAGATATATAGTATATTAATATAGATGTTCCCTGTATTGTATTGACATAAATGATAATCAGAGCCATAAAACAATTCTTTCCTTTTCCTTTAAATATATACTAAAATGAGATCTGGTCTCTGAGGAAGGGAGCCAGAGAGTGGAAAGATGAAAGAAAATAAGAATTTTTCCTTACCTGTTTTTTCTTTGATTTCACACAAAACGTTAAAAAGCGCAGGTTTCATTCTGTGACAGTTTAAAGCATGTTTTCTAAAAGGAAACCAAAAGGGATTATACTTAAGGTATGCCACAGAAGTGCAAGGTAACTTTTTGAAAGACTAATTAAAAAGATCAAAAAGCCACAGATTTTGTTCCTGTTCTTTCTGATGATTTTATTTGGGCTATTCATACATGTTTCATCTCAGAATGTTCCCAGTCAGTATAGAACTGGAAGGGACAGGAATAAAATCTAGGACTTTTATTTCAAACCAGTATAAAATCGAAAAGAAAAGGAACAAAATCTGGGACTTTTCAATCAGTCTGGATGCGCCGGGGATGGGATTCTTCAAGCAGATATTATATTAAAGGTTAAGCCATCATGCATATTATACACGTTTAAAAAACAGATCCCAATTTTATACTGAATCGGAAACCATTCTGCATTGCCAAATACATATGGCAATGAAACCACCACCAGTGTAAGGAATGACTTGTCAGCAGGATTTCAGAGCATTTACAAGCCACACTTGCTGGCCGCACCATTAACAGATCAATGCTAGGAGTATGTAAAAGCCATTTTAAAGTCTAATGATCATGTGAAGTCGAAGGCTTTCATGGCAAGCATCCATAGTGTTCGTGTTTGGTTTTTTTTTTGTTTGTGGTTTTTTCAGTCTGTGGCCATATTCTAGAAGAGTTTATTCCTGACGTTTCACCAGCATCTGTGGCTGGCATCTTCAAAGAAAGATGCCAGTCACAGATACTGGTGAAACGTCAGGAATAAGCTCTTCTAGAACATGGCCACAGCCCAAAAAATCCACCAAAAACTATCTGATGATCATCTTTTTCAGCTATGTAGGGAAGTGCAATATTTGTCTCTCCCATATTTTATTCTACCATGTATTCCAATTTTCTGTATAAATTCTGTCGCATTAAGAAAGTCTGAAAATTCATTCTATAAGAAATCCCAAGGTATAGACTCTCAGCTCTCAAATTAAAGAATATGGAAACACAGAAATGTACTGCCAAGAAAAACACTTATGTAATTCAGGGAGAAGAGAATTTGATTATTTTTATGTTCTTATTTCAAGGTGTTAAAATCAGAATGCTTTTACAAAATCAAAATATAAATCAGAATAACAAAACTATCTTGCTGTTACAGAGCACAGACAATCAGCTAGAATGAATATGTTTTTCCCTTTCCTCCCCACCAGCATCAACTTTCTTGTGAATGCCAGCATGTAAGGAATGTATTTACTGGGTTCAATAGTTTTATGTCCCAGTGGATGCCCATTTGAGGGGGAGGGGAGTGTTTGTATGGTGGTGTTAGTGGTAGTTAGCCTCCAAAGTGTTCCTCCTTAGACAAGCTCTGTGAAGATCTGCTACTAAAAGCAGGAGGTCTAATAGGTTTCAGCTGAGGAAAGCTACATGTCATGGAAATGTGAACATTTTAGTGCAGGGGGGGGGGGGAACCTAATGCAATATCTCCTTCCACTGAATAAGGAACACAACCTCTATTAGAAGGTTTGTGAAGTATTTGGAGAGCTCTCAATCTCTGCAATGGGGCTCATGCAGGAGAATAACCCAGTGTGATGTGCTCCATGTGACAAATTGGTCTGCCTCCCTCACCCCACCCCGCTGCCCTTAGTGGCACTCCAAATCCTGTGCCTGGTACAGAGACACTATTTCTGCTTCCAAAGTACCTTTTGGCCAAGTGCTAAAAAAGTACAAGAAGTAAACTCAAAGACTGCAGCTATATCAGCATAGCTTCACTTTGACATCTTTGAAATCCCTTAAAATATGGAAGTGGGTATTATGAGAAAAGCTAAAATGCTTTTCCTCCTTTCTAAAAAGCTGAATTTAAAAAAAAAACATTAGCAGAACTAAAAGAGTATAATATAATAACCAGCTGAAAAAAGAGCACAGTTACAATTGTATTGTTTTCAGGTTTAATCAGTGCATTAATAGTATCTTTATGCATAAAACATTTCATAATACAATTAATAAATTTTGAGAAGGAGGATCTCCCCTTTTCCTTTTCTTAAGCAATACTGAGAAACAAGAGCCAATAAGAACTTTTTTCCCAGATGTCCAAAAGCTTTATGGACAGTATTCATTTGGGCTGGCATTTCTCAGTCTAAGCTACCTGAAAGTAAGTAATGTTGAATTAAATGGTATTTTTCTACCCATTACATTGTTGTTCTTTTGTGGTTTTTTAAATGTTCATGTTTTTAACTGGATTTAATATTTTTACATAGTTTAATTACTTTTTAATTTTTGTATTTTGGGAATTTTTAAGTTTTGTTTTTTAATCCATTGGAAGACACCTTGCGTTCTGAATTGGGAAAAAGACAGGATAATAACAACAACAACAACAGGATTCAAGGTGTGCCTTTTCCCAGCAATAGCTGTATTCCAGCATGGCTTACTCAAGCTCATAACACAAAATGCAGGTGAAATGCTCAAAGCTCTTCTTCAGTTAAAATGTAATAGACACTGGGCCAGCTCCACCTCCCCTTCCTCTCTTCTCTTCTTTTAGCCCCTCTTTGTGTTTTGAACTTTTATAATGGTGTTGTAGGTTTTTATCTTTTCATGCTTTACTTATCAGGCAGGGTCTATTTACTGGCTTGCTTCTTTTGAAAAACACTATTTAATAAATGTGTGGATGGGACTATTAGAACCATTAAATCATCTAAATGGAAGACTGTAATTGTAATACATATTAGACTATAATACAGTGAAGCATTTCAAAATAAGTCTAAACTCATTTCTGTAGAAATCCCTCTCCCTCCGGCCATGAGCCCCAAAAGTACAATGCCTTCCTTGGGTGACAAAATGAAAAGCCAGAAGGGTGCTCCATGTCACACAGGGATGTTGCGCTGTGACTGACCTGGGGATATTTGTTTTCTTGCATGTGGAGTATCTATTCCCTGCTCTTCAGCCACAAAGGCTCTCTCTCAGAGAGGCTTACGGTTTTATTTGATTTTTAAGTGGACAGTGGAAGGCATTTTGTGTTCAGCCTCTGTGTCTAGGAAGCAGCATTTAGTAGTTTGCATCTATAAACTCTGTATTCAGTTAATAAACTAAAATCAACGGAAGGGCTTTTGGGAAATGTGACTTTGCACTGCGGAGAAGAGACCCACTGGGGAGCTGCCACAATCATCACCAAACACAAAAGGCGATCCTCCTCGCAGGGAAGGAGGGAAGGAAGGAAGGAAAGAAGGAAGGGAGGGAGGAAGGAAGGGAGGGAGGGAGGAAGGAAAGAAGGAAGGAAAGAAGGAAGGGAGGAAGGAAGGAAAGAAGGAACGGAGGAAGGAAGGAAGGAAAGAAGGAAGGGAGAAAGGAAGGAAGGAAGGAAAGAAGGAAGGGAGGAAGGGAGGAAGGAAGGAAAGAAGGAAGGAAGGAAGGAAGGGAGAAAGGAAGGGAGGAAAGAAGGAAGGGAGGGAGGAAGGGAGGGAGGGAGGAAAGAAGGAAGGGAGGGAGGAAGGAAGGAAAGAAGGAAGGGAGGGAGGAAGGAAGGAAGGAAGGAAAGAAGGAAGGGAGGAAGGAAGGAAGGAAAGAAGGAAGGGAGAAAGGAAGGAAGGAAGGAAAGAAGGAAGGGAGGAAGGGAGGAAGGAAGGAAAGAAGGAAGGAAGGAAGGAAGGGAGAAAGGAAGGGAGGAAAGAAGGAAGGGAGGGAGGAAGGGAGGGAGGGAGGAAAGAAGGAAGGGAGGGAGGAAGGAAGGAAAGAAGGAAGGGAGGGAGGAAGGAAGGAAGGAAGGAAAGAAGGAAGGGAGGAAGGAAGGAAAGAAGGAACGGAGGAAGGAAGGAAGGAAAGAAGGGAGGGAGAAAGGAAAGAAGGAAGGAAGGAAAGAAGGAAGGGAGGAAGGAAGGAAGGAAGGAAGGAAGGAAGGGAGGGAGGGAGGAAGGAAAGGAGGAAGGAAGGAAGGAAGGAAGGGAGGAAGGAAAGAAGGAAGGGAGGAAGGAAGGAAGGAAGGGAGGGAGGGAGGGAGGAAGGAAGGAAAGAAGGAAGGGAGGAAGGAAGGGAGGAAGGAAGGAAGGGAGGAAGGAAAGAAAGAAGGAAGGGAGGAAGGAAGGAAGGCCGGAGTCCCACAGGAAACATTTGGTGAGATTAAGACCATCGCTTTCCAGCAGATTAACGGAGATTAACTTTTGGGGATACGGCTAAAGGCACTGAAATGGCAGCGGTTCCCCAGAAGAGCCGAGGGCTGTTAGGCCTTTTGTTTTCCCATCCAGACAAACGGAGCTCTGGCCACAAAAACCTTCCGCGGCTCCGCTGCTGGTGGGATTTAAAGACAAGTAAAGTTCCAGGCTCTTCGAAATCCCTTTAAAGTGTTAGGAAAGCGTCTGGTTCCTCGACGTCAGCCGTAAAGCGGTCGAGGGCAGCGGGGCTCCTTCCCGTAAGAGCCCTCGGAGGGGGCTGCTTCTCGGGCCTCAGCCGGCCAAAGGCAGCCCTGGCGGGGCTCGGTTGGCGCTCAGACCGAGGCAAACGCCCTGCGCTCTTCGGAGAGAAGGCTTCGCTGGCCTCCTTGCCGCCTCCCCTCAGCCCCAGCCCCAGCCCCAGAGAGAGGGGGGAGGGAGAGAGGCTGCCGCCGGAGGGAGGGAGGGAGGGAGGGAAGGGGCGCCGGGGCCTCACCTGGCCTGCGCCTCGTCCAGGCTCTGGTCCGTGATGGTCATGATCTGCTGGAGGATGTCTCCGATGTCCTGCTTGCGGCCGCCCTCGCCCTCCGCGGGCCCGGCGCCGTCCGGCATGTGCTGCGAGAGGCCCGGGTGCCCGGCCATCCCCACCCCGCCGCCGCCGCCGTGGGAGTGCATCAGCCGGGGCTGCTCCTCCATGGGCCCCGCTCCCCTCAGCCTTCGGCGGCGGACCAAGAGCCGGGCGCCTCGCCCCCTTCGCCAGCGCCAGCCCTTCGCGGCGCCTAAGGACCCTCCCGGGCGACGGACTCCCCGCGAGAGCCTCGAGGCAGCCGCCGGGAAGCCCTGGCCGGGATCCGGCTCCGGCCTCCTTCCTTCCTTCCCTCCCTCCCTCCCTCCCTCCCTCCCTCCCGGGGCTTTTGTTGAGGCCGGGAGGGCGGCGGGGGAAATCTGCCGCTGGAGCCCTCCTCCTCCGCCGCCTCCTTCTGGGGCCACAATCCGCCTCGCTCTGGACGGACCGCGAAGGAGCCGAGCAAACTTTCCCTCAGCCCCGCCGCCCGACTGGCGGAGTCGCTGCCCAGGCGCTGCCCCCAAAAGAGGCTCTGCGGACGGGGAGGATGGCGCAGCCCGGGGCCCCTCGGCCGGCGGCGGCGGCGGCGGCGGCGGCCCCAGTGACTGGCAGTCGTCCCTCGGTCTCCCTCCGGCGGCGGCGCCGCCTTGCTTCCCTCCTTCCTCGCTTCCCTCCCGGTCCCCGCTTTTGTCTCAGGCTCCGAGGGCTCAGGACTCCTGAAACTGACACAGAAGAGGCAAAGCCAGGCGAGAGGGAGGGCGGGGCTGTGGGCGGGGCCTTGGGGAGGAGAGCGGGCGCCTCCACGCCCTGATTGGTCCCCGTCGGCGGCCCGAAGCCCCGCCCCGCCCCCTCAGTCCAGAGGCAGTGGAGGGGCGGGGCGCGCTCCCGGCTTTTCCGAGCGGGCGGGGCAGCTGCCAAGGAGGGAAGGAGGGAGGGAGGCCTCTGCTCCTCTTCTCTTCTCCTTCCGGGAGCGGCGCAGGAGCTGGGCTGAGGCCCTTGTCTTCCCACATTAAGCGCGGAGGCGCCCCTGGCAGCCCTTCCCCTCGCGGTCCGCCCGAAGAAGCACCTCCCTCCCTCCCTGGGGGCCGGGGGCTGGGGGCTCCCTTCAATCGGGCGTGGGCTTCGGGAGCAGTGTTGCCAACGAGCCTTGAAGATATCGCCCAGAATGTTTTACCAAAACCCCCAGAAAGGAATTAAATCCCAGATTGCAGGGAGTCCCCCGGAAACTGGCAGCGCTGTTCAGGAGCCCCGCGGAGGGAGAGGGAGAGGGAGAGGGGCCTCCGTCGCGTCTCCTCCCGGGGGATGGAGGCCCGGCTGGGGCTGCTGGGAGCAGTGCCGGCGCCTCCTCCTCCTCCTCCTCCTTCCTCGGGGGCTGGAGCGGCTCTGAGTGTCTCCCATCCCTGGGCTGCCCTTTTCCCTTCCCTCTTAACGACAGATTTTACTGAGAACCCGCTGGCAGCCGGTCTCTGGGGCTGCCCTTTGTTCCTGGCGTTTCTGCCTCCTGAGTGCTTCCGCCCACTTTCTAAAACTGGAGCCCCACCTCAGGACGGCCCTTCCGTGGATGAATGTGCCCCTTCCGGCCTCTCTTCCATGCTTCTTCAGTCTGTGGCATCCAGTGTCTTTTTACCTTGTCTGCTTGGTCCATGGAAGCGCACTCCCTGCAGGAGCAGAGCATCCCTACTCCAGTTTCCTGTTGATTCCTTGGCTCTTGTGGAAGAAGTCTCTTGCTCTGCCTTTATTGTTGTTCTGCTTCTTCTTGTTATTCTCTTGTTTTGCTTTGCACTAATTATTAGAGTGTTTTTCTTTGCACTAAACAGTTGTGTTTGCAGTTCTGACACTATTAATACCAGTCTCTGCTTCTTGCCTGTTCGTCCTGCTTGAATGAAGGGTTTCCTCTCTCATCCACTGGGGCTTCTCTTTCTTTCTGGCTTTTGTATCCCTCCCTCTCCCTGTCAGGGTTCCTCAGGCTCCCAGGGAAGCAGGCTTAGTAGTACAAATCTGTTTTCTAGATTATCTTTGAAGTCTCAGAGGCTGTTCTTCGTGTTGTATTCTGCAATGATCGTTTCCTTAAAGTTCTTTCACTTTTTAATTTGTTTTATCTTATAGGTTTGTGGTCTCTGCCACAATTGCTCCTGGTCTTGTTTTTGCAGGCAGAATGAAGTGTCTCCACATTGCTCTAAACTTGTGAGGCTTGTCAAACCTCATCTGACAGTTGCTGTCTATCTTCAGGTGGGATAACATATGCAGAAACTAAGCACCAGCTTTACAGGTGATCACTGATAGAGAATCCAGGCATGGGTAACTGGATGAATTTTTATTATAAAAAATATAAGAGAACACCATTCAAACAACTAGAATAGAAAAAAAGGAAAGAAAAGAAAGGGATAGCAGAGTCTCAGGGCTGGACAAGATAAGTGCTACCAGACTTGAAGAAAATGATCCACAGAAAGCCGGGAAGTATGAAGGACTCAAGCCACAAGGCTTGTGTGTTTGGGGAGGTGGACAACAACAAAACAAAAGGACTCAGACTGAGGCCTATGGGCAACTGTCACGATACATGGGGAGTGGGTTGATTGCAGCAAACAGATTACATCTTGGGGTGATATTTATATCCTTAAAACCAGCCCCAATCCATAGAGGTTCCATGGGAAACCAAAACCTTAATTGCCCCTCAACAGAACCTGATAAGGTTCTCCAAAGTGGAGAGGGTTCTTGTTTATATATTTGGGAGTTTGAGAGGAGTTTGATTTTAACTGATGGTGTTTCATGGACTTTACAACACCTAGACAAGAGCTGGAGCCCCAGAAATGAGAGAACAGAAAGGGGTGTTTGGGAATATACTAGATATGAAAGAGGGATTTCTGTCTTGTTTAATCTGGCAGAACTCATCTTTTGGCTTTTGGTTTCCATCTGTAATGCAGAGTACAGATGTGTGTGGTGGTACTCTTTCAGCAAGCTCCTCTGTTCCCACATCAATCTATGTGACTGGGTCTATGTGACATTCACACTACCTATTCTGGTGCTATGTATGCCATCATAACAGTCTCCATTTATGTTAGTATCTAATTAAACTATAGCTGGATTGATGAATATATTGGGGATGCTGGATGCTTACAATTCCATCCCCCCAAAATGGAGTATATGACATAAGCACATGAGTTCATTTTTGCACCACAATGGGACTGCATGCCCATTTTGGGATTGCAAGACCAGTACACTTAGGGAAAACACAGGATAAAACATGAGGTCAGGGGATGTAGGTAAGGGGGGTTACCATTCTCACCACTGACTGAGAGCCAATAAAGCATGAATTTAAAAAGCATGGCCAATTCACAATTACAAGCATCCAGTTAAAGTAAAAAGAAACATGAGTGGTGATTACTTAATAGCCTTGGTTTCCATGAACACATTCTCTACAAAAGTGATGCATTTTATATTGAAAGGTTTCACTAATTAATCTATAATATATCTAGCTCAGTAAATATTTCTAACTAAATTGATAAGCAACAACTAAAAACAAGGAACTAAATTAATTTTCAGTTATTACATATATAGGTACTTATAGTTATTATAGGTATTATATCTAAATATAGGTATATGAATAAAACATATTTTATACATAGAGCAAACTGATTAGTCTTAACATTTCACTAACTAATGCATTAGTAACCTAACTAGAAAGTCATACAGACCTGTCCCATGTTTGTCCTGGTGGCAGGGGAGTTACCCTGCCAGTTTTTCAGCAGGACAAATTAAAGTATTTCAACCAGTGCCTCTTCTTGTGAGGAATATTGAGCTGATAGACTTCTGGGGAGAATATAATTCTCCCAGTAATGGGAGAATTACATTACACTGGTATTAGTTGGAAGTAAAACTCTGTCTGTAAAGTCCAATAAATTCCTCATTTCCTTTGCAGACAATTGCATTGTCTCCAAAGTGGGAGAGGCAAAAAGATTGTTATGTATTTCATCCACAGTGATGAAAATGGGAGAGCTACTGCATGAAGAAGATGCTGAAATGTTAACACAAAGACAGCAAAACTATGTAACATCCTCTATGCCTCAGTCTTCTCACAAAAGGAAAACAGTGCTGCACCTGGTGAAAATAGAACAAATGATCCAGCAGGGAGACTGCAGCCAAAAATAGGCATAGAAGTAGTAAAGGAATGCCTAGCAACTCTAAATGAATTCAAGTCTCCAGAGTCAGATAAATGGCATGCAAGAGTACTAAAGGAACTAGCTGATGTCATCTCTGAGTGACTGTCAATTATCTTTCTAGATTACCGCACTGCACTCTTATAGTGCTGCTATTCCACTTTAACTGCTCTGGCTGCCGCCTGTTGCATTCTGGGATTTGTAGTTTTAGGCAGGGGCATATACAATTCTTAGCCAAAGAGCTCTTAGGCCTCACTGAACTACAAACCCCAGAATGCAACAGGAGACAGACAGAGCAGTAAAAGTGGAATAGCAGCACTATAAGAGGATAGTGCGGTAATGTGTGTAGTCCCCAGCCTCAAAAAACGGGATGAGGAGAGGACTAACCATTCAGCTTGATATCAATACTGGGACATGTAGAACAGATAAACAGTCTGTGTGCATTTAGAAAGGAATGCAGGCCTGGCTAAAAGCCAGCATGGGGTTTTAAAAACATGCCAAACTAATCTTATCTTTTTTTATAGAGAGAGTGTTAAGTCAGGTAGATCAAGGGTCGTGTGGATGTAGTATATCTTGATTTTAGTAAGGCTTTTGAAAAGATTCCCCATGATACTTTTGCAGACAAGTTGATGAACTTTGGTTTAGACCAGTAGTCCCCAAACTGCTCTTTAAGAAATTTTGGACTTCAGTTCAGTTCCATGTTGCCCAATATTCTGGGATTCTGGGAGCCCTTCTTAACATGCTATCCTGGGAACCCCGAGACACTATAAAGTCCAAAATCCCTTAAAGAGCACAGTTTGATGACCACTGTTCTAGACAGTCCTACTGTTGGGTGGATTAGTAATCAGTTGACTGGTCCCAGAGAATGTTTACCAATTGTTCCTCTTCAGCCTGGAAAGTAGTGAATAGTGGATTGCTACAAGTCTCTGTCTTGGGCCCAGTATTGTTAAACATCTTTAAACATGACTTAGATGATGGAATAGAGAACCTTTTTATCTAATTTACAGATAGCATCAAATAAGTAAGGGTAGTTAATGTCAGCGCAACTGCTGGGGTCCAACAACAACTGTCAGCAACTCAAATGAGTCCTGGGGTTAAATCAGACCTTTGTAGCAGAGCTAGCAATTTTAGAAGCTGAAGCGTGGCTCCAAAGTCAATTGGGATAACAGCAACTGGATGTCTTCCAGGAACTGAAGCAATGCAGGAACCTCCGGGGACACTCAGCAAAGCAATGCAAGACTTCTTCTGATAAACCACCAGAGAAGCAAAGTCCCCGAAGTGCTCTTTATTCACAGTGCTATAATACAAATACAGATTTCCAAAACTCCAAACCATACCAAACCAACTCCTACTACAAACCCACAAGCTATCACTTGCAACCCCTGGGTTTATATAGACTCCAGACCATGTGGTCTCCCAAACCCAGTGAGTTCCTGTGTGTAACCATGTCATGTGTCCCCTGTGCAATCCAGACACATGGTTTCATCATCCATGGCTACGTGCACCTAGACACTAAAATGTCCTTGAGCCAATGAGCATCAGCTGTGCTGATCAGCTTTGTCCTTCTGCTGAATGCTCATGGCCAAACACACACACATCAAGCATTTCCCTGTGTGCTATGTTTTAACCCTTCAAATCCCTGACAGTTAATACCCCCAGAGGACCAGATTAGAACAGAACAGAACGATTTGACAAGATTGGAGAGCTGGACCAAAACGATGAAATGGAAATAGGGATATATGTAATGTACAGTGGAGCCTTGCCTTATGTGGGGGATCTGTTCCAGACCCCCCCCCCCCGGTCCCATGTAAGGCAAATCCCGTTTAAGCTGGAGCCCCATTCTCATGCTCACGACGGCTATGCGCGCCATTAATTTGATGACCACATGACTTCTGTGTAAACAGAAAGCTGCTTATGATGCACCCATGTATGGAGCAGGCGCACTGTACTATATTTAAGAATGAAAAAATGAAATGTCCAAATGCAGGACGGGTGACAAATGGCTTGATAACAGTACATGTAAAAAAGATCTAAGTCCACAGTGTGATGTGGAGGGCAAAAGAAAATAAAGCCAGTACAATTCTTGACTGCATCAACAGAAGTATAGCTTTCAGATTGAGACAAGCAGTAATCCCACTCTATCCTGCATTGGTCAGAGTTTACTTGGATTTTGGGTACACCTTTGGTCACTAGAGTTTGCCAAGTTGGAGCATTCCAAAGGAGAGTGACCAAAATGATCAAAAAACATTTGAACCAAGCTGTACAGTGAACCCTTGTTATATGCCGGAGTTTGGTTCCAAGATCCCCCGTGTATAACAAAATCCGTGGATGCTCAAGTTGCATTAAATATAATGACATAGCAAAATGGTGTCCATTATAAAAAATGGAAAATCAAGGTTTGATATTGGAAATTTATACTTTTTTGAACATTTTCAAGCAATGGGTGCTTGAATGCGTGTATAAAAAAATCAATGTATAAGAAGGGCCGACTGTATAAGGGAGCTGATTAGGTCTAGACCAGAGAACAGAAAATGAAGAGGTGATATGATAACCATCTGCTGTTCCAGAGACACTGGAGATTACTATACTATTATTTATTTGTTTATTTATTTATTTACATAGCGCTGTAGATTTGCACAGGGCTGTACATAAAAACAAATATAAAAGAGTAAACCTGCCTGTGGCGTACAGTCTAAGAATTAATAGGATAATACAGGCAACAAAAAGAACATCAAATAGCAAATGATAATCACACAATGCCTGGGAACGCTTCTCTGAACAGGATGGTCTTCAACTCCATTTTGAAGCTGGTTAAAGAAGTGATGGCCCTTGCTCACGGGGGAAGAAGGTTCCAGGAGTGAGGGGCAGCAAGTGAAAAGGAGTGAATCCTAGATGGGGCAGAGGAAATCCTGGGCTAGGACAGCCAACCTAGACTACCAGAATGGAGGGCCTGAGTGGGAAGTTGAGGAGAAAGAAGGTCTGATAAATAAGGAGGGGCCAACCCATGGAGGGCTTTAAATGTCGACAGCAGGAGCTTATACTGAATACAGAAAGGGAGGGGGAGCCAGTGAAGGGATGTCAACAAAGGAGAGATATGGTCAGAACGGTGGGTGAATGTGATAATGGGTGCAGCTGAATGCTGGACAGAAATAAAAGGATGGAGGTGAGAAAGAGGACAAATCAAGAAGGATGAGAACAGAGTAAAGGCCATTAGCCTTGGCCCGTAAAAGGTCATTCGAGATCTTAGTGAGAGCTGTCTCTGTAGAATGCCATGGGTGGAAACCAGACTGAAAGGGATTGAGAATGGAGTTGACTTCAAGAAACTCAAGACAGCAAGAATAAACAACCCGTTCCAAAACCTTAGACAGAAAAGGAAGAAGAGAAATCGGACAATAGCTAGACAAAGAGGAGGGGTCAAGAGAGGTTTTTTTCAGAATTGGGGAAATGAGAGCATGTTTGAAGTCCGAGGGGAAGGAGCCTGTAGAAAGAGAGAGCTTGAAGATATGGAGAAGCGAGGACAGAAAAGAGGCAGCTATAGAAATTAGAAGATGAGTAGGAATTGGATCAGGAGAACAAGTTGCAGGTTTGGAAGAGTTCAGAAGTGTAGTGAGTTCATCCAAAGAAGCAGGAGGAAACACAAAATTTTTTAGGCGAGGGCAATAGAAGATTATGAGCAGAAGAAGAATTGGGACTATCTCAGAGCGAATAGTGGTAATCTTTGAGATGAAATAATTAGCGAAGTCATTAGGAGAGAATGATGAAGAGACAATAGGAGAGGGGGGTTTAAGCAAAGTGTTGAACGTGGAGAACAAACTATGTGGGCGCCTCTCATTGGCAGAGATCAATAATTTGTAAGAATTCTGTTTTGCCATAGAGAGGGTGCGTGAGAAGGAAGAAAGAACAAATTTGTAATGAATAAAATCAGGCCACTACTTGGACTTTCTCCAAAGACGTTCGGACGCTCTAGAGCAGGACCGGAGAAACTTAACGATGGGGGTAAGCCAGGGCTGAGGCCTAGTCATAGAGGAAGAAGTGTGTACAGAGACAGGGGCAAAGCTGTCAAGATTTGAGGAAAGAGTGGAGTTAAATAAAGACATTGCTGAATCAGCAGAATCCCCAAGATTTAGGGAAGAGAGAGATGAATCGAGGGTCTGACCAAGATGGTTAGAATTAACAGATTGAAGATCACGAAAATAGCGTTGAACAGTGTAACGAGGAGGTGGAGTATAAGTAAGAGCAAAGGAGATTAAATGATGATCAGATAGTGGAAAGTCAAGTGCCAGGAAGTCAGAAATGACACAGTTTGCAGCAAGAACTAGGTCAAGACAGTGTCCGAGAGAATGAGTTGAAGAGTTGGAATGTGGTTGGAGGCCAGAAGAAGCTAGGAGAGAGTTAAAGCAAGGCATTGTAGGGTTATTGGAATCATCAATGTGGATATTAAAGTCGCCTAGGATCAAAGTGGGGACTGAATCTGAAAGACAGAATGTCAGCCATGATTCAAAGTCTGAGAGGAACTGGGTAGCAGAACCAGGAGGGTGATAGATAAATGCAACCCGGAGCTGCAAAGCAAAAAAGAGTCTAATAGGATGAAACTCAAAAGAAGAGAAATGATACCGGGGGGGGGGGGGGGGGAATAGAACTTGAAACTGGCAGGAATTAGATAGCAAGATACCAACCCCTCCTCCTCGACCCTCAGAGCGGCTTGTGTGGGTGAAGGAGAGACCACCAAAAGAAAAGGCAGCAGGGGTTGCAGTATCATGGTCTGGGAGCCAGGTTTCGGTGAGTGCAAGGAGATTAAAGGATCTGGAGAGAAAAAGGTCATGAATTACTGCTGCTTTAGGGGCAGCAGAGCGACAGTTCCAGAGTGAACAGAAGAATGGAAGCAGGGAGACAGGAAGAGGCCGAATGGGGATCAGGTTAGGAGAAATGTGTGGGGCCATGGGAAGGATAGGATTCACTGCCCAGTGATCAATGGGAGAAGATGAGACAATGGCATAAACAGGAAAGAAAAAAGAAAAGCTGTAGCTGGCTCTCTTTCTGAGGTGCTAAAGCGGCTTTGAGGCTATTGCCAACTCAGGCCTTCTGAGGAAGAGTCCAATGCAAGCAGGAGGTGGTCTTCAGGGAGCAGAAAGTCTTTCTTGCTCAGACTTCCTGTGGAGAATTCCAAGGCCAGCAGGGAACTCTTATAGTGCTGATATTCCACTTTTACTGCTCTGGCTGCCTCCTGGGACATTCTGGGATTTGCAGTTTAGGAAGGGGCATTTAGAATCCTCAGCCAGAGAGCTCTTAGGTCTCACTGAACTACAACCCCCAGAATGCAAAAGGAGGCAGCCACAACAATTAAAAGTGGAATAGCAGTACTATACGAATATAGCACAGTAATCTCCTATAACATAAACCAATGAACTCCAATGACAAGAAAAGAAATTCCATATAAACACTAGAAGAGCTGTGAAACCTGAAAAACCCACAAAAAACTAGAAGAGCTGCTTGGCACTGGTTTAGACTTCCTCAGAGGGTGTTGGAATCTCCTTCTTTCAAGATTTTTAGACAAAGGTTGAAAGGACATACCCCCTGAATATGTTCCTGCTCACCAGACGTTGGACTAGATGGGTCTTTTAATTCCTTCCACCAATATGATTCTTGATTGTACTCTCCATTTTGATGAATGACTGAACCATCATCCACTCTGTGGTTTGAGTGTTGAACTGTGACTCTAGGGACCAGGGTTCAAATCCCAGCTCAGCCATGGAAACTGAATGGGTGAACCTGGACATATCACACTGTCTCAGCCTCACAGGATAGCAAACCTCCTCTGAAGAAATCCTGCCAAGAAACCACCATTACAGGGCCACTTTAGGGTTGCCATAAGTCAGAAATAACTTGAAGACACCCAAGAACAACAACAAAATCCTGCTTTAGCATTTTCTCCCTTAGCTTTCACTTGTAGTCATTCCAAGTCTTTGCTGTTTTGTGTTGGTAATATGACTTTCATCTGTTGTTATTCCTTTCCAACAGTTCTCAAACCTCTAATCATGCTTTCCACACAATATATTCTGTGTATAAATTAAACATGTGGGGTGATAAAATGCAGCCCTGTCCCCTGGTCAGTAGGAACCCTTTTGTTTCTCCCATTTTCTGTCCTGACAGTGGCCTCTTGTTCATTGTGGTTTTGTCTATGTCTAGTATACTCTATAGAACAGTTGAGTGTTGTGCAACTCCCATTTCTTTTAGACTGATCTGCCATGTTTCCCATGTTGCCTACACTGACAGTTACCCTGCAGTGCACAGCCAGAGCCACAGCTGCCGCAACAATGGTCCCATCAACCACTTCAACAGCCACACACATGGGTAATAGTACTGACGACACAGAGACAACTGCTGGAGTGAGTGCCTCAGTTGATCTAGCAGTGTACTGCCAGTGCTGCCATCGCTATGTCCGAGAATCATAGAGTTGGAAGAGACCACAAGGGCCATCCAGTCCAACCCCATTCTGCCATGCAGGAAATCTCAATCAAAGCATACACGATAGATGGCCATGCAGCATCTGTTTAAAGAACTCTAAGGAAAGAGGATTCCACCACACTCCCAGAGAGTTTGTTCCACTGTCAAACAGCCCTTACTGTCAGGACGCTCCTCCTAATGTTCCCCCTCTTTTCCTGGAGCTTGCATCCATTGTTGCGGATCCTATTCTCTGGAGCAGCAGAAAACAAGCAGGCTCCCTGCTCAATATGACATCCCTTCAAATATTTAAACAGTGCTATCATATCACCTCTTAACCTTCTCTTCTCCAGGCTAAACACCCCCAGCTCCCTAAATCGTTCCTCATAGGGCATGGCTTCCAGACCCTTCACCATTTTAGTCACTCTCCTTTGGACACACTCCCGTTTCTCAACATCCTTTTT
Source organism: Sceloporus occidentalis (assembly GCA_023333645.1). Taxonomy (NCBI): domain Eukaryota; kingdom Metazoa; phylum Chordata; class Lepidosauria; order Squamata; family Phrynosomatidae; genus Sceloporus; species Sceloporus occidentalis. The sequence goes on from JALMGF010000003.1 coordinate 124,096,568, forward strand.
AAATTGTGGTGCCCAGAATTGGACACAATATTCCAGGTGGAGCCTGACCAAAGCAGAATAGAGTGGCACTGTTACTACCCTTGATCTAGACACTATACTTCTATTGATGCAGCCTAAAATCACATTGGCCTTGTTAGCTGCCACATCGCACTGTTGACTCATGTTCAATTTGTGGTCTATTTGGACTCCTAGATCCCTTTCACATGTAGTCTCATTCAGCCAGGTGTCCCCCCATCCTATATCTGTGCATTTCATTTTTCCACCCTACGTACAGTACCTTACATTTCTCCATGTTGAAATTCATTTTGTTAGCTTTGGCCCAGCTTTCTAATCTATTAAGCTCATTTTGAAATTTAATCCTGTCCTCTGGGGTATTAGCTACTCCTCCTAGTTTGATGTCATCTGCAAATTTGATAAGTATGCCCCTAATTCTGTCATCCAAGTCATTGATAAAAAAGTTGAATAGCACTGAGCCCAGGACATAGCACTGTGGGACTCCACTGGTCACTTCTCTCTAGGATGAAAAGCAGCCTTCGGGTTCAGCCAGTCAACCAATTACAAATCCACATAACAGTTACTTTGTCTAGACCACATTTTACTAGCTTGTTTGCAAGAATGTCATGGGGAACCTTGTCAAAGGCCTTACTGCAATCAAGATATACTATATCCACAGCATTCCCTTCATCTAACAAGCTGGTAATTTTATTTAAAAAAAGAGACTGGTAGGAAGGAAGTCAATTTGTCTATTGTTTATTGTTTAATGTTATCTAGGATAAGGTGTTGTAGCTTAGTAATAGGGAAGAATGGGGGAGGGGTGGGTATTAAAGTGGGTAGTTGTCTTAATTGGTGTTCTAACTAGTAAGTGTATGTATATATATATATGTCTTCATGTTTTGTTTTTAATTCAATAAAATTAAAAAAAAAGAGAGATTAGATTTGTCAGGCACGATTTCTTTCTCTGAAACCCGTGTTGACTTTTTGTGATTATGGCATTGCTTTCTAGATGTTGACAGACTCTTTGTTTAATGATCTGCTCTAGAATCTTTCCTGGTATTGATGTCAGACTAACTGGATGATAATTGTTGGGATCCTCTTTTTTTCGCTTTTTGAAGATGGGGACAACCTTTGCCTTCCTCCAGTCTGTTGAGACGTTTCCTGTCCTCCAGAAGTTCTCAGAGATTATTGCCAATGGCTCTGATATTACAATAGCCTTGGATGTAGTTCCTTTGGTCCTGAAAAACTTATATTCGTTTAACCAGATATTCCTGTATTATCTCTTTACTTATTTTGTGCTGAAATTCCCCTATTCTGTCCTCTGCTCCATTATCCTCAGGTTGAGCACCCTTTGCCTTTTCTGAGAAGACTGAGGCAAAGAAGGTGTTGAGTATTTCTGCCTTTTCTCTGTCCCCTGTTAGCATTTTGCCATCTTCTCCAACTATCTACTTCTGGTGTATGTGAAGTGACCTCCTCCACACCAGCAACTTCCTCTGTGAGTTTCCCGTACAAGACCATCCAGTCCGTTCTGTTCATGAGAACCTCCTGCTCCCTAAGATGCTAAAGTGTGGATACTTAAGCCTACAGCTGCCAGACTTTCTCTTCCAAGAGGGCTACCAACTTGCACTTGGGTCAGGTGAAGTTCCCCACATCCCTCGGCAAGAAGACAAACATTCCACAAGTGTTGCAGGTGACTGCAGCAGGGCCTTCAGTGTCCATACTGAGAAGTCTTAAGGAGGCTCTGAAACAAGAATGTGGGCTTCCCCTGCTAAACACTGGTGTACAGAACCCCTCTGGGCCTGGGCTTTGTCCCCACACTCTGTTAGTGAGCTCAATCAACTGGAAATCTAGTTATGTACAGAGCTCCTGGCTCTTACCCAAACAAAGTGGACACAGAAAACCAGGCTTCCCATTTTGCAAGGAATGTCCCAGAATTCCTCTACCTCCAGAGCCATAGAATGAGGCCTCTAGCTCCTCCTCCTCCCAGTGACCAAAAGAAATGGCTCCCACTTTAAAAATTTAAGTTCTTAAAAACCAGATTTCCCTTTTGCAAGGAATGTCCCAGAATTCCTTTATCAGCAGTTCTGTAGAATGAGGCTTCTAGCTCCTCCTCCTCCCAGTGACCAAATAGTTTCTTCTTGGCACTGATGGGGGCTTGGTAGGGCTTCACGAGCCACTTCTGAATGGGGTAGGCACTGTCAGTGAGCAGGAAGGGGCCAATCTGCTGGCCCCTCAGGATGATAGTGGGGTTCCCTGGCACATAGATGCCAGCCTCCATGGTCTCAAAGATGATAGAGTTTCTTATCACCCTCACATCATGAGTCGACCCTGACCATCCAAGTTCCAAATCCACAAAGCATCCTGTGTGGTCACATGTCCCCTACAGGACGACAGAATAGGTGCCCCTTTGGTTCATAAACTCGTTCCTCTGCTGTCAGCAGAATCAGAAAGTGGCACCTATCTACAGCACCCACTACATGCGGGAAGCCAAGCTCATTGAAGCCATCCATTATCTGTGGGTGACAAGAAGGGGGAGAAAGGGGAATTAATGACAACTCTGCTGCACCTGCGCAGGAATGCTGGAGATCACTCCAGGCCTTTTCCTACTGTACAAACATCAGAGAATGTATAGTGATGGCTGACATCTTATGTGCAGGTGCACAGGACTGCCGAACATAAAAGAGGAGGTTATGTGACTTTCCTTACCTGTCGTGCGTCCCCCAGGTACATTATTTATTATTATTATTATTATTATTATTATTATTATTATTATTATATTGTATTTATACCCTGCCCTTCAGCCCTAAAGGTTATCAGAGCAGCTTTAAGTAGCTTTTCAATGGTCAGGGCAAACTGCACCAACACTTCCCCCACAGTGGCAGCACCAACCCCAAACTGCTCTGAGATCACCTTGTAGCTGCTTTTGTGTGCAAGTGTCCAGATGGCCATGGTCACCTTCTTCTCTACTGGGATGGCTTTCCTTATTATTGTGTCTGACCTCTCCAGTTCCAGACATAGTATTTCCACTAGCCTGTGAAAGATGGCACAGGGCATTCGGAAGAATGACCTCCAATTCTCATCAGACCAGACCTGTGTGACAAACCCGTCCTACCAGTAAGTGCTTCTAGGGAGCTTCTAATACTGACATGTCCGCCTCTTCTCATACAACAGAAGTAGATAGTTGGAGGAATGTCACACACACAAGTAGGAAAAGCAGGGAATGTTTTGTGAGCTTGCAGCTACAGAATCACTTTGAATCTCTCTCTGTTATCAAGGATGATGAGGCTCTCTCTCTGTTATCAGGAAGGGAAAAGAAAATAGTGGATGTAAACAACTGGCTCCGCAGATGGTGTTGCCAAGAACGGTTTGGATTCTTGGATCATGGTCTGAGGTTCCATGAGGAGGGACTTCTGGCAAGGGATGGGTTGCATCTCATGCCAGTTGGAAGAAATGTTTTTGCCAACAGTCTCAAGAATTTGGTCAAGAGGGCTTTAAACTGAATTATGTGGGGGAGGGAGACAGTATTCTGGAAGGCAAAAGGGCTGGAGAAAACAGTCAAACTGACATAAAGGAAACAAGGCAAACAGTACAAGGACCCAACAGTGGGAGGCAAAAAAACATGCACAGGCAGCAAGTAGGGGGGACCCATGGTCTTCGATGTCTCTACACTAATGCACAAAGCATGGGAAATAAACGGGATGAACTTGAACTCCTAGCACAACAAAGCAAATATGATATAATAGGCATCACTGAAACCTGGTGGGATGAGTCTCATGATTAGAATGTAGGAATACAGTGGTACAACCTTTTTAAGAGAAATAGGCCAAATAGGAAAGGTGGAGGAATAGCATTATATATCAGGGACATTTACACCAGTGAAGAGATCCAGCACATTGATCCTGGAAGTCAGGTGGAGAGCATCTGGATAAAAATTAAAGGAGAGGGAAACAACAAGGATGTTATGGTGGGAGTCTACTACAGACCTCCAAGTCAGACTGAGGAATTGGATGACGTCTTTCTAGAACAGATGACCACATACTCAGAAAGGAGAGATGTAGTAGTGATGGGTGACTTCAACTATCCTGATATTTGCTGGAAGTCAAACTCCACCAAATCCTCAAGGTCTAGCAAATTCTTCACTTGCCTTGAAGACAGTTTCATTGTCCGAAAGGTGGAAGAGGCAACAAGGGGGTCAGCTATTTCAGATCTGATCCTAACCAACAGGGATGACCTAGTTAATGGAGTGCAAGTGATGGGATCCTTAGGTGGAAGTGACCATGTTCTCCTGGAGTTTGTTATACAGTGGAAAGGAGAAGCCAGGCATGGTCAGACATGATTCAAGACTTCAGGAAAGCTGATTTTAGTAAAATACTGGGGGTGATCCCATGGTCAGGAATACTAAAAGAGAAGGAAGTTCAAGAATGATGGCAATTTCTTATAAGGGAGATACTGAAGGCACAATTTCAAACAGTTCTAATGAGGAAGCAAAATGGGAGATGTCTCAAGAAACCAGGATGGATGACTTAAAGCACTTTCAACTGACTTAAGTTTTAAAAGAAAATATATAAGAAAAAAAAGAAAAAGCCAGAAATCACCAAAGAGCAAATAGATAGCACATGTAGGGGTAGACTGAGCTAAGTTTTAAACGGAACATGTATAAGAAATGGAAAAACATGCAAATCACCAAAGAGGAATTTAAACAAATAGCAAGCATGGATTAGTTATTGGTTGACCAGCTGAACCCAAAGGGTGCTCAACAATGGCTCCTTTTCATCCTGGAGAGAAGTGACGATTGGGGTGCCACAGGGTTCTGTCCTGGGCCCAGTGCTATTCAACATCTTTATCAATGACTTGGAGGACAAAATTGGAGGCATACTTATCAAATTTGCAGATGACATCAAATTAGGAGGAATAGCTACTACCCCAGAGGACAGAATCAAAATTCAAAATGACCTGAATAGACTAGAAAGCTGGATCAAAGCTAATAAAATGAAATTCAACATGGAGAAATGTAAGGTATTGAAGTTAGGGTGGAAAAATGAAATGCACAGATATAGGATGGGAAACACCTGGCTGAACGAGACTACATGTGAAAGGGATCTAGGAGTCCAAGTAGGCCACAGGTTGAACATAGTCAACAGTGTGATGCGGCAGCTAAAAAGGCCAATGCAATTTTAGGCTGCATCAATAGAAGTATAGTATCTAGATCAAGGGAAGTAATAGTGTCACTATTCTGCTTTGGTCAGGCCTTACCTGGAATACTGTGTCCAATTCAAAAAGGACATTGAGAAACTAGAGCATGTCCAAAGGAGGGCGACTAAAATGTGAAGGGTCTGGAAACCATGTCCTATGAAGAACGCCTTAGGGAGCTGGGTATGTTTAGCCTGGAGAAAAGAAGGTTCAGACATGATATGATAGCCCTGTTGAAATATTTGAAGGGATGTCATATTGAGGAGGGAGCAAGCTTGTTTTCTGCTGCTCCAGCAACTAGAACGCAGAACAATGAATGCAAGCTGCAGGAAAAGAGATTCCACCTCAACATTAGGAGGAACTTCCTGACAGTAAGGGCTGTTCGACAGTGGGACACACTCCCTCGTAGTGTTGTGGAGCCTACTTCCTTGGAGGTCTTTAAACAGAGGCTGGATGGCCATCTGTTGGGGATGCTTTGATTAGGAGTTCCTGCATGGCAGGGGGTTGGATTGGATGGCCCTTGTGGTCTCTTCTAACTCTGTGATTCTATGATCCTATGGTTTCATAGTATCCCATAACACCACTTGAAAATTTTCTTTATCATTAGTATCCTAAATATTTTTCCATTCTCAATCTTATTCACTATACCTTTATAATTAAGTATTCTGGTGTCCAACTTCCATCTTTTTGCTTCTCTACAGAAAGGCCAAAATAAAGCTGCTTCGGTCACTTTGGAGGTATGCTGTTTAAATTATGCATGCGTACATAATGCGGCTGGAAGCCGCACCAAAGCCACGATCCAGTCCTAAGGACTGGAGCACAGCTTTGGTGCAGCTTCTGGCTTCTTAGAATGAATACATCATTTAAATAGCATACCTACAAAGTGACCGAAGCAGCTTTATTTTGGCCTGTCTGTATGGGGCCTAGAATTCTTTTTAGCCACGATATTGCCTGTAACTATTTTCCCTTTTATTTCTGTATTTAATACCTTTGAAACTCTATTCTAGAGTAATAATAAGTGTATTTCTTTTCCTCCCCTTAATAACCTCCATGTATCTTTTAATACATTTCTATTCATTGTCTTATTCAGGGATACATTATTAAATCTATCCCTTATTATTGGGTCTGATTTATTTTTCCACTTACCCATAACCATATTAAAATCTCTTGCCACAATTGTATAGTCTCTCTCTGTTTCCATTTCCTTAATTACTTTTTCATAAATTCTTTTTGTTTTTTTGTTTGGACCTTATACATTAACCAACAAATACTTTTCTCCCCCATTAATCCTTGTATAGTTTGCCCGCCTTATCCATGGATTTTTTTATCCAGAGATTCAAGCATCCACAGCTTGAAAATATATATTTTTTAAAGGTATAAATTCCAAATAGCAAACCTTGAGTTTCCATTTTATATAAAGGACATCATTTTACTATGCTATTATATTTAATAGGACTTGAGCATCCACAAATTTTGTTATCCACAGAGATCCTGGAACCAAATCCCAGTTGATAACAAGGACACACTGTACAAGTAGAAATCTTTCTTTTTCATCTTTCTTAACGTTTAATACGTTAAAGCCACATCTTTTAGATTTTATGGTTGTTTCCCCTCTTGCTTTTGAAGTACTATATGCTTTTTCATACGTACAACCCAATTCAGTTTTATTTCATTTGTCCCTTGTTTCCTGTAAAAAAACAACACTGCTTTTTCTTTCTTCAACAATGATTCTATCCTATTTCTTTCAACTACAGATCCCAATAATTTAATATTTAATCTTGCTATTCTTACTTTATTAACCATATTACTTTTCTAAATCTTCTAAATTAGATCTTCAGTGTGCTGGCCCTACACCCATCCTTTACCTCCCTCGCTCCCTTCTTCACCCATTCATCCATTCATCCATCTATTCCTTCCCTTCCCCCCACCCACATATACATATCTACCCCCTGCCTTTCACAAGGTATCCAACCTTGCTCGTTGCTTTTACCAGCCCCCCCCCCCCCCGGAGGGGGAGTCCCAATTCCCGATGTACAAACTGTTCTCCTCCTGATTATTTATTGATTATCTCTCCTATTATGTCACTTTTTTCCTTTCTAAATTTTCTTTTTTTTTAATGTTTATTTTTATTGCTTTGTCCTTGTCTTCACATCTTCTGTGGTTCTTTGGCTCCACCAGTTGCACCCTCGTTGTTTTCCTCTTGCTGCTCGAGTTTTAAATGCTTCAGAAGGAAGGAGACACTACACTCCAAGGAAGTGTGTTCCACTGTCGAACAGCCCTTACTGTCAGGAAGTTTCTCCTAATGTTGAGGTGGAATCTCTTTTCCTGGAGCTTGCATCCATTGTTCCGGGTCCTGTTCTCTGGAGAAGCAGAAAACAAGCTTGCTCCCTCCTCAATATGACATCCCTTCAAATATTTCAACAGGGCTATCATATCACCTCTTAACCTGCTCTTTTCCAGGCTAAACATCCGCAGCTCCCTAAGGCATTCCTCATAGGGCATGGTTGCCAGACCCTTCACTATTTTAGTCACCTTCCTTTGGACATGCTTCAGCTTCTCAACATTTATTTTGAATTGTGGTGCCCAGAAGTGGACACAGTATTTCAGGTGGGGCCTGATGAAAGCAGAATAGAGTGGCACTATTATTTCCCTTGATCTAGACACTATACTTTTATTGATGCAGCCTAAAATTGCATTGTCATCCTTCAATCTACAGGAAAAGAAATTCAACATAAATATTAAGAAGAACTTCCTGACAGTAAGAGCTGTTTGATAGTGGTACACACTCCCTCAAAAAGTAGTGGTGTCTCCTTCTCTGGAGGTTTGTAAACAGAGGCTGGATGGCCATCTGTCAGGGATGCTTTGATTGTTGGATTGGATGACCCTTATAGTCTCTTCCAATTTGATTATTCTATGATTCTATGATCTAGGCAAGAAAATGAAATGCACAAAAGTAGAATGTGTGATGCTTGGCTTTGAAAGCAATAGATGTGGAAAGGATCTGGTACTTCCAGAATGTTAAACATGATTCAATAATGTGATGCAGCAGCCACCACCACCCCCAAATAGTACAAGAGAAGAAGTCACATCTAGAGAAGCATAGTTTTCTGATCAAGGAACGTAACAGTAGCACCCTATTCTGCTTCGATCAGACTTCATCTGGAATATGCTGTTGAGTTCTGGGTACCAGAGTTCAAGAAGAGTACTGGCAAGCTGGAATGTGTTCAGAGGAGGGCAAGCAAGATGGTCAAAGTCTGCAAACCAAGCCCTGTGAAAAATGGCTTATGTTTAATAATAATGGCTAGTATGTTTAGATTGGAGAAAAGTATGTAGAGAGTTGATAGGGTAGCCTTCCAACTCCAAGCAGTCCGATGAAACCAATTATCTGGACCCATTTCAAACCGGCTTAAGGGTGGGATACGGAGTTGAGACAGCCATGGTCGCCTTAGTAGATGATTTCTGTCTGGGCATCGACAGGGGAAGTGTGACCCTGTTGGTGCTCTTGGACATCTCAGCAGCGTTCGATACCATCAACCATGGTATCCTTCTAGAACGCCTGAGGGAGTTGGGTACTGGGGGCACTGTGCTCCAGTGGCTCCATTCCTACCTCTCGGGTAGATTCCAGATGGTAAGGCTGGGGGACAGTTGCTCTTCCAGGAGAGAGCTGACATCTGGCATCCCTCAAGGCACCATTCTGTCCCCTATACTGTTTAACATTTATATGAAACTGCTGGGAGATCATCTGGAGTGCACCCGCGTCATACTTGGGCATGCTTTACGCGGCTTGAGCATACGCGCTCAAACTGCGGGGTGCGCGCGGCGTGTTCCATTGCGCCCCGCACACCGCCACGCCTCCGCGCCGCCGTGCACGAGCCCCATTGTTTCCAATGGGGCTTGAGCATAGGCGGAAATCGCCTTACGCGGAGGGATCCGGAACGGATCCCCGCATAAGGCGAGGACCCACTGTATGTTTATGTCTCTGACTGCTACAGTGACTAAGGATGGCATCTCTCCTCTGAATGCCTGCCTTGAGTCAATAATGGGCTGGATGAGGGAAAACGAACTTCAAAACAGAGAAAATGGAGGTACTTGCCATAGGATCCTTAGGTCTGGGGAAGGAAATTTGCAAACCTGCACTGGACAGGGTCACACTTCCCCTGAAGGACAAAGTTCACAGTTTGGGAGTACTTGAAGCTCAACATGTCTAAGACTGAGCTTCTCGTCTTTCCACCTAAACCCACCTTTCATTATTCCTTTTCTGTTTCTGTCGATGACACTTCTAATAATAATAATACATTTTATTTATAGACCGCTATTCCGCAATGATCATAGTGGTGTACAGTAAAAAATTGCAATACAATACAAAATACAATGTGACAGTTAAAGGAGGGAGAAGTCCCTGATGTTGCTGGATCTGCCTGATCGCTCCCTCTGAGGCCAAGATGACAGTTAAGGAGGGAGAGGCCTCTTCCTTCAGGCAGTCCCTGATGTTGCTTGATCTGCCTGATCGCTCCCTCTGAGGCCGAGATGACAGTTAAGGAGGGAGAGGCCTCTTCCTTCAGGCAGTCCCTGATGTTGCTTGATCTGCCTGATCGCTCCCTCTGAGGCCGAGATGACAGTTAAGGAGGGAGAGGCCTCTTCCTTCAGGCAGTCCCTGATGTTGCTGGGTCTGCCTGATCGCTCCCTCTGAGGCCGAGATGACAGTTAAGGAGGGAGGGGCCTCTTCCTTCAGGCAGTCCCTGATGTTGCTGGATCTGCCTGATCGCTCCCTCTGAGGCCGAGATGACAGTTAAGGAGGGAGGGGCCTCTTCCTTCAGGCAGTCCCTAATGTTGCTGGGTCTGCCTGATCGCTCCCTCTGAGGCCGAGATGACAGTTAAGGAGGGAGGGGCCTCTTCCTTCAGGCAGTCCCTGATGTTGCTGGATCTGCCTGATCGCTCCCTCTGAAGCCGAGATGACAGTTAAGGAGGGAGAGGCCTCTTCCTTCAGGCAGTCTCTGATGTTGCTGGATCTGCCTGATCGCTCCCTCTGAGGCCGAGATGACAGTTAAGGAGGGAGGGGCCTCTTCCTTCAGGCAGTCCCTGATGTTGCTGGATCTGCCTGATCGCTCCCTCTGAGGCCGAGATGACACTTCTATTCAACCGGTTCATCAAGCCCGCAGCCTTGGCTTCATTTTTGACTCTTCTCTGTCATTTATTCCCCAGATCCAGGCCACCGCCAAGGCCTGTAGATTCTTTCTCCACAACATTGTCAAGATCCGTCCATTCCTCTCAATCTCTACTGGCAAAACTCTGGTCCATGCCCTAGTGGCTTCGCGACTAGATTATTGTAACCTCCTTCTGACAGGGCTTCCTCTTTCACATCTCCATCCTTTAATCTGTGTCCAGTATTCAGCTGCCCGTATTGTCACATCCGCTCGCCGCTTTGACCATGTTTCTCCTCTTTTCTCCTCCTTTCATTGGCTCCCCTTCCCCTTCTGCATCCGGTACAAGCTTTTGTTATTGACTTTCAAAGCCCTCCATGGATTGGCCCCTCCTTACTTATCTGACCTTCTTTCTCCTTACATTCCTACTCGCACCCTCAGCTCTGGTAGTCAAGTGTAGGACTGCCACTGCCCCCTCCCGAATTCGTCCCTTCTCGCTTGCTGCTCCTTACTCCTGGAACCTTCTTCCCCCACATGCACACCTCATCACTTCTCTACCCAGTTTCAAAACTGAGTTAAAGACTATATTGTTCAGAGAAGCGTTCCCAGAGGCGAGCCCCTCTCTGACCCAGGAAGCCTCCTTTTAACCATCCATTAAGAAGCCAAGCCCTTCCTCCAGTCCATCTGCCTTGGTCCAGGCCTTGGAGGTGGAGAAGATCTGCTGGACCTGATCCTATTGTTTCGTGTCTTTTAGATTGTAAGCCTGAGGGCAGGGAACCGTCTGACTAAAAGATTGTATGTACAGCGCTGTGTAAATTTACAGCACTTTATAAATAAAGGTTAATAATAATAATAATACTTCTGAATCCGTCTCTACAATTGTCATCTCAAGTGGATGCAACGGCCAGAAGTGCTTGGTACCAACTTTGGTTGATACGCCAACTGCGTCCCTATCTCGACCGAAAGGACCTTGAAGCTGTGGTACATGCTCTGGTAATTTCTCATCTTGATTTCTGTAATGCACTCTACCCTTGTATCAAGTTTGGAAGCTGCAACTAGTGCAGAACATGGCAGCCAGATTGGTCACTGGATCCTCGAGATTTGACCATATAACACTGATTTTGAAAGATCTTCACTGGCTCCCAATTTGCTTCCAGACGCAATAAAAGGTGTTGGTTATTACCTTTAAAGCCCTATATGGCCTGGGCCTGAGTTATTTACAGGAACACATCTCCCTACATAATCCACCCCGCACTCTTAGAACAATGGGGAAGAATTTGCTAGAGCCAACAACAACTAAATTTACTTCAACTTCCCAAAGAGCATTCAGTATAGCTGCCCCAAGATTGTGGAATGGTGTCCTGGAAGAGATCCATCTTACCACCTCCCTGGAAACCTTCAGGAGGGCAGTTAAAACAGAACTTTTCCGGTGAGCATACCCACTTGATCTCCTGTGAAATATAGATCTACTTTCTTGTACAGGATCAGAGCGTTCTGTCCCACCATTGCTTGTGAAACTCTGTTTTTATTGTTATGTTAATTGCTATTTTTGCATTTTATGAACTTATTGTATTTTAACTATTATATTTGATATTATGCTGTAATCCCACCTCGATCCACCCAGGAGAGGTGGGAAAATATAAATAAATATTATTATTATTATTATTATTATTATTATTATTATTAAATATCTGAAAGCATGTCATGTATAGGATGAGGTCAGCTTGTTTTCTTCTACTTCAGAGACTAGAACACAAACCAAGGGATTCAAATTACAAGAGAAGAAGTTCAGTGTAAAAGTAGGAAGAACTGTTGAACAGTGAAATGGACTGCGCTGAAGGATGCTGAAATGTCCTTTTGAGGTTTTTAAACAGCTTGGATGATAATCTCTCCGGAGTGCATTTGTTTTGTATTTCTGCATGGCAGAGGATGGACTAGATGAACCATGTGATTTCTTCTGACTTTATGATTCTGTACTTTTAGGCTTCTGAAGCTGCTTCCTGAATCAAAGAAGAAGAAAAGCAGCAGGCAGGCAGGCAAGCAATTGTTGGTCTGGGTCAGGCCTTTAGCTGTCCAGTTTGGAATCATTCAGTGAGTTCTGCCTGGGAAGAACAAAATATGAATCAGCATATCCAGAAATAAGGATGATCTTGTCCCATCATCTTTAGCTTCCCTGTCACTTACTTCTAATTCTGAGTATTCCCATAAGCTCTCTAACTAAACTAAACAGAGTATACTAGAATGGTCTGAGGAACCTGGCCATATCAAAGCAGGGAAAACCTCTTGCTTACACTAGATCTAAAGGGACATTCATATTAGGTGTTGTCTTGAGGCTGTGATACAATTTCAACTAACCCCACACAGTGATCCATATGATGATTCACTCCTTGCCTAAGCTTAAACCAGGGTATGTAGATAGGCTGGAACCTAACTGTCAGCTCTTATCAGTACTTACAGATCTTTCTCTTTTCCCTGCCTGTGCACAGCACAATCTCACTAAAGTATGCTCACATGGTGTGGTGATCAATTACCTGCTTCATTTCTGGATGACTGGAGTACTTTTGCGTTTCTTGAAAATGCTACATACAGCCGTATTATTATTATTATTATTATTATTATTATTATTTCTTACCTTTTGCCTCGCTATATTGATGGAGGTAGGGAACAATGAACAGATAAGCAATATCAGTTAAAACAAATCTATTAAAATACACATCAGTTTAAAATGACAAATAACATCTACACATATTAAAACAATCTACTTTTAAAATTCATTTAAAATTCATAATTCAAAAATTATTTGGATAAGCCTGCCAGAAGAGATTGGTGTTCAATGCTGTTTTAAATGTGGACAGTGTGTTCAGCTGTCAAAGCTCTTCCAGCAGGTCATTTCATGGTCCAGGGGCAGCTGAAGAAAAAGTTATCTGGCTGACAGTTGCAAAACTAGTCCTGGCTGACTGGAGTAAATCTCTGCTAGAGGACCTGAGTGTATAGAGCAGATTATATGGGAGGAGGTGATCCTGTAGGTAACCTGAACCCATATCATGTACAGCTTTAAAGGTAGTAGCCAAAACATTGCACCTTGCTGAGAAACTAATTGGCAGCCAGTGGAGTGATATGAATACTGCTGTAATGTGATCATTCCTGGATGTCCAAGTAATCAATCTGGCTGCCATGTTTTGAACTATTTGAAGTTTCCAAGCTTGGTACAGAGGTAGTCCAATGTACCGCACATTGTAGAAATCTAGTCTTGAAGTTGCCAGTGTGTGCACTACCACCTTTAGGTCCTCCAGCTCAAGGTAGGAACACAGTTGGGGTATCAGCTGAAGCTGACAGTAAGCACTCCTGGTCATCACATCTATCTGAGCTGTCATTTTGAGCAAAAGATCCAGAAGCACCTCCAAGCTACAAACACAGTTTTTCAGGGGGGAGTATAATCCCATCCAGAATTAATTGACACACTTCCAAACCCAGGTTAGGCTCTTTGACAGTAGGCACTTCTGTCTTGTCTAGATTCAGCTTCAATTTGCTTTTCCTCATCCAGCCCATTACCTTCTCCAGGCATTCATTCAATCCTTAGCTGAAGCTCTATGAGAAGGCCTAGAGAAATATATTTGGCCGTCATCAACATACTGATAGCACCCTGCCCCATGCTTCTGGGTGCTCTGTCCCAACAGTTTCATGTAGATGTTGAATAGCATTGAGGATAAAATGCCATCTTGTGGTATGCCATATAATGGCTCCTTTTCTGCAGAGCAGCTATCCCCAAGCACCACCATCAGGAGTCTGCCAGAGATGTAGGACTGGAACCACCAAAGCACAGTGCCTCCGATTCCCAAATCCCCCAAGTGTTCCAGAGGATATCATGGTTGCTGGTACTGAATGCTGCCGAGAGGTCCAAAAGCACCAGCAGGGACACACTCCTGCTGTCAATGCTCTAATGAAGATCGCCCACTAAGTCAACCATAACAGTGTCAACTCAGGGGCCATTCAGACTACACTTTACCCCGGATGAGGAATCGATTCTTGCACGTGAAGTTCATATTGGCCCCGAATCTTTCAGAATCCATTTCGAGCCATGCACAAGCATTTCGTGGCAAATGCCCCTTAGCACGAGTCATTTGCAATTGGGGCAAAAGTCGTCTCTTTTGAAAAAAACTGGGTTCCGCGAATATGAATTTGCCCCTGATCAGGGGAGGGATTTAGGTCAGAGGGAGGGCGGTGGGCAGGGCATTCCCTCCCTTCATCGGGGTGGAGGAGGAAGGAGCCAGAGGAAGGATGCAAAAAAGGGAATGGGTGACAGGAGGCAAAGGGTGACAGGAGGCAAAAAGGGGGAATCAGGGTGACTGACGGGGGCTGCAAAGGGCAGTCAGAGCGAGGGCAGAGGTGGGGAACTGGAGAAGGTGACGGAGGAGGAGGAGGAAGAGAAGGAGGAGGAGGAGAAAGGAGCCAGAGGAAGGATGCAAAAAGGGGAATGGGTGACAGGCAAAGGGTGACAGGAGGCAAAAAGGGGGAATCGGGGTGACTGATGGGGGCTGCAAAGGGCAGTCAGAGGGAGGGCAGAGGGGGGGGAACTGGAGAAAGTGACGGAGGAGGAGGATGAAGGAGCCGGGGGGAAGAAGGGGGCCATGGAGGGCATTCTATAATGGAGCAGGAGGAAGCGAAGGAAGCGGCAGGAGGAAGGGTCGATTCAGGGCAGGTCAGAGGGAGGGCACGAATGGAGCTCACACCAAGCAGCTTTCCCTTTTAATTTTTTAAAATTATTTTTGACAAAAATGTGCATGTTTTTTGCAATAGATATGTAGATAGAACGTAAGCAGGAGGAAGGATCAATTCAGGGCAGGGCAAAGAGACAGAGCAAGCCTCCGCTCTCCACCAGGGAGCTTTCCCTTTTAAAAAAAATGTTAAAATTATTTTTGGCAGTCTATGCGCATGGTTTTTGCTTCAGGTAGATATATATTAGATAGAACGTGGCTAGCTGCTTGTTCACTTTCCCTTTCATTTCCTCGCTTCCAGCAAAGGGGAAATGCTGCAAAGAGCACTGCTTTTTTTCCTTTGCGAATGAATGCTACAATGCGAATGTTACAATGTTTCTCTTTCCAATTTGGCAAATTGGCAAATTGATACACAGAATGCTTTTGCTACTGTCTCTAAGAAATTCAGGGGTAGCCTAGGGAAAGCAAAGAATGCATGGCATTGCATCCTTTTCTGGCATTCTGAGGTGAGAAATTTATTATTATTGTTATTGTTATTGTCATTACATGTGTATGAGGCATTCTGGGGTGGCAAGAAGGGAGGATACAGGATGCAGAGATAGCATTAGCTTGCATTTTGGGGTTGAAAACGGGGCCAAGGGAAGATCATAACCTGCACTGACCCAAATACCCACACACAAGAGGTTTTTAAATTTGACAAAATCTGCGCATACTGGTGCCTGGTTCTTTAAAAAAATGGAGGGGGGGAAGCACACTTTTGATGGTCCAATGAGTGCTGGACATGTCGCCTATGATGATTGTGGAACTAAATTTGGTTGACAGCCAGGCACCTTCATTTTAAACCCAATTTCTCCAAGAGGGCATTCAGGGTTAAAATACCCTGATTGGTAGTGCTTGCTTCCGAAGGGATTCGGGGAGAGGGAAACTGGAGCTTCCCAGTTACCTCCAGCGCAAAAGTGCCAGTCTGAATGGGGCCTCAGTATCCTGCTCTGATGCTGGTTTGAAATGGGTCTAAATAATTGGTATCATCCAAAACTGTGTGGCGTTGGAAGGCAACCTTGCCTAGAAAAGGAAGATTTATACTAGTCTGTAGTTGTTTAAGTCCAGGAAGTTTAGGGAGGGCTTTTAAAGAAGTGGTTGTACCACTCCTTCTTTTAAACAAGATGGAAAACTTCCCTCCCTGAGGGATGCATCAATGATTTTTTGTAGTTGCATCTCCTGGCTGGACGACCTGTCAAGAAGGACAGGGACTGAGAGGACAATGTTTCACTTCCTCAAATCTTTACTAGTTGGAAGCTTGGGTTGTTCTTCCACCAAGGATCTTTTCCCCCCTATTTTGGTTGTATGGAGTTTGTGTGAATCCTCCATCAGCTGATCACAACTGTACTTGCAATGTCTACACAAATTCAAATTTGGAGTATGTACATTAGTTGTTGTTGTTGTTGTTGTTATTTTATATCCTACCTTTCTGCCAATATAGTGACTCAAGGCAGCAAATAGCAAATTTAAAACAATACATTTTAAAAAGAGCACAACAACATTAAAATGTATAAATAGATATTTTTTAAAAATTATAATTTAGTCACCAGTTGATCACAGACAACCAGTGGGAAAGAGGATGTCATACTTAAGACTAATGTGAGAGTTGTAGTAGTAACAACAGTCATATTTTTCCATGCAGTGGAAAAAAGCAAAATGAGTTTGAAATGGTCATGCTTGTCTCATCAGTTTATTTGCAAACGAACCACCTGAAGATTCACACACCTAGCACAAAATAGTGTCAAATTTTTCATCACATTAATAAAAGTTTAAAGGGGTTGAGATAACAAAAGCCCATGCTGCCTCAGAGTGTGGTAGAATCTCTTTCTTGAGAAGTTTTTAAACAGAGGCCAGATGATCATCTGTTAGGGATGCTTTGATTGTGTGTTCCTGCATGGCAAAGGGTTGGACTTGATGGCCCTTGAGGTCTCTTCCAACTTTATGATTCTGTCATTCTATTCTATGATTGTAGGCCCACAGATTGGACTGCCCATGACAGCACCCCAAAGAGATGGTCATCCAGCTTCAGTTTAAAAACCTCCAAAGGAGAAGGAAGCATATTCCATTGTCAAACAAATTTTACCATCAGAAAGTTCTTAGAGCGCTCATGACAACCAATTCTGTTGACAATTTAGAGGAAACTGAATGTCAGAGCCTCAGAAAAGCACGCTTCTCGGCCATATCCTACAGTTGTACTACAGTTCTCCCCAGTGGCTCCAGTGGTGATAGGCATCTACAAGCCATGATTTTTCACAATGATTTAGAGCACCTAGTGTAGTTTTGAATTGTGGGAATTTATATGGCAGCCCCCAGAAGAGCTATGTGAAGCACTCAAACACTGTAGGACATTTTAAATAATGATGTATAGCAGTCTAGTGTAGGGGATACAGGGCAGGTCTCAATACTGGTAAGCCCTGCTGACCATGGGGTCTTTAACATGGATTTAAATTGATCTTCAGTTAGTGGATCTAAAGAGGTAGCTGCAAAGAGTGTTTTTTTTAAAAGCAAGCTTTGACATCATTCCTGATATACTAGCTTCCCTTCTCTTTCTGAGACCTCCTTTTGCCAGTAAAAAGCTAGGAGTAAGTAGATTTTAATATATATTTCCAGGTGGCAATTTCTGAGTTGTGTTGTGTGCAAAGTGAAATCAGCTGGATGGTGCATCTTTAAATGCCAGAGAAGTGCACAATGCAGCCATAGCTTTTACAGTCAATAGCAATTTCCACATGTGGATCAATACTTTCTGTATTGATCTAGTTGCTGGCTGAAAAGATCTTTTCACATACATTCTGGGAGACGGTCCTGGGGAGGAAAGGTGAATTGGTTTAATGATTGCAGAATTCAAAGGGCTTCCTTCTTGTTGGCTTGCTTTTATGAACAAGAAGGCAAACTTGATAACTAGAATTTTCAAGTGTCATCTTACACTGTGACATTAGTTTTTTCTTCTGTAGAGAGAGGTAAAAACAGTGAATGGCACCTGTAAATGTAATTTTTTATGATATAGAAACAACTATAGAGCTCAAATCCATAATGGGAATATCATAAATGATTAATTCTGATTGATATGAGAGCAACACAGCCAAATTCTCAGAGTAGCTGGCGGTGAGGACAACTCTCAGAAGATATCAATTCCTATTCCAGAAGCAGAAACAGAAACAATGCTTCTACAGAAAGTATTCTTCAACCACCCACCTGGCAGTTGCATGTTCCTTTATAGCAAAAGGGAGGACAAATTTGGAAGCTTGGACAAGCTTCTCGTCTAGCTATATGAGGGATATTCCTCAACAACATCCTTAGTACATTTCCTTAGTACAGTGTTCTGCCTTTATTTTGTTTGCTTTTAAAGAAAGAAAAAGCATTACCATGTGATTGCCCCAGTCTACTGTTTCAACATGCCTTGCAACATCATCCTAATCTTTCCTTTTAACCCATCGCCTGAATGGATGTGAACACTGGAGCATTTGTGATTTGTGATTTCCTTGCCATTCACACTTGCCCCAAATGAATCATAGAGTTGGAAGAGACCACAAGGGCCATCCAGTCCAACCTCCTGCCATGCAGGAAATCCCAATCAAGGCATACCTGACAGATGGCCATCTAGCCTCTGCTTAAAGACCTCCAAAGAAGGAGACTCCACTACACTCCAAGGGATGTGTTCCACTGTCAAACAGTCCTTACTGTCAGGAAGTTCCTCCTAATGTTGAGGTGGAATCTCTTTTCCTGCAGCTTGCATCCATTGCTCCGGGTCCTGTTCTCTGGAGCCGTAGAAAACAAGCTTGCTCCCACCTCAATATGACATTTCTTCAAATATTTAAATAGGGCTATCATATAACTTCTTAACCTTCTTTTTTCCAGGCTAAACATCCCCAGCTCCCTAACTCGTTCCTCATAGGACATGGTTTCCAGACCCTTCACCATTTTTGTCACTCTCCTTTGGTGTCAGAATGCGAGACCAGAACCCTGGACAATCAACCAGTCAGCTTGATGAGGAATCAACAGCACTTTATTGATAGCTCCAGAATCAGCAATTCCACATCATTCAGCTTCTTAGCTGAGACTGACCCCTCCCAGCAAAATAATAATAATAATAATAATAATAATAATAATAATAATAATAATAATGTTTATTTATATACCGCTTTTCCAAATTAGATCAAAGCGGTGTACAACAGGAAGTACAATACAAAGTCAAAATAAAACATAACAGGCCTCTCTCCCCCTCAAGATGGTGGTCGGAAGGAGGGCTTTTTCTTCGTTCAGGCAGGC
The DNA here is from genome assembly GCA_023333645.1 of Sceloporus occidentalis. Classification (NCBI taxonomy): domain Eukaryota; kingdom Metazoa; phylum Chordata; class Lepidosauria; order Squamata; family Phrynosomatidae; genus Sceloporus; species Sceloporus occidentalis. The sequence goes on from JALMGF010000003.1 coordinate 124,115,913, forward strand.
AGTTGGAGCTAGCCTGCTTCTTTCCCCCCAAGATGGTGGGCCTCACACTGTTGACTCATGTTCAACTTGTGGTCTACTTGGACTCCTAGATCCCTTTCACATGTAGTCTCATTCAGCCAGTTGTCCCCCATCGTATATCTGTGCATTTCATTTTTCTGCCCTAAGTGCAGTACTTTACATTTCTCTGTGTTGAAGTTCATTTTGTTACTTTTGGCTCAGCTTTCTAGTCTATTCAGGTCATTTTGGATTTTGATCCTGTCCCCTGGAGTATTAGCTATTCCTCCTAATTTGGTGTCATCTGCAAATTTGATGAGTATGCCCCCAATTCTGTCCTCCAAGTCATTGATAAAGATGTTGAACAGCACTGGCCCCAGGACAGAGCCCTGTGGGACCCCACTAGTCACTTCTCTCCAGGATGAAAAGGAGTCATTGTTCAGCACCCTTTGGGTTTGGCCAGTCAAGCAATTACAAATCCATGTAACAGTTACCTTGTCTAACCCACATTTTACAAGCTTGTTTGCAAGAATGTCATGGGAAACCTTGTCAAACTGAAGGTTTGAAATCAAGATATACTATATCCACAGCATTTCCTTCATCTACCAAGCCGGTAATTTTATCAAAGAAAGAGATAAGGTTTGTTTGGCATGACTTGTTTCTCTGAAACCCGTGTTGACTTTTTGTGATTATGGCATTGCCTTCTAGATGTTCACAGACTAATGATCTGCTCTAGAATCTTTCCTGGTATTGAGGTAAGACTAACTGGACAATAATTGTTAGTGTACTCAGTGCACTTTGCAGGGGAGCTACCTCAAACCCCACTTAACCCAGGACATTTGATACCAGTTTGTTTCCTATATCTTTTAAAAAGAACTTCAATGATCAACATCTTCGGCAGCTCCTCATGACTAGCAGGCCTCTCCCATCTCTTGCTTTATACAAAGTTGTGTCTATTCCTATTGCTTACCTCAAAACTCAGTTTGGAGTAATATAGCACATCTGTTCCAAATTAATCATCATCATCACCACCACCACCACCACCATCATCATCTACCCACCTCTCCCCATGGATTGAGGCAAAGGATAACAAAAATTAACAAACAATATCAGTTAAAACACTTGTTAAAACACACATCACTTTAAGAGGACAAAATGTACACATATTAAAACAACATTTAAAATTCACAACTTAAAAATCATCAGCCCCTCCCAGGAAGAACAAGGAAAGCTGTTTCTGGGTGGCCATTTTGAGTGGGGCTTCAAGAGGAGGTTGCTCAAAGGAAGTGAGTCAGAGACTTGCCTCTGGAAAGAGCTAGTAGGCAGGAGCTCTCTATAGTGCTACAGCCCTAGTTGATTGAGCTCACTTACCGAGCTTGGTGAAAAGGCCAGGCCAACAGAGGTCTTTTACGTGGGTGTTTAACAGGGGACTTTTCGAGGGGGAAGCCCACAATCCTGTTTCAGTGCTTACTTAAGACTTCGCGATATGGACACTGAGGGAGCTGCTGCAATCACCTGCAACACTTGTGGGATGTTTGTCTTCTTGCCAAGGGATGTGGGGAACTTCATCCTTAACCAAGTGCAACTGATACCTGTCCATCATAAATATAATGGATGCTCATGATGGATGTTTATGCAGATCTAATATTTCCTTTTGGGTATAGCCCATGGATATAATCATCCTTGGATGCCTGTTTGTTTCCTCCAAAGATGTTATGTTTAAGTTATTCTATTTTTAAGTATAGAGATGCCTGCTATGCAGATGATATATGGGTTAGGACACTCCTATATTGTGTAAACTGTATGGGACTTTAAAGTAATGTTAAGACTTCAAGATATAATGTGCTAAGATGTGAAGAGTGTATATTTCTCTCTAAAACGAAGGTGTATTGGTCGATAAATTACTGTATATAATAAAATACCCTAAAAGAACAACAGAGAGCATGTTCATTCCCCCATTCCAATATCCTGAGATTCCAAAACTAAGGGTGCTTGTTGATGCTAATTCTTCCTGTTTGGCTTTACCATGGTCCATGAGCAGGGAGCCCAGGTGAGCAGAATGTGATATGTGGGACCTCCAAACAGATCCAATAGGTTGGAAGAATTGGTCCAGTGTCATAGAATCATGTCATTTAATCAGTTCTCATTAAAGCTCAGAACAACCTGAGGCATGGTAGAGATACTAAAAATAAGGAGGAGAAGGGGTGATATTTTTTGCTGTGGGTTGGTGCTGCTAGAAAGAACAGAGGCTTTACCTGTGAAATATCCACCTAACTGGAGGAAGCACTAGTTGCCCTGCTGGTTTTATAAACCAACAGCTAATTCCTACCTCAGTACCTGACAACTTATTTTTATTGTTCTATCATTGGAGCAGAATTTGGGAAACACTATATCAGAAAGAGAAAATGCCTTTTAATTAAGACTCTAGTTGCCACTTGCCCTTGTCTGTTTGATTTGTTAATTTTTGCTATTAGTTCTTGAGGAGACTCTGAAAAGCCCATATCAGTCACTCAACTCCTCCACTTGCAAAGTCAAACAAGGAGTAAATGGGAGTCACCCATATCTAATCTAAAGAAGATAAGCAGCACCAAACTATAAACAAACAAATATTTAAATTACTTAACTTGCCTGTATCTTCTGTTGGGAAATATATGAGTGGATTTAAAAACAAGAGATATAGTGTTTACCAGAAAGGACTATAAGATCCTGGGAATTACAGTTGATGCTGGTGATCCCCTTCTGGGTAAACAGAAGAAACAAGTAAAGATCACTCAATATTTCAATAATAGATTGCATGTTGTTACAAATGAGGATGAGGTCTCAAACCGGATTATTTCTTCCATGTGTTTTGGACCACAGTTTGCTAAATAATAATATAAATAATAAAAATTTTATTTATATACCGCTATTCCAAGGATCACAGCGGTGCACAGCAAGAGATGCTACATCCAGCTGCTACATCCAGCTGCTATGTGAGCAAATGCCTTGAGAATGACCACCTACCTCTAGTGCTAAGACTCAGTGTTGCCACTCAGAACATCCATGTAGAGCGTACACAGATGTTGTATCATTTTAAAGTGTTTTAAACAGTTTTATCTTTTTTAAAATGCATTTTATTCTTTTAATAGCAGTCTGTTATAATACTGTAATAATTTAATTCCTTTTAAATGCACCTCTTTACTATGTTTTAATTGTATTGTTCTTTTAATATTGTTGAACTGCTCTGAATCCCAGTTATGGGGAAAGAGCAGGATAGAAATACTACTACTACTACTAATAATAATAATAAAAAAAATGTTAAACCTAGAAGCTGAAAAAAGCTTTACAAAAGTAAAATGGTCAAATAAATTAAGCCAAAATATAACAATAATGTTGTACTCTGAAAGCAATCTCCAGCAACGAGAAGCATTGATAAATGCAGATACACCTACATCAGTTTTTACTCTGTTTCAAGAAATAATTTCAAACTTTCAAGACTATCAGAAACCAATGTTACATCAAAAACCTGCACCAAAAATCTGTTAGTTTGATCATGAATGAGATGCCATGAAAAAATCCTTAACAAACAAGGCCAGAAATATAGGCCTGTTATAGACTGCCAAAATAAAGCTGCTTCGGGTCTCTTTGGAGGTATGCTGTTTAAATGATGCATGCATCCTAAGAATCCGGAAGCTGCACTAAAGCTGGACTCCAGTGCTTAGGAATGGAGTGTGGCTTTGGCGCGACCTCTGGACTCTTAGGACCCATGTATCATTTAAATAGCATACCTCCAAAGAGACCCGAAGCAGCTTTATTTTGGCAGTCTGTGACAGGCCATAGAGAGCAAAATCTGCAAACATTACTCCCCGATGACAATTCTGAAGAGAAGTCAAGAATACAGGACATTTATACAACTACTATCTCAACACACACACACACACACACAAAACTACGCATGGCGTAGACTGGAAGTTGTCATATCCACTTTTTTTAAAATAAATTTTATTAATTTAAAAAACATATATACATGCATATTCACTGCACATGAAATCAAACATAAAACATTCTTGCCAAATTACTCTACATTAACATTCTTGCCTACCAGCCTACAATTACATACACTTAGAAAATTAGTTCTTTGGATCTAATTTCTAAGACATCCCAATCGTTCTTCTACCTATCATTCTAACATACACACAACTTCCATTTCCTCCTCCCGCTGTTTATACAGGTGATAACGAGTAGTGACTTTCTTTCCTTTATAATCCAGTTGTAACTACACTCAATTTCATAATATTAAAAAAAAAACGAAAAAAAATAAAGCTATTGAGGTCATCTAAACTTGATCTGTTATTGATACGGCATCACAGATTAAACACTTTCTCTCAGCAATCTTTTACACTCTACCATGATTCTACTAATTATTACATTCCCTTCAATATTGTGAGTTTACTACATTCTCCTTAAAAGCTAATTTACACAATATTCCATCCCATCATTAATTGTCGTTAAATGTCCAAATCTTCTTTAGATACTCCGTTACGGGCGCCCAAGCATCATCTACTGAATTTGTTGTTTTCCCTCTTAAAATTTGAGTAAGTTTATCCATCTCTATTGCTTCACAGAGGTTACTTAACCAATCTTTTTTGTCAGGAGTCTCCTCATTCTTCCATTTCTGAGCCAGCAAGATTCTAGCCATGGTAACTGCATAAAACAGAATTTTACCAATTTTTCCCCCCAGGGTTTCATCAATCATGTTTAGCAGATACATTTCAGGTTTCTTTTGCACTGGTGTTCCTAATATTTCCGATAATGTGTCATTGACCAGATCCCAATATTTCCCTACCTTCGTGCAAGACCACCAAGAATGGAAAAAAGTGCCAGGATCCTTTTTACACTTCCAACATAAATTACAACTTTTTTTGTACATTTTTGAAATTTTTTCTGGTGTCAGGTACCAACGATAAAAAAGTTTGTAGCAGTTTTCTCTGATTCTCTGCGATACAGTGTACTTTTTAACATTCTGCCATACTTTTTCCCATTTTACTAAATCTAGATTGTGTCCGATGTTTTGTGCCCATTTTACCATCACTTCTTTAATGATTTCAGTCTCCATACTTTCTCTCAATAGAATATTGTAAAGTTTCCCAATCAATCCTTTTTTTCCCTGTGGTAATAATTTTAAATACTTCAGATCCTTCGCTTTTCCCCACAGGACCCAAACACTTTTTATCCAATTGGAATCTCTCGAAAATCTGCCTGTAGGGAAACCAGCCAATCCTGAAACCTTCCAACTCTAACTCTTCTCGGGATTTTAACTTCACTCCTCCAGCATAAGATTTTAATAATGTTTTATATGTGAGCCAATTTTCATTCTGAATGGTGTCCCTTCTCTGTAACGATTCCCTGGGGGAAACCCAGTCGGGCAACTTTTAAACCCAATGCTTTTTATATCTTTTCCAAACATTCAGTAGAGACTTTCTAATACAATGGTTATTAACATCAGGGTTAACTTTCTCTTTATCATATATGAGGTAAGCGTGCCATCTGAATCGGAGGCTCGCCCCCTCAATAGCCAAAAGATTGGCATTCTCCAGTGTAATCCAATCCCTCAGCCATGACAAACAACATGAATCGTAATATAATTCTAAATTTGGTATTGCCAATCCACCTCTTTGTTTGGAATCCTGTAAAATTTTTAGTCTAGATCTGGGTTTTTTCCCTTGCCATATAAAGGATGAAATTTCTTTGTGCCAATTTTTAAATGTTTTTTCTTTATCAAAATTGGGATCATCTGAAAATAAAATATCAACCTTGGCAGTATTGAGAGCTTGATTGCCTCCATCCTACCAAATAATGATAACTTAGCTCTACTCCATCTTCTCATGTCTTTCTTAATTGTTTCCAATATTATCTTGTAGTTTTTGTCAAAAAATTTATATTGTTGTTGGTCAGGTTTATTCCCAGGTATTTAGTTGTTTTTTGAATCTTTATACTCGTTTGGATAGACAACTCTTTCTCCTCCTCCATTGTTAAATTTTTGGTTAAGAAAACTGACTTCTCCTTGTTAATTTTACGTCCAACAATCTCGCCAAATTTACCAAATTTTCCCATCACCCTTTCTGCGCTCCCAATGGGATCGTCTAAAATAATTGCCAGATCGTCCGCGTATAATCTTATTTTGTAGGAGTGGGTTTTTATCTTAAGCCCCTTGATCTCTTTGTCTTGTTTTATATCTTTAATTAATAATTCAATAATTAAATTAAAAGTAGTGGTGAGAGGGGACATCCCTGCCTTGTACCTCTTTCTATGGGGAAGGATTGAGTTCTTTGTCCATTAACACATATTTGGGCCGACTGAATTTTATAAATCTCTTTAATACAAAATTCAAATTTATTACCTAGTTCCATCCTCTCTACTAAATCATATAATATATCCCAACTAACTGTGTCAAAGGCTTTCTCCAGATCGGCAAACAGTATGCCTAACTTCCTATCTCTGTGTTGCTGATAAAATTCAAAAGTATTCATAATTATTCTTAAATTGTCTTGCATATGCCTGCTTGGAAGGAACCCTCTTTGTTCTATATCGATCCAATGCTGCATACATTCTTTCAGTCGGTTAGCTAATATATTTGCAAAAATTTTATAATCTTGGTTTAGAAGAGAGATGGGCCTGTAATTCTTTGGATTCGTTGAGTCTTTTCCCTCTTTGGGTATGACCACTATACATACCTCAGTCCATGATTGCGGGATTCCATATTTTAAGATAGCATTCATAGTTTCTTTTAAAGGGTTGGCCAATTCATTTAAGAATATTTTGTAAAATTTTGCAGTAAAGCCATCCAAGCCTGGAGCTTTACCTTCCTTGGAGTTTTTTATTGCTTGTATGACTTCCTCTATAGTTATATCCTGATGTAAGCGGTTTAGTTGCTCTACTGTGGGAGTGCAAACACCAATATTGTCTCAATATTCTTCACGTTTCTCTTTTTCTATCGTCTGTGCTTTATATAATTCCTTGTAAAAATTAAGAAAGACGTCATTTATACATTCATTCCAAACCAGAGCCCCTTTCTTGTTTATAATCTCTGTTATAACACTTCTATTCCTTTTCTCTCTCAATTCCGCCGCTAACCATTTGCCTATTTTGTTAGAATGTTCAAATGTAATTTGCTTGGCCATTTTTAAGTTTTTCCCAATTTCAGCTAAATTTAGTAGATCTGCTTGCTTCTGTAATATTTTGATTTCTTCCAATGTGTTTTTATCAGATGGGTTTCTTTCCAATAATTTCTCTTTTTGCTCCAAATCTTTGTATATATGTTTTAATTTTTATGATTTTTTCTTTTTCAGTGTTGAGTTTTGTTGTATAAGGTGTCCCCTAAGGACAGCCTTCCAAGCATCCCATACAACCGTAATTTTCGTTTCTCCTGTCATATTTTCTTTGAAGCATTGATTAATGACCTTTTTTGTTTCGAGGATGAGATCCTGATTCGATAACAATTCTTCATTGAGCCTCCACATATAGGGGCTCATTGCTTCCTTTAATGCAAAGGAAATTTGATTATGGTCAGAGATTGTTCTCGAATAAGTTTCAGTTTGGGTCAAATATATTGTCAGTGATTTAGAAAAGAAACCCAGTCATATCCACTTATAAACAGAAAAGATACAAAAGAAACTCAAAGGAAAAAGTTGATAATTTCACTAAAAAGCTCCAAAAAGAGAATGCTGGAGAAAAGAAAACTAAAAAAGAAAGACAGAAAGAAGACAGACAAGAAGGGTGTCATGCCCAGATTTTAAGGGCAATCTGTTTAGCCTGAGAGCATGTAGTGGAAATCTCCCTCCAAGTAGACTTATTCACAGCAGGGCTGACACAGACAAAGAGACACCAAATTTTGTTTTAGAAACTATGCATGTAACATTTATTGGAATACACAGACATAGACAAATACAGGTACCAAGAGAGCTCTCACACACACCATTCACACAATACTCACACACAGATGGCACTTCATTGAAGGTGTCTTCATGAAGTGGGAGCCCTGTTTCTGTGGATCCAGGAGCACACCTCTGGTTTGGAAAGCTCTCTCTTTTAAGGCTTTCTGCTTTTCTACATCCAATGTTCGCTGCCCTTTGGCCCTTGGACAGAAATTTCTTTGATTGATGAGTTCTCTGCATTTCTCCTCTTATCAGAACATGTCCAAACATTCTGTAACTTCTTGCAGTTTGTACCAACCCTTGGATGGAATGTCCTTTCCTTATAGATAACTCTTGGCAGCTACATCTTGGTTTTCTTAGATGTGCCATCACCACACCAGCAGGTTCAAAAATCCTCGCTTCACTTGCCAGGTAACTCCGGTATCATGCTTTGTGGCATTCTCCATTTTGTTTGCTCCAGCAGTGCCTTTCATACACATTGCAAAACTGCAAAACTTGACAAGGAAGGAACAACTACAAGAGAAGAAAAGGATAAGGTTTATCAATGACTTGGATGGCAGAATTGGGGGCATACTTATGAAATTTGCAGACGACACCAAATTAGGAGGCATAGCTAATACCCCAGAGGACAGGATCAAAATTCAAAATGACCTGAATAGACTAGAAAGCTGGGCCAAAGCTAACAAAATGAAATTCAACATGGAGAAATGTAAGGTACTGCACTTAGGGCGGGAAAATGAAATGAACAGATTTAGGACGGGGGACACCTGGCTGAATGAAACTTATGTGTGAAAGGGATCTGGGAGTCCAAGTAGACCACAAGTTGAACATGAATCAGCAATACTATGTGGCAGCTAAAAAGGCTAATGTGATTTTAGGCTGCATCAATAAAAGTATAGTGTCTAGATCAAAGGAAGTAATAGTGCCATTCTATTCTGCTTTGGTCAGTCCTCAGCTGGAATATTGTGTCCAATTCTGGGCACCACAGTTCAAAAAAGATGTTGAGAAACTGAAGCGTGTCCAAAGGAGGGTGACTAAAATGGTGAAGGGTCTGGAAACCATGCCCTATGAGGAACGATTTAGGGAGCTGGGGATGTTTAGCCTGGAGAAGAGAAGGTTAAGAGGTGATATGATAGCACTGTTTAAATATTTGAAGGGATGTCATATTGAGGAAGGAGCAAGTTTGTTTTCTGCTGCTCCAGAGAACAGGACCTGGAACAATGGATGCAACCTACCAGAAAAGAGATTTCACCTCAACATTAGGAGGAACTTTCTGACTGTAAGGGCTGGTCAACAGTGGAACACACTCCCTTGGAGTGTAGTGGAGTCTCCTTCCTTGGAAGTCTTTAAACAGAGGCTGGATGGCCATCTATGGGGGATGCTTTGATTGAGAGTTCCTGCATGGCAGGCGGTTGGACTGGATGACCCTTGAGGTCTCTTCCTACTCTATGATTCTAGGTTCAGACTCAGAGAGAGGTTCAGGAAAAACAGAGAAATCATACTTGGACGATAGAACAGACAGTGAAGAAGAAGAAGAAGGCAATAACAATTTTTTGTAAACTTTGCTTTAAAAACCTTGTGATAAAAATTAGTATATTGGAATAGTAAAGGATTTAATGCAATATACAAAAGGAGATGTATCTTTCATTATTTATTTAGAAAAAAAACATTGTGATATCTCGCGTTTACAAGAAACAAAAATTTAAAAAAAGATGCGAAATATTTAAGAAATTTCAAATAATGAAAAAAAAAAGTGGGGTGGACCTATACATACCAAATAAATTTACTGCAAAGGAATGCTTTAAAGACTATGAAGGGCACTTTGTAGGCTTAAAAGTGAAAATTCAAGATACTGATATTCTTATAATAGGAATATGCAATCCTATCTTGCAAATAGGAATAACAAACCTATATTTTATGAGATGCTAAAAAAAGAAATTGAGAAACAAAACTTTTCTAACATTCTAATGGCAGGTGATTGGAATGAGGTAATGAAACCATTAAGAAATAGAAAATCCAGTTGAAAAAAAATCAGGGGAAATTACCTAAATCCTTTTCAGTTATGTGAACAATTTTACTTAGAAGATGTATGGACCAAAACTGAAATGCTTAGAAATAAACGCAGACAGAACTCAATATAAATGGAGAATGAACCTTTTAACACATGAGGACTTTCTAGAGAAGATAAAATGACAACTTAAACAATTTTTTCAAGATAATCTTAATGCAGAAACAAAAATGAATACAATTTGGGATGCTAGTAAGGTGTTTGTGTGAGGCCTCCTTTTACAAAGAGGTGCCTACATGGAAAAAGAAAGAACAAGAATACAGGAAAAAATAGAAAAAGAGATACAATTAAAAGAAGATTAACTAACTAAATCCAACTTCATAGAAAATAAGAAACCAATTGAAATTTTTACAAAACCAACTAAGAGCAGATTTGACAAGACAAGCAGGAAAAAACTTAAAGAAGATCAGACAAAAGAATTTTGAGTTTGTGAATAAAACAGGTAAATGGCTGGCACTCAGATTAAAACACAACAGAAAAAAAATATAATAGAAAAAATTCAGGACAACAGAGAAGTAGTAACAACACAAGAAAAGATTAAAGAGGTCCAGCCTTTGCTGTTTGACAAGATAGCCCACTCCTTTAGTACTAGATTTTAGGTATAAATATTGATTCCAGGAACCTAGCCTCTGCACACACAGCCAGTAAACACTTCTGTGATCTGTATATGTTCTCTGTCACCCCTGCCCCATCTAAACAGCTTTCTGTTGTCTAATCATCAAACAGGTAATTATTACCTGCCTGCTAAAACCTTAACTCTGCTATCCCATTCCCCTATTTCTGTTATCTCTGTATGCTATATCCATTTGAATTGCTATATTATGTGTATGATTGCATTCTGTATTTTTCTGAATGAAACCCTCTTAATTCACCCCAAAACCTTAAGTTTTTCTTATTTAGTGCTGGTATAAACAGGTACAAACAGCCCTAAGTTTTCCCAGCCTCTTGCAAAGCTAATTCCCCTAACAATTAAAGTAATACTAGTATATTAGGTGGAGAGCCCCCCCAGTTCCCCACTTTTCTTTGGGTAACTTCTCCCTCTTCACTAAAGCAAAGGTGGGGGGGAACAGGACCTAGCCAATTACTGCCCATTTAGCCTGACATTAACCCCAAGCAAGAAGTCAAAGTAGATCATTAGAAGATCAGTCTCATAATCTGAAGGTTGTGAGTTTATTGCTGCGTGGTTGGGGCTTTTTTTTTAGTCACTCGGGGGTGGAGCTAGCAACCCAACTCCATATAACTGCTACCAGAGGCTTTCCACCCCAGTCTCAGCACAGAGAGAAGAGGGAAAGATATTTCTGGGTGGCCATTTTGACTGGGTGAGTTTTTAATTTTTTAATCGGAGCGTCTGGGAGCCACGCGGTTTGGCCACTGCGGCTCCCGGTCGCTGCAAGCGGAGGCGGAGCCAGACCGCCGCAATCCGGCGGTCTGTAACACGCCATAGTCTCTGGCAAGAGAGCTCAGCCTCTGTCAGGTGTCTTATATCTAGCTCCCTTATCACAGCTGCTGATTGCCTAATGAGCATTTCTCAGCAAGTCTCTTGGAACGCCAAAGGCATGCCCTTTCTGATCTCCTCTGGCTAAAGGTAGGAACATCAATGCTCTGCTGCTCTATGTTTCCCAAATCTGGCACTTCTACTGAGGCAAGGCTGGGCTGCTGAGGCCCAGGGTCAACTGGAGGAGATCACACAAAGCTAGGGTCTGGCTGAACCAAATCCATTGGGGCTGGAGGATAGCTGTGTCAGCAACTTATCTGAGCCATATAACCAATGCTGGAATATAGCAGAGTATAACTGGCAAATTCAGAAACGTGGGTCACAGCCCTCAGTAGAGATAACAGCAACTGAATGTCTTCCAGGAACTGAAGAATGCAGGGACTTCGGGAACTCTCCAGCAAACGATGCCAGGCTTCAGCTGATTAATGACCAGACAAGCCAAGTCTCCCAAAGTGCTGTATTTATTTACAGAATGCTATCCATATCACCAACACTATAATACAGATCAAACGAATACCAACTCCTACTACAACCCACAAGCAATCACTGGAAGCCCCTGAGTTCATATAGCCTTCAGACCATGTGGTCTCCCAAACTCAGTTACTTCCTGTCCCACAGTGTAAAGTGTCCCACTGTGCAATACAGACAGATGTTTCATCATCCAGGCATAGGTGCACACAGGCACCAGGGTGTCTTTGAGCCTATGAGCATCAGCTGTGCTTGATCAGCTTTGTCCTTCTCAGTGCTAGATGCTCATGGCCAGACACACACACATCTAAGCATTTCCAGTGTGCTGACTTTAACCCTTTGACAAGCTGGGACCTGGCAGGGCAGAACTGGGGCCTGGCACAGCCTCAGGTTCCTCCTGTACCTGAGGAGCCGAGTCCTCCTCATCATCCTCTGAGTCCTCCTCATGGCTGGCCATGACATCAACAGGGTGATGTGGCAGCTAACTAAGCCAATGGGAGTCTAAGCTACATCAGTAGGATCTACTGTCTAGATCAAAGGAAGTAATAGTATCACTCTATTCTACTTTGGACAGGCCTTACCAGGCATATTGTGTCCAAATGTGGGCACCACATTTCAAAAAGAATATTGATAAGCTGGAGTGTGACCAGAGAGGGTGGCAAAATGGTGAAGGTCTGGAAACCATGCCCTGTGAGGAGTGACTTAGAGAGCTGGGTATGTTTAGCCTGGAGAAGAGAAAGTTAAGAGATGATATGACAGCTATGTTTAGAGTGTGGTGGAGTTTCCTTATCTGGAGCAATGGTGTCACTAGGGTTAGTGTCACCCAGTGCGGTAACCCATGGTGTCACCTCCTGCATTGATCTTCTACCACACCACACCATGAAGAATCCTTTGTAAACATTTTTGTACTAATTTTCTTATAAATCATAATTCCCATATATCACTGAATTTAATGGTAATAGTTGTGACAAACTACTTGCAAAGTTAAATTTATACTAATACTATATTATTATACATTTAAATTCTGATAGCATAGATACATGAGTTACATATACATAGTTTCATGTGGTTAAATTGAAAATTGCTCAAATATAATGGCCTGTTACAGACAGCCAAAATAAAGCTGCTTCGAGTCACAGTGGAGGTATGGTATTTCAATGATGCATGCATCCTAAGAGTCCAGAAGTCACACCAAAGCCACGCTCCAGACTGGAGCATGGCTTTGGTGTGGCTTCTGGACTTTTAGGATGCATGCATCATTGAAATACCATACCTCCACTGTGACTCGAAGCAGCTTTATTTTGGCTGTCTGTAACAGGCCCATGTTTTTTTAAAAAAACTTTTAATAATTAATTTTTAATTAAAATTAAAATTTGAATTTTTAATTTTAAAAAAACCCTGAGGTCTTTACTTTCTCTTCCCATTGAGCCTCACTGCCTCACACTATCTCTTCAGCATTTTAAAGAGATACAGGCGAATGCCACAGTCCATTTTTGCCAAAAATGCAGATGTCTGAGGAACAATGGTGTCAGCTCCCCTTAGAGTTTCACCTGGTATGGTCCTAGTGATGCCACTGCTCTGGAGGTTTTAAAACAGAGTCTAGATGGCCATCTGTTGGGTGTACTTAGATTGTGTCTTCCTGCATGGCAGAAGGGGGTTGGACTAGATGGCCCTGACGGTCTTTTCCAACTCTCTGATTCCACCAGTCAGACACAAGTGTCCTAGGGTGATCAGATGGAAGTGAGAACAGGGTTCCTGGGTCTGTAATTGTTATGCAGAAGAGGGAATTTCAGCAAGTTATTCATATTACACCTCTTCTATTTATTATTAAAGGTGCAGAAATCTTATCCTCTCTGGCACCTGCCCTTTCACTATAGGGTAACCTTGTGTCAGTCACTATCCCTCAGCATTACCTGCTGCACAGGGTTATTGTGAAATACATTATCTGCTGCCCTAAGCAACCTGGTGGGATAAAATGTAACAAAGAGAACACAAATGATGCAGAGCAACATGTAAATAGCAGGTAATCTTATGAGTCACAGGAGCTGTGCAGACCGGCTATTAAGGCTGGCCTGGGGGTGGAGTCAGGGCATGGTGCCCATACAACGCACACCCCAATTCTGCCCCCATGGTGGTGTGATATCATGTGCCGCTTCACACAGTGTGTGGTATCACAGCACTCCTCTGGCACTGTGTTTACATGACTCAGCACCAAAGGAGTGCCTTAAAGCTGCAGTGCAGCAGCTATCAAGCCCTTTCTAGGGTCCAAAAAGGAGCCACTTTTTGCGGCTCCTTTTTGAGCCATGGAAAGACCAGATTGGGGTTGCGGCATGTGGTTGCCATGGCCCCGATCTGGGAAAAATAGAGGCAACTGCAGGCCGCCCTTTAGGGGTGGTCTGCACAGCCCCACAGTTTTCTAACGAATCCTACTTCTTATTTCTCAAATGCTTGCTAAACTCCATAAAGCCTTTTGGAACAAATTGGTCTTTAATTGTTTTAACATAACCTCTTTAAACATTTTAAAAAGATCACATCGTTGTACTTCTACATTTCTTCTTATTCCTTTAATAGTGCTTGAACAGCTGCACAAAATTCATAGAGCATTGTAGCTAAGGAACTGAGTTACGTTGAAACAGAATGTCCTTGGCTGAAACCTCACAGTCCTTCTCCTGGTCTGAGCTTCCCCTATTCATTAGGTGGACAATAATACTCATCTACTTTACTGGATTACTGTAAGGATTATAATATAGTGTGTGGACTGCCTGAACACAGTTTTATATTAATAACTGTTATTTTACTTTGTCTATGTCCAACTCTCATTGGGCAGTTAGGAAACAGGAATCTTGAGTAACAATCTCTATGAAATCAATTTGCTTTCAAGTCAATCACTGTGCCCATTTGGAATCCAAAGCTCTTTCCATCAGTGCTATCTTGATATGGAGTGATGAATATGTTCAACTTCAAAAAGCTAGATGTGAAACTGGGAAAAGTTTTTTGTGTATATGTACTGTATTGTTTTTGCATTCGAACAGTAGCAGGGGAAGCCTAAGCAAAACACTGCAGAGCAGCATCAATGATGTAAGACCTAATCTTTTTGCCTGGGAAATGTTAAGGATGGAGTCTAATCCTTTAATCTAACCCTGCCCCTTCTAAAAGCTTTGTGCTAGGAGTTGACTCAGCATGTCACTGCCAAGAAGATCCATTGACCTTGAGTTCAGTGCTGAGAAATTGAGAAATGTTCTTTTTAATGTCTGTTCAATAAATACAGCATCTTCCTCTCTGTGGGCTGAGCAATCCAAATCTATTTGTCTGTTCTCACAGACTGACAAGTTATCTTGAGACAACAGTGGCCATGAGGTGAGTAACCCTTGAAGAAGGGATGTATAAATCTTGCCCGCTGCAACATTTTTGCTCCCTGGAGTCCTTGAAGACAACCACAGGGAAATTTAATTTTGTGATAGCTGTATGCACACCATTTAGACCAAGGTGGTTTCTGTCAATAAAACACAGTCAGAAGGAGCCTCCAAGTGTACTTGTCAGCCCTCCAACTATTCCTTGGATCTTGAAAGGTGAGTCCTTTGCCTTAAAACCACTCCCATGATAGTGTATTGCCATACTGACAATCAGTGGAGACCAAAGATCTGAAAGTGGTCATGGATCTGTGCTCACTTATGGCTTGAAAACTGCTGTTGTGGTGAGTTGCAAGTGTGAATGAACTAGTTCATATATACTACACCAGAGAAGGGATTCCTGCCACCTGTAAAGAATTGTTGTAGCCATTGGTTGCCCAGATGAGCCATATAGGAGAAGTTCTGCTTATCTAACACCATCCTTGCTCTGTCCAGAATGTATTGGTGGATTCCTACTAAGTGACCATATTTGACTCTTTAGTTTGTTGTTTTCCTCCCATTTTATAAGTATTGTTCAAAACTCCATTCTGAGTCAACTTTCCCAGATAATCCAACACATCTGGAAAGCACTAGAATATTGGTTAATGATATAAGCAGAAAATGTAGACATTGACCATTCTGCCTGGGGGCAATGGAATTTATGGTCTAACATTTCTAGAGGGTACTATGTCATAGTATCACAGAATGATCCCACAGAATAACAGACCACAAGGGCCATCTAGCCCAGCCTTCTGCCATGCAGGAATACAAACTATAGCATTCCTTAAAGATATCTGTCAAAGTCACCCCTCATAATTTCTGCCATGTTAAAGTTAGACTTGCTTAGCCATGCTGTAGCCATGTTGGGAGCATGAGTGTCTGAGGAAGGAGTGAGCAGCTGTGGGGGATTGATGTATCTGAACCAAATTCATATAGCTGCCTGGCACTGAGAAAGGAATGTGGAAGGGAGGAGGGAAGTACCGTAAATCTGAAGAGGGTATAGGAGTGAAACTTGTTAATTCAAATCTGGCAAAAGATATGCTGCTGTGCTGATTTTTTCAATAAACTCTGGTTTCATCCATGAAGTGTGTTAAATGAGTTAGACAGATAAGTTTATCGCACCAGTACCTGTAACATTCCCATAGAGTCCTGGAAACGTTCGTTGGACAAACAATATGGGAATGGGTGTTACTGCATTTGATAATTTATAAAGTGATGGTAACGCTATGAGAACACATTTTATCGCACTGCATGTACTGTTTTATTGGTACTATAGTGGAGATCGTTCCCAAGCAATCATTATTTTGCGCATGCATACTGTTGTAGCGAGGATTTTAGTACCTCAGAAATAAGTGACGTCATCACTCTATGATCTTATCACTTCATGGGTCAGACACCCCGCCTGGCTTGCTGGAGCTGCCCACAAAGAGAGACAGGCAGGGAGAGGAAGGCAAGACAGGGCCAAAGGGAAGGAGTCTCAGAAGAGGAGGAGGAAGAGAGCTGGCCAGGGGATACCTCTGTTTTTTGGGAGAATCTCGCCCGCCCCGCTTTTGCCTGCCTGCCTGCCTGCCTGCCTGCCCCCCCCCCCCACACACACACTGAGGCATCCCTGTCTGCCTGACACACCCACCTACCTGCTTGCCCTGAGAGCTGCTCCCTTTCCCTGGCTTCTCTCTTGTCTTTTAGGTGCTCAGTATATGGGAGGGGGGGGGGATTCTCCATCCAAAAATATGCTACGGAGATGCTCACATCGTGATCATCCTTTTTCTCAGAAAAAAAATTATTACATGAATAAAAATATAATTAAATTTTAACACTACTTGTGGCGCCCTCCTCGTGTCATACCCGGAAGAACAGTAGAAAGTGTAGATGTTCTAGGATGGGAGGGGAGGAAATTGTCCTAGCCAGTCAGAACACAAGAACGGATTGGGATTGGGCTTACTGCACTGAAATCACCTGGACCGATCTGGAAACGTTCTTGCCAGCTGAGAACTCCTTTTAACAGTTCTCACTCTAGGATGGGTGAGGGACATTATCAGCACCGAATGGGAACTGGAAGGTAACCCAGCAGTGAGATAAAGTATGTTCCATTCCATTCTCATTTAGTACCCAGAACGTTCCCAGAACACTGTGCAATAAAATCTGAAACATGGTGTAATCATGTCATTGGAGAAAGCGCTAACAGTCTTAAGTGAATTCATAGAAAAAAAAATATGGTGAGAGGTTTCATAAAGCCAACCACTTCTTCAATGACTGTCCCAATTCCAGTACAAGAAGGATGACTCATTGAGACTGTGCACAGTTATATGCACCTTGCCTCTAATGAAAAAACATTTCAACACATCAACTGAAAGGGAAAATGTTTACAAAGCTGGACTTACAAGAGGTGTACTTTTCATGAGGCATCAAGGAAGGATATGAGTGGGAAACTGCTTTTAATTGCCAGTTAGGGTCCTTTGTGTCCCTTCTTTGGGTGTCTTTGCCATAGCGATGTTAGTATGTAGTTAAGGTTAGTGTGTGTAGAATGTGTTGTTAGGACACAGCTCGCCTATGTGGAATGTGGAGGAGGTAGTAGAGACAGACACTCAAGGCCAACAGCCCTGGCAATGGAAAGTGTGAAGGGGAGGGGGGCCTGTAGCCTCTCAGTTTGAGTTAAGAATGCCTTCCTGTGCTGATCAACTTCAATAAACTCTTTCTGGTTCACCCAAGAAGTCTGATTATTGGGTGAATATAAAAACAGGACATCACACTTTGAGTATTCAGTCATGGCATTTGGATTAAATGGGACCCCAGGAGTGTTTATAGGTTAATGAAATTCTTCATGAACACCTATATTGGGGTTGTTGGTGTACTTGGGTGACATCCTGGTATACTCTGAAGACCTTTGTGTAGCTGGTGCAAACAATGCTTTAAAAACTATTGTATCAACTTTTTGTAAAATTTTCAAAATGTAAGTTTCACTGAGATAAACTGAATTACATAGAATCTCAGATCTTGCAGGGACGTAGCCAGGATTTTGGGAAGTGAGGGGGGGAGTCCAGACTAAGTGCAACCATTATAATGGGGCTTGGACGTGGCGGTGCAGCAGCACACACCATTCTTGTATCTAACGGAAGGGGGGTCTGGACCCCACGGACATCCCCTTGGCTATGTCCCTGGATCTTGGGTGGGGTGCTGGTGGAAATGGACCATGCAAATGTCCAAGGCATCACTGGCTGGGATGCTCCCCAACCCAGGTGACAACTACAGAGCTTTTTGGCATTTGCCAACTTTTGCTGACAATAAATATCGTACCTTGCCCAAATAACCCTACTCCCAACCAATCTGGTTCAGAACAAAGACAAAATTGGATTAAGGGGATAGTAAAAAAAACCCCAATTCTCAAATCTGGAGTAGCCAAGAGTGCCAAAAGGCTTTATAATGCCACAAATTGTTGTTTACCTCTGAGCCAATCATAAAACAACCTGATCCAATGGTACCTTTTGTGGTTCAAATGGATGCATCAGATGTGTTAAGAACTAGCACACACACTCTTCCTGTGTAGGGTTGCCATATCCCGCCGGGGGGCGGGACAATCCCGGTTTGGGAGGGGCCAACCCGGTCCCGGTCCGGTTTGGCGCCCAAACCAGGACGGCCCCGCCCACCGCGGCCACCTCAGGCCCTGCGGCGGCTCTAAGGCCTTGCTGAGGCCTGGGAAGGCTCTCCGCGGTTGGAGCTCCAGCCGCGGAGACGCTCCCTCCCGGGCCCCAGCGAGGCCTTCGAGGCGGCTCCGCGGTCGGAGCTCCGACCGCGGGGTCCTCCAAGGCCTCCGCAAGGCCAGGGAGGAGGAGGAGGCCGCTTCCCACCGCGGCGATCGCCGCGATGAGGAGCGGCCCCTGCCTCTTTCCCGGCCTGGGAGCCTGCTGAGGCTTCCTCCCAAGCCGGGAGGAGGAGCAGGCCGCTTCCCCTTGTGGCGATCACCGCGATGAGGAGCAGCCTCCGCCTCTTTCCCGGCCTGGGAGCCGGCCGAGGCTTCCTCTCAGGCCGGGAGGAGGAGGAGGAAGCCTGGCACCGCGGCGATCGCCGCGATGCCTGGCTTCCCCTCGCCCTTCTCGGCCTGGGAGCCGGCCTAGGCTCCCTCCTAGGCCGGGAGGAGGAGGAGGAAGCCTGGCACCACGGCGATCGCCGCGATGCCAGGCTTCCCCCCGCCCTTCTCGGCCTGGGAGCCGGCCTAGGCTCCCTCCCAGGCCGGGAGGAGGAGGAGGAAGCCTGGCACCGCGGCGATCGCCGCGATGCCAGGCTTCCCCCTGCCCTTCTCGGCCTGGGAGCCGGCCTAGGCTCCCTCCCAGGCCGGGAGGAGGAGGAAGAAGCCTGGCACCGCGGCGATTGCCGCGATGCCAGGCTTCCCCCCGCCCTTCTCGGCCTGGGAGCCGGCCTAGGCTCCCTCCCAGGCCGGGAGGAGGAGGAGGAAGCCTGGCACCGCGGCGATCGCCGCGATGCCAGGCTTCCCCCCGCCCTTCTCGGCCTGGGAGCCGGCCTAGGCTCCCTCCCAGGCCGGGAGGAGGAGGAGGAAGCCTGGCACCGCGGCGATCGCCGCGATGCCAGGCTTCCCCCGCCCTTCTCGGCCTGGGAGCCGGCCTAGGCTCCCTCCCAGGCCGGGAGGAGGAGGAGGAGGACAAGGTTTAAAAATCTAGGACTTTTTTTTTTTAATTTCCTAGCCAGGAAAGTAAAAAAAAAATGTCCTACATTTTCAAACCTTGTCCTACATTTGTCCCGGTTTCGAGGTCCTCCATTATGGCAACCCTATTCCTGTGCCCAACAAAATAACTTCTCAAGTTAACAGGAACACCTTTATTGGAGGAATGGATGAAAAGGTCTGGCTAAGAAGACGCTTCAGATAGATCTGAAACCTTAGATACATATGCAGTAACAGAAACCAGCTCCACTCCCTAAAAAGCCATTAGAATATTTTATTCCCACCTAAAATTTCCCACTCAAATATTTTCCCAAAACATTCTGCAAAATATATAGTTCTTAAAACATGAAATACTTTCCCACAGATTATGTATTCCAGTTCCCAGATATTCAGGACTTGAACATGTTAATTCTCATCATTAACAGTTTAAGGATCTTCAAATTCCTTAGGCAATAAAGCATTCTCTTTTCCCAGGTTGATGGTTATCTAGTTAATATAACACTCACTTTGCACCTAGCTAATACCAAACAGTGGAATGGATTCAAAACTTTGATTCAAACACAAGCACTAAATTTGAACACACTAACATACAGTGGAACCTCGCCATACGTGGGGGATCCGTTCCGGATCCCGCCGCATATGGCGATTTTCGCCTATGCTCGAGCCCCATTGTAAACAATGGGGCTCGTGCACGGCGGCGTGGAGGTGCGCGGGGTGCAATGGGCGCACGCGCGGCGCAACAGGCACGCGCACCCATTCAACTGAATGGGACGCACTGCCCCTTCTGCCCCGCGCGTGCCCAGCGGCTTGAGCGCATACGCTTAAAGCCGCTTATAAAAAGTCCGTGTATGCGGAGGCCCCACTGTACTACAATCCTCAAAACACATTTCAAATTCAACCTTTACTAAGATAGTATTCCAGTTGCATTTCTAACATTACTGTTATTAACTTCATGTTAAACTAAACTTATAAAAATGTATAACAATCTAACACATCACCTTTTATCTAATTCTTGTCATAGGCACTTATGATCTTACAGGTTTTTGTGGGTTTTTCAGGCTATGTGACCATGTTCTAGAAGAGTTTATTCCTGATGTTTTGCCAGCATCTGTGGCTGGCATCTTCAGAGAATGTTGTCATGTAAGAGAGTGGGGTATATATACACTGAGTGACCTTGTGTAGGGAGGAGTGATTTTCCTGTTAATCTGTGTATTGTTCTGTTGTTGAATGGCAAGGCCTCAGGGTGGGAAGACAGGCAGAGAGGATTAGTGTCTGTTTAATTAGTGATCATTGTCTGCTGGAAAAACCCCTGACTCTGGGTGGTTTTTTTTTCATTTGTATTTTGCTGGGTCTTGATTATAGTGTTTTTCAGGACTAGTAGCCAAACTTTGTTTACTTTCAGCATTTCTTCTTTCTTGTAGAAGTTGTCCAAGTGTTTATAGATTCCAATGGCTTCCCTGTGCATTCTGACCTGATAGTTGTTGGCATGGTCCAGAATGTCAGTTTTTTCAAATAGCATTTTATGCCCAGGGTGGTTTATAGCATGTTCTGCTTCTGCTAATTTTTCTGGCAGGCTCAGTCTGCAGGGTCTCTCATGTTCCTTGATTCATGTTTGGTGGTTCCCTATGTAGACCTGTCAGTAGCTGCATGGTATGCGGTAAACTCCTGTGGCTGTGCAAGGGTCTCTCCTGTCCTTTGCTGAGCGCAGCATTTGCTGGATTTCTTGGTTGGTTTGTAAACCATTTGCAGGTTGTATTTCCTCCCCAGTTTCCCTATTCTGTCAGGAATAAATTCTTCTAGAACATGGCCACATAGCCTGAAAAACCCACAAAAAACCATGAAAGCCTTCAACTTCACTTATGATCTTATTTGTTTAGATATTTAGGAACACAACGCTTGAATCACAATCACTCAAATCAGAACTTACAATGTTTTCAGATATAATATTCTTATGAACAACTTCACCTAACAATAAACTGATAAGAAGTTTATGACTACTGTCAGGACCATGGTAAACAGGTCTGATAAAATGACATGGATGTGGCCACTAGGGGGAGCTGTTGTGGAAGTTATTTACAGCTCTGGTGGCAGTTATATGTGTCAGCATTTAAACAGTGCATCATTGGAATGTTGATGCAACTGTCAACTGTCATTCTCAACTGTCACTGAGGGAGAGTGAGACAGTTGGTCCTTCTGAGAGAGTGTCAGTTATGACAGTTGGGATTAGAGTAACTGCCTCACTGTTTTGTTGTTATGGTTGTTTGGTTGGCAAAGTAACCTATTTATCAAAGTAACTTATTTATTAAAGCCCTCGTTTAGAGTGAAGGCTTGAAGTGCTCTTGTCATTATTTCTCAAGCCGGGAGCTCAAGGCCGTTTGCAGTGATGAAGGAATATTTTCCTTCTTGGCCTGAATACCTTTGCAGACATCTCTTCAGATTCCTTCTCCCTGGCATCCTGTCGACGTGGTTCAACTCTGTAGGTGGTCGGGGTGGACACAGCGTGTCTTTCCACACCCTCACAATCAATCAAATCAGAACTTACAATGTTTTCAAATGTAATATTCTTATGAACAACTTCACCTAACAATAAACTGATAAGAAGTTTATGACAATATAACCCAACATAAGATTATAAAATCCTCAGTTGAATCCAACATCTTTTAATAACTGCTTCCTTACAGCTTTCCCTCATATGAATTATATGGAGTCCAGCATCCACAACTTCCCTTTATTACTCATATGTTCCAATAACTGCAAATCCTATAACTCAAACACAATTCTTAACTCTAAATTAACCAGTTTAAATATAACTTTTACGAAACTTTGAACGTAAACATGACAATTAGAAACAAATTCATGATGAGATTAATTTGATCCAATTAAATCCCAACTAGATGTGGTGATTGGGGCAGTTGACATAGCTACTGTTAGGTGGATTTGCAATTGGTTGAGTGGCTGAACCCAAAGGGTGCTCAGCAATAGCTTCTCTTCATCCTTGAGAGCTGGGATTACCTAAGACACATAAGCATTTGTACCCTGTGTTTCATTTCAGCCTGCCCAAGACTGCTGTGGAACAAGAGCATTGGAGAGAAGAGCCTGTATCTCCAACTCCTATAATAGTGAAGGGTGAGAGGCTCTCCAGACCACCCCGAAAGGGCAGGCTGGAGGTGCCCAGTTTTCCTCTGGATGGACACCACAGCAGGCAAACCGTGCGATGTCCCTCTGCCCCAAAAAGAACCCGGAAAAAATGGTTTCTTCTTGGGATGTCGCACAGACGCCATTGGCACACTCGTGATGTAAGCAATGCACAGCAACTTACATCACGATGGTGGCCCCCATGTGGACAGGAGGCTGCCATTACACCACTGCTGTGACGTGCTAGGGTTAGGGAGCATGTGGTTGGTGTGCGCTCCCTAACCCTAGAATTGTTGCCAGGACGTCACTTCCTGCCAGTACGTACCGGGCCTGAGTAACATTTTGAAGTGTCAAAGATTTTAGATTATCATTGATATAAAATGAAACTTCAGTATTTTGTTCAATGGAAACATTTTTCTAAAGCTGACAGTGAGTGGATGTATACCAAACATGCCTATAATATTGAAACTATATGCTTACAGTATTTTGATACTGTATGTGTTGTGTGGCTTAAAGTTGGTTTTGACTTATGGTGACCCTAAGGTGAACCTAACATAAGGTTTTCTTGGCAATTTATTCAAAGTGGGTTTGCCATGGCCATCCTCTGAGGCTGAGAGAGTGTGGGTTTTCATGGCCAGGCAGGGATTTGACTCCTGCTCTACAGAGTCTTAGTCCAACACGCAAACCACTACCTCACACTAGCTCTCACTAGCTATCCATAAATCTTATCACTCAGTGTGGCCAGGAAGATGAGCTATTTGTTAATTAGACGTGTATCCTGACTTTGTATAAAGCAGGATTTTTTCTTCAACACTTCAGAAAAGGGTTTTTTTTGGTTGATATTATGATGTTCATTTCATTTCCTAGTTTGCTTCAGTATTTCTTTTTCTTGCTCCAAACATAGCCCCAAATCCCTCTTTAACATATCTAATGAGCTCCTTCTATACTTTAGCTTTCTGACCTTCCTCCTAAATCTCAGCTCATTTTTGTACACTCATCCTAATTGCTTTAGGCACCTCCCATTTTACTTCCTCATTGGAATTATTTGCAACTGTATCTTCAACATCTCACCTTTAAGAAACTTCCATGCATCATGAACTTCCTTCTCTTTGAGCATTTCAGACTGTAGGATGTCACCCAGTATTTTTGTAATCTAACTGAAATTAGCTTTCTTGAAATTCAGAGAGAGTGTCTGACTATGTTTAGCCTCCCTTTCCTCTGTATAACAAATTACAAGAGGACACAGTTATTCCACCCAAGGATCTCAACATTTCAACCCCATTAACCACATCTATTGGTTAGGATCAAATCCAAAATAGCTGATCCCCATGTTCCTTCCCGTTGCACCTTTTGTACAATGAAATTTCATTGTGCAATTAAATTGTCTGCAAGGCTAGTGAAGATTTTGTTAGACATTACACTCTTGACAGAGTTTGATTTCCAAGGTGGTTGAAGTCTGTTTCTACTATATCTCTTCTTATTGCATCTCCCCAATATTTTGTTTTCTGATTAATTTTCTTACAAACTTCTTTAGATTACTTTCTCTCAGTACCTTCCTATCCAGAAGCTAAAAATGGGGTAACGAAGCTATGATTGTAATGCCCCACATTAGGACAACTATAGACTATCACATAGGTGAAGACTCTTTGAAAGGTGGCACCCAAATTGTGGAACTCCATTTCATTAGAGATCCAGTTGTTCCTCAAACTCTTGTCTTTTATTCACCAGTTTAAATACACTTATGTGTACAAGTTTTCAGGAAATAAACAAGTGTTTATTTGTCTTCTATTGCACTATTGCTCTTATTGTATTTTATCAAAGTTTATTCTATATTATTTTAGATATTTGTAATTTTAACTATTTGTGATTTATGATATTAATAATATATTTGTATACAGTGATAAAAGGCTCAGTGAGAAAGGGCAGGGTATAAATATTCGCCACAGTTTGTGGAGAAAATAAATAAATAAATAAATAAATAAATAAATAAATTCATTCCTTGATTGGAGCTGAACCCAATCTGGGTGAAACAATTTTACAAATGATGTCAGCAGTAATGTAAAATGTGAACATTAGATCAGTTACGTTGCCTTCACCTTCCCTCAACTGCATCTAATATGACTGAGGCCTCATCTGCACTGGAGAAATAATGCAGTTTGATCCTGCTTTAACTACCATGGCTCATTGCTGTAGAATTCTGGGATTTGTAGTTTTGTGAGATATTTAGCCTTCTCTGTCAGAGAGTGCTGTAGTCACAACAAATTACAAACCCCAGGATTCCATATTATTGAGCCATGGCAATTAAAGCAGTGTCAAACTGCATTATTTCTCAAGGGCAGATGAGGTCTGGGTACAAATACTTTTCTTAATCTGTTTTGAAATAGTGTTTTCCTGGCAGTGGCAATGGCAGCAGAGGCTGCTGCTTCAGAGCCATTTTTCTTCTTGCTGTTGCATATTTCTCATGGTTAAATAATATGGATGATCTTTACAAATAAGGGTTCATACAAGTAATAGGATGATACTATATAGCCGGCCAGATTCAGATATATCATGCCATAACCATGAGCAAATGAAGTCACTTAAGAATGTAGAACTATGTAAGAGTGTAATCCATTGTTAGATTTCCACTGATAGAGCAGAACAATCCAGTGTTGAAGAGGGAGGAGGCAATATTCCTTCCTACTGTATCTCCCCGTATAACCTAAAACCACCTTAGGGGGGCTTGCTATGACACCCTTTAGAATGGGTTTTGGACAGCTTTGACGTCTCTGGGAGGGAAGGGGAGAACATTCTGCTGTGCTAGTATTGGAGCTCCAGTACTATTTTGGATTAAGGCCTATATGTAAAAACATCTTGGGAAAAATAGTCTAAATAGTAAGATAATAGCTCCAGGAAATTAAAGCAAAATGGCCAATAACATCAAAAAGGAAGGTTGATCTGAGAGTTCCATGTACTTAGATACCAGGCTGGTTCACATAGGCATATCTCTCACTTTAGTTCCACACTCACTGGTGTACATTTTTGCCAGTTGACACAGGTGCATTGATAGATCAAATCATGTGACTCATCTCAATTTCTCATTTGGTACTGGAAACAAAAAGGATAAGTTACTTCCCATTCTCCCAGCATTCCTTCCCCCCTCCTGCCATGCCATGCAATTAAAGGAGATGTTCTTGAAAAAGCTGTGTTTGGGGATTCATGACACAAGAGCTTTTTGTCTTTGTGCTGAAAGAATTTTGTGCCTGGCTTGACGTCCTGACTAGCTGAGCAGCTGAAATGAGTCTTTTTTAGTCTATTTACTTGATATTTACCAAAGTCTGCTATGAGAAGAAAACCCATCTCAGCATCTTGGCTGGCAAGAGAAAGAACTGAGGCAGCATCACAGCTGTCATATTTATTGTGGTGGCAAAGCAGGTCAGGAAAATTGATAAAATTAATCATACAAACTAGCAAGTACCAGGAACAAAGAATTGGAGGCAGGAGGAGAAAGTTAGAGTTTGCTGCACCTGCCTTTATTTCTTTTAATAGATTTTTCTTGCAATGCCGCTTATCAAATCCAAGCAACAGACATTATTCCATATATAGAAGTGTGAGTATGAGCTGAGAGAAGTAGTTTTTAGAAAAAGGAGCAGAAGACTTTGTGTCCCTGATATTAGACATCACAATGAAACTGATAGTTAATGGGAGCATTCCAGGGGCCTTTGTAAAAATACAAAATTCAGTTCCATTTTTAATTGCAGAACTAAATCCAACTATTTCCATATGTTCTTCAAGAAATGAATTATGAAGCCTGTACTATCTAACCGATTAATCAATTAAAACAATGCAGAATATCAGATGAGAGCAAAGCGGCTTGCTCCTATCCTTAAAGCATGTTAACAGCATCTGTAAAGAGTAGGAGCCATCATTGGGTATTAACGGGAATTTTAAGGATGGGAGTTTGCTCCCATCTGATAATCTCCTATCAGTTTATTCTGATCATTTAAAACCTTCTAATGAGTTTTAAAAGTGCTGAAACAATCTGGAATTATTTGTAATAGTTTTCAACGAAGTCTGTTATTTTGTTACCCCATCGTGAACTTTCCTCCACTTGGCTTTCCAGGTAAGAGTGAGGAGGAAGAATGGGGTCCTGGACATTTGTGGTGAACAGTGCTTTGAGGAAGGGAATACCTTTAATGTGAACAAGACCAGAGGTATTTGTGATAGATGCCATGTGCCATGTGGTGGTATAGACATTATAAGGCCTGGCTTGCACTTCATATGTTCTGGCATCTTGTGTGGGAGTTTTGGCTAAGTCTTCTTATCTTGCTTTGACTCCCTCTTACCTTGCTACTCCCCCCTCCCCCCATTATCGGGTAAAGTTTCAAAATGGGTGGGCACAGAGGGTAGATGAGTGGTTGTGTTTATGGGCCCCAAGAGAACCTACTCCATCCCTTAATACCCCTGCCACTCAGCCAGGCAACTCCTCTAATATATTGATATCACCCACAGAGTGTATATAATTATGCAGGTCCTGCATGGTTGCAGTACAATGGCTTTAGAATATGAGTGGCCATGAGGTGGAATCAGGCACAGCCCCATTTATGGATGCAGCTCATGAAGAATGGTTTCATAATAAGCACATAGTCCACAGTGATCAGATTGGCCCAACCACACAGTCCCAGACAGGAAGAGCCACCCAAAGTAAATTGTGCTGGGAGTTTGAGGTACAAAGGCCCTGCACATACTGCCCATGCAAATTCAAGCATGAACACTCCATTTGTTCAGGGATGTACTCCTTTTGGAACTGCCCAAAGGGAAGAGAGGGAGGTGGGTGTAGGGAGCAGCAGGCAGGTATAAAAGGGACCAGCAAAGCCCCTGTTTATGCAAAAGGGGTCAGTCCAAAAGAATGTGTCTGGAAAAGGTCTGTACTTTGGGGGCCATATTGTCTCAGAATAGACAGCAGTATTAAGGATCCTATATTTCAGGACAGATCAAAATGGGGAGGGAGCTACAGTCGCTTTGGGCCAGTGCTACATCAGGGGCAGGGAAACTAGGCTAAGGTTGCTATTCTACCACACTGACCTTTCCCTCCTCACCAGATATCAACTTTGGACGGTTATGTCAGAGGCCTTGCATAGATCGATTTTTAGGGAATGAGGTTTGGCACACATTTGTTATCGTTCGGCCTCTGAGGGAGAGAGAAGGCTGGCCCAGTTCCATCAGGGGCTAGGCTGAAGAAAGAGGCTCCTCCCTCCCTAACTGTCATCTTTCGGCCTCTGAGGGAGAGAGAAGGCTGGCCCAGTTCCATCAGGGGCTAGGCTGAAGAAGAAGAGCCCTCCCTCTGGTCCATCTGCCTTGGTCCAGGCCTCAGAGGGAAAGAAGAATGCTGGACCTGATTCCCTCCCTCCCTCACCATTCCCTTCTCCTTTTGTGTCGTGTCTTTTAGATTGTAAGCCTGTGGGCAGGGAACTGTCTGTTATCCCCTCTATTGTAAACCGCTCGGATTCCCAGTGATTGGGCGGTATATAAATAAAACCTATTATTATTATTATTATTATTATTATTATTATTATTCATTTAGAACTGGTGCCACCTCAGCAGCTTCTCTTATGTGATTGAGCCCTGGATCCATCCAATGGACAGGATACTGGAGATCTGCAACTTGCAACAGGTATGTTCATAGAATCATAGAGTTGGAAGGGACCTCAAGGACTATCAAGTCTAACCCCCTGTCATGCAGGAATCAAAGCACACCCGACAGATGGCCATCCAACCTCTGTTTAAAAACCTCCAAAGAAGGAGACACCACCACACTCCAAAGAAGTGTGTTCCACTGTTACACAGCTCTTACAGTCAGGAAGTTCTTCCTAAAGCCGAGGTGGAATCTCTTTTCCTTTAGTTTGAATCCATTGCTCTGGGTCCTATGAGTTTATCACACTAGGGGAATCCCGAAGAGAAATGGGATTTAAACAAGATTTAAATTGGAAAAATCCTGCAAATGCATCACACGACATCACTGTTAATGTGAAATAACACAAAAATAACTCAAAGGTAAAATGGAGAAAAAGGGCAGATTCCCGAAAGTAAAAAGCTGTCATTTTTCTCCATTTTACCTTTGGGTTATTTTTATGTTATTTCAGTTTGGCGGCCATTATGTGTGATTAACTTCCAGCATTTGTGGGTGTTTCTTTTTTTTTAAATTTAAATGGCATTTAATTCCCATTTCTCTTCAGGGTTTCCCTGGTGTGATAAACTCACTAGTTTCTGGAGCAACAGAAAACAAGCTTGCTCCATCTTCAGCATGACATCTCCTCAAATATTTAAACAGGGCTATCATATCACCTCTTAACATTCTCTTCTCCAGGATAAACATACCCAGCTCCTTAGGTCACTCTTCAAAGAGCATGGTTTCCAGAACTGTCACCATTTTGGTCGTCCTACTCTGCACACGCTCCAGCTTATCCACATCCTCTGTGAATTTTGGAGTCCAGAACTGAATGCAGGATTCCAGGCAAGGCTCTTCAATGCTGATCCCCGTCGTCTGTTACCCAAAGAAAGGTATGAGGATTGTGGGTTGTCTACCAACTATCAGCGTTACTTCAAATGTTGGGGAAATTAGATTTTGCATTAGATTTGGGTAATGTTTGGGCCATTTGCAGCTGCTTACACTAGTAATAACTTGGAAAAACTTCAGATTTGGAGTGAATTTTAAAATTAGTTTTATTTAGAAAATATGCAGACTGCAATCACACACACATTAGCAATCAACACAGACACAGTATCAGGATTGGACTCATCCTGCCATGATTGTTGTGCTGGGGAATCCTGTTATGCATCATGTGTCTGATCTACATGTGGGTGAGGTTCAACTAGTTCCTTGCACACAGCGCTCAGAACTAACCGATATGGAAATGCAGAAAGGTAATAGTGGAGTTTTAGGGGTTTACAGCAGGGTGAGAATAATTTGTCCAAGGAATAGAGCACGGAAAATGAATGGCTCAGATCTGGAGGTCTAAAGGCAACACAGAACATACACAGAATGCAGAGGTGTAAGTTGGGTTTGTGCATAGAGGCTAGATTCCTAGAAGCAATATTTATACCTAAAATATAGTGCCAAGGGGTGGACTATCTCTTCAAGTAACAAGGGCTGAATGTCATTTGACAGGAATTGAAAATGGGTTTCTAGACTGGTTGATGGCTTTAATTTTAGTGTGGTAAAAACAGTGATTGAATCGGGATATCCCCAGAGAAGTTTTGCTGAAAACACAAGAGGGGGTTGGCTTACTGCTTTGGACGTGAGGAGAACCTTTGTCTCAGGTTGTAAGAGGAAATGCAGATGAATTGGGGGAATGAAGGAGCACTTAAAACAACTATCTAGATAGATTGTCCCATTACCTGGATGTGCACATGCTTCATGCTCTGAGAACCTGATTTAGTGTTCCCAAAGGTCATAGATCTCTCAAAAACATGCTATCTCAAGATATGAGGTATGGAAACCTGAAAATGCAGCACAGGGTATGCAGTTCCTGCCACAGAGAGAAGAAGGGGAGAAGTAGCTGGGTGGCCATTTTGAGTGGAGAACTACAGCAGAGGCTGAGTTGATTGAACTCACTCCCAGAGACTGATGAAAAGGCCAGGTCATCAGGGGCCTTAACATTGGTGTTTACTGGAGGATTTTTTGAGGAGGAAGCCCACAGTCCTGTTTCAGTAATTACAGTGGAACCTCGCCATACGCAGGGGATCCGTTCCGGATCCCGCCGCGTATGGCGATTTCTGCCTATGCTCGAGCCCCATTGTAAACAATGGGGCTCGTGCACGGTGGCGCGGAGGTGCGCGGGGCGCAATGGGCGCATGCACCCATTCAACTGAATGGGACGCGCCGCCCCTTCTGCCCAGCGGCTTGAGCGCGTACGCTCAAAGCTGCTTATAAAAAGTCTGCGTATGCGGAGGCCCCACTGTACTTAAGACTTCTCAGCATGGGCACTGATGAAACTGCTGCAGTCACCTGCAACACTTGCAGGATGTTTGCCTTCTTGCCTACAGATGTGGAGAACTTCACATGCACCAAGTGCAAGTTGGTAGCACTCTTGGAGGAGAAAGTCCAGCAGCTGGAGTCTAGAGTAGCTACATTTCAGCACATTAGGGAGCAAGAGGATTTCCTGGACAGAATGGAACCAACGGTCTTGGACTGGGCCCACACAGAAGAAGTTTCTGGGGCGGAGGAGCTCACTTCACATACACAGGAGGCAGACAGCTAGAGGAATATCACACAGAGAAGTAGGCCAACAAGGGATTGTTCTAGGAGCTTGCAGCTAGAGAATGGATTTGAAGCTCTTTTCTTTATCAAGGAGGACGAGGAAGAGCAGCATGGACAGAATTCAGGGACAGAGCAGGGGAACCTGAGCATTCCACCAGAGGGAACAGTCTCTGCTAAGCCTTGGAGCAGGCGTGTGATGGGGGACTCCTGGCTGAGGGGTACAGAACAAGTCATTTGTCGGCCTGACAAGATGTCTTGAGAGATGTGTTGTCTCCCTGGGGCAAAGATCTGTGATGTGACAGAGAGGCTGACAAGACTGGTTAAGCCTACTGACCAATACCCCTTCCTTTTGGTCCATGTGGGAACCAATGATACTGCAAGACACAGCCTTCAGAACATCAGAAGGGATTACGAGGCTCTTGGTAGGAAGCTGAAGGAAATGGATGCACAAGTTGTCATCTCGTCTCTTCTGCCAGTTGAAGGGTACAGTCCAGGAAGGGAAAGGAAAATAGCATATGTAAACAATTGGCTCTGCAGATGGTGCTACCAAGAACTATTTGGATTCTTGGATCATCGGCTGCGGTTCCATGAGGCGGGACTTCTGGCAATGGATGGGTTGCATCTTATGCCAGTTGGAAGAAATGTTTTTGCTAACAGTCTCAAGAATTTGATCAGGAGGGCTTTAAACTGAGTTACGTGGGGGAGGGAGACAATATTATGAAAGGTGAAAGGGATGGAGAAAATAGTCAAACTGACACAGAGGAAACAAGAAAATATTGCAAGAACCCAACAGTGGGAGACAAAAAACCCTGCACAGGCAGCAAGTAAAGAGGACCCAAGGTCTGCGATGTCGCTACACTAATGCACAGAGCATGGGAAATAAGCAAGATGAACTCGAACTCCTAGTACAACAAAGCAAATATGATATAATAGACATCACTGAAACCTGGCGGGATGAGTCTCAGAACTGGAATGTAGAAATAGAGGGGTATAACCTTTTTAAGAGAAATAGGTCACACAGGAAAGGAAGAGGAATAGCACTATATGTCAGAGATATTTACACCAGTGAAGATATCCAGGACATCAGTACTGGAAGCCATGTGGAGAGCATCTGGATAAAAATTAAAGGGGAGGGAAACAAAAGGGATGTTATTATGGGAGTCTACTACAGACCTCCAAGTCAGACTGAGGAATTGGATGATGTCTTTCTAGAACAGATGACCACACATTCAGAAAAGAGATATGTAGTAGTGATGGGTGACTTCAACTATCCTGAGATTTGCTGGAAGTCAAATTCAGCCAAATCCTAAAGGTCTAGCAAATTCCTCACTTGCCTTGAAGACAATTTCATTTTCCAAAAGGTGGAAAAGGCAACAAGGGGTCAGCTATTTTTGATCTGATCCTAACCAACAAGGATGACTTGGTTAATGGGGTGCAAGTGGTGGGATCCTTAGGTGGAAGTGACCATGTTCTCCTGGAGTTTGTTATACAATGGAAAGGAGAATCCAGGTATAGTCAAACACGCATTCTAAACTTTAGGAAAGCTGATTCAGTAAACTTAAAGAAATACTGAGTGTGATCCCATGGTCAACAATACTAAAAGAGAAGGGAGTTCAAGTTGGATGGGAGTTTCTAAAAAGGGAGATACTGAAGGCACAATTTCAAACAGTTCCAGTGAGGAAGAAAAATGGGAGATGTCTCAAGAAACCAGGATGGATGACTAAAGAACTTTCAACTGAGCTACGTTTGAAACGGAACATGTATAAGAAATGGAAAAAT
This sequence comes from Sceloporus occidentalis, assembly GCA_023333645.1. Taxonomy (NCBI): domain Eukaryota; kingdom Metazoa; phylum Chordata; class Lepidosauria; order Squamata; family Phrynosomatidae; genus Sceloporus; species Sceloporus occidentalis. The sequence continues at coordinate 124,149,068 of JALMGF010000003.1, forward strand.
GGGAAATCACCAAAGAGGAATTCAAACAAATAGCGAGCCTGTGTAGAGATAAAGTCAGGAAAGCTAAAGCGCAGAATTAACTCAGGCTTGCTAGAGAGGTTAAGAACAACAAAAAAGGCTTTTTTGGATATGTCCGCAGCAAAAGGAAGAAGAACGAAATGGTAAGGCCACTGCGTGGAGAAGATGGCAAAATGCTAACAGGAGACAGAGAAAAGGCAGAATTACTCAACACCTTCTTTGCCTCAGTCTTCTCAGAAAAGGCAAAGGGTGCTCAACCTGAGGATAATGGAGCAGAGGACAGATTAGGGGAATTTCAGCACAGAATAAGTAAAGAGATAGTCGAGGAATACCTTGTTAATCTAAATGAATTTAAGTCTCCAGGACCAGATGAACTACATCCAAGGGTATTAAAAGAACTGGCAAATGTAATATCGGAGCCATCTTTGAAAACTCCTGGAGAACAGGAGAGATCCCAGCAGACTGGAGGAGGGCAAACGTTGTCCCCATCTTCAAAAAGGGGAAAAAAGAGGATCCCAACAATTATCATCCAGTTAGTCTAGGAAAGATTCTGGAGCAGATCATTAAACAGAGAGTCTGTGAACATCTAGAAAGCAATGCCATAATTCAACATGGGTTTCAGAGAAAGAAGTCATGCCAGACAAACCTTATCTCTTTCTTTGATAAGATTACCAGCTTGTTAGATGAAGGGAATGCTGTGGATATAGTATATCTTGATTTCAGTAAGGCCTTTGACAAAGTTCCCCATGATATTCTTGCAAACAAGCTTGTAAAATGCGGGCTAGACAAGGCAACTGTTACATGGATTTGTAATTGGTTGACCGACCAAACGCAAAGGGTGCTCAACAATGGCTCCTTTTCATCCTGGAGAGAAGTGACCAGTGGGGTCTCACAAGACTCTGTCCTCGGGCCAGTTCTATTCAACATCTTTATCAATGACTTGGAGGACAAAATTGGGGGAATACTTATCAAATTTGCAGATGACACCAAATTAGGAGGAGTAGCTAATACCCCAGAGGACATGATCAAGATTCAAAATGACCTGAACAGACTGGAAAACTGGGCCAAAGCTAACAAAATGAAATTCAACACGGAGAAATGTAAGGTACTGCACTTAGGGCGGAAAAACAAAAAGCACAGATATAGGATGGGGGACAACTGGTTGAATGAAAGTACGTGTGAAAGGGATCTAGGAGTCCAAGTAGACCACAAGTTGAAGATGAGTCAACAGTGTGATCTGGCAGCTAACAAGGCCAATGCGATTTTAGGCTGCATCAATAGAAGTATAGTGTCTAGATCCAGGGAAGTAATAGTGCCACTCTATTCTGCTCTGGTCAGGCCCCACCTGGAATACTGTGTCCAGTTCTGGGGACCAAAATTAAAAAAGGACATTGAGAAACTGGAGCATGTCCAAAGGAGAGTGACTAAAATGGTGAAAGGTCTGGAAACCATGCCCTATGAAGAAAGACTTAGGGAGCTGGAGCCTGGAGAAGAGAAGGTTAAGAGGTGATACGATAGCCCTGTTTAAATATTTGAAGGGATGTCAAATTGAGGAGGGAGCAAGCTTGTTTTCTGCTGCTCCAGAGACTAGGACCCGGAGCAATGGATGCAAGCTGCAGGAAAAGAGATTCCACCTCAACATTAGGAGGAACTTCCTGACAGTAAGGGCTGTTCGACAGTGGAACAAACTCCCTCGAAGTGTCTCCTTCCTTAAAGGTCTTCAAACAGAGGTTGGATGGCCATCTGTCGGGGATGCTTTGATTGTGATTTCCTGCATGGCAGGGGGTTGGACTGGATGGCCCTTGTGGTCTCTTCAAACTCTACAATTCTATGATTCTATGTCAGCAGCAAAAAGAAGAAAACGGGAATTGTAGGGCATGGAGAAGGTGGCATAATGCTAATAGAAGACAGAGAAAAGGCAGAATTACTCAACACCTTCTTTGCCTCTGTGTTGTCAGAAAAGGAAAAGGGTGCTCAACCTGAACATAATGGAGCAGAGGACAGAAAAGGGGAATTTCAGCACAGAATAGTACAGTTCAGCACAAGAGATAGTACAGGAATACCTTGTTAATCTAAATGAATATAAGTCTCCAGGACCAGATGAACTAGATCCAAGAGTATTAAAAGAACTGACAAATGTAATACAGGAGCTGTTGGCAATAATCTTTGAGAACTCCTGGAGAACAGGAGAAGTCCCAGCAGACTGGAGGAGGGCAAACGTTGTCCTCATCTTCAAAAAGGGAAAAAAAGAGGATCCCAACAATTATCGTCCAGTTAGTCTGACGTCAATACCAGAAAGATTCTAGAGCAGATCATTAAACAGAGGATCTGTGAACATCTAGATGGCAATTCCATAATCACAAGGAGTCAACATGGGTTTCAGAGAAACAAGTCATGACAGACAAATCTTATCTCTTTCTTTGATAAAATTACTTATTTATTATAAGTATTTATACCCCGCCCTTCAGCCCTAAAGGATATCAGAGTGGCTTACAATTATTATTTTTAATTAGACGGTTCCCTGCCCTCAGGTTTACAATCTAAAAGACACGACACAAAAGGAGAAGGGAGTGGTGGTGGGAAAGGTGATGAGGTCCAGTGCTTATTCTCTCCCTCTAATGCCTGGACCAAGGTAGATGGACTGGAGGGAGGGCTCTCTATCTTCAGGCTAGCACTGGTGGAGCTTTGCCTGCCTGTACACTCCCTCACAGGCTGAAGGATGACAGTTATCATGGAGGGAGGGCTCTTCTTCTTCAGGCTAGCCCTGGTGGAGCTGGGCCTGCCTGTTCACTTCCTCACAGGCCGAAGGATGAGAGTTGTCATGGAGGGAGGGCTCTCTTTCTTGAGCCTAGCCCTGGTGGAGCTGGGCCTGCCTGTTCTTGATTTCAGTAAGGCTTTTGACAAAGTTTCCCACAACATTCTTGCAAACAAGATTGTAAAATGTGGGTTAGACAAGGTACCTGCTACATGGATTTAAAATTGGTTGACCGGCCAAACCCAAAGGGTGCTCAACAATGGCTCCTTTTCATCCTGGAGAGAAGTGACCAGTGGGGTCCCACAGGGCTCTGTCCTGGGGCCAGTGTTATTCAACAGCGTTATCAATGAGTTGGATGACAGAATTGGAGGCATACTTATCAAATTTGCAGATGACACCAAATTAGGAGGAATAGCTAATACTCCAGAGGGCAGGATCAAAATTCAAAATGACCTGAATAGACTAGAAAGCTGGGCCAAAGCTAACAAAATGAAATTCAACATGGAGAAATGTAAGTAAGGTACATCAGGGCCGTAGCTAGGGGAGGGCAGGCGGGGCCAGGCCCTGGGGCCCACAGTCAAAGGGGGCCCCGTGCCGCCCTCCCTCGCCTCGCCAATCTCTTTCTGTCTTCCCTGCATGGCCTGTCCAGCCTCTCTCTCCCAACAACAGGGAAGTCAGGAAGACTCGAGTCGTGGCCATGTGGGGCCTGACCGGGAGGTGCCAGACTGGCAAAAGAGAGCTGTGGAGGAGAGGGAGGAAGGGATGAAAGGCTGCATCAGGCTGCATCCACACTGGAGAAATAACCAGGTTTGGCAGCACTTTAACTCTTTTTCTGGCTCAAAGCTATGGAACTCTGGGAGTTGGAGCATGTTGTGGGGCCCTGATATCAAGGCTTGAGTGTTTTCCTGGCTCACGGTTATGGAACTCTGGGAGTTGGAGCATGTTGTGGGGCCCAGATATCAAGGCTTGAGTGTTTTCCTGGCTCAAGGGTATGGAATTCTGGGAGTTGACATATGTTGTGGGGCCCAGAGCTCAAAGCTTAACTCTTTTCTGGCCTCCTTTTATAGGACACGGCCTACATTTCACACTTCTGCCCAGAATTTAAAAACATCCTCTATTTTTTGTAAGGTGACCAAATGTCCTCCTTTTCTAGGACATGTGCTATGTTTCAAATTTCTGGCCAGGAGGAATGTGAAAATGTCTTCCATTTTAGCAGGGTGACCAGATGACCTCCTTTATCCAGGACACGGCCTACATTTCATCCCTGCCCAGAAGCAATGTCAAAATGTCCTCCATTTTAGCAGGGTGACCAGACGTCCTCCTTTATCCAGTACACGTCCTACATTTCTGCCCAGGAGGAATTTCAAAACATTCTGGTTTGTTCAGAGTTTGCCTTTGCCAGTCTTTCCTTGAGGCTGAGAGTGTGTGACTTACATGCCTAGTGGGTTTTCTTGCTTTGTTCAGAGAATCTGCCTTTGGTAGGGTTGCCATAGGTCAGGACCTCCAAACCGGGACAAATGTAGGATAAATTTTTCAAATGTAGGACAGTTTTTTTGGTGTCCTACATTTGAATAGGAGCCTCGCTGAGGGGAGGCTTTCCCTCCTGGCCTGGGCTCTGGCCTTGCAGCAGCAGCGGCAACACCGGAGCTTGAGCGGGGAGGGAATCCTCCGTTCAGGGAGGCTTTCCCCCCCGGCCTGGGCCCCGGCTTTGCTGCGGCGGCGGCAAGGGCGGAGCTCAGGTGGGGAGGGAATCCTCCTTTCAGGGAGGCTTTCCCCCCGGCCTGGGCCCCGGCTTCGCTGTGGTGGCAGCAGGGGCGGGGCTCAGGTGGGGAGGGAATCCTCCCCTCAGCCCGGGGGCGGGCGAAATCCCGGGGGTGTGGCCAAACCAGGGCGGGAACGTGCGGACCCGCCCAAAACTGGGAAAGTCCCACCCACAGGCAGGATATGGCAAGCCTAGCCTTTGGTGACTTGGGTGTGTGCAAGTGTGCGCCTTCAAGAGGTTTTCTTGGGAGGTTTGTTCAGAGAGGGTTTGACTTTGCCATATTCTGAGGCTGAGAGTGTGTGACTTGCCCAAAGGTTTTCTTGGAAGATTTGTTCAGAGGGGATTTGCCTTCACTTTCTTTTAAGGCTGTGACAAGCCCAGTGGGTTTTTTATGCCCAAAGAAGGGATCAAATCTTGGTTCTCCTCCACTGCTGCTTTCTGCCGCACTTCCTCAGATGCATTTAGTCTCAGAGGTGCTCCAAAATCTCTATGTCTTTGAATTCTATTATTATTATTATTATTATTATTATTATTAACTGAAAGAAAGAAGTTGGCAGCATGAGCTTTCCTAAAGTCTGCTTCCTCAGATGCATTTAGTCTCAGAGGTGCAACAAGATCTCCACAGTATAAGCATTTATATTACTTTTTTTAAAAAAAATTAATAATGTTTTTGGCTTTTAGTTGGTTATGTCCTCCATTTTTCTTAAATGTCCTATATTTCAAGGGTAAATCTTGTCCTACATTTTGGGGTAAATTTTATACTACATTTTTTCTACATTTTGTCCCGGTTTGGTGGTAGAAAATTATGACAACCGAGCCACGACATGCGGCTCCTTTATCCACTGCAACAGAGGCAGCATAGCACTCTGGAGAGGCGCTGTGATGTCCCTTGTGCGCCACACCATTTGGACATGGCACATGAGCCATGTCATCGACACGCACCCCATGTAAATAGTGGTGTGCCAAGATGGTGCCCGTGGCTCGCGGTAGGACTCAGGATATAAAAAAAATATAGGGGCCCCAAATGTACTTTCTGCCCCAGGGCCCCTAAAGGCCTAGCTACGGGCCTGAGGTACATGGAAAATGAAATGCATAGATATAGGATGGGAAACACCTGTCTGAACGAGACTACATGTGAAAGGGATCTAGCAGTCCAAGTAGACCACAAGTTGAATATAGTCAACAGTGTGATGCAGCAGCTAAAAAGGCCAATGCAATTTTAGGCTGCATCAATAAAAGTATAGTGTCTAGAACAAGAGAAGTAATAGTGCCACTGTATTCTGCTTTGGTCAGGCCCCACCTGGAATATTGTGTCCAGTTCTGGGCACCACAATTCAAAAAGGACATTGAGAAACTGGAGTGTATCCAAAGGAGGGCGACTAAAATGGTGAAGGGTCTGGAAATCATGTCTTATGAGGAATGACTTAGGGAGCTGGGGATGTTTAGCATGGCAAAGAGCAGGTTAAGAGGTGATATGATAGCCTTGTTTAAATATTTGAAGGGATGTCATATTGAAGGGGGAACAAGCTTGTTTTCTGCTGCTACAGAGAACAGGACCCGGAACAATAGATGCAAGCTAGAGGAAAAGAGATTCCACCTCAACATTAGGAGGAACTTTCTGACAGTAAGGGCTGTTTGGCAGTGGAACACACTCTCTCGGAGAGTGCTGGAGTCTCCCTCCTTGGAAGTCTTTAAACCAAGGCTGGATGGCCATCTATCAGGTATCTTTTGATTGAGAGTTCCTGCCTGGCAGGGGGTTGGACTGGATGGCCCTACTACTTCCAACTCTATGATTCTATGCTGCAGGGCTTTCTGGGCTGCCATTAGAGCACAGGGCCTGTTCTCCCAGCCACTACAGGGCTTTCAGGGCTGCTGCTGGGCCATGTGTGTGTTTTTCCAGTGTGTGTGCTTCGATGTGCACTCCTGTGCAGCAAATTCACCCCTGCCCCCAGAAGCCCCCCCCCCAACCAGGTGACAGCAAGGGGCTCGACAGATCACTTTGAAAAGGTGGCCTGCAGCCACCCTTGCATCATCTGGACGCAGTGCCAGAGGTGCGCCATGATGCTGTGTGCTGTCTGGAGCGGCTCTGGGAGGGCGGAGTCTATGCTGCCTCCCAACTCTGCCCCTAGGCTGGCCTTTCAGGCTCCAAGTTGGGGTCCACCACTGACCTGGAGAAGAGAAAGTCCTGCTAGCTGGGGCACTGGTTGAGCCCCGGCCCTGGAGCTGAGGCTGCCGCAGTGACCGCTGCTGTCATTCTACTCCCACCTCTGGCTCCAGCAGCCAGGCCCTTCAGGACATCCATCATCTCAGCCAAGGTGCACCCCCTCCAGTTCCTCCAAGTCTTCCCCTTCAGCTGGCTTTAACTTGTGGAGTTGAGACAGGCCAGTGTCCCAGTCCGACCAGCGCATTGCCTTCTGCCATTCCTGAGTGCAAAGGGAGGCAGTGGGATTCTTAAACCAGACATCACTCGCAACTGGCATCTGAGCCACTGTTGGTCTGATGTCCTTCGGGTGCACTTCAGCTCCCAAGTCTTGTGTCTCAGCTTCCCCCAATAATAATAATAATAATAATAATAATAATAATAATAATAATAATTATTATTATTATTATTATTATTATTATTATTATTTATATTTCCTGCCTCTCCCTGCCTACTCCTACATTCCAAGCCTCTGAGACTAGCGTTTCAAAATCTTTAGATAACAACTACCTGGCACAGCTCAGCTACTACATATCTATATCTACAACTAGCCATGGCTAAATGCACCCCAACTCCCATCATCCCCATATACATATATGAATCATATATCTGGTAGAATTCTAACAAGGATTCTAACACAGTCCCGGGATCTTTGGCCCCTAAACAACAGGACCTGGGAAATTCTGTGAGCTGACCTTTCGTCTCACCTCTGTAGTGTAAAACAAATGCTAAATTGTGTTGTATAGGAAAGAGAAGGACTGAATATGTGTATCTAATTCTATCTCCACAGTCTATAGAATGAATATTTAATAATGTGTGTCAACAAGATGTTATAAAGGGCCTTCTTTTGTAAAAATGTGCTCACTTTTGTGACTTCTACAGCCATCCTGGCTTAATGTTTGAGTCACCTGCTGAGATGCTCCCTAAATAATGCATATTTGTTTTATTTTTGCCTTAAGTATTGTCAGAGAACACACAAGGGATGCACATATGTGTTGTGTTAGTATTTCACACAAATCAAAGTAGTTAGAGCACCTAGCTTTCACCTCTCCCCTGTTGCCACAGAACAGAAATGTTGTCAGACCAAATGTTTTACCAAATAGGAGAATTACATTTGCAAAGATATACTTTTAGAAAGACCAGGGATGCATTTTTACTGCTCAGTGTTACCAGCTTTATCCAAATAAAGAGTAGGAATTTGCAGGGCTCCACCTCCCCAGAATCTGATGTAGCACCACAAGTTCTTCTTGGAGGAACAAGCATTTCAAGTGAAGATTTAGAATCCATTTTTTCCCCATCACACTCTGGGAAAAATTGGGGGCAAGCCAAACAGAACATTGTGGTTATCTTTGTCTCTCTGTTCCTAGGGTTGTAGCTTTGACCATGCCAGTATAGCTTTCATGATCCATTCCAGACTTGTTTTGACAGAATGGAATAATATTGTCATTTTATTTCCACCACAGTTTCATGACATGAAGCTTGGTAAGTCTGGATATATATTAAATCAACATTATTTTAACTTCTCAAGCACTTTCTATGAATGTTTCACCTGAGCAGATCTCTTCAGATTTACCCTTTGATATGCACTTAATACCTGTGAGGAAATGATCAAAATATTTTTAAAGTATCTTGATTTTTTTCTTTAGGCAAAATTTATTGGCGAACTCTGTGACAGTTACGTTTATCATAGAATCATAAAGTTGGAAGAGACCACAAGGGCCATCCACTCCAACCCCCTGCTATGCAGAAACTCAAAGCACCCCTGACAGATGGCCATTCAGCCTCTGTTTAAAGACCTCCGCGGAAGGAGACTCCACCACACTCCGAGGGAGTGTGTTCTGTTAAAACACTTTCGATGTTGTGCAGCACGTGAAGCAACGTGTCAACGTTTGGCACCAGATTTTCCACCTTCATTACTGTAGTCAGCAGTTTGTGAGCTGGAGAAACACCTGTCCCTTTCTTGATGAGCAAAGAGACTCTGTAAACTTCTCACAGATGAGGTTCCACTGTGTGCAACAATATATACATTTACCCCATCCACCATCCACACTAGTAACAACCCACTCTGAGGTAAAATGCTCTTCACTACTCTAGCAAAGGCTCTGTGAGGCCTACTAGGCATTGTCTCTCCCTCTGGTTCACAAAGAATCCAGCCACTCTTCTGAGTGACTTCTCAGACTGGCAGCATTCTACAGCACTTTACAGCATTTGTTGACTCTCTTTTTGATGTCACTTCCTGTTTAAATAATTAATCATTATGGCTCACAGCAACCCTTTAATGCCTGGTTACTATTAAAACCCACATAGTACATTTTTCCTGTGTCTCTATATCCCAACATGTTCCACTGTCAAATAGCTCTCACAACATTAGTTAGTTCATCCTAATGTTGAAATGGAATCTCTTTTCCTGCAGCTTGCATCCATTTTTCTGGATCCTTTTCTCTGGAGCAGAAGAAAAAAAGCTGTTAGGAAAAGGTGAAACAAAACTACCAAAGGGTTTGCTGGCCCACTGGATCTTATTGGGCAAAAGATTTCCCTTAGAAGCGGGATGTTCAGGCTGATTTTGCTAGCGAGACGAGGTTCTTAACCTTTGGTCCTTCAGAAGTTTTGGAGTTCAGTTCCCAAAATAGCTAATGGTTAGGATATATGGAAAGTGAAGGACCAAACATCGGGAGAAAGGTTGAGAATCACTGGTCTAAGGGAAGGGTCTTCTGCTGAGAGAAAGTGAGTAGTGAGAGGAAATGAGACACCCAATGATTAGGCACAGAACTAACAGCCATTAGTCTCTAAATAACATATTTCATTGGCCCCTGGAGCATTCAGAAACCATCCTGAGAAACAGGAAGAGACCTGCCCACAGCAGCATGGTATGAGATAAACTCCTGGAGCAGTGAAAGAGTCTCTCCTGTCTTTGCTAAGCACAGCATTTGCTGGATTTTCTTGGTCGGTCTGTAGATCATTTGGAGACCGACCAAGAAAATCCAGCAAATGCTGTACTTAGCAAAGGACAGAAGAGACCCTCTCACTGCCACAGGGGTGTGGGCAGGTCTCTACTCCAGATCACATTCACACCTGAACAATTGGGACTGGGTGTCATGACCCGCAGTCAAGCTAAATGTGAGGAAACCAAGCCAAGTCCTGAACTGGATGCTACCCTACTAGAGATTAAACAGGTGGCCAAGAGGGATGAATGGCTTCAAGAACACAAAGACTTGCTGAAACAAAATGCTCAAGGTCTCTGGGTCAAAGACTATAAAATTTACATGCCTGCTTACATGAGACCCCAAATCCTAAAACTGTGTCATGACCCGAAAGAAGCAGGGCACTGGGGCTACTTGAAAACTTGGCAAAAAATTCACAGACTCTATTGGTCAGCAGTAGATCTATTTTCAAAACAAGCACATTATGTGGTGTGCAAAGGTGTGCCTAATGCTCTGAAGTTAGCTGATACATTTATAATGCATATTTACAAATTCCATGGGCTCCCAGGAAAAAAATTATAAATGATTGGGGGAATATCTTCACGTCTCAATTTTGGAGTGTGCTCCAAAAGAAATTGAGGGGTGGAAGTGGCGCTGAGCACTTCCCATCATCCACAGATGGATGGCCAATGTGAAAAAAATGGGGCCTTGGAAAGGTATCTCAGGTGTTACACTAACTACTTACAGGATGATTGGTATGACCTACTGTCCCATGCTGAAATAGTTTTTAATAGTGCTGTCCACCGAAGCACTGGACATTCCCCCTTTGAAATAGTCTATGGCTATGAGCCCAAAACACTGCCTTCTTTACCAGTTGAGTCTTCCGATCCTCTGTCTGTGTCTCAGTGGATCACTGAGATCAAAGGGGCTTGGCCTAAAATTGAAACTGCTTTACAAGATGCAAAGAGAGAATATATATATAAAAGGTTTGAAGATCAAAAAAAGGAGCTCCAGATGGAATATAAAACCTGGAGATACGGTTTATTTGTCAACAGAACATTTAAAGACATGACACCCTTCTAAAAATTTGGGACCTAAATATATTTGACCTTTTAAGGTCAAGAGCTTAATTAATGCTGTTACTGCTGAACTTGATTTGCCCAAGTCCTATAGATATTTGTATCCTGTTCTTCACTTTAGTTTGCTGAGCACCGAACCATGGAAACATGATGACACACCACCCCTCTCTTTGATGGTTGAAGGAGAAGAACACTTTGAAATTTCTAAAATCTTGGACTCCAGGATTCACAGGGGCAAATTGCAATATTTGGTTCACTGGAAACATTTTTCAGCTGATTATGATCAATGGGTGGTACATTGACATGTGAAAGCCCTTGAATTAATAGCTCAATTTCATTGAGAACATCCAGATAAACCAATTTCATCCAAAAGCTAAATATAGTCTTTGTTTTAATATGTGTTTTATTTGGGGGGGGGGGGGGGCAGACTGTTAGAATCCTTGTTAGAATTCTACCAGATATATGATTCATATATGTATATGGGGATGATGGGAGTTGGGGTGCTTTTAGCTATGGCTAGTTGTAGATATAAATATGTAGTAGCGATGCTAGCAAATGTTAAAAGAAAGGATAAAAATCTGGAAAGAATAGGACTGGAAAAAAACCATAAAATTAGTTTATTTGCTGATGATACTTTATTAACTATTAAAGATCTAAAAGAAAAAATGGGAAAAATAAAAGAACATTTGAATTTATTTGGCGAGATGACAGGACTTCAGATTAATTGGAATAAATCAGAAATGATGTTATTCAATTATACAAAAAAAAGTTAGAGTTTGTGGAACAAAAAGATTTAGGGATAAGATTAAAAAGTAATATAAAATATTTAGGAATAAATATTACAAAAGATTTAAGTGAAATGGAAGGAAAAAATTTGGTTGGATTATGGAAAGAAATTGAAAAAAAAATGGTAGCATATAAGGAAATCAAACTATCATGGTTTGGAAGAATAGCATTAGTTAAAATGAAAATTTTACCAAAATTAAATTTTCTCTTTAGAATCATACCATTAAAAATATCAGAAGCTGAATTAAATAAGTGGCAACAATTAGTAAATGTATATTGTAATGGAGGAAAAAGAACTAGAATAAATAAGCAGTTTTGGTACAAATCCCAGGGAAAGGGAGGGTTAGGCCTCCCTAATATAAAGGGATATTATGAGGCTAATCAGTAAAGATTTGTAATAGAAGGTATGTTAAGTATATCAGATCTGGACTGGTTAGAGACAGGAAAAGAAGAAATACATATGAAAATAGGGAATATTTTTAAAAAGAATTTAGTAGGAAAGCAATCAAGGAAACTAAGAAGCTACTTATCAAAAATATATTAGAAATATGGAACAAATATAAAAAAGAATTATTGAATGAAAACTCATTAATAACACCAATAATAATAGTAAAGTCATTCCCAAAGAACTTAAGGAATCTATTAGCTAAAGAATTAAAGGAAAGGAGGATAGATCAAATAGAAAATTGGATAGAATTAAAAATAGGAAGAGAAAACATAAAAGAAAAACTTAAGGGAATAAAAATGTCAGGGTTTCATTACATTCAAATAGAAAAATGGTTTAAAAATTGGAAGAAAAAGAATATAGAAAAGGGAAAATATACACAATTTGAACAAATAATTCAGAAAGGAAAAGAATTAAAGGAAAATGAAAATATGAAAGGAATAACTAGCAACATTTATAAAATATTAATAGAGAACCAAGGGAAAAAAATAAACCAAAATATTTTGAAAGCGATATGGAAAGAAGAATTAAGGTGTACATTTTGTGAAAATGAATGGAATAAAATTTGGGAATAAAGACATCTGAAAAATCTAGCAGTACGAATTAAGGAAAATTATTATAAACTGATCTGAAAATGGTACTTAACACCAGTGAGATTACATAACATAGATAAGGATAATTCAAAATACTGTTGAAGAGGATGTAATGAAGTGGGATCATATATAAATATAGGTATGTGGTGGCAAGGTAAATATGTAAAAAAAATGGGAAATAGTAATATTAGAGATAAAAAATGTTATGGATATAAGAATAGATAGAAAACTAAATATAGTATTGTTATCACTATATAATGATGTAGAATGGAAAAAAGAAGAAAGAAATCTTGCAACAAATTTACTCACAGCAGTGAGATTAATTATAGCAAGAAGTTGGAAAACGAAAATAAATGGAGGATTGGTATAAAGAAATCTGGCAAATAGCAATTAATGATAAATTAACATGTAAAGTGAAAGTGAAGATAGGATTAGGGAAAAGAAATGATTTTGATGAAATATGGACAAAATTATTGAAAAGTAGTAAGAAAAGAAAATGGAAAATTACCTGAATGGGATTGGCTCCAGGGAAGGGGTGCACTGAGGTGATTTTAGTATGAAATAAGTAAAGTGTTAAATAATATATGTGTATGAAGAAAAGTGTAAATATTTGTATTGTAAAATTTAAAAATATTAATTTAAAAAAAGAATGTGTTTAATTGTTGTTTTAGGAGAGAAGGCAAGCCAAGCCAAGCCAAGCCAGGGGGCGTGGCTTTGTGGGAGGACTTAAGTCTCCACCCCCTCCCAACATTTGCTCACCCTGAAGGAGCCTGAAGGGATGCCTGCTGCAGCCAGAAAGCCAACATTCCACCTGAGGCTTCACAGCCGAGGCAAGGCAAGGCAAGCCAAGCCAGGGGGCGTGGCTTTGTGGGAGGACTTAAGTCTCCATCCCCCACCCCCTCCCAACATCTGCTGACCCTGAAGGAGCCTGAAGGGACGCCTGCTACAGCCAGAAAGCAGTTGCGCAGGCCTGGAGGACGCCGGACCATCTGCAACGCTGCGGGAGCCCAGGAACAGTTGGGGAAAGGGTGAGGAGGGGCGTGACTGGTGAGAGCGGCACGTCATAAAGCCGGCTCGCCAGTTCCCTCCCCGTCCCGACCCCGAGAAAGGCGCGTGGACGTTGTTTGCTGTTGCTGCGCCTCCAGGACTTGGTTTGTCTTGTGACCCCTGCGCAGTTGCGCAGGCCTGGAGGACGCCCGGACCATCTGCAACGCTGCAGCTGCGCAGTTGCACAGCTGTGTAACGGGGGCCGGGGGTTGGGGTAGGCATTGCTAGCTGAACCACAGCTGCAGAGGAATGATGCTGTTTTTAGCCTTCCTCTGCTTAGGTATTGTTAGAATCATAGAATCATAGAGTTTGAAGAGACCATTAGGGCCATCCCAGTCCAACCCCCTGCCATGCAGGAAATCCAAATCAAAGCATCCCCAACAGATGGCCATCTAGCCTCTGCTTAAAGACCTCCAAGGAAGGAGACTCCACTACACTCCGGGGGAGTTTGTTCCACTGTCGAACAGACCTTACTGTCAGGAAGTTCTTCCTAATGTTGAGGTGGAATCTCTTTTCCTGTAGCTTGCATCAATTGTTCCGGGTCCTGTTCTCTGGAGCAGCAGAAAACAAGCTTGCTCCCTCCTCAATGTGACATCCTTTCAAATATTTAAACAGGGCTATCATATCACCTCTTAACCTTCTCTTCTCCAGGCTAAACATCCCCAGCTCCCTGAGTTGTTCCTCATAGGGCAAGGTTTCCAAACCTTTCACCATTTTAGTCGCCCTCCTCTGGACACGCTCCAGTTTCTCAATGTCCTTTTTGAATTGTGGTGCCCAGAACTAGACACAATATTCCAGGTGGGGCCTGACCAGAGCAGAATACAGTGGCACTATTACTTCTCTTATTGATGCAGCCTAGAATTGCATTGGCCTTTTTAGCTGCCACATCACACTGTTGACTCATGTTCAACTTATGGTCTACTTGGACTTCTAGATCTCTTTCACATGTACTTTCATTCAGCAATGTGTCTCCCATCCTATATCTGTGCATTTCATTTTTCTGCCCTAAGTGCAGTACCTTACATTTCTCTGTGTTGAATTTCATTTTGTTAGCTTTGGCCCAGCATTCTAGTCTATTCAGATCATTTTGAATGTTGGTCCTGTCCTCTGGAGTATTAACTATTCCTCCTAATTTGGTGTCATCTGCAAATTTGATAAGTGTGCTCCCAATTCTGTCATCCAGGTCATTGATAAAGATGTTGAATAACACTGGGCCCAGGACAGAGCCCTGTGGGACCCCACTGGTCACTTCCCTCCAGGAGGAAAAAGAGCCATTGTTGAGCACCCTTTGGGTTCGGCCGGTCAACCAATTACAGATCCATTTAACAGTTACTTTGTCTAGCCCACATTTTACAAGCTTGTTTGCAAGAATATCATGGGAAACCTTGTCAAAAGCCTTACTGAAATCAAGATATACTATATCCACAGCATTCCCTTCATCTACCAAGCTGGTCATTTTATCAAAGAAAGAGATCAGATTTGTCTGGCATGACTTGTTTCTCTGAAACCCATGGGTTTCAGAGAAACAAGTCATGCCAGACAAATCTGTTATGTTATTAGGGGGAGAGATAACCGACATGGGGAATGGATTGTATGGGGAGGTGGTTGATGGGTTTGATGGTATAAGCGGAGCTCCTATTGGAGTAGTGTGGGGCAAGGGGAGATACGGCGGTAGGAGCGTGGAACCACAACGGAAAGGAAGGCGAGATCGATGTTTAATATCTATCTCCCCTTCCAGCCACCCTCCTAACCAAAGAGAACTGAGGGTCAGCCCAACTGTACCACAAACCCTGTCTCTGCTCCTATGTAATGCTGTCCGGGATTGCTGCCAGCAATCTCTGACTTATGCTGATACGTGTAGGCAAAACAAACCTTGTGGAGAAGCAGTCAAAGAGCAAGCCGAGGAAACAAGCCGGTGTCGGGGTTGCAGAAAGTCAAGCGTGCCGAAAGACGAGCCGAGGTCAGGAAGCCAGAAAGCAGCGTGGTCAAAACAGTCCGAGGTCACAGTAGCCAAGAGATAACAAAGGTCCGGTCCGAGGTCAAGGTAGCAAGGAAGCAAGGTAACAAGATGTCTGGAGCTAGAGCGACAGCAATCACACCAAGGGCTCATGCAATAAACTCTAGCAACAAACTCAAGCCTCTCTTCCACTTAAATCAGGGAAGCTCTCCCTCGAGCCACCTGAGGCTGATTTGCTAACTGTCTTTCTGCAATCCTCCTGGATCTGCGCCTGCAAGCACTCTCGGCCCTTCTCTCTTGATAGGAAGGCACCTGCAGGCAAGCTTCGTCTCCAGACTCACCACTAGGCTGTGGTACCGAAGGAAGCCTCTCTGTGGCACTAGGACCTGGTTGAATCTCCTCCTCTGGGACTGGAGGATCACAGCTGGGACCTGGCAGGGCAGGAACAGCACCTGGCGTTGCCTCAATCAGCCCTTGCTCTGGAGGAGGCTCATCCTCCTCCTCATCCTCCGAGAGCTGATCTTGGCTGGCCATGACATCATTCCCCCTCCCATAATGCTCTCCCTCCAACTGTGGAGGACGAGGTCTGTCGGAGCAGCGGCGGTGGAAAGCCCGAACGAGCCGTGGAGCATGAACGTCCGAGGCGTTCTCCCAAGAACGCTCCTCTGGCCCGTAGCCGACCCAGTCGACCAGGTACTGGAGGCGCCCCCGACGGCGACGAGAGTCCAGGATCTGGGCCACTTCAAACTCTTGCTCCCCATCCACCAAGACTGGATCAGGCGGTGGCGTCGTACCAGCATCAGGCCGAACATCAGAGGCTGGGAGCAGCAGGGAGCGATGGAACACCGGATGGATCCGCCAAGTCTGAGGAAGTTGGAGCCGAAACGCCACCGGATTCACCTGGGCCATGATCTTGTATGGCCCCACAAACCGGGCGTCCAGCTTCCGGCAGGGCCTCTGTAGTGGCAGATGACGTGTGGACAGCCAAACCGAATCCCCCACCTTCAAAGGAGGACCCTCCTGGCGATGCCGATCTGCACCTCTCTTATAGGCCTCCTTAGCCACCTCGAGCTGCTCTTGCAACAGGGACTGCGCTGCCTGAAGCTCCTGGAGCCACTCGTCCGCCGCAGGCACCTTGGAGACTGGAGCCACCGCTGGGAACCCTCGTGGATGGAAACCTCCCGTGGCGAAGAATGGCGTCTGCTGAGTGGACGCATGCACAGAGTTGTTATACGCGAACTCCGCCAGTGGGAGCAACTCCACCCAATTGTCCTGCCTGTAGCTGGCATAGCAGCGGAGGTACTGCTCCAAGGTCCCATTGGTCCTCTCCGTCTGCCCGTCTGACTCCGGATGATGCGCAGAAGACAGGTGGGGCGCGACATCCAGGAGTCGGAGCAAACTGGTCCAGAATCGAGCGGTGAACTGGCTGCCGCGATCCGAAATTACCCCTTCGGGCAATCCATGGAGCCTGAACACATGCTGCACAAATAGTCGGGCCGTCTCCTTTGCAGTGGGCAGACCAGCGCATGGGATGAAGTGCGCCATCTTCGAAAAAAGATCCACCACTACCCAAATGGTGGTGCAGCCAGCAGAGAGGGGCAGGTCAGTAATGAAGTCCATGGACACCATCTTCCAGGGCCCCGACGGCGTCGGCAGCGGCATTAACAACCCCGCCGGCCGACCCGGATGGTCCTTTGCCCGATGGCATACTGGGCATGTGTCCACATACTTGGCCACCTCCGCCCGAACTCGAGGCCACCAAAACTCTCGGGTGAGGAGGTGCAAAGTCTTACAAAAGCCAAAGTGACCTGCTGGCTTGGAGTCGTGGCACAGCCGCAACACCGCCTCCCGACACGGTCCTGCTGGTACATACAGGCGGCCCCGGTGGTAGAGCAGGCCGTCCCGCATGGTGAAGGGCGAAGCATCCCCTTCCCCTGAATGCTGTGCCACCAATGGGTCCTGGCCCTGGAGTTCCCGGATCTGGTCCACCAGCGCGGCCTCCCTCGGCGCCGCAGCAAAATTCTCTGGACGCAGGATGGTGGACTGTAATTCCCTCTCTGGGTTCGTGGCGTACTCCGGCTTGCGGGAAAGCGCATCCGCCTGTCGGTTCCGGGACTGGGGAATGTACTTCAGTTGGAAGCGGAAGCGGGCGAAAAAAGATGACCAGCGCTGTTGCCTCTGAGACAGCTTCCTGGCCGTCTGCAGGTGCTCCAAATTCCTGTGGTCAGTGTGGACCACCACCGGGTGTGCCGCCCCCTCCAGCAGGTGTCGCCAGGTCTCGAAGGCCGCCTTGATCGCCAACAGCTCCTTTTCCCAGATAGTATAGTTCAACTCCGGAGGAGAGAGTTGCCGGGAGTAAAAGGCACAAGGCAGCAGATGCCCCTGGGGACCCACGGGCTGGAGCAGCACCGCCCCGATGGCCACGTCTGAGGCGTCTGCCTCCACAACAAAGGGTGTGCGAGGGTCTGGGTGCTGCAGAATCGGGGCCGACGTGAAGCGCACCTTCAAGGCCTCGAACGACGCCTGTGCCGCCGCCGTCCACAGGAACTGTCCCTTCCCCCGCAACAGTTGGGAGATGGGGCTGGCTAGGGCCGCATAGTCCTCAATAAACTTCCTATAGAAGTTGGCGAACCCCAAGAACCGCTGCACATCCTTCCTGTTGCGAGGAGGCTGCCAAGACAACACCGCCTTGACCTTGGCTGGGTCCATAGCCACGCCCTGTGCTGAGACAGTGTACCCCAGAAAGTCCACCTCCCGGAGGTCAAAAGCACACTTCTCCAGCTTGGCATACAAGCGGTATTCCCTCAGGCGCTGGAGCACAGCACGCACATGGGAATCATGGGCTTCTTGATTGGGGGAATAAATCAAAAAATCGTCCAGGTAGATAATCACGAACCGGTCCAAATAGTCCCTGAACACATCATTCACAAAATGCTGGAATACGGCAGGGGCATTGCAGAGACCAAAGGGCATGACCGTATACTCATAATGCCCATACCGAGTCTGGAAGGCCGTCTTCCACTCATCCCCTGCCCGAATCCTCACCAAGTTGTAGGCCCCACGAAGATCCAGCTTGGTGAAGACCTTGGCATGACGAAGCCTCTCCAACAGCTCTGGAATCAAGGGCAAGGGGTAGCGGTTGCGGACAGTGATCTTATTCAAGGCCCGATAGTCATTGCAAAGGCGCAACTCCCCACACTTTTTGCGGACAAAGAGCACCGGGGCACCCGCAGGAGACTTGGAGGGACGGATGAAGCCCCGCTGCAGGTTTTTCTCCAAAAAATCCCTCAGAGCCGCCAGCTCAGGCTCTGAGAGAGAATAGAGACGCCCCGCCGGAATAGGGGCCCCCGGCACCAGATCAATGGCACAGTCATAGGGCCGGTGCGGGGGAAGCCGGTCCGCCTCCTTTTTGTCGAAAACATCTGCAAAGTCCCGGTATTTCTCCGGCAGCGTCACCTTGCCATCCTGAGCCTCTGCCACCACTGCCGCTGGGATCCGCTCCGGCCAGCAGTGCTCCTGACAGTACTCAGAGCCGAAAAGCACCTCCCGCCGGGACCAGGAAATATGCGGGTCATGCCGCGAGAGCCACGACATGCCCAACACCAACGGGAAGTGCGGGACCGCTGCCAACAAAAAACGAAGCTCCTCAACATGGCCCTGGATCTCCAGATGAAGCAACGGCGTCTGATGAGTCACCGGGCCTGAGCGAAGGAGCCGTCCATCAATGGTCTCCACCGGCCGGGGCTCGAGCAGTGCTTCCATGGGAATCCCATGCTGACGAGCAAACGCCAAGTCCATGAAGCAGCTAGAGGCTCCTGAATCCAGCATGGCCCCTACCGGCAAAAGTTCCATGGATGGGAGCCGCAGGGTGGCAGCCACTAGCAGGGGGTCCCTCCGAGAGACCAGAGTAGCAGGAGCGGGTTTTGAACAGGCCCCCAGGTGGCAAACCCTCTCTACACCTGGGGTGCGCCGTTTCCCGGCGGCTTGGCACGACGTCCTTTGGCCGGGCAGACCCTGGCAAAATGTCCAGCGAGGCCACAATACAGGCAAAGGCCCTCCCGCCTCCTCCGGTCCTTCTCTGTCCCTGAGAGCCGGGGCCGAGCTCCTCCCAGTTGCATTGGTTCCTCGGTGGTTCCAGGAGCAACAGTCTCAGAAGCAACTGCAGGAGGTGACGACACAGGAAGCGGAGGCAGTGAGAGGCCAGCTTGTCGAGCCTCTTTCCGAGCCGTAAGGCGGCAGTCCAGTCGGATGGCCTGGGTAATTAAGGCCGACAGGGTTGCTGGGGGTTCAGAGCGGGCCAGTTCGTCCAGGATCCCAGCCGACAGTCCCTGCCGAAACACAGCCTGCAAAGCACTATCACTCCAGGTAACATCCTGGGCAAGAAGGCGGAAAGCCACTGAGTAATCCGCCACCGAACCCTGGCCCTGCTTCAAAGTCAACAGCCGGTGCTCAGCAGTCTCAGTCCTAACTGGGTCTCCCCAAGTGTCTTTAAACTCCTTAACAAAGGATTCCCAGTTATCAAGCACCGGGCTGTTTGCATTCAAATAAGGCGTTGCCCATTTACTAGCTGGGCCAGACAACAGACTGATAACAAAGGCCACCTTATATGAGTCTGTGGGAAAATCTGCCTTCCTGACTCTAAAATGCAAACTGCAGCTGGCCAAGAAGCTCTCCAGCATAGCCCGGTCTCCAGAGAATTTCTCAGGCAAAGCAGTGAGACACTTGGTTCTTGGTTTAGGCTGAGGTGGCTGCGGAGCTGGAGCTTGGTTTTGCAGCTCTGCCATAGCCTGAGTGAGCATAGCAACCTGAGTTGTCAGCTTTTGGTTCTGCTCCAACAGTTCTTTAACGAGCACTGCTTCTGCCATTCTGTTATCAGCAATGATTAAGGCTAGAGTTTATTATGTCCGGGATTGCTGCCAGCAATCTCTGACTTATGCTGATACGTGTAGGCAAAACAAACCTTGTGGAGAAGCAGTCAAAGAGCAAGCCGAGGAAACAAGCCGGTGTCGGGGTTGCAGAAAGTCAAGCGTGCCGAAAGACGAGCCGAGGTCAGGAAGCCAGAAAGCAGCGTGGTCAAAACAGTCCGAGGTCACAGTAGCCAAGAGATAACAAAGGTCCGGTCCGAGGTCAAGGTAGCAAGGAAGCAAGGTAACAAGATGTCTGGAGCTAGAGCGACAGCAATCACACCAAGGGCTCATGCAATAAACTCTAGCAACAAACTCAAGCCTCTCTTCCACTTAAATCAGGGAAGCTCTCCCTCGAGCCACCTGAGGCTGATTTGCTAACTGTCTTTCTGCAATCCTCCTGGATCTGCGCCTGCAAGCACTCTCGGCCCTTCTCTCTTGATAGGAAGGCACCTGCAGGCAAGCTTCGTCTCCAGACTCACCACTAGGCTGTGGTACCGAAGGAAGCCTCTCTGTGGCACTAGGACCTGGTTGAATCTCCTCCTCTGGGACTGGAGGATCACAGCTGGGACCTGGCAGGGCAGGAACAGCACCTGGCGTTGCCTCAATCAGCCCTTGCTCTGGAGGAGGCTCATCCTCCTCCTCATCCTCCGAGAGCTGATCTTGGCTGGCCATGACAAATGCCAGGTCTGTTAGAAATAAGACCCACATAATTTATGATCTAATTCAAGATAAGAACTGTGACCTGGCTTGTATTACTGAGACCTGGCTGGGGACCGAGAGTGATGCAGTGTGGGCACAGGCTCTCCCAGCCGGGTACTCAGTCAAGGACCAGATCAAGTTAGGTGGGCAGGGTGGTGGTGTTGCCTTGGTCTATAAGAACACCCTTCCCTTAACCAGGAACCATGTCCGGAAAACTGACTTCATCGAGTGTATTTACCTGACCCTGACGGCCAGGGCCAGTCTGGGGATTCTGTTGGTCTACGTCCACCCTGTGCGCTAACAGACTCCCTAGCCGAGCTGACACAACTGGTCTCGGAACTGGTGCTGGAGTCCCCTAGACTTCTAGTCCTGGGGGATCTCAACATCCCTTTCGAGGCCAGCTTACGAGGTCCAACTGGTGCGGCTCGGGAGTTCATGGCTACCATGACTGCCATAGGCCTGTCCCAATTGGTCTCAGGGCCTACACATTGCGCTGGTAACACACTTGATGTCGTCTTTAGTACGGACATGGACACTCCGTGGGCAGAGGTATGTAATGTCTCTGCCCTATCATGGATGGATCACTTCCTGGTTGAGGCTCGACTTAAGGCTTCTACCCAAATCCCTCTTGGGGGTGGAGGACCTATTAGGATGGTCCACCCTCAAAGGTTGATGGAACCCAAAACGTTCCAAGAAGCCCTAGAGAGGTATATGGCTGGAACTGATGGCGATTCTGTTGATGCCCTGACTAACATCTGGGATAAAGATCTCTCCAGGGCTATACACAGTATCGCTCCTAAGCATCCTTTCCGGCCCGCTTCCAACAGGCAACCCTGGTGTACGGAAAATCTCAGGGAAATGAAGCAGGCCGTGCAACGACTAGAGCGCAACTGGCGGAGACACCATCAGTTATCCAACAAGACACTCCTTGAGACCCTTTTGAGGTCTTACGGAGTGGCAATAAGTGCAGCTAAACATTCGTTTTATGCTGCACGTATTGCGTTCGCGGAGTCGTGTCCGGCAGAGCTGTTCAGGGTAGTGAGGGAGCTGACACAACTGCCCCCCTCCCTGAACCCTATATTAGAACTATCTAAAGCCTGCTGTGACGAATTTAACAACTTCTTCGCGGATAAAATTTCTCGGATAAGGGCTGATCTCGACGTCAGTACTCCTTCAGAACCTATAAGAGAGGTATCCAGAGCTTCCGTGGACTCTATTAAACTGGATCATTTTGAGTTTGTGAATACCGAGCATGTGGACAAGATTCTTCGAAGTGTTAGGAAGACGACATGCTCTCTCGATCCCTGCCCCTCATGGCGGACAGCCCAGGGGGGAACGGCAATAACATCTATGTTGTGCCGTATAATCAATTCATTTTTTAAGTGAGGGGCGTTTTCCATCTAGTTTAAAACTAGCAGTAGTTAAACCTCTACTAAAAAAGCCCTCCTTAGACTCCCTGATTCACAACAACTATTGACCTGTTTCGCTGCTGCCTTTTTTTGGGAAGGTGATTGAGAGAGCAGTTGCCTTCCAGCTTCAAGCAATCTTGGATGAAACGGATTTTCTAGACCCATTTCAAACTGGCTTCCGGGCGGGCTATGGAGTTGAGACTGCCATGGTCACCTTAGTCGATGATCTCCGTCTGGGCATGGACAGGGGAAGCGTGTCCCTGTTAGTGCTTTTGGACATCTCAGCGGCTTTCGATACCATCGACCATGGTATCCTTCTGGAACGCCTGAGGGAGTTGGGTATCGGGGGCACTGCGCTCCAGTGGTTCCATTCCTACCTCTCCGGTAGATTCCAGATGGTGCAGCTGCGGGACTGTCGTTCCGATAAGAGGGCCCTTACATCTGGTGTCCCTCAAGGAGCGATTTTGTCCCCTATGCTATTCAACATTTACATGAAGCCGCTGGGAGAGATCATCCGGAGATACGGGGCGCCGTGTTATCAATATGCTGATGACACCCAAATATGTTTCTCTGTGTCTCCGACTGATGCAGTGACTAGGGATGGCATCTCTCCTCTACATGCCTGCTTGGAGTTGGTAATGGGCTGGATGAGGGAAAACAAACTCAGTCTGAATCCAGAGAAAACGGAAGTACTAGTGATAGGCTCCCCGGGCCCGGGTAGTGAAATTTCTCCACCTGTCCTGAATGGGGTCACGCTCCCTCTGAAGGACTCAGTTCACAGCTTGGGAGTGCTTCTGGACTCGTCGCTCCAATTGACATCTCAAGTGGATGCGACGGTCAGAAGCGCCTGTTATCAGCTTCGGCTGATACGCCAGCTGCGACCCTATCTGGGCCGGGGGGACCTTGAAACTGTGGTACACGCTCTGGTAACCTCTCGATTGGATTTCTGTAATGCGCTCTGCATGGAGCAACCCTTGTACCAATCCCGGAAGCTTCAATTAGTGCAGAATATGGCAGCAAGATTGGTCGCCAGTTGTTCTAGAGCTGACCATATAACGCCCATCTTACAAGATCTTCATTGGCTGCCCATTTGCTTCCGGGTGCAATACAAGGTGTTGGTAATTACCTATAAAGCCCTAAATGGCTTGGGCCCAGGTTACTTGGAGGACCGCCTCTCCCCATATAATCCGCCCAGCACACTCAGGTCAGTCGGGAAGAATTTGCTGAGGGTGCCAACTGCGAGATATGCGTCGACCTCGCAAAGGGCCTTTTCCATCTCAGCTCCACAAATTTGGAACACCCTTCCTGATGAGCTCTGCTCCATCACCTCCCTGGATCTCTTTAAAAAGAGACGCAAGACCTTTTTCCGTCAAGCTTTCCCCCATGTGCTTTGATATGTGTGGCTTCCCCCCTGATATGCATCTTGTACCATTGATTATCAACTCAGCTGGCTTTCATATGATTTTTATGGTTTTAAATTGCGATTGAATTTTTATTGTCAAGTTTTAATGTTATGTATATATCGTTTTGTTATTTTTGATTATTGTATTTTGTATTCTTTGTTGTGCACCGCTTTGATCAGTTTTGGAAAAGCGGTATATAAATAAATATTATTATTATTATTATTATTATTATGGTTGTATTGTATGAAATTTTAATTGTAAGCTGCTTCAGTTATCCTAGTGACAGAGAAGTGGGATATAAATAAAGCTTTTATTATTAAAAGCTTTTATTTAAAGACAGAAATTAAAGACAGAAACAACCAATTGTTGACTAATCATCCAGCTTCTTACTTATATCATGTTACAGTACCCAAATTCAGGAGAGCCTTGTCATTAGCTCGATTTAATGCTCTTCCAACAGCAGTGCTGGAAAATTCCTCATGAGCTCCGACTATGTCCCTGTGAAACTGGTGCTATTGAAACCACAGCCCATGTTCTTTTATATTGTCAATTTTATAAGGATATTCGACACCAGCTGATTACCCCTCTTGTAACCAATTTTCCTGACCACACTGACGCATTTTATTTACGCTATTTGTTGGACAGCCAGAACCAAACTGTCATACTGAAGGTAATAAAGTTTTGTTGCATTATGTGTAAAATACATCAACAGATGGTTGGCAATATCTGATGTCAGATATCTTTACTCTTATATATTTATTGTTTTATGTACAGCTCTGTGCAAATCTACAGCACTATATGAAATAATAATAATAATAATAATAATAATAATAATAATAATAATAATAATGTCAGATGGAAGTGATCATCTCTGATTTTGTATCAACAGTTGTATTTTACTTATTATTTTATTCATTTCACTTATTTTACCTAATTAGTCCACTTATTTTAATTTCATTATTTTACTCTATTTATTTATTTTATTTTGTACTGGTCAATGACCAAAATAAAGATTGACTGAATGATAACAACAACAACAACAACAACAACAACAAAAAAGACAGAAATTACTATCTACTGATTTAATTTCATTTCAGTTCATCTATGTTTATTAATAATTATAGTTATATAGACTTATAATTTGATGAATTAATAACTGACAGTTTGATCTGTTTTAGTTTTTGATGTTTTGATCTTTGAGTTTTTGGTTTGGTATTTGATACTTAGTTTAACTGATTAGAAAAGAGTGAGTGAAATAACTGATTAGGATATTTAAATATTGAATACTGAATGGTAACATATTGTATTTGGTACTCTGGAACCTTAATATTAACATTTAGACATATGATTGGGGGCCTTACAAACATATAACAAAAACTACCTTAGCTGGTACTTCTCTTAAATAGAATACAATAAATAAATAAATAAATAAATAAATAAATAAAACACCTGTTTACTTGTTTACTACATGTGAAATGGATCTAGGAGTCCTAGCAGACAAGTTGAACATGACTCAACAGTGCAGCAGCTAAAAAGGCCAACACAATTCTAGGCTGCATCAATAGCAGGATAGTCTCTAGATCAAGTAATAGTGCCACTCTGTTCTGCTTTGGTCAGGCCCCACCTGGAATAATGTGTCCAGTTCTGAGCACCACAATTCAAAAAGGATTCTGAGAAGCTGAAGCGTGTCCAGAGGAGGGCCACCAAAATGGTGAAGGGTCTGGAAAGCATGCCCTATGAGGAGATACTTGGGCAGCTGGTTATGTTCAGCCTGGAAAAGAGACAATTAAGAGGTAATATGATAGTCCTGTTTAAATCAAATTTAGGAACTGGATGATGCCTTTCTAGAAGAGATTATGACACACTCAGAAAGGAGAAATGTAGTAGTGATGGGTGACTTCAACTATCCTAGTATTTGTTAGAAATCACACTCAGCCAAAACTTTAAGGTCTAGCAAATTCCTCACTTGCCTCAAAGACAATTTCATTGTACAAAAGATGGAAGAAGCAACAAGGGGATCAACTGATCCTAACCAACAGGTGATGTCATGATGGGTCGATGTTTATAATTAATTCTGTGTTGTTTGTGCTGGGATAAAGGTTTAAGTTGGGGCAAGGATGGATGAGAGTTGTGTGTGATATATTCACTTTATGACAGTTCAGAAGGGAAGGGGAGGAGTTTTACTGTTACCAGGCAGAAGTCAAAATGTTACATTGCAAAAAGGTGGGAATTTTACTGTTACTGGGAATAATAATAATAATAATAATAATGTTGTTAGGAAGGATTGAATTAGGGGAATTTTAATTAGCTCAAATATTGCCTAGAGGTGGCCCTAACAATACCACGTGCCGGAATCGTGTCCCTAAGTGTATACCAGAGGTCGCCTGCACACCCCAAGAGAAAGAGACGCTGATACCAACTAGGTCCAATTAAAATGGTATCGTTTATTATAGCACAAAGAAAAATCACACAGCAAAAGGGGACACACACACACACACACACACACATATTCAATGCTACAGCAGGGGAGGGGTAAGTTTCGAAGATAGGTTGAGAAGGAGAGGCACCTTAGAGGCACCTATACTACCTTAGAAGTCTTCTCCGAGACGTCCCGATGAAGCTTGGATGGACAGTGAGTCATGGCCGCAGGAGCGGGGAAAGAGGGCCGCGGAGGCTCGAGAGCAGAATTCAAGTTGGTGACAGTGAGAGCTCAGTTTAGCTCAGTGATTTCAGCAAAGCTCAGTGCTCTAAGAAATCAATGCTCAAAAAACCCAAGTAGGGTCCGAAAACTCAGGGTTTATATAGGGGGAAACGTATCCCGAGGCTATGGGACTTGCTAGACAAAGGCGTTGATTGCTTGGGCATTGTTAAGCCAAGAGCAAGCAATGTGTTGCACAATGCATCAGGTCAGGACACAATTCTGAAGGGCAGCCTACTTGATTGCTGAGCCGTTAAGCTGATCACTGGCCCCTTAAGTTATAACAAGTACTTTTTCATCCCAAATTTTAACTTTGACCCCTACATAGTGCCCATTCTTGTGGCTAAATACTTCAGTGGAAGGTAAATTTGAATTTACATAAACCACTACTCCCTTTTCGGATTTAGTGGCAGAGATGTATTATTTCCCAAATTTCTTATTTTTCAGGAGACCCACATCCTTTTCGTTGATGTGGGTTCCCTGAAGACAATATGATATGTCCCAATAGTTTTTCTTCAGATGTTGGAAGACTTTCTTCCTCCTTTGTGGCGTGTTAGGATCTTTGATGTTGCAGGAAAGTGTTTTAAACTTCATCTCAAAAGTTATTATTGTCAGAAACAGTTCCCACAAAGTTCTTCTAAAATAAAGCCTAGATTCAGACAGTTTGTCTAAACTAAAATAACTTTATTAAAAGAAAGAAAATGTAACAGGAAACAGTCATGAGGTTTTTGTCAAGTCTGACCAAGTACATAAATCAAACCCTTGTATAGTAAAATTAATAACTCCTCCTAAAACAGCAATTAACTCTGATGATAGACCCCAAGCTTCGTGCCAAAATAATAATCAGTGATGTAATAGCAAATGATCCAGAATTTTCCAGTTGTCCACTGTTTTGGGAACCCAGCAAAGTTCTCACCAATCTACCCAAACACAGAGCTATCTCCCCACCTGCTGTCAACATCCTATTGACTGAAATTATCCTTATCATTTTATTAATAAAACGTATAAACATAAACTAGTTACAATCTTACATATTCTCACAATTGTCTATATCTAACCCATTCGGATTATGACTGTCTCTAGCCTTTCAAACTTTAAACTGTAGAGCTTGCCTTGATTGTGATGGCAACCATTCCTTTCCCCCTTTCCCCCTCCTTCTCCTCTTGAAACCAAGCTCTACATTCCTTTCTGCTGCCTGTGAGTTAACCCTCTCAGCTCATACTAAGAAAATAACCTAAACCAGTGCCACAGTTTTAACAACCAATAATAATAACAATAACAAGCTTAACAATAATATCTCTTTATTAAACCACCTTAGCCCATTTATAACACTTCATTCCCATTATCAACCAAATCTGGTAGGAATGAATAAACATTTATTTATTGATTTATTCCAATCCTAACAATTGTTTACTAACCCTTCAATAAACTATCAGGTACAAACCTCTCAGACTCCTTCTTCCTCTTCACTGTCTACAGGATTTTTCGAATCACTTTCTCCCTCTTCTTCTTCCTCTTCATCCGAGTGTAAATTTGGGTTTTTAAACTCTTCTGCAGGGTCTTCAGTCTTTCTAAACATATGCCAAAAGTCTCTTGCTTTGCTTTTTAAGTTAATTCTTACTCTTTTTTTCTGTAGGTAATGGAGATTCCCTCAGATATTTCCCACCTATACGCTATCTTGTGCCTTTTAAGAGAGGTTGTTAAGAATTTATATTCTGCCCTCTTCTTTAGGATTCTCTATGGTACATCTTTAAAGAACATTAACTCCTCCTTATCAACCACCAGTCTCTTCTCATAACTTTTTTCTAGAACCATTTTTTTTTCGTTTTGGTTCATACGAAATATATTGAAATGTCTCTCGGGAGGTTTTTTTCTCTTGCAATTCTGTAATTAATCCTGAAGAGTTGATCCACTTCCCTTGAGAAGTCCATGCATGGCATCCCCGCAAAGTCAGCCATGATTGGAATTATATACTTGTAAAGATCTTCATTTTGTAGTTCTCTAAATCCTCTTATTTTTTAAGCAGTGCTCTCTAGCTTTTAAATCTTATAGTACCCTCAGGTTCTTGTTCCCTTTTTGCTCAAGATAGAGTTTCAATGTCTAGTCTTCTAGTTCTTTTGTTTTCACTTCTAATATTTCCACCTTAGTGTCTGTTTCTTTCAAATCTTTGGATACCTTTTCTATACTTTGCTTAAGATTTTTAATTTCTGTCTTGAAGTCATGTTTCAGTTCTGTTTTCACATCTTTCATTTTCTGTCGCATATCCTTCATCCCTTGGCTTAGTTTCCTGATCTCATCAAGAATTATGTTTTGTTCTGTTTGCTTTGAACTAAATTCAAACAAAGGCCTTCTTTGTTGTGTTGTAAATTGAGATCCTGTATGCTTTCTCAAGGACATTGCCATTGATGCAAATTTCCAGTATATTTTGACTATAATATTTCCCCTCTTTTTTCTTCTTTATCATTATTTCTTTTTTCTCCTTTTTCTCCTTTTTCTTATTTATATATTGTTGTTGTTGTTATTGTTATTATTAATTAGTTTGTTCGCTTAGTCCTCCAAAAACATGTTTCTTCTTATTATTTTCTTCTATTTTCTTCTGTTTTTGTTTTTTTTTGTTTTATTTTCTTTATATTTTTATTTAATTGAGTTGCAATGGTTTCTTATAGCCACTAGATGTCAACTTTAATTTAATATTTGTTCCACCTTTCTTTCTTGCAACAGATGCCTTTTTCATCCTTGAGCTGTCTTCCTCCTACTTTTGTTTTGGCTATCCTTGAGTCTCTTATCTCCTTTATGTTTATTTCACTCAGCAGCTAATCAGTCCAATAAAAGATCTATTCCAATTAATTAAGATCCAAACTAATTATTTTCAAATTGTAAAGTCCAAAATTCATTCAGTTAATAAGCAGAAAGTTCAAAAGAAACCAAGTGGGTGGGAGAAAACAAAGAAAAAAGCTTCTCAAAATCAAGATTTAATACAGTTCATCTGGTAGAGTTTATCGTGAGTGCTTTTATTATTGTTGTTGTTATTTTTTATTTTTTAATTAACTGTTTGTTTATTTACTTTTAAGTGTCCACAATCCTAGACTTGTACTTTCTGTAATTATTTAGCTGATTTAGTGGATCATCAATTTATAGTTATCTATACTCAGTTCATTAATGTAGAAATTCATCTATTCCCATCTCAATCCAATAATCATTTACAGTCTAGTTCAATCACAGTCCATTAATCAAGTAATCAAAAAGCTGATATTGAATCAGAGTTTTCCTCTTCAATTAATTTAGTATTTTCAGGTAGCTTATGCAACTTAATTTTCTTTAAGTCCAATTTGAAAGTATCACTTCTGCTCCTCTTGTTTTCCTTCCCTCCTTTTATTCACTTTCCTTTCCTTTCACTGATTTCACTCCGCTTTTCCCGTCTCTTCATATACAATCTATCTTTTCTGGATTACTTTTGTCTTTTCTTCTTAATAGAGTTCTTTAGTATTTCTATTTTCTTTGTCTCTGTAGCTATCTCATCACATTCCCCCTTTTCCCAATTCTCACTTCACAGGATCTTATTTTTAGTTAGCTTGCTCAATTTTGTGCCGTTCTTCCAGCATGGCTACAAACCGCGCAGCGTCTTTTTCGCTCCTGGGTCCCTGCCTTCATCAGTGGTGAGACTTTGTTCTCTCCTACTTGACCTCTCCGTCTCTCTCATAAGAGCAGAGCACTCAGCAAGCCTGGAAATCTCTCCTCTTTGCAAGGATAAGATCTCTCCCCGTTTTAACATTCGAATGTAAAGTTTTGATTCCGTATTGTATGGGGATATCACCATGCGGAGATACTGTATCTAGGACCTTTCCTAGAGGTGAGCCACTATTGCCACCGATCCCAGCCAGAACTCTTTCATTCAGTTTGTCTCAATGGTGCTACATGATTTCTCTACATACATCCTTTAAATAAGTTATAGCTCTTTTTCAAAATCAGAAGTGGATTTCTGACCATTTCTAGATGGCCTTTTTGGCTTTTGGTTTTGGTACATTTGGTGCAAGAAATAGTTCTACTTCCCATGCCACAGAGGAGGCAACCTCACTCCATTGCACTCATGTGCATTTCCCTGAGAATTTCCTTATTAACTCTAATTCATCAGAAGTTTCCTGTTGGAATGTATGTGTTCCAGAACTGATCTCTCTATCAAGAGATCCTGTCTTTTCATTCATCTTTTTGCAGCTGGTGTCTTGGTTCCTTCACCCACTCCTCCCTCTCCTCTGACACTCCATGTCTTCATGCAGCACTTCAGAATTTTGATTGAAAGAGCTCCCACCTCTCAAGATCTTCTTGGCCCTTTCTGAAAGCTTTCATTATCGACACATTTATTGAAGCTGGCCTCCTCAGCACTGGGAAGTCTTGCTTTCATTGGAAGTCTATCTGTGTGTGTGTGTGTGAGAGAGAGAGAGAGTCCCATTTTTACCACCACAGATGAAATGGTTGCCTCCTCAGCATTAAGAAGTCTTGCTTTCATTGGTAATGGGTGAGTGCAGTGAACCCCCTTTAAATACCATCTTCTGCTCAAGAGGGATTGCCTCCTCAGCAGTACGAAGTCGTGTCTTCAATAGGAATGAGGAGGGGTGCAGTGAAACCAGTTTAAATCCCTTTCTCTCTGAATTACCCTAGAATGACCAATTGTATATACTTCAATAATGGGCTAACTGTGGGATTGACAGCTATTAACAGGTTTTTCCCATTTATTAAAAGCACCATCAGACGTATGGATTGTTTATGGGATACCTGTTGCCTTGCCACAATGTGTTGCAATGAAATCCTGGGATAACAGTTACAATCCCGCTTCTGTACCACTATTTAAGAACCCTGCGAGAATCTCCTTGGGCTGCATCCACATCAGAAACAATCCAGGTTGACACCACTTTAACTAACATGGCTCAATGTGATGGAATTCTGAGAATTGTAGTTTTGTGAGGTATTTACAGAGTTCTGGTGCCAGAACAAATCACAGTTCCCAGAATTCCATAGCATTGAGCCATGACAATTAAAGTGGTGTGAACCTGGATTATTTCTGCAGTACAGATGCAGCCTAGATTCTTGAGAGACTAACTGGCTCTGATTACTGGAAAGTCCTCTAAAGCATTCATACGTTTCCATACACTGCAGAAGAAGATGATCTTATTTATGCCATCATTTAATTATGCCCCACATTTGTGAAAAAAGCAACTTCACCAGTCTTTTGACCGTTGACAATGGGGTGATTCTCCTATTCAACCTCCTAACCGCCCCCTTGCCAATTTCCATATCTGAACCCTGGAAACTGCACCCCTCATACTTGTGGAGCCTGGGAGGAAATTCTGCTGGATTTTGAAATGTGAAGGAAAGTCTTACATACATAGTGCTGAGGGACTTTGCAGGCCATAGTACCAGACTGATGCCGTAATTACACACAGGAATCTATGAAACTGGTTCATATGGCTGAAACACATGATGTAACAACTTCCTAGAATGAATGTCAGCTGTGCTGTTTGTACATATGCATGCATTTTACACACACTCTGCAGAGATGCCATATTTTTTTTTAAAAAAAAGAACAGTTCCTAAATATCACTGAAAATTAGGTTTCTTTTTATTAAAAATGAAAAATGTGGATAGATGTAAATAACAAATGATCTATAAGAGTAGAGCAACCTGAACGGCTGCTGGCATCACATGTTCACTCTCTTTCTTCTCTCCTCATGTAATTTGCATTAATAAAGAGGCTGTTCTTTGTCGGAATGTGTTTCATCCAGTTTAAAATCCCAGGGTGCGTCACCAGGAAGTGCTTTGGGAGAATCCAACTGTCAGAGCCGACAAGACAAATGAATCCCAGTGTCAGGAGCATGTGGTACAACTATGACAGATTGAGAAGAGTTGTCCCCCTCTCGACAGGCGGGCTTCATTTTCAAATTAATAAATCTGAATAAAATATTTTTCCTTTTATTACAAACCAGGTTTTGCTGACAGTTTCCATGACATTGAGGAGCAGGAGTGTTGATGAGAAGTGTTTGCATCAATTCCACCTGGGCTTCAGTTGCTTTATTTTTACCTGCAATTGCATCCCTTTTGCTTCTACTCCACCTCCCTTGCATGCTTTCCCCCCAACCTGTTCGTCTTTCTGTGTCACTCACCTCCTCCTCCTCCCTCCCTCACCCATCTGCACTTGCTGTTATTCAGCAGTCCCCTTGTCAGTTCCTGAAATAAAAGTCTTGAATGATAATGCAAAGCAATATTTATTTCTTGAACACACAAACAGCTTTTCTCTCACACATTTTTTCTCACACAGCCTTGAACCTCCCTACAGGATACTACAGGTTTCATATGTTTCCAATACATGTGTACATGCACATGTATACACAAACACACATTCGAAAACAATAAAGAGCATTGTGACCTTAAAGAATAAACTAAAAATTATGAAGTAAGCCTTTATAGATTAGGTGGACAAGAATCTACAAAAACTTGTGGCATAACAAATTTGTTAATGCTTATGGTACCAGAGGAATCTTGGCTGGTTTTGCTGCAACAGACTAATATTCACTTACAACATACAAGCATCCATAATTTCTTTCAGTGCAGTTCTTCGATCCATCCATCACTTTATCTATTCCACACTCCCCCCCCCAATTGCAAATCAAGACAACTTACAAGATAGAGAATTAAAATCAGTGTGTAAAAAGATCCTGTAGCACCTATGAGAGAGAGTAAAACCACACTTGTTTAAAATAGTATCAAACTAACAACAAAACAATAAATTAATAACAAAGTTAAACCTATTTAAAACTTTTCTTTGAAACAAAACAGTATAGCACTATAGAAAGCCATTTCATTGTAAAAGCAATCAGTTCCCAAAAGCTTCCTAGAATAAAAAAGTCTTCATAAAATCACAGAACCACAGAATCATAGACAAGGAAGAGACCAAAAGAGCCATCCAGTCCAACCCCCTGCCATGCAGGAAATCACAATCAAAGCATCCCTGACAGATGGCCATCCAGCCTCTGCTTAAAGGCTTCTAAGGAAGGAGACTCCAAGTCATTCCTCATAGGGCATGGTTTCCTGACCCTTCACCATTTTAGTTGCCCTCCTTTAGACAGTAGTCATGGCGTGACTACAAGGCAGTTGA
Source organism: Sceloporus occidentalis (assembly GCA_023333645.1). Lineage (NCBI taxonomy): Eukaryota > Metazoa > Chordata > Lepidosauria > Squamata > Phrynosomatidae > Sceloporus > Sceloporus occidentalis. The sequence goes on from JALMGF010000003.1 coordinate 124,182,894, forward strand.
ACCCAAATAATTCCCTTGGGACCAAGCAAGCATTCCAGAAAACTTTATCTATTATAAGCTAGGGTTCTCTACTAGCTTATAATGTTGGTGCATTCATGCAGATGATGCCACACACATATACCAGCATGTACACCAGTGAGTTGAGATGTGTCACAAAACAGATCAGCTTTATCTTGTTTTCCAAGAAAGTTCATAAATATTGATTTAATTCTGAAATGAGTTGAAATGAGTTTGCTCATCACTATCTTTAATGTTGTAAAGTGCTGAGAAAATTCATGGCCCCTTATTTCTTCCGATGTTATTTGTAATTTAATCCACAAGAAAAATTTCAGTAGCCCCATCAAACTGGTCAAAACATATTTACAAATGGACTGGTATAAACCAGACTCTTCCTGTTCTTCCTCTACTTTTTCTTCGGCTCTTGAATTCATTTCTCCCCAAATGCATATAGAAGCCTGCTTGAGAGTCAGGGTCTCCCCTCCCCCCTTCCCGAATTGAGCAGATTGGAATTTATGTCAGTCAGGTCTCTTTAAATTAGTCCGAGAGGGTTTCATTTTACAGGTGTGTTTGACTTGAATCCTTTTGGCATGATGGGCTTAGCTTTGTATACAACACAGATTCATATTTTATGTGGATATAAAAGTCCAAGCCATGAATCTAGTGACTTAGAGCATCAGTTTCACTCTTAACGGCTCAATTCAGGCTGAATATAGCATTTCTAAAGGCAATGGTAAGAAATGGTTGGGGGTGTTGGAATGGGGGCAGAGTGGTGGAAATTAATAATCACCTTCTTTGTCTTGCACAGAAGTAGAGACAATGGCAAGCTGAGAGCAACATGGTATAGAAGCTATGCCCTAGGTTTTGGCTGAGAATCCTTTCCTTGTTGCTGGGCAGTTGCCCCTAAAAGTGCTATTTACTATGAACAGTACCTTTGAGAGAAATCTGTATTCTGGATTGATGGGTGAATGTGAACTGGAGTTCTCTGGCTGCTTTTTCCTCCAAAATGACTGTACCCAACTTAAGAGTGTTTATACAGTGGACCCTTGTTATACACTGGGATTTGGTTCCAAGATCCCCCGTGTATAACAAAATCCGTGAATGCTCAAGTCCAATTAAATATAATGACATAGCAAAATGATGTCCCTTAGAAAAAATGGAAAATCAAGGTTTGATATTTGAAATTTATACTTTTTTGGAACATTTTCAAACCGTGTATACTTGAATCCGTGTATAAAAAATCCGTGTATAAGAAGGGCTGACTGTATGTGCTTATGAGTCATTTGGTCCGAAGATAACACAGGTATGTGGTTCATGCAGTATCTGCTGATCTCATAGGCAATCCTATATGAGACAACATGTCTCAAGGAATGTATTATAGGATACTGTTAAAGAATAGCTAATTGTAAAATATTTCACATTTATTTATATATATATTTGCTACCATGGTAATGAAGTACCATTTCAATTTTCTCATTAGGTATCATATCTTGGGGGAGGAACAAAATGTACTATACTGTTTAGCCTGGAGAAGAGAAGGTTAAGAGGTGATATGATAGCCCTGTTTAAATACTTTTTTTTTATAAAGTTAGTTAAGTATTAAAAAAGAAACAAAAACAAACAAACATAAACAAAACACAATAATATCCATTCAACATCTGCAATCAAATTGGAGAGCAATCTAATACATCAGATTTGTGAGGGTCACTCATTTCACAATCAGAGGTTTCATTTATAATAGTTTCTAACATTCCACTCCTATGTTAGTTTCTAACATAGGATTATCTTGAAGTTAGCTACCCGCTCCTAATAACTTTCTAAGCTCTTCTTACACCCATACCTCATAATCCACTCTCTCTCTCTCTTCTACCTACATACTCTTGCCTTCTCCACATATTTAACCTTCATTCTCTGTTTCTCTTACACTCCTCCTCTACTGACTCTTCCTCTTCTACACATCTTTCCAATCTTGCAATTCTAACACCCATACCCTCTCTCTCTTCTCACAATAAAACTGACTTCCACCACCCTTGATTGTTTACATTTATTCCTCTCTTATAACCCTTTACCCTTTGTACTGCAATTTTATATATCAAATATCAGTTCTAAAGGATAAGTATTAGGTCAAGAATTAGATTTGCTTAAATACATGTTTACTCCCAATAAGATTTAGCTGAAAAGAAAAAAAGAAGGGGAAAAAAAGAAAAAAAGTTATTCATTTCAAACAGCAGAATTGACAAATGAAGTTTATACAACTTGTTCTCCAATTTCCCGCACTTAAAGAGAACAAAAGATTTTTAAAACTATTGTATCTAATTTATGTTACCTATTTTCTAAGCTACTATACCTATGTTATCTCTCACATTACACAATTGATCCATATCTAACCGATATTATCCTAGAATTATTTCACCCCATTTCTTCTTAATATAATCGATGACTTTACACCAGTCTTTCAAGACAGTTTCCCAAGAATCTTCTTTTATCTGACAGGATAATTTATCCATCTGCATCATTTCATATAGGTAAACAGACCAATCTTCTAGCTTAGGAAACTCTTTCGATCTCCATTTCTTTGCATATAAGATCCTGGCAATAGAGACCATATACATTTTAAAAAATTCATATTTTTTCTCTATGTTACCATCAAACATTCCTAATAACATGGCTTCAGGACTGAGTTTCAGATTAAATCCTAAGATTTCGTTAATTTCGGTTACTATGGTTTTCCAGAATTTCTTTGCCTCACCACAGGACCACCAGCAATGGAAATAAGAACCTATTGCTTTGTCACACTTCCAGCATTTATTGTTTGTATTTTTATATATTTTAGCCAATTTTGCTGGTGTCAAGTGCCATCTAAAATACATCTTAAACCAATTTTCTCTAAGATTTTGAGCCTTCATAAATTTAATGTTTTGTTTCCATGCTTTCTCCCATTGGTTTAGATTAATTATACGTCCACAGTCCCTGGCCCATTTGATCATTGATTCCTTAAATGTCTCTTGTTCTGAGTCCCAACTTATTAGTACTTTATATATTTTTCCAACCAGACCTTTTGGGTTTCCTTTAATCAACAAGAGTTTCTCCAATTCTGATATATATTCTTTCTTCTCCCATGTATTTAAGTCCTGCTGTGTTTTAGAATGTATTTGTTGGTATTCAAACCAATTTAACTCAAAACCTTGTAAATATAATTCGCTCCGTGTTTTAACCCTTATCTCTTTTCCCTTACATTCCACCGGATCTTCATAAGTGGTCCCTGTTCATTTTCGTTCTATAGATTGCTCCTAGTGGAGATGCCCATTTTGGAAAACCCATAACTATCCTATTTTTATACTTCTTCCAAATTTTAAACAGCGCATGTCTAATGCAATGGTTTGTAATAGAGTGGTCAGCCCTTTCTTTGTTGTATACCAGAAAAGCATGAATTCCGAACTTGAGACCTTCCCCTTCTAAATCTAATAATTCCCTATCTTGCAGATTAATCCAATTTTTAATCCATAATAGACAATTGGCCACATAATATAATTTAATATTTGGAATCATAAGCCCACCTATTTCTTTCGCATCTTGTAATACCTTAAATTTGACTCTAGGTTTCTTCCCCTCCCAAATAAAATTTGATAAGTCCCTTTGCCAATTTTTGAAAATTTTATCTGAAATTGTAATTGGGAGATTTCTAAATAGAAAAAGAATTTTGGGTAATATATTCATCTTAATTGCAGCTATCCTCCCAAGGAAGGAGAGGTGCAATCTATTCCAATTATTAATATCGTTTTTAATTTTTTTCCATAGGGTATTGTAATTGTTTCCAAAGAGTTAATTTGTTTTTATTATTAACCCCAAATATCTAATTTTCTCCTTAACTTCAATTCCGGTACATTCAAATAATTTTGATTTTTGCTCTTTATTCATATTTTTTGTTAAGATCGCAGATTTCTGAAGATTTACTCTGCAGCCACTAATATTTCCAAAATCTTCTAGAGTCTTCATTAATTTTTCTGCCTTATCTAGAGAATCTTCTAAATTTACAAGCAGGCCATCTGCGTAGGATTTTATTTTATATATATGCTTCTTAATTCTTATCCCCTTCAATTCATTATCTAATTTGATTTTCCTAATTAGAGTTTCAATCACCATCAAAAATAAAAGGGGTGATAGGGGGCATCCTTGTCAGGTTCCTTTTTTAATTGGGAGGGGAGGAGTTTTTTCTCCATTAATTATAATGTTTGCTCTTTGGTCTGTATATAATTTTTTTATTCGTTTGCGAAAATTATCCCCTATATTCATTGCCTCCATGATCTTAAATATTATTTCCCAATTTACAGAGTCAAACGCTTTTTGTAAATCTAAAAAAAAGTAAACCAGCTTGTTTGTATGATAGTATTCTAGTATGTTTAAGACATATCTTGAGTTTTCACTTAATTGCCTACCCGGTAAGAAGCCCTTTTGGTCTACATCAATAATATTACTTAAAATTTTCTTTAGCCTTTTAGCCAACATTGCTGTGTATATTTTATCGTTGGAGTTTAATAGCGATATTGGTCTATAATTTTCCGGGTCATCATCAGCTTTACTTTCTTTCAGAATTAAAGTAATATTGGCTTCTTTCCATGTGTCTGGAATTTTACCAATAAGTGCTTCTTTAAATACTAAACATAAGGGCCTGCATAACTCATCTTTGAAAATCTTGTAGAAAATTAAAGGAAAACTGTCTGGTCCTGGAGCTTTATGATTCTTCCCCTCCTCTATTATTTCTAATATTTCTTCAATTTCTATCTCCTGTTCCAGAAAATTTCTTTGATCTTCATCTAGTCTTATTATTTCATCTCTATTATACCATTCAAATAAATTATCTGCCTTAAGAGTCTCATTTCCATAGAGGTTTTTATAATATTCAAAAAAGGTCTGTTTAATTTCCTCTTGTTTTGTGCATATTTTCCCATCTTTATTAATTTTTAAAATTTGGTTCTTATTTTTCTTTTCCCTTAGTTTAAGGGCTAACCATCTGCCTATCTTGTTGGCATGCTCAAAATGTTCTAATTTGCTTTTCCTTATTTTTTCTCCAATTTCCTTTGTTATAACTGAGTCTAATTGTTTTTGTAGCGATTTGATTCTTGTTTTTATTGTTAAATTACTTGGATCATCCATTCAATACTTTTCCTCTTCTTTAATTAAAGCATGAATTTTGTTAACATTTTCTATTGATTTCTTTCTCTTAATATTGCTTTGATGGATAAAGAATCCTCTGAACACAGCTTTTGCTGCATCCCAAACAATTTCCGTACTCACTTCATCATTCAAATTTTCTTTAAAGAAATTTTTAATCATTTCCTTTGCACTTCATAGAGTCTCCAATTTGTTATTCTGTTTCTTACTTTCAAATTTAACTTTAACATATTGTGATCGGAAATTGTTCTAGGTATGATTTCCATATCACACAAGTTTCCCATCAATGATTTGGATATTAGAATGATATCAATTCTTGCAAAGGAATTGTGTCTAGAAGAAACAAAGGTGTATTCTTTTTTCTTATCATATAGTTGTCTCCAGGAATTTAAGTTGTCAATTAGATTGAAAAAAGAGTTGGGTAGTTTGCCTTGTTTTTCTTTAATCTCCTTCTTCCCAATCCTATCCAATTTAGGTTCCCATACTCCATTATAATCGCCAATCAAAATCATATCCTCATATTGAAGATCTAAGATCTTTAAGTACAAGTTTTCATAAAATTTACTCTTATTCTTTAGTGGACAATATATTCCTACAACTAGAATTTTTTCCCCTCCAAGTTTACTTCCACCCCTACACAATACCCTTCTTTATCACTGAAAATCTCTTTTGATTCATATTGTTTTTTAACATACAAGATTACTGCTCTTTTTCTTTTGGGTGCAACTGCAATATATTCTCGGCCTAAGTTTTCCCTTATAATTAACCTTCTGTATTTACTGATAATGTGTGATTCCTGAATACATACCAAATCAGCTTTCTGGTTGTTTATCAAGTTGAACACCTTGTTTCTTTTAATTCCTGAATTCAACCCCTTTACATTCCAAGATATAATTCTCATATCGTTATTTATCTACTAAATTCTAACTGTGCCAGATCCACAAGTTAAATTAATAAACCCTCTTTTACCAATCAAGTCAACCCAAGGTTATTAGATCTTTATTCTACTACGCCGAGTGAATTTGATTCTTCTCCAGGTACAAGATTTTCTCCACCGGGCTGGTCTGCTTTCTTCTTCTTTTTTTCCTCTTCCAATCTTCTTGTTCCTTGTCTCATTAGAATCCTTTCTGTAGATTTCCCTCTCTGATTCTCTTTATCAGGGAGGTCCTCCTTGTGTCTTTCGATTTCCTTTCTGAATTTGGCCCAGAAATCACTCACTTTTTCGATTGAGTCCAATTTGTATTTCCTGTGTTTCCAGGTTACAGAAATACCTTCCACATCTTCCCACCTGAAGGGTACCCCAAATACTTTGAGCTGGTCTGTTAAAAAGTGGTAATCTCATCTAGTCTGTAGCTCTGTAGGTGATATGTCTTTAAAAATTTGAATTCTCCTTCCATCAATTATAAGATCTTTCTCATAGCTGGTCTCAGTGATCATATCCCTAGTCTGCTGTCTCACACATTGCACAATTGTATCCTGGAGAAGATGTTTAAGTTTTGCTGTTTTGTTTGAAAGGCGAAAGATGCGGTCAATCTCCCAGGGAAAAAGTTGGGCGGATTCTTGAACAAAATGTGCCAGGAGCGGTGTAAGGAGTTTATATAGATCCTCGTTTTCAGTCTCTGGGATGCCTCTCAGTTTCAGGGAGGTCTCTCTGATTTTATTTTCCAGTTTGATAATATATAATCTGTCTTCATCGTGTCCCCTAGTTAATTTCTCCACTCTTGAATCTATCTGTTTTTGATCTTCTTCTAGTTTCTCCACTTTTTCTGTCATCTTCCCCAGATCTTTCACTATTGCTCCTAGGTTCTCATTAATATTTTTAAGCTCTGTTCTTATCTCAGTCTTTATCTCCTCCTTCATTTCCTCCTTTATCTTCTGATTATCCCCTCTTATGTCTTCACGAATTTTTAAGATTTGTTCCATCAAAAATTCATTTGGTTCCCAATTTTTATTTAAAGTCTCAGAAGAGCGTCTATGGATTTGATTTGAATTCAATTGCTGTTGTTGCTGCTGCTGCTGCAGTGTCTTCTTTCCAGAAGCCATTTTTGCTTTTGAAAATACAGGAGCCAATTATCAGTTGATAGGAAGAGGAAAAAAATATGAAGATAGTCTGATCCTGTTTAAAACAGACAGCAGATGGCGCTCTTGACTGCTTATCGTCAGAGCTAAGTCTCAGTGTTCTCATAGTCAAAATAATTTCTCATCTATAATTAGTAGACAATGGGAGCATGAGGTTTCAGCATTTTCAAGGTCATTATTTCAATACTGGCACTGAAAAGCTAAATGGTTCCAAAGGAATGTCTTAAGAGGGATCTGAAAAGAGGTAAAAGCATTTCTTCACAATGTTCTTATGAGAGACTTAATATCATGAATAAAGATTAAAAAGCCAAACTTAAATTGTTGTATCCTTATAATTCTGTCAATATATCTCAGATGTTTCCAAAGTCTGACCAGGAGGGGTATGTATGACAATTGTGGCTTTCCCTTTAAAAAAGAGAAGATATATATATATATATATATATATATATATATAGTAGCTTTAAAGGAATAATAACAATGCTGCAATGGTAACTAGCAAAAGGGGGGGAAGATGCAAAAGAGATTTGTTTGTAGCAGAAGCAGTTCTAGTTCTCCCCTTTTATGATGTTTTCTATTGCTCTCCTCTGTAGATTGGATCAAGTTGCAACTTACTTGCTGTTACTTTGTCTCATACACAGTCTCCTGGCTGTTCTCGCTGTTGCGGCTGAAATGAGATCAAGGCTCCTTTCCCCCCTTTTTCTTCTTTTTTTTTGTTAAGATCATAACATATAGGGAGAGGTGAAGTGGCTTTCCCCAGGCAGGGCGATCTTAGCTGTTACCTGATCACCAGGAAAAACAGAGGCAGCAGCCAGCGGCAAAAGTCGCGCCTGATCGCAGCTGACAAAATGTCCTCGCAGAGCCAGATCTCCATCTGCTCTTCTCAGCAGGATTTTAGAGTTATACTCCTTCACGTGGAGGTGCTGTCTTGCGAAAATGAGGGCCCGATGCTTCCCCCAAATCGGGAGGAAAGTTTTCAGTCTCCCTTTGATCTCTAGTGGGAGGAATTGCTGCGAAGGTGGCTGGAGTTCAGAAGCAATTCCTAAACTGCAGCCATTGCTGCTCCGTACTCCGCTGGAAGTGCCTGTTTAAATACTAGAAGGGATGTCCCACTGAGGAGGGAGCTAGCTTGTTTCCTGCTGCTCCAGAGACTAGGACCCAGAGCAATGGATGCAAGCTACAGGAAAAGAGATTCCACCTCAGCCTCCTGACAGTAAGGGCTGTTTGACAGTGGAACACACTCCCTTGGAGTGTAGTGGAGTCTCCTTCCTTAGAGATCTTTAAACAGAGGCTGGATGGCCATCTGTCAGGAATGCTTTGATTGAGATTTTCCTGCATGGCAGGGGGTTGGACTGGATGACCCTTGCGGTCTCTTCCAACTCTATGATTCTATGATTAAGATGTTGAATAACACTGGGCCCAGGACAGAACCCTGTGGCACCCCGCTGGTCACTTCTGTTCAGGATGAAAAGGAGCCATTGTTGAGCACCCTTTGGGGTCAGCCAGTCAACCAATTACAAATCCATGTAACAATTACCAAGCTGGTAATTTTATCAAAAAAGAGAGAGAAAGAGAGAAAGAGAGAGAGAGAGATTAGATTTGTCTGCCATGACTTTTTCTTTGAAACCTATGTTGACTCTTTGTGATTATGGAAGTGGCAGGGGGGAGAGAAGTTGTGTTCAGTTCATAATACAGTGAAGAACTATGAGACAAAAAAATTCTTATGGAGATCTAGGTCATTACAAATATTTGCAGCATCACTAGCATTGACAAGAGAATTGATACCTCCGCTGTGAGTGCATTTAGCCAAGGGCACCTGGTTGTGGTGAGCTCAGCTGACCTGGTTCTAGCTGAATTGCTTGCTCAGTGGTGTTGAGAGGATTGGATCTCATGATCATTGCCCAGCTGGAATCATCATGAGAAATTGGATGGCTCCAGATCTCCTTCAGTTCAGCAGGGCTTTTAGGGTTTGTGTGATCTCTCAAGGGCTGTTTGACAGTGGAACACACTCCCTCGGAGTGTAGTGAAGTCTCCTTCCCTGGAGGTCTTTAAACAGAGGCTGGAAGGCCATCTGTCGGTGATGCTTTGATTGAGATTTCCTGCATGACAGGGGTTGGACTGGATGGCCCTTGTGGTCTCTTCCAACTCTACAATTCTATGATTCTATGAGATCATGCATGTCCCTGTGTCCTGGCTTCAATTGCTTTTGCTGGCCAAGTATGGTGCTAAGTCAGCTGACACTACTACCACCATCATTATTATCTCCCTTGCACTTTGTTCTAGTGTCAGTATTTATACAATTTCTTTTGCGCTGTCTCATGGGGCAGGCTGGCTCCTTAGGGTGGTGGAAGGACTTGGTTCTGTCTGCCCACTTTGCATGCACCACCATATTCTACTCTGTCCTCTGTTTAGTGGTTCTCTAACCTTCCATTTCATTCTTTTTTATCTGTATCATTTCCCCTAATTCTTGCCTTCCCCTGTGCACTCCTATCTGGTTTTTGTCCCACTGCCCCTGTAGGGGTGGGAAACATACCTCTCAGCTGAATCTGTACTCTCCAAGGGGCTCATATGCTATGTCTCCTTTATCCCCACCAGTTTCCTTTTCCCGGTTGCATCATACTGAAAGAAAGATGGGGTATTAATAAATAAATAATGCACATTCTTTCTACAGCCCATAATCCCATCCACACTTCTTGTTCTCTCTTCCTTCTCCACCCCAATTCCCCTCTCTCCCTCCCTTTTCATTCTTCTACTCAATATCCCTCTCCTGGCTTTTGCCCTTCCTTCTCCTCTGCCTCCTGTTCTGTTGCCATCAGCAGTTCTCCATCCTTTCCTCTCCATCCTCTGCCTGCACACTACACACTCATCACAGGGTCACCATGAGTAGAAGTCAAGTCGAGGGCACCTAACAACAACAAAATAAGCAAACATATTTATTTACAAAGTACAGTACACTTCTTAACATTATTTTATGAAAGTACAGTTAGAAGGGAAATATATTTTAAGAAGTAATTGCATGTATATAAAAAGCATAAATAACTTCTTATCCCTCAGTATCAAGCACTTTCCAATATTTTGTTTTCTCCACTTATCTCAGATTTTTTAAAAAGTTTACTACCTAGTATATCCCATACTGTTAAAACTTCTACCTATTTGCCTACTTCATACAACCACAGAACTGACCACAATTTAAATCCATTTTGGCAAGGCCCTTAAAAGATTTTACACTATCTTGAACTTTGTTATCTGTAGAAAGTTATTTAGTATTGTAATGGTAAACAAATGGTAAATTTTAATCAAATATAAGGTTGCTAAATTTCCTAATTTGTCTTTCCAGATTTAAACAATTTCTTTTGATCCTTTGAGTCTTCTTTCTTAAATTTATCATCCAAAATATTTGTTAAGATATCTATCTGTGCCATATTGCATAGTTTGAGTAACCACTCATCTTCACCTGGAATTTCTTCATTTTTCCAATTTTGTAGAAAATTTTAAAAAGCGACAGTAATCATGTATAAAATTACTTTCCAGTATTTATTTATTTATTTTTATTGACTATCTAGGACATCTAATCACAAACAAGTGTATTATGTAAATAAGAATACCTAATTCAACTATGTACAGCTGTTTATATGCAAATTACATTCTTATGCTGCCAGGCTTTCTCAAACTGACAAGGGTTGGGCTATAAATGCTGTGTAAGGTTTTTATAGAGTTTTGTATAGCATTTTAAATATATTTTAAATTTTAATGTGTAATGTTTTAAACTTTTTAAAATTATTTAACTGGGGTGTTTTTTTTGGCATTGTGCCTATATTTTAATATTTTGCATTGTTTTTAACCTGTACTGTTTTACATCTTATTAGCTGCCTTGGGTCCCTATACCGGGAGAAAGGCAGGATATAAAATAGCAGCAACAACAACATTTAGTTCAATCTGTATGAACTTATTACAATAGTTTAGGGGAAAAAACCATAGAATTATAATCAATGTTGTAGTGACATATGTATTAGCAAGGAAGTCCTTTACAATGCTGAAAATGAAATAGTCTCAAATAGCAGAAGGAAATCCTTCACACTTGTTGAAAGTGAAATTTTATCAATTCACAGTTGTAGAAAATAAAATGTTGGCAGCCAGTAGAAAATGTTAGCAGACAGCAAGACAATGGCGGGTTACAGACCGCCATTTAGTACGTAATGAATACGTACTAGGGTTAGGAAGGGGCGGTGCTTCCGCACCCCCCTAACCCTAGTACGTATTCTGTACGTACAATATGGCGGCGGCCGTTCCACACGGCCGCCACCCTATTTACGTATCGGACGCTGTGCTCCTGGCGCCTCGCGACATCATAGAGGCGCCGCTTAAAGAAGCTCCATTTTGGAGCTTCTTTTTTGCTCCATAACGGAGCCGCGCGGTTTGGCTGCAGTGGCTCCCTTACGGAGCAAACAGTGGTGGCGGCAGATCGCCGCAAAGCGGCGGTTTATAACCCGCCAGAGTATTCTGGGTAGATTTCTTTTCCATTTCGCCAAAGATAAGTTTCTTCAGCTGTATAGCCAATTGTATCATGAACAAGATAAAGCTAATGCAAAAGAAGCATTATAATGAACAAGCAAATAAAAAGAAACCCATTGCGATGCCTATAGCTCACTGACACAAGATTCTTACACAACAGGAGGCTTACACAGTAACTGGTCAAAATAGGAGAAAAAAACCAAGAAATAGGTATACTATATATCACTAAGTACGAATGTTAACGAATAAAGGAAAGCTACAAAAATTCTTAGCCAATATATACTGTATATAATTGAATGATTCTAAATAAACATGAAATGATGATGAAATTGATATAGGAGAATAACAAATGTAAACCAACCAAAAAAACACCTTGCAAGGATATGAGATGCTGAGATGACAAATTCTTCTGTTTACACCGGTCACTTCATGAGAATCAATATAAGGTGAATATCTCAGTAATTTTAATTCAATCAGAAGCCCGGCAATTCTGGCAGTGTCCCAAAGAACCAAGATAAATCACCTTGTGGAGATTACACTGCAATGGTACTTCCAAACTGATTGTAATCAAGGTAGTAGTATATAATTGGTAGAAGATTCACTAGTAGCATGGATGCAACTAGCATTGTTACTAACACTGGTAGCAGACGGCTACCTCTGGAGTTTTGAGGCCATTTCGACTTAATCGTCTTCTTCAGTAATGTTGTAACATTTCAGTTCCGGATTAGAATTCAGGAAGATATAGTTAGCTATATTCAATAGCCAATTAGCTATTCCATGCTTCTAAATATGTAAATTTAACACACATTTACAGAAAAATATGCAATTATCACAAACGACCAATATATCATTCCTTACACATATAAACTGCTTACCCATATTTTAGGCCACATTCTGCTTGCATGTAACAAAATCCATGGGTACAAACTGATTGTAACTAGTAGTGCTAATGTACACTTCCTTCTAAATACTCTGCAGGTGGCCTATTTATGAGTAACATTTCTTATGTTATTATGTTAACTGGATTTCCAACTAGCGTTGCCATAACTCTCTTCCACAAAACCGAGACAAAATGTAGGACATTCAAAAAAATTGAGGACACAGCCAACTAAAAGCCAAAAACATTAATAAATTTTAAAAAATTAATATAAACTCACACTTCTTAGTCATACTCAAAATGGAGAAGATTTTGACATTCTTCCTGGACAGAAGGCTGAAGTGTAGCTCCTCCTCTCCGACCAATAGTAATAGTAATAGTAATATAAATTTATTTGATCTTTGACCAGTATAAAACAAAATCACAGCAAACGACATAACTATTAAGGGTTAAAATACAAACTTATGATAAACTATACTTAAAAATATCCAAACAAAACATCTACACAATAATAGGATGTCCATTTGTCAGCTGAGGGCGCAATTTACAAACAATATAACAAAATTTAGCCACCTTATGGGATACTGTAGAATCACAATTATCCAATAGGAGGCGTAAATAAAAAGAATCAGTATTACCTGGAAATTTACTCAGTAATGGAATAATCAACTGATGTCGAATATCTCTATAAAATTGACAATAAAGGAGAACATGCTCACTGGTTTCAACAGCACCTGAGCCACATGGGCAGAAACGAAATTCAAAAGGTGTTTTTTTAAATCTACTTTCCAAAACAGCCGAAGGTAACACATTAAAATGTGCCAAAGTTAAAGCCCCTCTAAACTTAGGGAGGGTAACATGGAATAAGTATGGAGCTGGGGAGGGGACCAGAACTTGAACACTGAACATAACATATTTTGAGAGGGAAGCGGAGTCCATGTGTCTTTCTACATTGAGGATTTTTTGTTTAATAATAGATTTAGCTCTATCGGCATCAAGCTTTAGAATTTCATTTTTGTTGTGCCCTAACTCATTCAGTTTCTGAAGAAGAGATGTTTCCCAAGGAGATTTAAAAGAATCCAAAAAAATTAAATTTGTCAAGTGCTATTCAACATCTTTATCAATGACTTGGATTATGGATAATTTATATTCAGTGTCTTTTTATCTATGTGTGTCAAAACCTGTCAGCCTATCATTGCAATACAAGGCAAATGGTGTAGATTCTAATCTTCTGTGTGCTGTTAGTGAATCAGAGGCGGGATACAGACGGGCAAAAAGGGGTGTATTCATGACGTCATGAAGGTAGAGCCTTCAGACGGGCCTTACCTGAATGCCACCATGAACACGCCCCCCGCACGCCCCAAGCGGGAAGAGGTGGCATTAAAAAGGTGCTGCTTTTTTCCGCTTCTTTTTGATTTGCGACGTACGTGCGCAGCTCCGTATGTAAGCTGCTGCACCGGTACGCCCGAATTGCTACGCCGCAAATATAAGTTGCCCGTTTAAAAGCTCCGTGTCAGCTGCGTCGCATAATGGGTTGGGGTCCGGGACATGCGTGGTTTGCAGTCAGGCTTTAATTGCAGCGTCAGCTGCCATGCAGGTGTGGAAGCTGCAGCACAGCTGCAGCGCATTTTAAGACTCGTAACCCTAACCCTAACCCTAACCCTAACCCTAACCCTAACCCTAGAGCAACATGTACGCATGCGCTGCTTGGAAAGTTTGGACTTTAAAGTGAGCCCCTACACACATTCCTGTGCCATTTTCACCTAACAATAAAAACCCCTAAAACTGTAAATATTTACATATGTACAAGGGAGGTGATGGGGGATGGCAGGGGGACAGCGGTGGCAGCGGCGACAGCTGTGGCTGTGCATTGCAGATTCAGCAGGAGCGCGGGGACCAAAGGAGAGGAGGCATCCATGATGCTGGTGACACTGGCAAAGTGCAAGAGGACAAGGATGCCAACACCAGCTGATCACCAGCTGGCAGGAGACCACCATTGTTCTTGGGCAGAGCGGGGGAAAAAGTTTTAAAGGGGCTTGGGCACTTTAAATGTGCACATAGGCTTTCTGCCGCCGCTGCTTAGCGCTGCAGCTGCGCAGCTGCGCATCCGCCAGCCGGCAAAAGAAAAAAAAGCCCCGTTTTTGGCCGCCCGTGAGGAAGCTGCCTCTCTCTTTGCAGCGTCCTCCGAGGCGGCGGTTTGGAAACTGCGGGTCAGAAACGGCCCCAGGTGAGGCGTCTTCACTGCCCCCCGTGTGGAAGCCCCGACACCTGAAGCACGCGCCCGGGGCGGGCGGTCTGGAGGCTCCGTATTCAGCAGAATACACCTCCAAGACGTCTTCCCCTGCCCGTTTATATCCCGCCAGAGTTTTTTTTTAAAAAGAGGAAAAATGCTATCATGTTATTGTGAGACCTATTGTGTCACTGGTATTGACTGGAATTCAGTAGACACATCTGCTGATTTCTAAAATACAACATGTTTTCTGTACCAATACACTCGTCCCCCGGGTTACGAAATTAATTCGTTCCGGCGCCATTTTCGTAACCCGGAAGTTTTTCGTTAGCCGAATTCCCATAGGCGCTAATGGGGAAAAGCCGCGGCTCCGCCGCGGCTCCATTTTAAAAAGCGCCGGCTTTTTTTCGCAACCCGGGTAAACCTTCGTAACCCGGAAATAATTAATTAAAAGAATTTTTTTCGTAACCCGGAAATTTCGTATCGCGGCGCGTTCGTATCCCGGGGTAAGAGTGTACATCTATTGGGTTCTGTCAGCTGAGTTTACCAAGCCAATTTACAGCGCAAACTGAGGATGATGCATCCAGATGCAGCTCAAACAATGACGTACCAGAATATGGAAACAAAAAACTCCCATCTGTTGGCATTGTTAATTAAGTGATCACTTTTCACACTTAAAAGAAGAATTCAGAGACACCATTGATTCATCCAAAGTCCTTGGAGGTTTGTATCTTCAGTTGCAATATATACAAATATATATAAACTCTCCTCTCCGACTTCTTATCAACTTCTTCATTTTCTTTACACCAACACACAGCTCCACACCAAATCACAACAATCCATCCAACCAACCCACAAATGACCTGTCTCCTAGTCCACTTATATAGTGTGTAAGATATGAGTCATTATCTGGTACCACACAGCATCATAAAACCTTCACAGTATGGATTCAGTGTCCCATTGAATATGTGTCACCTGTCAAATATTTTCTCAGTTGGTTAAAGGTATATTTCTCCAACAGATTCAGTACATAATGACTGTCTATAAAAGCCCTATGAAGAACGACTTAGGGAGCTGTGTATGTTTTTTTAAAAAATTATAACACAGTACATTGTACAAATTATACAATCCATATCTCATAATGTGCTTTTCTCCCCTCTTCCCCTCCCACAAACAGCATTTGAGGGAAATAGATTTCGATTAAATTAACAATCATTATTGGAGATGTGCAAAATATTATTAATTATATTTTTTACATCTTCATACCCGATTTTACCTTCCACTGTCTTAATCACAATTTCCCACTTATTTTTCCATGATTCTTTATTGCTTTCCCCGATATATTTAAGTCTTCTTTCCCTAAGGAAATCAAATAATATATATTCTTTTACATATTTAAACAAATAAGACTTATTCCAGTTCAATTTCTTTTTCAATCCAAAAGCAATCGCTGCATGAGCAGATTTTAAAAATTGTTTTATTACATGTCTTTGGTTACTATTCAATTTTATTTCCCCTAAATTGAGAATTAAACAATTTTCTTTATTTAAAAGTATCTCTATCCCTATTATTGTATTTATCTGTTTCTTAACCTCTGTCCAAAATTCTTGAACAAATAGGCATTCCCATCACATATGTATGTAAATCCCCTTACCTCCACA
Source organism: Sceloporus occidentalis (assembly GCA_023333645.1). Taxonomy (NCBI): domain Eukaryota; kingdom Metazoa; phylum Chordata; class Lepidosauria; order Squamata; family Phrynosomatidae; genus Sceloporus; species Sceloporus occidentalis. The sequence continues at coordinate 124,199,419 of JALMGF010000003.1, forward strand.
TACATGACAAAATTTTGATTGAAATTTATCATTTATAAATGCTAACTGATGTGGCATCCTGTACCATTTTCCAATCATTTTCATTTGGGAGCTGGGTATGTTTAGTCTGGAGAAGAGAAGGTTAAGAGGTGATATGATAGCCCTGTTTAAATATTTGAAGGGATGTCATATTGAGGAGGGAGCAAGCTTGTTTTCTGCTGCTCCAGAGAACAGACCTGGAACAATGGATGCAAGCTCCAGGAAAAGAGATTCCACCTCAACATTAGGAGGAACTTCCTGACAATAAGGGCTGTACGACTGTGGAACACATTCCCTCGGAGTGTAGCGGAGTCTCCTTTTCTAGAGGTCTTTAAACAGAGGCTGGAGGGCCATCTGTCAGGGATGCTTTGATTGTGATTTCCTGCATGGCAGTGCGTTGGACTGGATGGCCCTTGTGGTCTCTTCCACCTCTATGATTTTGTTATTCTATGATTCTATGATTCAGCAGACATTTATTATTATTTTTATAAAAAATATCCCGAAAACGGAGCTTAAATGTGGCGTCCCTCAAGGTGCCAAACTGTTCCCGATGCTATTCAACATTTTTATGAAGCCGCTGGGAGAAATCATTCGCAGACATGGGGCAGGGTGTTAGTATGCTGATGATACCCAAATATATTTCTCCATGTCCCATTCAGCAGCTATGACAACAGATGGCATTTCTCCCCTCAATCAGTGTCTTGAAGCGGTAATGGGTTGGATGAGGAAAAACAAACTCAGGCTGAATCCAGACAAAGCAAAGGTACTTACAGTAGGAGCCCCCAAACCAGGTATAGGGTTGCAACCTCCAGTCCTAGATGGGGTCACGCTCTCCACAAAGGACTGTGTTCGCAGTCTGGGGGTGCTCCTAGATTCGTTGCTTCACATGACAAACCAAGTGAGTGCGACGATCAGGAGCGTCTGTTACCAGCTCCGGCTGATACGCCAGCTGCGCCTTTTCCTGTAAGTAAAGGATCTAGAAACTGTTGTACATTCACTAGTAACTTCACAACTTGATTTCTGTAATGCGCTCTACTTGTGCCTAGTCCAGAAACTTCAACTAGTGCAAAATATGGCAGCCAGGCTGGTCACCAGAAAAACTAGGAGTGACCGAATAACACACATTCTAAAATCTCTTCAGTGGCTGCCTATTAGTTTCCGGGCACAGTACAAGGTGTTGGTTATAACCTTTAAAGCCCTACATGGCTTGGGCCCAACCTATTTGAGGGATCGCCTGCTCCCATATAATCCGCCCCGCACACCCAGGTCCTCTTGGAGGAATCTATTACAGCCTTTAAAAACCAGACTAACCGCTACCTCCCAGAGGGCCTTCTCTGAAATTGCTCCCAAACTATGGAACGGTCTGCCAGACGAGATCCGTCAAATTGCCAGCTTAGACAGCTTTAAAAAAGCTGTCAAGATGGATCTCTTCCGGTAGGCCTTTCCTGAATAAAAAGTGCCCGGCCACAGAATGTCTGCCCTCACATCATGTATTAGCCCACCGCTCTGTCCTCATCATACTGTATATATTTTCTGTCTTTTTAATTCTGTTTTAATAGATATTTTAATTGTAACATATTTAATCCTGTTTAAAGGGGGGGGGGATTTGGGATACAATGTTGTAAATGTGGATTTTAATGTGTTGAGAGCCGCTTTGATTGTCTAGTCACAGAAAAGCGGGATATAAATAAAAGTTTTATTTATTATTATGTATTAGTTAACCACAAAACATTTTTCATAAGCCCAGCTTGTACTTTATCACTATACATACAAAACTAAAACTCTATATTAATTTAGTTTTTGAACCTTCTAATGTTCAAGCACTCCTATCAGAGATGACATTTTTACTAAATTACAATGCTGCTTCACATCTTTTGGTTTCATCTGCACACTATAGGCATGCACTGTTATTTTTGTTGCTGCTTGTGTTTTTATAGTTGTCATTTTGTCAAATTACTAAGGATTCTGTATGGTCTCGTATTGGAAAAGATCGATGGGAGTGACACCACGAGACCAACCCTAGTAATGCCATTGTCTGGCCCCATGGAATTAATCTAATTTAGGTTAACTAGGTAATTCCTGCCTCTGAATCTTGCTTTGCATCCAGACTCCTTGCCAAGATCTTTGCTGGTGCATGGAAACAAAAGTCCTCTTTTTGGGGAAAACTGAAGCAAAATAGGTATTGAGGAGTTCTACCTTTTCATTGTGATCTGTTAGCAATATACCACCTTTGCTGAGCAGTTGTCCCACCATTTACTTGGTCATTCTGTTGCTTCAAACCCCTTCTTCTTGCTTCCTGTTTTTCTAGCCTGTCTCAGCACATTTTGAGCTTTAGTTTTTCTTCCAGTATTTCTGGGCATCATATTCTTCCTTGGAGATTCATCCTTCCTTCCATTCTTTACACATGCTCTTTTTACTTTTAACTTTCTCCTTAAGTTTATTGTGCACTCACATTGACTTTTGCATCTATTTCCCTTTTTTCTTCTTCCATGGAAATGTTTGTGATTGTGCTTTCAGAAACCCCTTCATGAAATTCCACCCATGCTGTGTCTCTTCTTCTTTAGTATATCTAGTCATGGGATTCCACCCAGTATATGTGTGAGTTGGATAAAATTACCTACCACCAGCACATTTGTTTTTCTCTAACTGCAGTTAGTGGTTACATTGGTGTTTATCACAGGTATGTTTTTGCAGCTTTTTGCAGCTCAGATCCAATGTGACTGCGGATCCAATGATGCGAATTCATGCGATAACGTGATGTGTTATCACATGCAATTCCTTTCTATGGGCACTCCTTCCATGGCGCTTCTGCAGTGATTCCAAAGTGACTCCTCATTTCGATGAATTCGGAAAAAAGTGAATTCACAGAATTCGCATTCAAGCTCCCTTCAATTTCATTCCGAATTGGTCTGGTGTGGAATGCAACTTTGCTTCCATCCTGGTACACCCCCCCCACAAACTTCCAAGGTCCCACATTTCCCATGATGCTGTGCTGCAATTTTGCCCCACTTGATTCCGGTACTCCACCCCCACCCCCGCTTCCATTGCTGCCGAGGGGAAATGCGGTTGTTTCCGATGCTGCTTGGGAAAGGGCAGAGAGCTACTGGGGAATGAATGTATTCACGTTTTAACGTGGACAGGAGACTTGCTGGCAAGGAGGGGGAAAGTGGCTGTTTCCGATGCTGCTGGGGAAGGCTGCTTGTGTGCATGGAGAAACTGGAAAATAATAAGTTATTAGTTTGCTGAGACACCAGAGCTCTCTGGCAGAGAAGGCTCAATGTCTCAAGACACTACAGTTCCCAGAATTCCATAGCACTGAGCCAGGACAGTTAAAGTGGAGTCAAACCGGACTATTTCCCAGTGCAGTTGCAACCTCCTTCAGTTTCTACACTGATTATTTTGCAGTGAAAAAATTATTATTATTATTATTATTAATAAATTCTTTCACTGCAAAATAATAATAATAATAATAATAATAATAATAATAACAACAACAATAATCTTGCCGGTGATACATTCGGATGAAGCAGAGGGCATTTAGAGATTAGTGACACATTCAAATGAAGCAGAGGGCATTTAGAGATTAGTGACACATTCAAATGAAGCAGAGGGCATGTAGTGATAGGTGACATACCCTATCATTCACATGAGGCTAGCATTCATTTGAAACTGGAAAGGGATGGAGGTAATAAAATGAAGGGTAGATTTACATATAGATGACAGGTGTGAAGGGAATGAAACAGGAGGCTGCAGGGAGAGATGGGAGCAAAGGAGGGGGCCATTGGAGGCTGGGGTGGAGGCTCCAATTCCCAGAATTCCATAGCCTCGAGCCAAGGACCCCACAACAAGCTCCAACTCCAACTCCAATAATAATAATAATAATAATAATTTATTTTAAAATAATAATGGTATTAATAATAATTAATTTTTAAAATACTACTACTACTAATAATAATAATGTTCAGGGAAGGGCGGTTTCCATCTAGTTTAAAAATGGCTGTTGTAAAACCTTTGTTAAAAAAGCCCTCCCTAGACCTCCTAATTTGGAACAATTATCGGCCTGTCTCGCTGCTGCCTTTTTTAGGGAAGGTGATCGAGAGGGCGGTTGCCTTCCAGCTTTAAGGGATCTTGGATGAAACGTATTTTCTAGACCCATTTCAAACCGTCTGGGCATAGACAGGGGAAGCGTGTCCCTGTTAGTGCTTTTGGACATCTCAGCGGCTTTCGATACCATTGACCATGGTATCCTTCTGGAACGCCTGAGGGAGTTAGGTATCGGGGGCACTGTGCTCCAGTGGTTCCGTTCCTACCTCTCGGGTAGATTCCAGATGGTGCAGCTGGGGGACTGTCGCTCCGACAAGGGGGCCCTTACATCTGGTGTCTGGAGCGATTTTGTCCCCCATGCTATTTAACATTTACATGAAGCCGCTGGGAGAGATCATCCGGAGACACGGGGCGCAGTGTTATCAGTATGCTGATGACACCCAAATATGTTTCTCTGTGTCTCCGACTGATGCAGTGACTAGGGATGGCATCTCTCCTCTAAATGCCTGTCTGGAGTCGGTAATGGGCTGGATGAGGGAAAATAGACTCAGCCTGAATCCAGAGAAAACGGAAGTACTCGTGATAGGTTCTCCTGGCCCGAGGAAGGAAATTTTTCCACCTGTCCTAAATGGGGTCACACTTCCCGTGAAGGACTCAGTTCGCAGTCTGGGGGTGCTTCTGGACTCGTCGCTCCACCTAACATCTCAGGTGGATGCGACGGTCAGGAGCACTTGTTACCAGCTTCGGCTGATACGCCAGCTGTGACCCTACCTGAGCCGGGGGGACCTTGAAACGGTGGTACACGCCCTGGTAACCTCTCGGTTGGATTTCTGTAATGCGCTCTACATGGGGCAACCCTTGTACCAAACCCGGAAGCTTCAATTAGTACAGAATATGGCAGCAAGGTTGGTTACTGGATCCTCCAGGTCCAGCCATATAACACCAGTTTTGCAAGATCTACATTGGCTGCCTGTTCGCTTCCGGGTGCAATACAAGGTGTTGGTTATTACCTATAAAGCCCTAAATGGCTTGGGCCCAGGGTACTTGGAGGACTGCCTCTCCCCATACAGTCCGCCTTGCACTCTCAGATCAGGTGGAAAACATTTATTAAGTGTTCCTAAAGCAAGATATACTTCATCTCGGAGGGCATTTTCCATCTCAGCCCCACAGCTTTGGAACTCCCTGCCCGATGAGCTCCGCGTTGTCACCTCCCTAGATGTATTCAAGAGGAATTTGAAGACCTTCCTATTCCGCCAGGCTTTTCCCCATGTGCCTTAATGTTATCTTTTATCTCCCCTTGATGATGTATACTGTTCAATCCAGCTATTTGTTATGGTTTTAATGTTTTGTAGATAATTGGTTTTAGATGCTGTATAGTTTTTAATTGCTATGGGTGGTTGGTTTGCACATTGTTGGGGATATATGTTGTTTATAATTGTTTTTGTTGCAATTTCTTTGTTGGAAACCGCTATGAACTACACAGGAATAGCGGTATATAAATAATTTTTTATTATTATTATATTAATTTGCTGAGGCAACAGAGCTCTCTGGCAGAGAAGGCTCAATGTTTCATGACACTACCGTTCCCAGAATTCCATAGCACTGAGCCAGGACAGTTAAAGTGGATTATCTCCCCAGTGTGGATGCAACTTAAGAGAAGGCAACTGTTACAAAGGGAAGGAGAGATGTAGATGAAATGGATGAGGAGAATGACAAGAGGATAGATATAGACGTGGCTGAAATAGATGAGGTGAATGACAGGAGGATAGATGTAGATGTCGCTGAAATGGATGAGGGCTCTGGCACGGAGGACCCCATTTGAATTTGGCTGCCAGGGATGGGAAAATAGAAGGGAGGAAGAAACACGAAGCTGTCATTCACGTGAGGCTAGCATTCACATGAAAGTGGAACCAGGCAGTGGCCCGGAAGTGCAAAGGTTCACGATGCATTCAGACCCCCACTGAGCATGCGCAAGGGACCCAATTCAAATCGTTGAATCCGTATGGTATGCACTGGAGTGGTAATACAATTTGCACTAACTCTGCTTTGAGTGAAACTGCATCACGTGACTTGCCTTGGATTCAATTCCCCCTCAATTTGGAAGGGCAACGGAAGGGCAAACAGGTGTGATAAAACACTCACGTTATAATGTGAATTCGCATTGTTGGACCCGCAGTCACCCCAGATCTGAGCTGCAAAAACCTCCGAGTGATAAGGGCTATTGACTCCTTCCTTCAATTGCAGCATCTCTTGTTGCTGGTCTTCTGTTTGGGTATCGTCACCATTCTTATCTGCAGCAAGATGTACGAAGTGATTACTGAGATGGAGTGGTTCTGCATTCCTACTGTATGTCTGCTCTTGATGGTGACTGTCTCCCAGAGCGCTTCCTCAGTGTTATGGTCTTCTTCATTGTCCTTGGAAATTTCTTCCTATTTATTCTGTAAAATCAATTATGCCTCATTCTGTTCAAGAAGTTCTTGTTTTCTTGAATGCATTGAAGAGTGTCAGTATCATGCTGAAGTGTGCTGACCTTCTCATCCAAGAGAGCCATCAGTTTGTACCTGCAGCAAGTATAAGGCAGAGAGTTTTTTGGGGGGAAGAAAACAAACATTGCACACACACACTGCAGCAGTCATAGAATCATAGAATCAAAGAATCGTAGCATTGGAAGAGACCACAAGGGCCATCCAGTCCAACCCCCTGCCATTCAGGAACTCTCAATCAAAGTATCCCCAACAGATGGCCATCCAGCCTTTGCTTAAAGACCTCCAAGGAGGGAGACTCCACTACACTCCGAGGGAGTGTGTTTCACTGTTGAACAGCCCTTACTGTCAGGAAGTTCCTCCTAATGTTGAGGTGGAATCTCTTTTCCTGCAGCTTGCATCCATTGCTCCGGGTCCTGTTCTCTGGAGCAGCAGAAAACAAGCTTGCTCCCTCCTCAATATGACATCCCTTCAAATATTTAAACAGGACTATTACAGATCCTTCTGGCTCCATGCACACAGAAGTGATTGTACCTTTTAGTAATGCATTTTATTTTATAATGTAACCTTCTATGAAAACATGTTTTAATAGTGAGGTTAAGAAATAGTCCAGACAAACACATCTGTGTGTGAACTATTTAGTCCAGACATTCCTGGTTTTTGTTGCCTCCCATACAGAAAAATTAATATCAGGAAGAATGCCAGAAGTGTGTATTGGGAGGCAGGGATTTGCTTTGCATGAAGAGTCTCCACCTTCAACTTGAAACTGTGTATTCCAAACATGCATTTACCACCTGCATGAAAACTAGCAGGTTACAAATCTGCTCCTAGCAGCTGGTGGTGTTTGAAAATAAGATCAAATCAATAGAGTGGCCTATGAAGCACTGTAATAACTGGATGGTGTCTTTGTCCCTAGAGTCCAAAGAGTAAGACACAGAGAGTCGATACAGTGGAAAAGTTAATGGGATAACCTCCTTTCCACTCAGTCACAGTGGAGGCAGGATTTATAGCAGCCTTAAAGCCCCAACCTCTATCTGTTTTATGCTGATCATTAACCAAGATTATCTCACACAAGAGATTTGTTATACCAAAGAGCACTGACATCACTAACTGCTATTAAGTGTATTATACTTAAACTCCATAAAAGTAGAGCAAACTGCCCTTGTCAGCAACACGAAGGAAGAAAGACACATTATCAGACTCTTTCTAATAATAAAAAAACCACCTGCTTTTTTGCTTTTTTTCTTTTTTGCCCAAGACAGAGATCTCAGGATGTCCTTAGAGACTCTGAAATCCTATGCCTGCCAAATGCCTGCTTCCACAAGACCAGGTGAAAAGATTTGTACAGGTAGCAGCATGGTTTCACTGATGCTGTGGAAGGCTTTCCAAAATTATAACATTGCTTCTATGCCTTATGCTGTGAATTGATATGCAACAGTCAGGAGATGAAATCACTTATCTCACAAAAAAATTCACCTACTTAATCCTACATATCAAATTTCTACTAAAGGCAAAAGAACAATAATAAGGTCAAGTTGTTTGTTTTGTTGACGTTTTGGCTAGCTGGGCATTCTGCCTCTTTCATCTTCCCTTCCAGAAAGGCAGCAGGTACAGTAAAGAGGGAATCAATAGGAGAGCTTTAAAAGGGAAAGAGCTTTCCTGCTCACCACTATCCTACCTCTCCATATGTACCAATTATGGCTACCCACACTGGTCTTTCTCTTGCTTTTCTCTCTCAGTCACAGAGAACTTTGGGGTCCCAGCAGGATCCCGCTACGTGTGTGTGTGTGTGTGTGTGTGTGTGAGAGAGAGAGAGAGAGAGAGAGATGGAGGGAGCACTTTCCTCATTTTCTTTCCTTTATGTACCACAAGCAGAAGAAAAAAGTTATAATTCATTCCCTTTGCAAAATTTTCAGATATTTTTTCTTGTTTTGCATCCCATGAAATTCACCAAAGTGAAATCACATCTGACAAAGTTCAAGCAGCATCTGCAAAAGGATTCAGAATAATGTGTCTCCTATAGCCTCCATGTTGGTCTCCTTTGTCCTTTGTATCTCCTTTTAGCCCTCCATGATTCCTGGGATGTTGTTGTTATTGGTAACTGCTTCCGAGTCAACTTCCAAGAACCCTTGTCCTCAACAACACTACTCAGTTCCTGCAGGCTCAAGGTCATGGCCTCCACAAGTCTATCCATCTGGTTTATGGTCTGCCTCTCTACTGACCTCCACCATTCAAAGTATTACTGACTTTTCAAGGGAGTCATGCCTTTGCATCATGTATGACATCCTCTATCTGGTCATCTTAGTTGCCAGGCAGTCCCATTTTTTGGTCTTTTTGGCTATTCATAGTATCTCAGCACTCTTCTTCAGCACCACATCTTGAATGATTTGATTTTCCTCCTATCCACCTTTCTCACTGTCCAGCTCTTGCAACTGTACATGGTATTAGGCAAAACAATGACTTATACGATTCTAACTTTCATGCTCAGTTTGATATCTTTACATTTTAGGATCTTTTCTAATCCTTTCATAGCTGCCCTCCTGATTCCTAGTCTTCTTCTTATTTCTTGACTGCAGTCCCCATTCTGATCAGTGTTTGACCCAAGGTACAGGAATTCTTTTACAATTTTAATTTTCTCATTGTTGAGGTTGAACATGTGTAGATTACACCCATGGTCATTATTTTTGTTTTCTTTATGCTGAGCAGTAAGCATACCTTTGCACTGTTTTCTTTGATCTTTCTTAGTAGTTGTTCCAGGTCTGTGATATTTTCTGTTAGTAGTATGGTGTTGTCTGCATATCTCATATTATTTATATTCCTCCTATCTTCACTCCTCTTTCTTCTTTGTCCAAGCCTGCTCTTCGTATTATATTTTCTGCATATAAGTTGACCAGATAGGTATCTGAGAGATCCAACTTGTCACACCTACCTTCTGAAACAGAAGAATCAAGCTCAAGATATGCTTTAGTATGTTGTCATGATGAGAACCAAGTTTGAGAGGACACCAAACAGTTAGTGGGAATGAGTACTTATCACATCACACCCAAACTTTCATACCACCTACACGACATGGCATTCAGCATAGGAGAAGTGTTCCTTACTCTCCTCAGCAGAATGGTTATCCTGAATGAAAATCGAGATCTCTCCTGGAAATGACAAGATGCATGTTAGCAGATGCAGATCTTCCCAGCAGACTCTGGTGATGCCATCATGACTGCGACGTATCTCCAGAATGATTGCCAGCCAAAGACACCACACAAACACCATTTCAGTTGTGGCATGGCAGAGTGCCAAACATGCAACACATTAGAACCTTTGGCAGTCTTGCATTTTCTTACATACCATTACAGAAATGACACAGTCTAGACGCCAGATCTGAAGAAACTATTTTGGTAGGATATAAATAAGGCATATAGAGTAATAAACTTAAAGACTGGAAAAGACAAGTGGTTTATTTTGAAAAATGGAGTAGAATCGACAAGAGAGAAACTGTTCTTGAATTTTCAGGGGAACAAGATGTTGCATTAGATTTCTTGGAAAAGAAAGATGCTACATCAGTGTTCCTGGATCAACAAATTGCTGGATCTCTCAGAGGAATTACACTGTGTAACTCTGTACAAAGAAGTGAGGAAAGTGATGCAGAGGACAAGCTAGAGGCAGAAAAAAGCACACAAAGAGAAGGGGATGCAGATGACATTGACCTGACAACTGCACCAGAAGATGCTGCAAAGACAGACCAGGTTCCAAAATAGGCTCCCAGATACTCACTGCAACCCAACAAAGGTATACCACCTACACGATTGTCCTAATATACAAAATCCATGTTCTACCCAGAGAAACATCAAGTATAGAGGAGACTGAACAGATTCCTACTGATGAAGCAAACCAGTGGAGAAAAGCTGCACAAGAAGAGATATATGCATTACATAAGAATTGAACATGGACATTTACTGAACTCCCAATAGGAAAGAAAGCCTATAGGATCTAGATGGGTGTTTATATTGAAACAGGATGCAGAAGAAGAAGTGGAACACTACAAGGCATGATTAGTTACTCAAGGCTTGTCACAGAAGTATGGAGAAGATTTTGATGAAACCTTTTCACCTGTAGTGAAACATAATACTGTAAGACTACTTAGCAGCTTCAAAACAGATGGCTGTCAGGCAGGTTGATGTGAAAACTGCATTTTTGCATGGATTACCTACAGAGGAGATGTTCATGAAACAACCTCCAGACTTTGTAGACAAGAAAAAGCCACATCTTGTTTGCAAGCTCAAGAAGGGACTGTATTAAACAAGTTGCTAGAGCTTGGAATGAAAAACTAGATGGAATGCTGAAACAATTAGGCTTTCAACAGGGAGAAGTAGATCAATACCTATATATGAAGACCAGAGATGGACATTCAACTTTCATTCTGACATATGTTGATGGCCTGATCATAGCTACTCAAAGAGATATAGATTACATACAAATTGTCAATCATCTGAATAAAGAAGTTGAATTGAAGAAATTAGGAAATGTGACATACTATTTAGGCATACAAATGTAGAGAGAACAAGATGGATCTTTTCTATTAAGTCAAAAACAGCATATTGCTGAACTCTTGGAGACTCTACGACAGTGATGGTGAACCTTTTAGAGACCAAGTACCCAAACTCAAAGGTGTTCCCATACCAGGTATTACCTGGTGCCAAGCAGTGGGACTTCTGAGGGTACAGACTTCTGGGGCTGGAGCTTGTGCCTTTCAGGAGTGGGACCGCTGGGGGCAGGATTTTCCTGGAGACAGCTATGAGCCCAGGAAGGCAGGGGGGAGAAGAGGAACAGGCACTCAACTTTCCTCCTCTCCCCCCACCCCCCGTCCTCCTGAGCCTTGTCATTCTTGCAAACAAGCTATTAAAATGTGGGTTAGACAATGCAAATGTTAAATGCATTTGTAATTAGTTGACTTGTGGAACCCAAAGGGTGCTCAGCAATGGCTTCTCTTCATCCTGGAGAGAAGGGACTAGTGGAACTAGAAGGGAAACAACTTGGATGAAAGAGGAATGTTGGTACTTGAACTGTGATACATTTATTTCCAGCAGATAGGTGTCAGAACTCCAAAGTAATTAACAATCAATCCTCCTCAGTTCATTTATTCACTGCTTAGTTTGATATTAATAATTGCTTTAGCTGTGGTTCTGCCTAAGGAGTAGAATGGGGGGATGGGTGGGTAGTTGGGGCTGCTTGCTAGCTAGGCTTTGAGGCCTGCTTGAAGATTGGAATGCTAAGAGATAAAGGCCTGGGCAGATGTTAGCATTTGTTCAAGGCTGTGCCTGGTTTCTCATAGTGTGGCTGGGGTGTGTGTGCTTGGTTTCTCGTGGCTCTGCCGGGGGGAGGTGTGGGGAGTTAGCTACAGAAAAAAAGGGTGGGGGCTTAGGAGTTATTTTGACTACACAGAGGCTTGGGTTTCAGATTCTGCAAAAATGTGTGTCTAGCTACATCTGCTTGCTCTTACAATAAACTTCAATTGCTTTTCTAAGAAGTTGTTGTGGATCACTATTCTGGTAGTTGCTGGATCTTACAGTTTGCAGAATCTGCTAACATCATGACTGATGAACCTTTGGACATTGAGGAGACCGAGGCAGGCTCCGAGGAGAACCCAGAGTTGGTTCAACCCATTGAAGCTGAAGGGCGGCTGGGGGCGAAGCCCAAGAAAGGGACTAGCTCTAGTGACCAGTCGGAGGACTGGTGGTTCCTGCCTGCAGAGGCAGAGAAGCGACGTCGCAGGGCCGGCAGAGTGACTGCCTAGGACCAAGCCTTAGGAGAGGCCATGCTGCGGAATCCCAGGGAGGAGAACCTGTCAGAAGAGGTGGCGGGGATCAAGGACGATCTTCACGAGCTGAAGGAGATGATGGCCAGAATGATGTCCAAGAACGTGGTCGGGAGAGGCAAGACAGCCAAGAAGTCGCTTTTGGGGGCGGCCACCCCTTCCAAGCTTCCCCAAGAGCCACTGGAGGAGGAGGAAGAAGGGGAGGAAGACGAGGATGAGATGGACACCAGACCTCCTTCACATCCAGGGATGCCGGTGGGAGAGCCACAACGGAGAAGAGGGGAGACGGAGGTGCTGTGAGAATTGCTGGCCAACAAACTGGAAGCTAAGTTTAATGGGGACCCTGAGCAGCTTCCATTCTTCCTGGCGCAGGTGGCGGGTCACCTGCGCACCAGTGGAGAGTATTTTCTGGATGAGGCTGAGAAGGTGAGGTGCGTGGCCGGACGGCTGGAGGGCTAGGCAGCGCTGTGGTTGGTGCAGCTGTACGATTGCGGGGCACCTGAGCTACAGTCACTGACAGCTTTCATGACCATGCTGCGAGCCCGGTTTGAGGACTCCTTCCGAGTGGATCAGGCCAAGACCAAGTTTTCCTCCATCGAGCAGAGAAATTGTTCAGTGGCGGAGTACTTGCTGGAGTTCAGGAGCATGGCCGCACAGATTCCAGACTACCCTGAAGCCATGAAAGCCCAGCAGTTCCAGGATGGGCTCAACGCTGAGCTGTTAGAATGGGTGCTGATGAGAGCAAACCCGGAGGGCCTCCAGGAGTGGATCAGATGGGCTGGAGAAGCTGAGACCACCAAGGAAAGGATTTGTCTGGCTAAGCAGAGAGCAGCATTCCAACAAGGGAAAGCCATGGGAACACCCAGCAGCGGAGGCGGCCAGAGCAAACCCAAAACAGCTGACGAGACGGAGAAGCAGAGAAGAATGGGGCTTTGTTTGGCTTGTGGAAAGAAGGGCCACCTGATTGCCAGCTGCCCCGAGAAGTCTGGTGGCAAGGGAGCGCCCAAGGCACCTTCCAGCGCCCAAGGAGGCATTGCAAAGGGGGCAGCTGGTCAAGCCGTGCAGTCCGGTGGAGCCGAACTGTGGGCCAGCGACCACCACGCCGAACCGAACCAGGACCTGGACATCCCGGATTTGGTGAGTGGGGGCTACCCCTCTATTTTCTGGAGGTCAAGTTGGGACATAAACTTAAGAGGACTACAGCACCCATGAGGGCTGCTCTGGACTCGGGCTGCACCAGATGCTTGATAAGTCAAAGGTTGGTGCAAGCCTTAAAAATTGAGCAAGAGCCTCTGCCGGAGGTGATCCCCTTTTTCCAGATGGATGGAACTGGGATGGGCGGGGAGCCCAGTAGCTGGCAGACTGAATGCCTTACCCTGAAAACGGCGGACCATTGGGAAGAAATTCACTTTGTGGTGGGGGCAACCCAGGACTGTGACTTGGTGTTAGGGATAGACTGGTTGGTTGAGTTGCTGAAGGCCAGCTGACTGCCTGGAGCTCCAGGCAGTTTATGCTGTGGGCCTGTTGTTTTGAAGTCCATCAGCCGTGAGCCAGGTCTTGTCTGCAGTGGGCTCCCCACCCTCTGAGGCTCACATCTGCTGTGATCTGGAACCTTCAGGAGCCTTCTTCCCCCACGAGCACAGCTCATCACTTCTTTGACCAGTTTCAAAACTGAGTTGAAGACGATCCTGTTCAGGAAGTGTTCCCAGACATTGTGTGATTATTATTTGATGTTTTTAATTTGCTGCCTGCCTTATTTCATTGAACCCTTTCTTGCATTATTATGCATTATTTTATATGTATTATGCTATTATTTTGTAGAATGTATGCCATGGGCAGGTTTATTTTTTATGTATTTTACTGATTGTATGTACAGTGCTGTATAACTCTACAGTGCTATATAAATAAAGCATAATAATAATAATAATAACAATAACAACCTGTATCTTTTTCAGAGTCCAGATGGAATGCCCTCTGTGAACTGCAGGTGAAATCCATCAATGCAGAAATTCCACATAGTGGAATCACTATCCTCCTGTTGCTCTTTGCTGTGATGGCCCCCTGAAGGGGCAGGAGCAGCCACTGTAACGGCCTGGCATGTAAGCATGCCCAGGGAAGGCTGCCTCTTGCTGCAATCATGAGGCCCTGCAGATGGGTCATCAGGGAGATACTGGACCTGAGTTGGCTGAGGACTGACTGAACTGCTTTGGAGGTGGCCTCTATTCTCTCCTGGGGGAGGGATATCATCCCCTCCTCTGTGTCCAGGCAGGCTCCCAGATGCTGAATGTGTTGAGATGGTATAGTGCCCTGTCATGCCTAATGGTTCTTTCAGGGGCCTTGACCAGTGCTGGACTGGCCTCTGGGCTGGAATGACAGGCGCTGTTGTTTGGACTGGTTTCTGGAGTCACCCTATCACAGCTTGAAAGATCTGGAGTCTCTGGACTGGAAGGAGGGGGAGGAAGAGGAGGAGAAGAAGGGTCTGGAAGAATGAAAGCACTGATGCTTAGCCCTAGGCTATTTCTTTTCATCATTTCTTCACCGCCAGGGAGAGACTTCTTTTCGTCCTTGTCTTTCACCAGAACCTGGTCTAGAAACTCACCTAATAGTTTTGCCCCCCCCCCGGGAAGGCAGTGAAGGCCAAATTCATGAGCCAGAGCTGGCAGCAAACTGCCACTGTCGCCACCTGAGCTCTGGCACAGAACTGAACAGCATCCAGGGTCCTATCTGCTGAATATACGGAGGCCAGGGCCAATTTATTAAGGCCCTGTTTGAAATGGACACTCTGTAAGGGGACCTCTTGCATCAGCTCCCACATGAACTGGAGACATGCCTTAGCTACCATGGAGGTAGCTGCTGCCACCCTAATGGCCACAGACAAGGCCTCATGTACCTTCTTGAGAGCTGACTCAGACTGCTTGTCCTCCGAGACCTTGAATGTGTCCTCACCATCTCTACAAAAGACCACAGGGGACACCAAGGCAGACACTGGGGTATCTACCACCAGGACCTGTAACTTCTCCATGACAGCTTGAGGGAAACTGTACAACTTTTTAGCTGAGCTGTGGTATGGTCCACTAGTGGCTGGTTTGGCCTACTCATCTTTAATCACCTGAATAAAATTGGCAAGGCAAGGGATCTCCGTGAGAGAAGGGGCTGACACAGGGAACAACTCCTCCCCCACCCTAGGAAGCTTGCTGTCCTGCAGTGGCTTTTGAACTGTAGGAAGGGCAATGCCAAGGGCCTTTGCCATTTTCTTAAGGAATCTTGGGAAGTCCTTCACCCTAAACAGGTGAGCCAAGGCTGGAGGGGAGTCAGTGTCATCCAACTCCTCCTTGCCAAACAACTCAACCTCCTCCATGTCCTCATGGCCAGCCGCATGACTCTTGCCAGAGCCTCTCTCCCAGTTTGGGGAAGAGGAACCGGCTCTGTCTATCTTGTGGCCCTGCATAACCTGCTTGGTCTTCTTGTGAGTCTGGTCCTGGTTGGCCTCAGTGTCTGAGTCTGACAGGGACATAGTGTCATCCTCCAGCTGGTGTTGCATGAGCGCAGAGACTGTGGAGGAGGCCTGCGTTGGGGTAGGTTGGGCCATGGCAACCAGGCTGTGCTGAGGAACCTCTTTTGTGGCCTCAAGATGGCAGCCCCCATAGTCAGCCTCAAGATGGTGATCCCCACAGTGGAGTCAAAATGGCTACCTCCAGCCACATGATCAAGATGTCCCATGTAGAGCTCCTGGGAAAAATAACTCTGATAAAGGCCGCCAACTCCTGACTAGTACTCACAGCCTCCATGGAAATGACTGCCAGCGAGCTCTCCTCCACAGCCTCTGGCTCTGAACAAGCAGGGCAGATACCAGATGGAAGGGATAATGAACCACTTATATAAAAATCAGAATAACGCTGAAAAAGAAAACAAAAACAGTCATCATACCATAATATGATATGAACAATATTCCAATAGAATTAACAAAAAAAAAAAAGTAAGACATAGATTTGCACTATTAAGCATAATTGACCAGGAACCAGAGGAACTGTGGTCAGGAACCAAGGACATGGTCAAAGAAGAATGAAGAAAGACACGAACAGTGGCTAAAAAGAAGAAAAAATAATGGATACCAGAGGAAATGCTTCAAGCAGTAAAGGAAAGAAGAGAAACAAAAGAAAAGGGAGCAAAACCAGAACCATGAATACAACTATCCAATGTCTAGTGTGCAAGGATAAAGATGATTACTATAATAATCAAGGCAAAGAAATACAAGTTAATAACAAAAAAGGAAAAATGAGAGTCCTCTTCCACAAGATACGGGAACTCAAAGGACAGTACAAACCAAAGGCAGGGATGCCCTGTGATCAGAAGAGGAACATATTGCAAGATCAAGAAGAAATAAAAAGACAATGGAAGTGATACATAGAAGAGCTACATAAAAGTGAAGAAAAAATTGAATGGTACCGTGGTGGAAATTCTTTGTTGAAATAAAAAGCTATAGAAAGATGGAGTCACCTTTGTCAGCCAGAGAGATAGTTTTTGAAATAAAGGCTTGGAGTTTAGAAAAAACTAGAGCAAAGGAATAATGAGTGCATCTTGACCTGGATGGAAGCTGGCACCAGTAAAAAGACATAACATAAACTACTGAGATAAGGTTACATAGTTGACATTCAGAAGCAAGGTTGAAGGAAGGCTAAAGGAGGGGGTAAGGAGTGATGATGCAGTTTTAATGTATGCATATATTTCTGTATGTTTAAATTGTAATTAGCCAATCAGGTGTATTGAAGAAGCTTCTTTGTCTTCAATAATATAAAAAGAGCCATTTTGTCTTGTTCGGGGCCTCAGCTTTTTGGAACTTGAATTCCACTGAGTTCAATGTTTTCCTTTGTCGACAATTGGAAATAAACTTATGGATTTTCAATTACTAGGTCCTCTTGCCAATTCTTTTGCTCTGTCAGTCCTAGATTTTTAAGTTTCCTGAAATTTCTGTTACAGAACGGACTCAAGAATCATATGAACCATATGAAGATGAAATCTAAATCCTGGAGAGCATGGTGGAAGCTGCAATAAAAGATATTGGGCAGAACAAATAACCAGGAACATATGATTTTCTGATAGAATTTCTACAATCTACACAGACAGAATCAACTTGTTAATGTATTGAAGATGAAAATGATCAGATGTGGCAATGGTTGCAAAAGCCTAAATTGGCAACAGCTGGAGTCCAGAGCAGCAGCCGGATGCTCAAGGTCAACTGAGCTGGACTAAATGTAAATATGCTATGTCTTCAGTCTAAAGAGGGATTGGTGTCTATGGTGCATAGCAACTTGTATAGGAAGAGGCTGGGCTTAGTTGTCGCTTCATGGTAATTCTATATATAAGCAAAAACACTGTCCTGTGGGATTGTGGGAGTTTGAGATAGTGTAGTGTGTTGGTTGGTAAGAGTTTTTGTATAGTGGTGATTAGCTTGTGTTATATGAAGCAAAGCAATAAAGCCCTCTTAGGAGTTAACTGCTGGAGAGTGATTCTTTGATCTAGCAGCTGTTTCCCCAGGCACTCTTCCAAGCAAGCTGAAAGTTTGTGTTTGGAGCTTCGCTCTGTTCTTGTGTTGAAGAGATAGCCGACGTCTTCATCCATTTGCAACCCGACCGAAATCACAGGCAAGGTTCATCACCCAAATATCAACACATCAGCACATGACAAAAATATGGAAAACAAAATAGTGGCTAACAGGCTAGAAACATTCAATATACATCCCAATTCACAAAAAGGAGACACAAAATACTGTAACAACTATAGGACCATATAATTAATTTCTCATGCAAGCAAAATTATGCTCAAAATTCTGCAGCATAGACTCCAATCTAGAGAAATACCAGATATGCAAGCAAGGTGCACAAAAGGTAGAGGCACTAGGGACCACACTGCAATTATACGGTGATTATTGGAATACACCAAGGAATTCCAGAAGAAAATCAGCATGTGCTTTATTGACTGTAGCAAAGCATTTGACTGCACAGATCATGAAAAGCAATGGAACTTTCTTAAAGACATGGGAGGGTCACCATATTTAATAGTCCTGATAGTCTATACTTAGAACAAGAGACTACTGTTCAAACAGACATGGAAAAACAGAATGGTTCCCAATTGGCAAGGAGGTCAGGCAAGGTTGCATATTATTACCCTAGTTGTTTAACATGTATGCAGAAAATATCATACAAAGGGCAGATTTAAATAATAATAATAATAATAATAATAATAATAATAATAATAATAATAATTTTTATTTATATGTCCTGCCTCTTCCAAGGATCAAAGTGGGATTACATCATTAAAATAATACAGTGCGTCCTTGGTATACGTGGGGGATCCGTTCTGGACCCCCCCGCGTATACCAAAATCCGCGTATGCTCAAGTCCCATTGTTCCCAATGGCGGCGCGCGTGCACGCGCGCCGCCATTGGGGACAACTTCCCTCCCTCCCCTCTCCTTCCCCAACTCTTTCCTTCCCTCCCTCCCTCCCTCCCTCCTTACTTACCTTTTCCTCGCTGGTGCCGCGTCGCTGCTGCCGCCTTCGCCGCCTCAGCTGGAGCCGGGGGGAAGGCCGGGTGAGGGTTTTGGAGGCCAAGAAGCCTCCAGCCTGCCACCCGGCCCTTCTGAGGTGGCGGTGGTGGCGGCGGCAGCGGAGCACCAGCGCCAGAGGCCTCTTCGGCCACCACTGCGCTGCTGCCACCAGCACTTCTGTGCAAGGGCCGGGTGGTGGGCTGGAGGCCTCTTGGCCTCCAGTCCGCCACTCGGCCCCTGCATCGAGGTGCAGGCGCCGGCAGCGGAGAGGGGGCCAAAGAGGCCTCTGGCGCTCGGCCTTCTCCTCCTCCTCTCCACGGCGCCGCCACTGCTGCCAGGAGAAAGGCCGGGTGCTGTTCCTGGAGTCCTCCAGGAGCAGCACCCGGCCTCTCCCCCGGCAGCGATGGTCCTCCAGCGCCAGAGGCCTCCCCTCCACGGCTACAGCCTGCGGTTTAACAAAAGCCCAAGTCTTCATACCCTTCATACCCTTTGTCTTGGCTGAAGTTAAGCCATCAAGTTCATAGCCAGAGGTTACAAACTGTCTATATAAGCCTCAGTCTAAGCATACACCAGTGTGCTACATTCAGAATACAGCCTGGCTTCATGTCAGATCAAACTCTGATTTTAGCTCCCTCGGCCATTTCCCCCATATTTTGGCGGCCATGTCATTTCATCATCTATATCCACATCTGGTTCCTGGAGAAGCCTTCGGAAGTCAGTATCTCCCTTAGATTTGCCTCTCTCAACTCTCTCCTGATTTCCCTCCTTTACTTTCATTGAGAATTGCATGTGTGTCAGTGTGTGTGTGAGTGTGTGTGCCCCCTTTTGCTGTGTGTTTGTTTTTCCCTTTTTAAGAAATATTTGGACTTCATTGGAGCAGTCTGTCTCAGCATTGTCTCTCAAGGGATTCTTGTGGACCTCTCGTAGACATCTTGGGACCTGGTATCGAAAGAGTGTTGTTAGGACCCTACCTCTCAGCAATTGAGCTAAATTCAGAAATTCCCCTAATTAGATCCTTCTTTTCTCCAGGCTAAACATCCCCAGCTCCCTAAGTCGTTCCTTACAGGGCATGGTTTCCAGACCCTTCACCATTTTAGTCGCCCTCCTTTGGACACGCTCCAGTTTCTCAACATCCTTTTTGAATTGTGGTGCCCAGAACTGGACACAATATTCCAGGTGGGGCCTGACCAAAGCAGAATATAGTGGCACTATTACTTCTCTTGATCTAGACACTATACTTTTATTGATGCAGCCTAAAATTGCATTGGCCTTTTTAGCTGCCACATCGCACTGTTGACTCATGTTCAACTTGTGGTTTACTTGGACTCCTAGATCCCTTTCATATGTAGTTTCGTTCAGCCAGGTGTCCCCTATCCTATATCTATGCCTTTTATTTTTCTGCCCTAAGTGCAGTACCTTACATTTCTCCATGTTAAATTTCATTTTGTTAGCTTTGGCCCAGCTTTCTAGTCTATTCAGGTCATTTGAATTTTGATCCTGTCCTCTGGAGTATTAGCTATTCCTCCTAATTTGGTGTCATCTGCAAATTTGATGAGTATGCTCCCAATTATGTCATCCAGGTCATTGATAAAGATGTTGAATAGCACTGGCCCCAGGACAGAGCGCTGTGGGACCCCACTGGTCACTTCTCTCCGGGATGAAAAAGAGCCATTGTTGAGCACCCTTTGGGTTCGGCCGGTCAACCAGTTACAAATCCATGTAAAAGTTACCTTGCCTAGCCCACATTTTACAAGCTTGTTTGCAAGAATGTCATGGGAAACCTTGTCAAAGGCCTTACTAAAATCAAGATATATTATATCCACAGCATTCCCTTCATCTACCAAACTGGTAATTTTATCAAAGAAAGAGATTAGATTTGTCTGGCATGACTTCTTTCTCTGAAACCCATGTTGACTTTTTGTGATTATGACATTGCCTTCTAGATGTTCACAGACTCTCTGTTTAATGATGTGTTCTAGAATCGTGTTGGGATCCTCTTTTTTCCCCTTTTTGAAGATGGGGCCAATGTTCACCCCCCTCCAGTCTTCTGGGATTTCCCCTGTTTTTCAGTTCTCAAAGATTATTGCCAATGGCTCCAATATTACATTTGCCAGTTCTTTTAATACACTTGGATGGAGTTCATCTGGTCCTGGAGACAAATTCATTTAGAATAACAAGGTATTCCTCTACTATCTCTTTACTTATTCTGTGCTGACATTCCCCTTTTCTGTCCTCTGCTCCACTATCCTCAGGTTGAGTACCCTTTTCCTTTTCTGAGAAGATTGAAGCATAGAAGGTGTTGAGTAATTCTGCCTTTTCTCTGTCTTCCATTAGCATTTTGCTGTTTTCTCAATGCAGTGGCCCTACCATTTCCTTCTTCTTACTTTTGCTGCGGACATATCCAAAAAGCCCTTTTTATTGTTTTTAACCTCTCTAGCAAGCCTGAGTTTGTTCTGCGCTTTAGCTTTTCTGACTTTACCCCTACACATGCCTGCTATGTCTTTGAATTCATTTTTTGTGATTTCCCCCTTTTCCCATTTCTTATACATGTTCCGTTTAAAACTTAGCTCAGTTGAAACTTCCTTAGTCATCCATCCTGGTTTCTTGAGGCACCTCCCATTTTACTTCCTCACTGAAAATGATTGAAACTGTGCCTTCAGTATTTCCCCTTTGAGAAACTCCCATCCATCTTGAACTCCCTTCTCTTTTAGTATTTCTGACCACAGGATCACCCCCAGTATTTCTCTAAGTTTACTGAAATCCACTCTCCTAAAGTTTAGAATGGGTGTCTGACTATGCTTGGCTTCTCCTTTCCATTGTATAACAAACACCAGGAGAACATGGTCACTTCCACCTAATGATCCCATCCATCACTTGCACCCCGTTAACCAAGTCATCCCTGTTGGTTAGGATGAGATCAAAATAGCTGATCCCCTTATTGCCTCTTCCACCTTTTGAACCATGAAATTGTCTTTGAGGCAAGTGAGGAATTTGCTAGACCTTGAGGATTTTGATGAGTTTGACTTCCAGTAAATATCAGGAAAATAGCTGAAGTCACCCATCACTACTACATCTCTCCTTTGTGAGTGTGTGGTCATCTGTTCTAGAAAGCCATCATCCAATTCCTCCGTCTGACTTGGGGGTCTGTAGTAGACTCCCACCATAACATCCTTGTTGTTTCCCTCCCCTTTAATTTTTATCCAGATGCTCTCCACCTGGCTGCCAGTATTGACGTTCTGGATCTCTTCACTGGTGGAAATATCTCTGACATACAATGCTATTCCTCCTCCTTTCCTATTTGGCCGATTTCTCTTAAAAAGATTATACCCCTCTATTTCTACATTCCAATTATGAGACTCATCTCACCAGGTTTCAGTGATGCCTATTATATCATATTTGCTTTGTTGTACTAGGAATCTGAGTTCATCTTATTTCCCATGCTCTGTGCATTAGTGTAGAGACATCGCAGACCATGGGTCCTCTTTATTTGCTTCCTGTGCAAGTTTTTTTGCCTCCTACTGTTGGGTCCTTGCACTTTTTTTCTTGTTTCCTCTATGTCAGTTTGACTATTTTCTCCATCCCTTTCGCCTTCCTTAATATTGTCTCCCTCCCCCAAAAAACTCAGTTTAATGCCCTCCTGATTCCCTGTATGATAGTCTCCATATGTGGATGACACAATACACCTAGCAGAATACAACGAAAACTTGGAACAATTAGAAAGGAAGGCCAAGGAAGAAAGTGTAAAGGCATACTTACTGCTGAACATAAAGAAAACAAAAATAATGAACATGGATGATTTACACAAATTTAACCTAGACAATGAGAAAATCCAGATAGTTGATGATTTCCCATAATTTGGATCAAATACTGATCAGAACATAGGTTGAAGTCAAGAAATAAGAAGAAAACTAGGAATGGAAAGGGCAGCACTGAAACAACTAGACAAGATCCTAAAGTGTAAAGATATACAACTAAGCACTAAAGTGAGAATTGTCGATGTCATTATATTCCCCTTCACCATATATAGATGTGAGAGTTCAACAGTGAAGAAAGCTGAAAGGAAGAAAATCAACTCATTTATACTCCTGCTTTGTATATTATCTACGTTCCCTTTATCTGGCAACTTTTACTCTCATAGAATCATAGAATTATAGAATCATATTGTTGGAAGAGACCACAAGGGCCATCCAGTCCAACCCCCTGCCATGCAGCAACTCACAATCAAAGCACCCCTAACAAATCACCATCTTCCCACAAAGCAATAATCACTCACTTGAATCTGTTACTATGTTCTGCCTGCCTCTTCCAGTATCTTGCTAGTTCTTTCCAAACAGTGTCATTTTTTAAACTTGCTCTTTTGGTGGCATTGCCTTTTGATAAACTGACTGTTAGCTGCATCCTGCCTAAAGCTATGTTTAATTAAAGTGCAAAACATCAAACTCAACCACGGACTCTGATGAGGTAGAATCACCCATTTGGTAACTGATGATTCAGAGGAGAGGCAGGATGGCATGGATTCATTTTGCTTCAATGAAAGCACACTTCCTTTGGGGCTCATTTCCGTCCATCCACAACAAATGATTACTTGAGCAGTGTATCTCAAAAATAGTCTTCTTTCCATTAACCATAAGGAAGTATAGAAGGACAAGAGCAATATGATGGGCCCTAGCTAACTGTGCAGACTTTTGTGGGATTAGAGCAGTTGGATTGTTCCTCTCCCTTATGCTAGGAAAATGACTTTTTAATAATACCACAAATGTATAGGCACAAGTGCAGAGTGAGAAGTCTGCTCTTTGTTCCCGCTTCCACTTCAACATGGGGAATGATGAGTCATCCTTAGTTTCTCTCACTGATGTTGTCCCATATCAATATCTGACACGCTACATGATATGTGAGAGAGGCACCTTTAAAAGCTCACAGACCTTTGAGCCCAGGAACACCACTCCAGCCCTGCTGTTTGAGAGGAGGAGTGCCTGTGAGAGGCACCTTTAAAAGGTGGCTCACAGACTTTTGACCATCTTGCCCCAGCCCCGAGCGGAAGACAACCCCTTGAGCTCACTTCCCTGCCTGATACCAACTATGGCCAGCTGTGAGCGGCATCAAGGGATTGCAAGGCCACGCTTCAAAAGCCTTGCGGCTCTCCTTCGGACCATACAGCCACCAGCAACCTGGAGCTCACCTCCTGCCCAGTACTAACTAAGGGCAGCTTAGACAAAGTGTGGCATTTTACTATTTTTGTATTGTTTTAATTGTTTAATTTAATCTAAATTGAGGAATTTGCTATTATTTTGTAATGTTTTTGGTAGTATAAGGGACTATGGTCTCCTGGCATTATTGTATTATTACTGTCCTAGTATTTGTATTGAACAGTATTTTTTGCTGCTAGGGAAAGAGTTATTATTATGTAATGTTTTGGGAGTATATGGGACTATGGTCTACTGCTGCTATTGTATTATTATTATTGTCCTAGTATTTGTATTGAACTGTATTTTTGCTGCTAGGGGAAAGTTGATATTTGTTAGTTAGATTAACTATGTTAGAGTATATTTTAATTTATTATGTTGTTACTGTGGATTTTGTTCTTTGTATTTCTCTCTCTATTTATATCTATGTTCCTTGCTGTAGACATGAGGTTTATGTTTTGTATTCTGGCTTATTTTACTGTAAAATCTTTTTTGTATCTAATGTTCTTGTAATCTGCTTTGATTCTGTGGGGAAAAGGCGGAATAGAAATAAATTATTATTATTATTATTATTATTATTATTATTATTATTATTTGGTAATACTGTGATATTCATAAAGGGATTCCAGATTGCCTTGGGTTATAAAGCGAAGGAGCCCATTCAAGTTAGAAAAACAAAGGGCCATAACAGGAGCATACATTGGGAGAACCAATGCTTGTGTTGTTGTTGTAAACTGCCCTCTAGTTGACTAATGGTAACTCTCTGAATGAGATGTTCAAGACCCCCCCATCCTCCAATGCTCTGCTTAGGTCACGCAGATTCAGGCCTGTGATCTCCTTGACAAAGGAGAAAATCAGATGCCTGAAAGTGACAGAAGAAAAGTGGAATGCTCCTGTCACAATCATGCAATTGGGGCAAGAATATCAGATGGTCACATGACATCGCCATTATCCCATCTTTAATCCCATCCATGAGTAAGAATTCTCCCATCACTTTTCATTAACACAAGTTTCCCGTTAATGAAAAGCAACTGGAGAATTCCTCTCCACGGACAGGACAGAATAATGGTGATGTCATGTTCTTGGCCCAATCGCATGATTGTGATGGGAGTGTCCCGCTTTGCTCCTGTGATTTTTCAGGCATCTGATAATCTCCCGTGTTTTCTACCATCATTGTTCCAGAGGTACCTAAAGTATGGCAGCCTCAGTTTTGTCATATCGGCTTCTAGGGAGAGTTTAGGCTTGATCTGTTCTAGGACCCATTTGTTTGTATTTTTGGCTGTCCACAGCATTCTCAACACTCTTCTACAGCACCACATCTCAAATTAATTTATTTTCTTTCTGTCCACTTTCTTCACTGTTCAGCTACTGCTTCCATATATGGTAATGGGGAATATGGTGGCTTGGTTGATTCTAGTGCTAAATTGTATATCTTTATATACTTTAGAATAATGTCTAGCTGCTCTCCCCACTCCTAATCTTCTGATTTCTTGACTGTAGCCTCCATTCTGATGAATATTTGAACCAAGGTATGGGAACTCTTTAACTGTTCCAGTTTCCTCATTATCTAGGTTGAATTTATGGTCATTATTCTTGTTTTCTTTATGTTCAGCAGCAAACCTGTCTTTGTACTTTCTTCTTTAACTTTCCTTAGTAGTTTTTCTAAGTCTCTGATATTTTCAGCTAGTAGTATGATGTCATCTGCATATCTTATATTGTTTATGTTCCTTTCTCCTATCTTCACCCCTCCCTCCTCAGAGTTTAAAACTTCTCTTTGTGTAATATTTTCTGTATACAAGTTGAACATGTCAAATTATGTTAATATATATTAAAATGCAAACAAAACATTTCCCCCCTCACTCTTACATGAAATACTTTAAGTTGTACTATGTGGAGCTGTGATGCATGGGCAATCTCAGAGAAGAGCCTGTTTTCTCCAGAACAGTGGAGGTGCATAAAAGTGAAACTAAACAGATAGATTTTTCAATTACTTCTTGATCAACATGTTTTAATCCTTCAAGAGGATTCCTGAATCTGATGCAAAAAAAAGGACCCCTTAAAAGAGAAGGGAGAAAGGGAAAGAGGTGAAAATCTGATTTTAAAATAAACTGAAAGAAATAAAATGGTAAAGATACAGAAGATTTGAAAAAATTACAGTGGGCCTGCCATATCAATGGGCTAGCCATCTGCAGATTGCAGCTCCTATGGATCACTCTGCCCCATATTAGTTAAGGTTGGTGCATGGATACAGCTGCCCCAACATGGATGTGCAACATTACCAGCCATATGGGCTTGAGCCCCTGCATTTTCCCCATCTGTTGAAGGAAGGAGTAGGAACCAAACACTTGCAGATGGAAAGGATACACTGTAAATCTCAAACTCAGTTACTGTACTGGCAGAAATACAGTATAATGTATCTGCCATATCTGTGAGGATTTGGTTTCAGGACCCCACATGGATATGAAAAAATGCAGATGTTCAACTTCCACATTATTAAATGGCAACAATGGGAAAATCTTCATGTCACTGTCATTTAATAATATGGAGCAATCAATTCATGGTTGGTGGAATTCACGGATCTGGAGCCTGCTGATCCGGAGGGCCCAATGTATTAGATTCAGAAAGTGCAGAATCTGACAGTGCACATAGAAAAATAATGCAATCTCTTTAGATTTATTCTGTTGAAAATGGAATTTTGATGTTTTTTAACAATACAACAGCTGCTAAACCCAATGCTGGCAAACATTCTGCCCAAATTTGCAGGTTTTGAACAATGTTCACCCACCCTTTGCTGCACTGGCAAATGTATGGGAATTCACTCTAGACAAGTGGCTTGTTTGCCATATCATGTTAGCATCCATGTAGACCAGAGGTGAGCAAAATGTTGTCCCAAGGCGGCATGACACTCCTGTCCTAAGATTTTTTTTGGCCCTCAACCTCCCCTGATTTTCCAGACCAGTGATGGCGAACCTATGCCACGCGTGCCGGAAGTGGGGGCTGGAAAAGGGCTGTGGGAGAAGCCCCACCCAGAGGGTGGAATCTCCACCCATGAAGGGTGGAAGCCCCGCTCCCCTGGGCCAGAAGCCCCACCCCAGCATGCAGCTCCATCCTGAGGGGGCAGAAGCCGTGCCCCCTGGCACACGAACCTGAAAAGGTTTGCCACTGCTCCAGACCATCATCAGCACTTCTTTTTCCTCCATTTTCTTCTTCTCTTTTTTAAAATGTGAACTCCAGGAATAACAATTCACCGTTTTGACAGGTTGCATTCCTCCTGCACTGTTTAATGGAAACAAATTTTCAAAACTAGAAATGGACTTTGGGTGATTTACATTTTGGGGGGATATTTTTCGAAGTCCTTGCATTTTCTGGAGGGCCTGGGGGCAAAACATTGGCCACTGGACCCACCAAAGTTGCCTGTCCAATGCAGATAAATCAAAAGGAACCCCTATGTAAGAATTCCTCTTGCAACTTGAATGTATCTAAATATATTGGATCTACATTTTGGATCATTTTGCCTAACCAATTTCATTGCATATCCAGCAGCTATACAAAAGGTGTATACCAAAACCTTTCTTGCATGGTTTCTAAAGCCCTTTCATTATTACACAGTATCACTGATGAACTAGAATTCTGTGTATCTCTGTATGCATGCACACACACATGCATGTGTGTTCTGTTTTTTCAACCAACACTTGTCAAGTTCTGTTTGAACCTCTCTTTGTGCTCAAATGTCATCCTGCCATAATTCATTACATCCCATTAATTAATTAATTAATTAAAAATATTTATACAGAGCAGGCTTTGTTAGACAATGTTTAAAATAATATTTGGAAAGCTACCAAGGATAGAGAGGCGTCTCTGATGGTAGAAGTCAAGCCTGGATTCCCCATTTCCAGGTTAGCAACAAATGACTTGTGCTGCATTGTTAATATGGACATTACAACCAGATACATATTTAATACAGATTATTGGGAAATCTCATAGCCTGAAATAGTTGGCAATTTCCCAAGACGCACACATAGGGATGGAGGAGTTAAAAAGAAAACTGTTGCAATTGTAAGGTGGGAAACATTGTGATGCCAGCTGAAAAATCTATGTCATTGCAGTAAAAACAAACAAACAAACAAACAAAACACCAAAAGAAATGGAAAGACATTTAACATATTTAAAACTGTAATATTCACATGTAAATATTTTGAAAATAACCAATTAAAGCCGTGCACAAGCAGGCTTTCAATCCTGGAAGCAAACTGAACAGTAAATTATGCAATTACAAAAGAGAATACTTTTAGTTTTCACAATGTTTCTTTGGAGGTTTTTTTCGTTGTTGTTGTTGTTGCTAGTAAATTACCATTTTTATTATCAATACTTTCCACATTAAATTTAACATGCACATTACAAAGTCCTTGAATGTATAGTTGTTTTTTTTTTTTTTTTTTTTTTTTTTTTTACAAAAATAAGAGTACTTTCCACCTTTAGTGGATTTGATCTTCTTATTTTCTGGCTTTCTTTTCTTTCTTGTCTTTTTGGCCTCTAACTATAAATCTAAATTTCTTTCCATTTTTCTAAGCTCTGAACTTCTAATACACAAATTCTTCATAAGTCTAATAAAAGTAACCATTATTGTGTTAATATCTGACATTATTTCATCTATCTGGGTCCAGAACATCTTGGCATTTGGACATGTCAACCAGGCATAAAAAAGTGCCCTGTTTTGTTTTACATTTCCAACATAAAATACTATGACCTTCATAGAACTTAGATAATTTCTCAGGTGTTAAATACCATTGATAGAATGTTTTATACCAATTTCCCCCTACATAAATTTTATTCTCTTGGTTCATATTTTTACCAGATCTCTACATTTATAGTGTATACAATGTTATGGGCCCATTTGATCATATTGACTCAAATAAGTTCTTCTTCCATATTTTACTTCAATAATAACTTATACAATTTAGTTATAGTATGAATATTTTCCTGACACATTGTTTTATCAAACTCCAATAGGTCCATCTCCATCCCCTATAATTTCATATCCATTTTATATCTCTCTAATAATTCCTTATGTAGATACCATGCACACTGGATGCCTTCTTTTTCCAATTCTTCTCTTTAAAACTAATTTTGAGGAGGCTGGAGTGGTATTGGGCTGTCTCAGATGGTTGAATACAGACAGAGAATGGAAAGCGACGGGAGAACTACAAGACCCAATAGCATGGGTGTATGGGGCAGGGTCTGTAGGCTCAAGAGAAGAGGAACCGAGGGTGGAGCTAGAGAGGGAGGAGGTACAAGAGGAGGATGGGGCAGTTGAAGAGGAAGGACACAGAAGAGTGGGCGAGTGAGAGGTGGACACAGATAGGGGGAGGGGAGAGAACCAAAAGGTGACTTGGGACAGAAAGCCAGCGGCCTTGGTGAGGCAGGGCAGCCGTCCATGGGTGGGCAGCATGGGAACCGACAACCTGTGGGATCCGTAATTGAAGGTTTCTTAGGAGAATATCCCAGAGCAATATCCCAATGCAAGCTGAGCCTCCACCGCAGGAGACTAACCTCCGCTTATCATATTGGAGGGCTGGACCATTATATTGGAATATTCAAGGGAAGTGTTGGCCCGTGGGAACCTCCTCTGTTGGAGAGAGAGACCTGGAGAACTAGGGAACTATCTTAGTGCTGGATAAGTCTGGCTCTGGAAGTTGAAATTAGGGAAAGGAGGCTGTGACGTAACAGCTCTCTTGTTCTGTTTAATTGTGAAGAAATAAAAGTTTATACCGTCATTAGCCTGTGTGACTACTTTTGATTATAAGCATTATGGAACCTAATACGAAGACAGCTACTGCGGGTGTGCCTTGTGGCCCCGCCACACTAATGTACTGCTACAGGGTCACCATTTTAATGTTAATAGTAATGACATTGATTCGGCTAACCAGCTGACTCTGGTGGTGCAGTGGTTAAATGCCTGTACTGCAGCCACTCACTCAAAACTATAAGGTTGCGAGTTCAGTACCAGTGAAAGGGCTCAAGCTTGACTTACATCCCTCCGAGGTCACTAAAATGAGTACCCAGATTGTTGGGGGCAATTAGCTTACAGTTGTAAACCGCTTAGACACTGTTAATTCAGTATGGAGCAGTATATAAATGAAGCTGTTTGTTTTGTTTTATTTCTGAACCAACTGCTGAGATGTCTACTTTGGAAGATCCTATTTGTATAAGTTCTCTCATCTCATTCTTAATGGTGTCTGCTGATAAAAAATTATCACCTTTCAAGAACCAGGACCCCCAAGACAGCATTCTCAGAGCAAGAGAAAAGCTTGATGTATCATTCCCTGGATGCAAAAGATTCCACCAGCAAATAAGAAGATTGATAAGAATGCTATCTATACTAATCTGATCTCTTGGGAGCATGAGGTGCAGGTGAATTCTATGTTCAGTTCCAAATCTCACTGAGGACCAGCAGACTGTAACTCCAAGGTGTGCTAACATTCTTCCTCTGCTGGTACATACACTGGTTCTGCTCACATTTCCACAGCTAGATTTGCAGGCCAAAGAATGGCCAAATAACAAGTTATCTGGCATGTTGTCTTTGCCTTCTTTGCCCAACAACCTTTGCCACAATACCCAGAGCCTATTGCTGCCTTCTTACCCTGAGCCATGGAAGAATGGCTGCATTCTAAATGATAAGGATGGACTGAATGATAAGAATGTTAAGGAGGGACTGAGCTAGAAAAGTGTGAGCAGCTAGCTCTTAGTATTCTTATGGAAGTCAACACTAAATATTTTATCTCTATTTTTCCTCTTACTTCTATATCCTTGTTAAAGAAGGCATAATTTATTCTCCTTGAATACAAGGTTCCTTGATTCCTTTTTTTTAAATAATGGGTGACAGGAATGTAAGGATTGGTCCAAACAATAATGACTTGGAAGATAAATACCCTATTCCAGGTGAGCTGAGGGACAACAGGTATTTTCCTGACAGAAACTCTAAAGATCTAGTTTCTAATTTTGCTGGCCTTTGTTTAGTACAACTACAGATAAACCTGGATTTAATTATTCTTAATGGGGCTTGAGCCTTGGAGGGCTTGGGGGATTTCAGCTTCTCAAACCTGTTTGGCTCAAGTGCTGTAGATTATGGCTTGGTTGCCAGAAATATCTTTCACTTAGTAGGTAAGTTCAACATTGACATTACCATAGACAGCGAGCACTCATCACTAATTCTTATCTTAAGGATCCCAAAGATCAGGTCTTCGTTGCCTCACCCATCTACAGATGAAAATGTAAATGAGCCTCTATATAGGAAAAGAGTTAAGTGGTCAGATGAACTGGGAATTTGGTTGAAAACTAAGCTTAGATCTGAGCCAATTACACTGAAAAAAGCAGTAATTCTACCTGAGAAAACAACAGACTATGATGATTTAGTTAATCTCTTTCAGGATGAATTTACCTATGTAGGTAACCCAGTGGCAGTCAGTAGAAAGAATAATGTGGGGAAGAGCCCAGTGTGATTTGACAAAGAATGGCCTGATACAGACAGCGCAGAAGCGCCGTCCTTGGGCCAAAACTAGGGCTGGGGAACACCCTCCCCAGCCCTAGTTCGTATGGATGGTGCCATTTTGGAAGTATGCTGTCCATACAAAGTGTGGGACGATAGCATTACGCACACGCTGCTTCCACACGGACCGGTGCGTGTGTGACATCACTGCGATGCTGCAAGATGCTTGGGGCGCCCTTTCAGTGTCCTTGGAAAGAGCTCTGAAACAGAGCTCTTTTTGTACGTGTGCAGCACTGGTGCAGCTTCCACATTGCTGTGCCAGCAATGCAAAGGAGAAAGGGGCCTCCAGCCCATTTCCAAGGCAATCCCTCATTTTTTCTCAGCCACCCATTTCCCACCTCCCTTTTCAACCTTGAGATAGTGCATATCCCCGTTCATCTCCCTTTTGCATTCTTGAACACTTTCGTCAAAACAAAGTGCAGCTGCAAGGTCCAGTTTGCTCCCTCTAGCTAACTACCAATCTAAACTACATATCCCATCCTAACAACTGTAACACTTACAATAATATTTATTACATTTCATCAACACTACCATTTAACCAATTAATGGCAGAACACAGTTCTGACAGCGGTATATAAATAAAGCTACTATTGCTATTTTAAATCTCTTTGGTCTCTACCCAACACTCGATTTCTATGTATTTCTACTGTACAAATAACAATTTATCTTGAGAAACAATAATAAATCATTCCCCAGTTTATAAAATGCAATCACAAAGCTTTAATTAATTATTAAGTCTCATGAAATAGAGCAAGGAAAAATACCAAGCTTATGGAAGAGTACTACCATTACCTGAATTCCCAAAGAAGATAGCAATAATTTTTGTGTCATTTTTTTGGGGGGGTTGGGGCTATACTCTGACCCAGCAGACAATAGATCACTAATTATATAGATAGCCTTCAAGCCTTGGTTTAAAGACCTCCAAAGAAGGAGACTCCATCACTCTCTGAGGCAGTGGGTTCCACTGTCCAACAGCTCTTACTGTAAGAAAGTTCCTCCTAATGTTGAGGTGGAATCTCTTTTCTGGTAGGTTGCATCCATTGTTCTAGGTTCCATTCTCTGCAGCTGCAGAAAACAAGCTTGCTCCCTCCTCAATATGACATTTCTTCAAATATTTAAACAGGGCCATCATATCACCTCTTAACCTTCTCTTCCCTATGCTAAACATACCCAGCTTCCTAAGTCATTCCTCACAGAGCATGGTTTCCAGATCTTTCACCACTGGACACGCTCCAGTTTCTCAACATCCTTCTTGAATTGTAGTGCCCAAAACTGGACACAGTATTCCAGGTGGGGCCTGACCAAAGGAGAATAGTGTAGCACTATTACTTCCCATCATCTAGACACTATACTTCTATTGATGCATTCTATTTCAGGAAAAGGAAATAGAATAATGAAAACACAGGAAGACTTACAATTGGAGGATATGTATACTAATTGGTTTTCTTATAGGCAAATCAGAGAATGTTTTTTAGTTGATATAAGAGAGGGAGGAATTGGGGAAGGTGATCTAATTCTAGAGAAGATAATTAAAGAACCCAAAAAACAAATCTCAAATTTATATAATCTAATATTGGAATATGAATTGGAATCGGAAACAATTAAAGAATTTATGATTAAGAGGGCTGAAGATATAAAAGAAACAATACAATTGGATGAATGGGAAAATCTTTGGAAGGGAAAAATCAAAAAGATGATAAGTGTTGATATAAAAGAAAACATATACAAATCCATGTACAGGTGGTACCTTACCCCATACAAACTAGCGAAAATGTTTAAACAAAATAAAAATGTTTGCTGGAAATGTAAGAAGGATGTAGGTAGCTATCTACACATATGGTGGAACTGCCCTAAAGTAAAACAATTCTGGACAATTATACACACAGAAATGAAGAAAATTTTTGGACTGGAGGGAGGACCGACCGTTAAATTCTATCTGCTCAATATATTTGATGCCTCAAAATATGGGGGGAAAAATGAAAAAATTGTATTGTTTGCTTTGGCCACTGCTAGAATGATATTCGCGAAGAATTGGAAGAAAGAAGAATGTCCAGGAATTGAAGATTGGAGGTGGAAGATGCTAGATTTATATGAGATGGATAAGTTGACATATTTGGTTAAAGATAGAAACTTGGAAGAGTTTTATGAGGAATGGGAAATCTGGAAAAACTATCTGAATAATTTGAAGGAAGATAGGATGTACACTATTATAGAGACGTAATAGGATGAATTCGAAATAGAAGTAGAATAGATGTAGTTGAGATAGAGATAATCAATTTCTTTTTTTCTTTTTTATAAGGAGTACTGTTATTGATTCGTATGGTTATGATTATAATTAAAAAGATTAAAATAATAAAGATTAGATTAGATTAAGATAGACTGAGGTTATTTAGAAGTGATAAGATGATGATAAGAGGATGATATAACAGGGAAAAGTAACATATGTTAATGTTTTCTGATGGGGGGAAAATACAATGATAATTTGAGGAATTCAACAGGATCAACATAATTAAGTAGAGTTCAGTTAGAAATAAAAAGGAATAACGAATGATTGATAATAGTCAGTAGCCTAGGAAGTCACCATGTATGTAAAGAAGTTAAATATAAAGATTTTATATGATGTATTGGATTATATTTTATATAATGCAAGTATATGTTTGTTTTGGTATGTTTTTAAAATGCTTAATAAAAATTAAAAAAATAATACTTCTATTGATGCAACCTAAGTGGACACCCAAACAGTGGCTAGCCACTATAGGCTTGGATGTGATGTTTAAGACCGTCTATGAATAGAGATCAGAGGTTTAATAGTAGGCCTCCAAACAGTCTAAAATATGCTGGGATTTTATGGTACATGGTACGTGTAACAGACAGATGTGCAAATTTAAACACAAGTGCTCCATATGCAAAGGAACGCATGTCTTTTGCCATTGCCCAAGGGTTAAAGCCTCAAGCACCTTTAGAGATGCCTCTGGTAAAAAAGGAACAGGACTCCCCACAACTGAAGGGACCCAGCCCCAATAAATTTGATTATCTAGTTTGGCTCCTGTTTATTTATCCCAATAGGCAGGCAGCCAGTTATCTTTATGATGGTTTTAAATATGGTTTCTGTATTCCCTTTGGTAGGTAAAGGACTTCCTTTTATTCAAAAAAAATTTGAGATCAGTAAGTGGCACAGAAGACATCGTTAGGGAGATTTTGAAAGAAGTTCGTGAAGGTCAAGTGGTGGGCCCTTCCCCCCCCCCCCCCCCCCCGTGCCAAATTTTAGGGTTTCACCATTGGGAATTGTTCCCAAGAAGGTCCCGAGGGAATTCGGGTTGATACACCATCTGTCTTTTCCCTGCGGAGGGTCAGTTGATGATGCTATACCCCTGGAGCTCTGTACAGTGAAATGTACATCTTTTGATTCTGCTCTGGCCATGGTGCGCAGTAGGGGTGTAGCTGCTGAACTTGCCAAAAATGACATTAAGTCAGCATTTTGGCTGCTGCCTGTTCACCTCCTTGATTTTGATTTTGCTAGGGTTTTCTTTTGAGGGTAAATTCTGTATGGACAGAGCACTCCCCATGGGCTGCTCTGTCTCCTGCTCTGCCTTCAAAACTTTAGCACCTTTTTGGAATGGGCTATTAAACTGCAATCTGGGCTGCAGGATGTGGTCCATTACCTGAATGATTTTTTGTTTGTCACCTGAGCAGGAACGGAGCAGTGTGCTTTTCTCATGCAGCAATTTGCCTTGCTTACTGACAATTTGGGAATCTCATTAGCTCATGAAAAGATGGAGGGTCCAGACACTGCCTCAAATTCTTGGGGATTGAAATTGATAAGACTCAGCACTGCTCCAGGTTGCCAGTGGACAAGCTGACACAAATTAAAGACTGCTTAGTGTCATTTTTACAGGTGCGGAAGGCCACCCTTAAAGAAATCCAACAGCCTATTGGCCATCTTAATTTTGCATGCATAGTGGTGGCCCCAAGGAGGGCCTTTTTGAGACATCTCTGTATGGCTACAGTGGGCACAAAACTTCCCCATCATAGGGTCAGAATTACGGCAGACATTAAAGAGGATTTGCAGGTCTGGGTGACCTTTTTTGATGGTGCTTCCTTCTTGCGTGAGACCATGCGTTTGTAGGGGGCTTTGCAAGTGCTGATGCAGCAGACTCCTTGGGTTTTGGGCTCTATCTCAATGGTCAGTGGTGTGCACAATCATGGCCTACAGGTTGGAAGCAGTCAGGAGTGACCACCAATTTAACCTTTTTGGATTTTTTCCCCTATTGTTGCGGTGGTGCACATCTGGGCGGAACAGTTTTCCAACTCTTCCGTCCATTTTTGGTGTGACAATGCTTCAACGGTACAAGTAATTAACAATATGAGATCCAGGTTCCCTTTGGTAATGAATTTGGTTAGGGTGTTGGTGCTTAAATACTTGGTTCATAACTTCCTCTTTACTGCTTTCCATGTTCCCAGTGTGGAAAATGACATCACTAATGTCCTCTCCCAACTACAGATGAGTCGCTTCAGGCAGCTAGCCCCTGGAGCAGATATCGAGCCAGTTATGATGCTGGAGCATCTATGGAGTCTAGGAGGGATAGGGTGGATAAGGCCATAAGTGCTCCCCTCTCTTCCTGAACACAGGCCTGTTATAAAAAGGCTTGTTGTGAATTTGAACAATTTTGGCTTGATAATGGTCTTACGGCCTATTCCGGTTGACCATTGTCTGCAATTCTGTGTAGCTTTACACCAAAAGGGCTTCTCTCCACAATCTATTTGTAACAAGTTGGCTGCTTTGGGTTTTTCAGCCAAGTTCAGAGGCCTTACTGACAACACTGGGGACTTGCAAGTATGGAGGACAATTGATGGCTGGGTGCATATGCATGGATCTGTGCCTGACCTGCATGTGCCTATTTCTCCTCAGATACTACTAGGCCTAAGGCATGAATGGGATTTGGTTTGCCTTTCACGTTTTGAAGCCGTGCTCTTCCACACAACAGCCCTGATGGTTATGTTATTGGTCATCCCGTTATTATATTTCGTAGACCCTAATTGTATCGTTCCAATGGGGCTCACTTTTCAGAGGTAGGTAATGAATTGCTTTGGGGTGATATTCAGCTGTGGGGGAAGTCTGTGCTGGAGGTCCTGATGGGGGGAAAGGGATGAAGTAGATGCTAGTTCCTTATCTGTGGCCTTAATAGGGGTGGGGGAATGATTGGTGTGCACCTAGGCAGACCATTGAGTTGAAAGGTCTGGATTAGGGCAGGCTTTACATGTCAAGGGACATGGGGGCTTCTCATGAAACAGCCTTTGGGGAAGGTATAGGAGTTTTGCCCTCCCATACAAACTCGAGGGAGTTTGGGAGAGTGCACCTCATATCTATCTCCCTATGCCTAGCTGAGTACAATCTGAGGATTTGGTTGCCCTCAGAGATTGGTGTTCTCGCCCAATGGGAAGGCTGAAGAGATGGTCTAGGTCAGTGATGGTAAACCTTTTTAGTTCACCGTGCCAAGAGTGGAGCTTCTGCCCTCCGGGGGTGGGAGCTCGTGCCAGAGGCGGGGCTTCCACCCTCCAGGGGCAGGGCTTTTTCCCGTGCCCTTTCCTGGCCTCCAGTTGTCTCTCAGAGACAGCTGGAAGTTGGGAAAATTGGGGGAGGGGTGACAGGCGCACGCCTGCTCCTCTGGCCCTTCCCTTGGCCTCCTGCTGTCTCTCAGAGACAGCTGGGGACCAGTAATGGCCCGTGGGGGGCAGGAGCAAAGGGTCCGCTGGCCCTGCTCCTCTCCTCGGGGCTTTGCAAGACCTGAGGTGTCCTCTGAAGGGAAGGGGGCTGGGTACGCATCCCAGTCCCCGTCTCTTCGGCCCTTTCCTCTGTGTGAAAGGGCTCAATGGAGCCCTTTCTCGCGGAGGAAAGGGAAGCTGAGGGGAAGGGGGCTGGGCACATGTCCTAGTCCCCTTCTCTTCGGCCGTTTCCTCCATGCAAAAGGGCTCCATGGAGCCCTTTCACATGGAGGAAAGGGAAGCCGAGAGGGAAGAGTGCTGGGAGGAGGAGCCAGACATGCGCACCTCTGTCTCCTTCTTCCAGGCGCCATTTTCTGGCTTCCCGCTGTCTCAGAGAGACAGCAGGAGGCCCGAAAATGGCAGGGAGGAGGTGGAACGGGCACGCGTCTCACCCTCATCCCGTGCCTGGTGAAATGGCATCGCGTGCCACCTGTGGCACGCGTGCCATAGGTTCACCATCACAGGTCTAGGTAAAGATACCTGGCTTCAGGTGAACCTGCATCAGGATTTCACCCTCAGTTGATGTCTCGAAAGTTTAAACTAACCAGTTGGGGTTTAAATAGTTTTAAGGTGTAATAAAGGCCCATTTTTATATCCAATTTACGTGACTGGTCTCTTTATTTCATGGTGGGGGCTCAAATCGCATTGGCCTTTTTAGCTGCTACATCGCACTATTGACTCATGTTCAACTTGTGGTCTACTTGCACTCCTAGATCTCTTTCACACATAGTCTTATTCAGCCAGGTGTCCTTCTTCCTATATCTGTGCATTTCATTTGGGCTTTTGAGTTGGGCTTCTGAGCGGGGCTTTTGAGTTGCGCTCCTAAGTTGTTATCTGAACCTGAGTTCTCTGAGCCTTGTGCTCCACTGAAATAAATTATTATTATTATTATTATTATTATTATTATTATTATTTATTAATTTCTTCATTCAATATGGAATCTGCCTTGAACAAATTAGAGTAAAATTTACTAAAGGCATTCTCAATCTCTTTTTGTCTGAGACAAATCTTATCATTGTACTTCACTTTCATAATAGTTCTTTTCCTTTGTTCCAATTCTAGTTTATAAGCTAAGAACCTCCCAGGCTTATTTGCT
This sequence comes from Sceloporus occidentalis, assembly GCA_023333645.1. Taxonomy (NCBI): domain Eukaryota; kingdom Metazoa; phylum Chordata; class Lepidosauria; order Squamata; family Phrynosomatidae; genus Sceloporus; species Sceloporus occidentalis. Next base: position 124,237,906 of record JALMGF010000003.1, read on the forward strand.
TCATAGAAGAATTTTTGTTTCACAAATTTGAGTTTACGATTTACTTGGTCAGTCAGAATTAGGGAGATTTGTTTCTGTATGAATTGTAATTCCTCTAAGATCTTAACATTACCACAATCCCTTAAAAGTTCTCTATCTTTCTCTTTCAATTGTTTTTGGAAGTCCATTAAATTTTTACTTCTCTGTTTTTTTAATTCCGCACCTTTTTTAATAAAGAAACCGCGCAATACAGCTTTTGAAGCCTCCCAAATGGAATTTATAGATACCTCTTCATTAAGGTTTTCCTTAAAATAATTTTTAAGGACTTTGCTTGCTTCTAATCTTATAGCTTCGTTATTCAAAAGAAATTTGTTAAGTTTCCAGTTGAAGCTGCGACATCCAGTTTTCAGTGTCATTACTATCGGCTTATGGTCAGAGGTAAAACTGGGTAACATCTCAATATCTATAACATTAGTACATAGAATAGATGACATACAAAACATGTCTAATCTGGCCCAAGATTTTTGGGCAGGGGAGTAAAACAAAAAATCTTTAGTGCTAGGGTTTCTTAACTTCCAAATATCAATTAGCGAATACATATCTATAAGCTGAAAGAAACTTTTTGGTAATCTCCCCTGCTTCGGTTTGATTTTCCTAACAGAGGCCCTATCAGTCAGGGGGGTCCAAACCCCGTTCCAATCTCCCATACATATGGCTGCATCAAAGGAGATGTCTCTAAGTGACATGGATAGTCTTCTGTAAAAATTCTCTTTGTTATCCGTCGGGGCAAAAACTCCCAACAGCAATATTTTTTGATTTAACATATCAACGTTAACCCCAACATAATGACCATTTACATCATTTATCACCTCAGTAGCATCATATTTGTTGTTAACATAAAGAACCACTCCCTTTTTACGCTTAGCATTTGCTGAAACAAAATGTTGACCAAATCTAGGATTTCTAAGATAGTGTACATCCTGTTTTTTAACATGCTATTAAATACAAGATCAGCCATCAAAGAGCTATTTTTGTCCTGCATGGTCGTTGTTATTTCCTCCGCTTGATGAGTCAAAACCTCCCCTTCTTCCAAGCTCTTATCCGGATTTAACAAATCTTCACAACCTGCTTGTTCCCTGTTATTTATTGCACCTAGAAATTTGTCTTGCAAATCTTCTTTCTGGGCATATTCAATCCTGGGTTTCCGTCTGGGGAATCTAAGATTATATTCCCCCACTATCTTAACTTCCTTAACAACAGAAGTAGTTTCAAATAGATCCACATTTTCATCCTTTTTTGAATTCCTAAACACGGATTGCATGATAGATTTAGCGTCGGCGATAGATCTTATTTCATATCTTTTTTTCTTAAACCAAAACGATAAACCCTCAGGGAGCAGCCAACGGTGTGATGTCATAAAAAATAATCTTTACGTTTTCGTAAAATTTTCGACGGGATGTCTTTATATACCTGCAGAGTTTGGTCATTAATGATCAGAGATTCCTCATTACATTTTTTCAGCAGGAGGTCTCGTGAAACTTTTTTCAGGAAAACGATCACTACATCTCTAGGTACCTTTTTCTGTTTGGCTATGATAAAATTCAATCTGAAAATGCGGTCAATCCCAAAAGAAAAGAACAAAGCATCGCACTGCAAGAATTCAGCAATTTTTGGCACCAAAGAGTCCATCAAGTTTTCATTTTCGCTTTCCTTTAACCCTCTAATTTTGATAGATTTCTCCCTTGCCTTATATTCCCATCTTAGATTATCCTCAATTTGAGCCTTTTGAATTACACTCATTTCATTTATTCTTTTCTCATGCAAGTTATAATTCTGCTCAACACAGTCCAATTTAGATTGAATTTTAGTCAATTCTGTTGTAGTTTTGTCCATGGATTCTCGTACGGTCTTAAAATCGGCTCTCATTTCCCTCCTCATTTCAGAATATTTGGGGGAAAAATCTATCCAAACCATTACTCAACAACAAACGGAAATAATTAATAGAGATTTTACAACACACGAGGTCTCTAATGTGATCCGTGGGCTAAAATCTGGGAAATCGGCGGGCCCTGATGGTTTTCCCGCGGAGTATTATAAAGTCTTTTTGGAATTATTGGCTGACCCATTGGTACGGGTTATGAATCAAGCGACACTAGGCAGAGTACCAGATTCTTGGCGGGAATCCAACACCACTTTAATCCCTAAAACTGAAAAAGAGATAAAGGAACCAAAAAACTTTCGCCCGATAGCATTGCTTAATGTAGATTATAAAATCTTTGCCGCAACCCTTGCAAATAGACTCAAACCTATCTTAAACGAGTATATTAAACCGGATCAAGCTGGTTTTTTACCAGGGCGACATTTAAAAAGTAATGTTCGTTATATGCTGGATCTGATTGAATACTGTGAGAAAAGATGTGACAAGCCTCTAGCTTTGTTATTCATTGATTTTGAGAAAGCTTTCGACCGGGTAAATTGGAAATTCTTAAACGCTGTTTGTCATAGAGTAGGTTTAGGTTGTAAGTTCATTACTTGGATTGATCAGATATATAAAAAACAAGCCGCTTCTTTGATTATAAATGGACAGAGAACTAAACATATTAATCTTTATAGGGGAACCAGACAGGGGTGTCCTCTTTCCCCATTGTTGTTCATTTTGATATTGGAGATCTTGAATACCGACATTAGATTAAATGATAAAATTAGCGGTATTAAAATAAGAGGTACAGTAATGAAATTACGCGCATACGCAGATGACCTGGTTTTATCTTTATCTAAACCCGTCGATGAAATTACCGAGGTCACTAAATGTTTAAATCAATTTGGCAGTGTATCAGGACTATCGATTAATATAGAAAAAACTGCTATTATGATAATGAATCTAAACTCTAGTGAAAAGAAAAATCTTCAAGGCGGGATACAAACGGGCAGGGGAAGACGTCTTGGAGGTGTATTCTGCTGAATACGGAGCCTCCAGACCGCCCGCCCCGGGGGCGTGCTTCAGGTGTCGGGGCTTCCACACGGGGGGCAGTGAAGACGCCTCACCTGGGTCCGTTTCGGACCCGTAGCTTCTATACCGCCGCCTCGGAGGACGCCGCAAAGAAAGGGGCAGCTTCCACACGGGCGGCCGAAACTGCGGCTTTTTTTTCTTTTGCCGCATGAGAAGTGCGCAGCTGCGGCAGTCTAGCACCAGCCGGCAATTTCCTTTTGCCGGCTGCGGAATGCGCATGTGCACATTTAAAGCGCCCAGGCCCCTTTAAACTTTTTTCCCCGCCCTGCCCAAGAACAAAGGTGGCCTCCTGCCAGCTGGTGATCAGCTGGTGTTGGCATCCTTGCCCGCTTGCGCATTGCGAGTGCCACCACTGGCATCATGGATGCCTCCTCTCCTTTGTTCCCTGTGGTCTTCCTGAAGCTGCAATCCACAGCCACAGCTGTCGCTGGTGCCACCGCCGTCTTCTCCGCCTCCTCCGCCTCCTCTGCCCCCTCTGCCCCCTCTGACCCTTCCGGCCCCTCCGGCCCCTCAGCCTCCATTGCCGCTGCAATGGAGGTCCCATCATCCACCACCATAACAGCTGTAGACTTGGATGACAGCAGCAGTGATGATGATGATGACACAGAACAGCGAACGGCAGTGGCTGCCATAGCGCTTCATCAGGCTACTGTTGGCGGTGCCATGGCCCTGGCCAGAGTGGCACGCCTCCGCCGATGCTGGAAGGTCCCTGCATCCCAAGACTTGTGGGACAACTTTGTGTCAACCATATGGTCTGACGAGCAATGGAGGCATTTCTTCCGAATGCCCCATGCCCTCTTCCACAGGCTAGTGGGCATCCTGCGCCCAGAACTGGAGAAGGCAGACACAGTGATGAGGAAAGCCATCCCGGTGGAGAAGAGAGTGGCCATTGGTGTCTTTTCACTGGCACACAAGTCCAGCTACATTGTGACGGGGGCGCTGTTTGGGACTGGCGTTGCCACCGTGGGGGAGATTGTGGTGGAGTTTGCCCTGGCCATGGAGAAGCTGCTGCTGTCACGGACCGTGTACCTGGGGAACGCACGTGAGGTAGGGACAGCCAGACCACCTTCCCTTTCATCTTTGGCAGCTCTGTGATATTCTGTGTCAAGTGTCACCCCCTCACTGTACATTTGCTGTTCTTGCTATGGTGCAGTTGCGCATGTGTAAAAGAGTTGTCATCTCAATTCCTCTGTTTCTCTCCCTTCCTTTCCCCCACAGATTATGGATGCCTTTGGTCGCCGCAGCTTCCCACAAGTGGTTGGCCTCATGGATGGGTGCCACTGCCTGATCATACCACCCTTGGGGCTGAGGAATGCCTATGTCAACAGAAGGGGCTCCTATTCTGTCATCCTGCAAGGGACATGTGACCACACAGGAAGGTTCGTGGACGTGGAGCTCGGATGGCATGGGTCAGCCCACGATGCCAGGGTGGCACGGAATTCTCTCATCTACGAGGCCATGGAGGCTGGCATCTATGTGCAAGGGAACCCCAGCATCAACATCAGAGGCCAGCAGATCGGGCCCCTCATACTGGCTGACTGTGCCTACCCCATTCGGAAGTGGCTCATGACACCATTTAAGACCCCCCGCACTCCCAAACAGAAGCTCTTCAACAAGAAGTTGAATCGCGTGAGGGGGGCCGTGGAGAGATCGTTTGGCAGATTGAAGGCGAGATGGCGCTGTCTCACTGCCCCACTGCTGGTGGCAGAGGAGAACGTGGTGCCCATCCTGGTATCATGCGTCATTCCGCACAACATCTGTGAGACCAAGGGCAGGGTCATGGATGAGGGCCTGCGATATAGGCGCCGTTTTGTGCTGCCCACCTTGGGAGCAATCACAGAGGCTCAAGAGAAAGAGAAGAAGAAAGCAGGGGAGACTGTGATGAATGCCCTGGCAGATTTTTTTCTGACAAGGAGAATCTGAAGGATGGCTCCTGTGCCATCATCTGTGATGTCAGAGTGCAATGTTCTGTAATAGCATAAGCACATGAATAAATGTATCCCATTATCCACAGTTTGAGTCTGCCTATCATTCCTGATCTGTGCTGTGGGCATGTTTTGCCACGTGCCTGAGGGGGACACACACAACCACACACACACAAAAGGTCTCCTGGCGCTTGTTTTCCTGGGTCAAAAAGATACATCAGCTCCAACTGCCAATTGCCCCTTTGACAATGTATCAATCCCCCTCAAATTCAAGGTTTCCTAATGGCCTATTTGAATGTATCAATAGGGCACCCAGAGGGCATCTATTGGGGGAGAGATTCAAACTGCTCCTCTGAAAGCTTTCATTGGCCTAGGACCACCTTGGCCTAACGGCCCTGAGCCACAGGTGCCCATATATACCCGTGCGCAACTGTGCAAGACCCCAGGACGGCGATCAACATGGCAGCGCCACGCAGGAGGGTCCCGGTCCAAATCGCCTACTGGACCGATGAGGAGGTCGGGATCCTCCTGGACTCCCTGATGCCGCAGGCAGCCGCTCGAAGGGTGATGGCCAGCACAAACAAGCCCAACCGGGGGCATTTTCTGCAGGCATCCCGTGCCCTCGAAGAGTGAGGGTTTCGAAGAAAGATGCATCAGTGCAGAGTGAAGTTTAAAACTCTGAAGGCATCTTTCTTCGAAACCCTCGAAGACTTCGGGGAGCACCCCCCGGTTGACAGGCGGCCACCATTCTTTGAGCGGCTGAAGGACCTGTGGATCAGGGGAGATCGGCCCAGACCAGAAGATCGCCGTCCTCCAGGTAAGCCAGAGCTCTTGCCATGCCCTGTCCTCCCCTCTTTGACCCTTCCCTTGCCCTCCTCTCCTTCCTGCATGGTGCCAATGCCATCCCTCCTCTTCCCTTCTGCAGGCGTGCGGCCGAGGCGGAGGCGGAGGGAGGGAGGGCACCGTGCCAGGTCGCCCTCTCCACCATCCTCGGGGGACGAGGATGTCCCCGAGGGTGGGCCACAGCCAGGACCAGCTGCTGTGGCCCCTCCGCAGCAGGCTCCTCTGGCGGCAGGTAGGTCCCTAGGGTGAGGGGTGGGGGTTGCCTGACTGCAGCCCCCACGACACTTGTGCCCTCGTCTGCCATGCCAGCATGGTAACTTGGGCCTTTTCTTCCTCTTTTGCAGGGCTTGAAGTCCTTGCTGCTGTCGCCGCCGCTGAGGAGCCTGGCCCGAGCCGCCGCCTGCCAGCAGAGCCAGGGGACTTGGCCCTCGATGCCAGGACCCTGGATCGAGTCCTCCAAGCCCGGCAGCAAGGTAAGTGCAGAGGTGAACCCAGGGAAGGGAGCGGGGGCACCCAGAAACCCTGCCTGTGGGAGTGGGTGATGGGCTCCACGGTCTGACCCTAACCATCCTCTTTCTTTTCCCCCCACAGAGAACCGGACGGAGAGGAGGTTCGCTGCCCTGGAGGAGAAGGTGGACAAGCTGGCGGAGAGAGTCTCCTCCATGGAGGATACCCTTCAGCAGATCCTCCGCCGGCTGCCCGCCCCACCGCCGCCTCCTCCTCCCTGAAGCAGCTTCCCTCCCCTGCCCCCTCTGCCATCCCCCCTTCACCACCACCCTTTACCATCCCCCTTCCCTTTGTACATATTGTATATAGAAAATTTTTTTATTGTTGTTATTAATAAAAAAATTTATTTTAAAAAAAACTTGTGTGGTTCATTATGCGCAACTGCGGCAGTGTGGCTGTGAGTGTGAATGTGACAGCTTAGGCGAACTGTGCAGTCTAAAGCTAGGCAGGAGTGCTGGGAGGTAGCAATGTCCAAACTCTGTCCTTCCAGGCATTTGGACTTCATCTCCCAGAATCCCAGACCACAGGGCAAGGTGGCTGGGGATTCTGGGAGATGAAGTCCAAACGCCTGGAAGGACAGAGTTTGGACATTGCTGGTTTGGGGACCAGTGAGCCAGGCATGGTGGGAGGAGAGAACAGGAAGGGTAGACTAGAGTAGATAGGGCTGGGAGGGAACACATGCCCTGGGAGGCGAAATGATGTCTTTATGGGACATCATGGGACCTAGTGCCTTGTCAGTGCTCCCTGCCCCTTGATCCCAGGCCCCCTCTAGTTGCCCTTTGCCTTTGGGGGCAGGGTGTGGGCGGTGGGACTGCCACAGAGTCACTGAAGAGGCTGGAGGATGGCCCAGCAAGAGGCTGCTGAGACAACTCCACCTCCATGGCAACTCCCTGCTCCTCAGCTGGAAGGATTGCTCTTGTTGGGGGCTCCTGCTGCCCTACTCCTTCCTCCACGACCCTGGGGACAGCCCTGGCTCTTCCAGCTCTTGCTGGGGGCTCTTGCTGCTCAACCCCTTCGTCCACGACCCTGGGGACAGCCCTGCCTCTTCCACCCTGCTCCCTACGTACCCTTCTGCGTCTCGGGCCACCCTGCCCTCCCCTCATGATCTCCAGCATTTGCCCCATCAGAACAGTCTGTGCTTCCAAGGTGGTGTTGAGTCGCCTCTGCTCCTGGTCTGACCTGTCTACTGATCTCTCCTGGTTCTGAACGGCCCTCTCTTGAACTTCTAGGTTCCTCTCTTGAAATCCCAGTGCCCTCACATGAACTTCTAGGTTCCTCTCATGAACTCCCAGTGTCCTCTCTTGAAATCCTAGTGCCGTCTCTTGAAATCCCAGTGCCCTTTCCATGAGCTCCCTGCGGGACTGTCTGCCCCTCTCCCTGTCCTCAAAGGCTCGCTGCCCCTGCTGCATCAGTGCTGCCATGTGCTCTTCTGAGCAAGCCTTGAGCTGATCCACAGCCGCCACAGTTTTAGTAGCTGCTGACGGACGCACCCTTTTCTTCTTGGTGGCAAGTCTCTCCTCTGCTGACATGGCAGCTATGGGATTAGCTGGAGGTGGTTCTCCTTCTCCTTCTCCTTCTTCTTCTGCTTCAGTTCGTCCTCCTACTATGGGACATACAAGCAGAGAGTCACAGAAGCCTACAGTTAGCAGAGACCCTGAGGGCCATCTAGTCCAACCCCATTCTGCCATGCAGGAACTCTCACTCAAAGCTGTGGCAAAGGGTAGAGCTTCAAACTAAGGGCATGGGGAAAGGAGAGATTTACGTGCAAGGGAGGGGTGCCTTAGGAATGTGGGACACATGCAGCACGTGACCATGCCAGGGACACTCACAATCCTACTTCCACAGCAACCTTGCAAACATACCAGCACAGTAAGCAGTGAAAGAAACATGCCACAATTGCGCAGTTGAGCCATGCAGTTATAAACATAAATATAGGGTTTACCTTGCATACTCTCTTCGGCCTCACTGCCATCGCTGGCGGGTGCACTGGCCCGGGAGACAGGTGAGCGGTCACGGTAGCTGCTGGTCGTGGAAGAGGACCCAGCACGAGATGGTGGTCTCCTTCTGGAGCTCCCGGCCCCAGCAGACATTTGTCTGAGCAGGGCGCGGGGATCCAGAGGTCTCTGGCTGCTGGAGGAATCGCCCGAGTCGGGGTGTTCCTCCCCCTCCTGCTCCTCATCTGTATGACAAGGGACAAGGGTCATCTCTGCCCCGTGCTCACCCCGGGGCCACATCTTCCCCTTCCCCCATTTCCCCCTCCCTTCCCCCCAGGGGCCCTGGCGCATCTTACCCTGAGGGGGCATCAAAAGGTCTTGGGCACATTCAAGGTCCGGGGTCTCATCCTTGTCCTCCTCCTCCACCGCCACAGGCTCGGCTCTGGCTGGCTGGCCCGCCGGGACCCTCACACGCTCCCCACTGGTGACTAGTCTGTTGGGTCTGATGCTTCCATCACTTTTAATGAAAGCATGCAACTCCTTGTAAAAGGGCGGGGGGGGGTGCCCTTCGTAGTACCTCTGGCCAGGGCATCTCTGTATTGTTTGTATTGAGATTTCATCGACTTGCATTTTCGGCGACACTCCTCCAAAGTTCTGTTGTGGCCCTTGGCTCTCATGGCCTCTTCCACTTCTCGATATGTGTTAGCATTCAGGTAGGACTGCTCCAATTTTTGCAGAATGTTTGGCTGTGACCATATAGCTATAAGGTCAGCCGTCTCCGCATGAGACCAAGACGTCCCCCTGCCTTTTTTCGGGGTGCTGGTGGATGGCTGAGCCATCCTGCCTGGTGGCAAAGGGGAGCCGCCGCACAGCTGTGCCAGGAGCAGCCGAACTGTGCCCGTTCCCAGGTGAAAATGGCACAGGAATGTGTGTAGGGGGTCACTTTAAATTCCAAACTTTCCCTTATCACTTTCTACAACCAAAACATCCGCCGGCAAAACTTACAACTTCCCGCGATTCCAGCAACGCATGCGCACATGGAGCTCTAGGGTTAGGGTTACGAGACTTAAAATGCGCCGCAGCTGTGCCGCAGCTTCCACAGCTGCATGGCAGCGGACGCTGCAATTAAAGCCTGACTGCAAACCACGCATGTCCCGGACCCCGACCCAATATGCGACGCAGCTGACACGGAGCTTTTAAACGGGCAGCTTATATTTTCGGTGTGGCAATTCTGGCGTACCGGTGCAGCAGCTTACAGACGGAGACGCGCACGTACGCCGCATATCAAAAAGAAGCGGGAAAAAGCAGCACCTTTTTAATGCCGCTTCTTCCTGCTTGGAGCGTGCGGGCGGCGCGTTCATGATGGCATTCAGGTAAGGGCCGTCTGAAGGCTCTACCTTCATGACATCATGAATACACCCCTTTTTGCCCGTCTGTATCCCGCCCAAGATATTACATAATTTAGAATTGTTGATAAAGTAAAGTATTTGGGGGTCTGGTTATCCACAAAGAATACAGATCTGTTTAAAAATAACTATAGCAAGACCTGGCAAAAGATTAAACAGGATTTATCACGGTGGGAGAAAGTAGGTTTGTCTTGGTTGGGGAAAGTGGCTGTGGTGAAGATGATGGTCCTCCCAAGAATGTTTTTTTTGTTTCAAACCATATCAATTTTGACTAATGAAACTCCCTTTAGTTCATGGAACAAAGATTTAAGCAAATTTTTATGGGGAGGGAAAAAACCACGAGTTCGTTTTCATTACATGCACGATGAAATTAGGCGCGGTGGCTTGGGCCTCCCCAATTTAAAGCTTTATTTTTATGCTAGTTGTTTCGACTGGCTAATCCCGTGGTTTAAATTAAATGACAGAAATTTGTTGAATCTAGAAATGGCAGGGAATATTTTTGGCGTCCATGCTTACTTATTTTATGAGAAGACGAAAGTTAATCATGCTTTTGTTTTACATTTTGTTAGAAAGGCCCTACTGAGAGTATGGTCAAAATTTAAACATCTGATCTATCCAAAGATCCCGCTATGGACCTCAATTAATGAGGCATTTCACTGAAATGATGAAATTGTCTGTAATCGATGGGTTACATATAAAGATATTCTAACCCATGATCCAACAACGCATCAACTAACAATGAAATCCATGGAACAGTTAATGAAAGAAGGCTATTCTATAAACTGGTTCTTGTTCTGACAACTAAAGGAAAGGTTCACAATGGATATTAAGCAAGTTGGTATCTGCCCAGAACAATCAGATTTTGATGAAATTATTTTTGGGAAGAATGTAGGAAGGATCTCAAAACTTTATAAGTTTCTGTTAAATCTTGAGATGCAGGAGGAGTCAATTAAACCAACTATGGTAAAATGGGCTCAGGATCTAGGTGAAAGCTTATTGTTAGATCAATGGGAAAAAAATTGGACTACTAGATTGAAATATATGGCTTGTGTCACAATCAGAGAAAACTATTTGAAAATGCAGTATAGATGGCATTTGACTCCCCTAAAACTTTCTAAGATATATAAAAATCAAAACCCAACATGCTGGAAGTGTAACAAAGCCAGTGGCTCTTATATTCATATGTGGTGGTTCTGTGAACATGCTAAAATATATTGGAAAACGATTCACCAAAAGGTGCAAATTATTCTACAAGAGACATTTCCACTAGATCCAAAAATGTATCTCTTAAATATGATTATAGATGACAAATTAGAAAAATTATATGGTAAATTGTTGTTTTATATAATTTCAGCAGCCAGAATTGTGTTTGCTTCCTACTGGAAAGCGACTCAACATCCTTCGTGGAATGAATGGGCCATGAAGATGTTGGAATATATGCAAATGGATAAACTAACATGTTATGTAAGAAACTTGGACTGGAATAAGGAAAAAAAATGTATGGGAACCATTTGTTTGTTTCATGAAAAAAGAAGAAATGCCCTTAAACTCCATTTGATAATTAACATTGTAGAATATTAATTGACTGACTTTTATCAGGGCATGACTATGTAGCACAGAGTCAAATACTTAAGTAATTGGCATAATGTTCTTCTTTTCTCTTTTATTCTTCTTTCAAGGTAATGTTAAGCATGTGAGAAATGAGAAATGTAATTATGAGAAATATGTGATAGGTTTTTTGTAGCTTCACATTCGCTTGTCCCATCTCCTCAGAGGAAATCTGGACTTCAGCTGGATATTTAAAAATACTGGCGGTTATAACACTATTCACTTACCTCTCAGGTTGACAATATGACTATGAAAACACTTTATGTATATAACCGTGATACTATGTATTTTTCTATTGTTTTTGTTTTGCTTTTAAAAGAAAACTTAATAAAGATTATACAAAATAATAATAAATAAATAAATAAATAAATAAATAAATAAAATCTTTATTTATAGCCCACCTTTCCAAAGATCAAGGCGGGTTACAATATAAAAACAGTGTTACAAAGTCACCAAAAAACACATCAATTAGTACATATTAAAAGATACAAATTAATAACATCTGATCTAGCACGAATGCAAACAGTAAAGGGAGAGCAGGGGCTACAACTGGGACATTAGGGGAAAGCCTGCTGGAAAAGGAAGGTTTTTAGCCCCTTCCTGAAAAGGTCGAGGGAGGTGGCCGAGCGGAGCTCACCGGGAAGCGAGTTCCAGAGCTGCGGGGCCGAGATGGAAAAGGCTCTCTGTGTTGTTGCAGAGTATTTTGCATCTGGAACTCATAGTAGTTGCTTCCCGGCAGACCTGAGTGTGCGGGGCGGATTGTATGGGGAGAGGCGGTCTGCCAAGTACCCTGGGCCCAAGCCATTTAAGGCTTTATAGGTAATAACCAACACCTTGTATTGCGCCCGGAAGCGAATGGGCAGCCAATGCAGATCTTTAAGCACAGGAGTTATGTGACTGGCTCTGAAAAATCCACTGACCAGTCTTGCTGCCATATTCTGAACCAATTGTAGCTTCCGGGAGTGGTACAAGGGTTGCCCCATGTAGAGCGCATTACAGAAATCCAATCGAGAGGTTACCAGAGCATGTACCACCGTTTAAAGGTCCCCCCGGCCCAGGTAGGGACGCAGCTGGCGTATCAGCCGAAGCTGAAAACAGGTGCTCCTGACCGTCGCATCCACCTGAGATGTAAGGTGGAGCGATGAGTCCAGGAGCACCCCCAGACTGCGAACTGAGTCCTTCAAGGGGAGCGTGACCCCATTCAGGACAGGTGGACAAACATCCATCCCCGGGCCAGGGGAGCCTATCACGAGCACCTCCGTTTTCTCTGGATTCAAACTGAGTCTGTTTTCCCTCATCCAGTCCATTACCGACTCCAGACGGGCATTTAGAGGAGAGATGCCATCCCTGGTCACTACATCAGTCGGAGACTCAGAGAAACATATTTGGGTGCCATCAGCGTACTGATAACACCGTGCCCCGTGTATCCGGATGATCTCTCCCAGCGGTTTCATGTAAATGTTGAATATCATAGGGGACAGAATGGCTCCTTGAGGGACACCAGATGTAAGTGCCCTCTTATCGGAGCACACATCCCCCAGCTGCACCATCTGGAATCTATCCGAGAGGTAGGAACGGAACCACTGGAGCACAGTGCCCTGATTCCTAGTTCCCTCAGGCGTTCTAGAATGATACCATGGTCAATGGTATCGAAAGCCGCTGAGATGTCTAAGAGCACTAACAGGGACACGCTACCCCTGTCCATTCCCAGACAGAGATCATCGACCAGGGCGACCATGGCAGTCTCAACTCCATAGCCCTCCTGGAACCCGGTTTGAAATGGGTCTAGAAAATCAGTGTCTTTCAAGACCAATTGAAGCTGGACTGCAACTGCCCTCTCGATCACCTTCCCCAAGAAGGGTAGCAGTGAAACAGGCCGATAATTATTATGCATCAGGGGATCTAGGGAGGGTTTTTTTAGCAGCGGTTTTACTATGGCCAATTTTAAGCTGGATGGAAAACGCCCTTCCCTGAATTATGCATTAATTATGCAGTGCAACATAATAGTTACAACCGGCCCCCCCTGAGCCGCTAACCACAAGGGACAGGGATCGAGAGAGCAAGTTGTCTTCCTAACGCTTCTAAGGATCTTGTCCACTTCCTCAGTACTTACAGACTCAAAATGATCCAGTACAATTGAGTCCACGGAGGCTCTGGAGACCTCTACTCTGGTTCCTGAACTAATATTGGCGTCGAGATCAGCCCTTATCCGAGTGGTTTTATCCACGAAGAAGTTGTTAAATTCGTCACAGCAGGCCTTGGATGGTTCCAAAATAGAGCTCAGGGAGGAGGGGAGCTGAGTAAGCTCTCTCACTACCCTGAACAGCTCTGCTGGACACGACTCCGCGGACGCGATACGCGCAGCATAGAATGAATTCTTTGCTGCGTCTATCGCCACTCCATAGTCCTCCAAAAGAAAGTCTAGGAGTGCCTTGTCGGCTAAGTCCTGATGTCTCCGCCATTTGCACTCTAGTCGTCGCACGACCCGCTTCCTTGCCTGGAGATCTACCGTATACCAGGGTTGTTTTTTGGAAGCAGGCCTGAGAGGACGCTTGGGAGCGATACTGCGTATAGCCCTGGAGAGATCAGTGTCCCAGATGGTAGTCAGGGCATCAACAGAATCGCCGTCAGTTCCAACCATATACCCCTCTAGGGCTTCTTGGAACCTTTTGGGTTCCATCAGCCTTCGAGGGTGGACCATCCTAATAGGTCCGCCACCCCCGGAAGGGATCTGGGAGGATGCCTTGATTTTAACCTCAACCAGGAAATGGTCCGTCCATGACAAGGCGGAAATATTTGTTACTTCCGCCCACGGAGTCTCCATGTCCGTGCAGAAAACCATATTGAGTGTATTACCAGCAGAATGCGTGGGCCCTGTGACCAGTTGAGACAGGCCCATGGCCGTCATGGTATCCATGAACTCCCAAGCCGCACCTGATGGATTATGGCTGGCCACGAAGGGGATGTTGAGGTCCCCCAGGACAAGAAGCCTAGGGGACTCCAACACCAGCTCCGAGACCAGCTGTGTCAGCTCGGCCAGAGAATCTGTTAGCGCACGGGGTGGCCGGTAGACCAACAGAATCCCTAAACTGTCTCTGGCCTTCAGGGTCAGGTAAACACACTCGATATAGGTCGTTGGCCAAACATGGTTCCTGGATAAAGAAAGGGTGTTCTTGTGAATCAAGGCAACTCCCCCCCCCCCTGCCCACCTAACCTGTTCTGGTCGTTAACTGAGTACCCGGCAGGAAGGGCCTGTGCCCACACAGCTTCCCCTTCAGGCCCAAGCCAGGTCACAGCTCTTATCATCCAGAAGGTCGTAGATTATGTGGGTCTGGACCTGGCGTTGCACAGGAGCAGAGACAGGGTTTGTGGTACAGTTGGACTGACCCTCAGATCTCTTTGGTTAGGAGAGTGGATGGAAGGAGAGATAGATATTAAGCATCGATCTCGCCTTCCCCTGTAACGTGATTCCACTCTCCTACCGCCATACCTCCCCCTGCCCCAGACTACTCCAATAGGAGCCCCACTCGTACCAAGAAAATCACCTGCTGCCTCCCCAACCAAAGCACTCCCCGTATCCATAACCCCTCCCCTCCCCCCACAGTGCAAAACAGCAGCAGAGAAAGGATACCACAATCATTCTCTGCTGTAACGCTAGCAAGGACTACCCTCCCGCAAGCAACCCGGCACAGCTGGTAGGCAAGCGCAGATGGAAAAGCGCTGGGCGGGCTCAGGCCCTTTGGTGTCAGGGAAGGAGTCCTCCTCAGGGCTGGAGAAGCCGGCCTTTTGAGATGCAGCTCTCACCGGTGTTCCTCCCACCAACACAGCTGGTAGGCAAGCGCAGATGGAAAAGCGCTGGGCGGGCTCAGGCCCTCTGGTGTCAGGGAAGGAGTCCGCCTCAGGGCTGGAGAAGCCGGCCTTTTGAGACGCCGCTCTCACCGGCATCCCTCCCACCAACACAACTGGTAGGCAAGCGCAGATGGAAAAGAGCTGGGCGGGCTCAGGCCCTCTGGTGTCAGGGAAGGAAATCACTGAGCTAAGCCAAGCTCTCACTGTTACCGGGTCGCAAGTTAGCCTTTGCCCGCTTGAACTCAGCTCTTAAGCTTCCACGGCCCTCCTTTCCGCTTCCACGGTCGTGAATCACAATCCATCCAAGCCACATTTGACTTCCAGGAGAAGACTTCTAAGGTAATATTCCCCAGCAGTGTCTCTCTTTCTCATCTCCGAACTCACCCCTCCCCTGCTATAGCATTGAGTGTGTGTGTGTGTGTGTGTGTATGCTCCCTTTTTGTTGAGTGGTTTTAATAAATGTTTCAGTTTAATTGCATCCAATTGGTATCAGAGTCTCTTTCTCTTGGGAGTGGACTAGGTGACCTCTGGTATACACATAGGGACCCGATCCTGGCACATGGCGTTGTTAGGGCCACCTCTCGGCTAAATTTGAGCTAATTAAATTCCCCTAATTCGATCCTTCCTAACAAGCTGTACATATGAAAAGGACTTTAGGGTTATTGTTAATCACATTGAACATGATCCAGTATTGTGATGCTGCAGTAAAGGTAGCAAATAATATTTTAGCCTGCTTTAAGCGAACCATAGTAGTCTAGGACAATAATAGTCCTGCTATATTTAGTACTAGTCAGGCCTCATCAGTACTGTGTTCAGTTGCAGACATCTCATTTTAAGAAGACTGTAGACAAGTTAGGGCATGATCAGAGAAGGGCACAAGGTTGATAAGACGTATGAAGAGCAAGGCATAGGAGGAAAGATTGAAATACCTGGGCATGTTGAGCTTGGTGAAGGGAAGACTGAGGAATGATATGACTGCAATCTTTAAATATCTCAAGGCTTGTCACAGATAAGAGGACCTAGGTTTGCTCTCTACTGCTCTAGAGGGTAGAACCAGGTCTAATGGTTTTAAATTAAAGAAGAGTAGATTTCAATTGAATTTTAGAAGGAATTTCTTGATGATAAGAGCAGTTCAACAATAGAAACCTTTACCTAGAGAAATGGTGTGATCTCTTTCTCTGGATGTCTTTTGAAATAGGCTAAACAGCTACCTGGAGGGAATACTCTATTTGGTTTTCTTAATTGAGTGGGGTTGGTGTCTATGGCCTCAGCAGCCCCTTCCAACTCTATGATTGAAAAGAGATTTGATGGCTCCTTCACACTGAAAGGAGCATCAATAAAGGGGTGTCAATTAGGTCTGTTAGCCAAGTGTTCGTTGCAGAAAATGGTTAATGTTGGATAATAATAATAATAATAATAATAATAATAATGTTGAAAAACTGTACCTCTGGCTTTGTCCCCTCACTCCCTCCTTCTTTCCAATCTCCTACTTCTAATACTTCCCCTGTGCTGAATTCTTATTCAACTTCAAACTGACAAACTGTTTTTAATCTTTTGCTTCCATCTAGCTTGGGGATTGGGAAGCAGAAATCAATACTGGCTGGCAGGTGATCAAGCAGCTTGAGACTCAGGTTGAGAAAGAGCAAGAGTAGAGAAAGAACAGGAAGGTGAGGGGAGATGTGACTAAGTAGTATGAAATTCAGATTCATCTGATTTTTGTTCCTTGGCCTTGAGCAGAGGTGGATTGTTGTTTTTAATAGATTGTGCGTTCACAGCTGTCTAGATACACTTCTGAAAGGCACTGCTTTCTCAGGTGATTGTAACATTCTCTGATCAGGAAACAGCAATTGCATCATGGAAGGTAGAATCTGATTCTCAGCACCAAATCTACTACATCCTTAAGAGTCTTAGCAATTTCAGCTAGACTCCTGCTCTAACAATTGTGCAAACTAGCAGCAAAAGATGAAAGTTACTTTGGCTACAGTTTCTGACAACACAAAGAGGATTGCATGTATACATGTTAAAAGCTGAATTGTCAGGAGAAAGTGCGCTTACCCAACTTGCCAGCTCTCCACACATGAGTTATGAAGGGGAAATTTGCAAGCTTCAGGTAGTACTGGCTTGTGAGAATGCTACTCCACACTCAACAATTCATTGTAGATAGAGAAGAGATAGTTGAGAAAGAGAGAGAATTTTTTTTAGTCTGTCTCCCTGACACCACTCTCCCTCAGAGAGTGGTGGAATTTCCTTCCTTGGAGATAGAATCATAGAGTTGGAAGAGACCGCAAGGGTCATCCAGTCCAACCCCCTGCCATGCAGGAACTCTCAATCAAAGCATCCCCAACAGATGGCCATCCAGCCTCTACTTAAAGACCTCCAAGGAAGGAAACTCTACTGCACTCTGAGGAAGTGTGTTTCACTGTCAGACAGCCCTTACTGCCAGGAAGTTCCTCCTAATGTTGAGATGGAATCTCTTTTCCTGTAGCTTGCATCCATTGTTCCGGGTCCTGTTCTCTGGAGAAGCAGAAAACAAGTTTGCTCCCTCCTCAATATGACATCCCTTCAAATATTTAAACAGGGCTATCGTATCACCTCTCAACTTTATCTTCTCCAGCCTAAACATCCTCAGCTCCCTAAGACTTTCCTCATAGGGCATGGATTCCAGATCCTTCACCATTTTAGTCGCCCTCCTTTCGACACGCTCCAGTTTCTCAATGTCCTTTTTTAATTGTGATGCCCAGAACTGGACACAATATTCCAGGTGGGGCCTGACCAAGGCAGAATAGAGTGGCACTATTACTTCGCTTGATCTAGATACTATGCTTTTACTGATGCAGCCTAAAATCACATTGGCCTTGTTAGCTGCAACATCGCACTGTTGACTCATGTTCAACTTGTGGTCTACTTGGACTCCCAGATCCCTTTCACACGTTGATGTTTATCACACTATACTCTTAAAGTGCTACTATTCCACTTTGACTCCTCTAGCTGCCTCCTGTTGCATTCTGGGATTGGCAGTTTTAAGGACGAGTATTTAGAATTCTCAGGCAGAGAAGTTCTCTGCCTGAGAATTCTAAATACCCCTCCTTAAAACTGCAAATCCCAGAATGCAACAGGAGGCAGCTAGAGGAGTCAAAGTGGAATAGTAGCACTTTAAGAGTATAGTGTGATAAACATCGTAGTCTCGTTCGGCCATGTGTCCCCCATCCTATATCTGTGCATTTTATTTTTCCGCCCTAAGTGCAGTGCCTTACATTTCTCCCTATTGAAGTTCATTTTGTTAGCTTTGGCCCAGTATTCTAGTCTATTCAGGTCATTTTGAATTTTGATCCTGTCCTCTAGAGTGTTAGCTATTCCACCTAATTTGGTGTCATTTGCAAATTTGATAAGTATGCTCCCACTTCTGTCATCCAAGTCATTGATAAAGATGTTGAACAGCACTGGCCCCAGGAAAAAGCTCTGTGGGACCCCACTGGTCACTTCTCTCCAGGATGAAAAAGATCCATTGTTGAACACCCTTTGGGTTCGGCCAGTCAACCAATTACAGATCCATGTAACAGTTCCTTTGTCTAGCCCACATTTTACAAGCTTGTTTGCAAGAATGTCATGGGAAACCTTGTCAAAGGCCTTACTGAAATCAAGATATACTATATCCACAGCATTCCCTTCATCTACCAAGCTAGTAATTTTATAAAAAAAAAGAGATCAGATTTGTCTGGCATGACTTGTTTCTCTGAAACCCGTGTTGACTTTTTGTGATTATGGCATCGCTTTCTAGATGTTTACAGACTCTCTGTTTAATGATCTGCTCCAGAATCTTTCCTGGTATTGATGTCAGAGTAACTGGACGATAATTGTTGGGATCCTCTTTTTTCCCCTTTTTGAAGATGGGGACAACGTTTGCCCTCCTCCAGTCTGCTGGGACTTCTCCTGTTCTCCAGGAGTTCTCAAGGATTATTGCCAATGGCTCCAATATTACTTTTGCCAGTTCTTTTAAAACCCTTGGATGTAGTTCATCTGGTCCTGGAGATTTATATTCGTTTAGATTAACCAGATATTCCTGTACTATCTCTTTACTTATTCTGTGATGAAATCCCCCTCCGCTCCATTATCCTCATGTTGAGCACCCTTTGCCTTTTCTCTGTCTCCTGTTAGCATTTTGCCATCTTCTCCACACAGTGACCCTACCATTTCCTTCTTCTTCCTTTTTCTGCGGACATATCCAAAAAAGCCCTTTTTGTTGTTCTTAACCTCTCTACCAAGCCTGAGTTCAATCTGTGCTTTAGCTTTTCTGACTTTACCCCTACATGTGCTTGCTATTTGTTTGAATTCCTCTTTGGTGATTTCTCCAGGGGGTTGGACTGGATGGCCCTTGGGATCTCTTCCAGCTCTTATGATTCTAAGATGGTATTCCTCAACATACTAGTGAGAAAAGATTGCGTCTGAACTGAAACTGCACTATTTTTATTAGTACATTGGCTTTCCCCTTCCTAGGAACTCACTCATGGAATCACAGAATCATAGGATTGTCCAACTCCCTGCTATGCAGGAATACATGACCATAGTATGACTGATGACTCTCCATTTGTTAAAAAATCTCCAAAGAAGACTCCACCACATTCCAAGGCAGCTGTGATAAATGGGAGTCCCTTCAATTATCAGGGCCTTTTTCCCCAAGGGAGGGGGTACTGTGAGATATGAGGAGTGATGACATCACTGGTGGTGTGAGGGCAACCAGCCAATCAGATGGCAGTTAGAAAAGAACCTTCTAGTTGGTTGCTGGAGAGAGACGGTTGAACAGTGTTTCTTGTTGGCAACACTGCGGTTGAGGCAGTTGGGAGTAAGGAGGCCTGAGGGAAAGAAAAGCCTTGGCTCAGAGGAGTGGAGTGAGACCATAGAGAACCTTCCCATGTTGGCATTGGGTTCTCCTGCTTTTGTCTTATTCCCTGGGTGGGTGGGGGGACTAAGATAGAATAGGAAGCAGAGAAAACCTTGACAGCAGCATATTCCACTGTTGAATAGTTCTTATGTCAGGAAGGTCTTCCTAATGTTGAGGTGGAATCTCTTTTCCTGTAGTTTGAATCTGTTGCTTTGGGTTGTATTCTCTGGAGCTGCAGAAAGCAAGTTTGCTCCATCTTCAGACATCCTTACAAATGTTTAAACAAGACTGTCATGTCACCTCTTAACCTCTTTTCTACAGGCTAAACATACCCAGTTCCCTAAGTTGGTCCTCATAGGGCATGGTTTCCAGACCTTTCACCATTTTGGTTGCCTTCCTTCTGGTCAACAGCCTTCTTGATCAGTGCTATTCAATGCCTTTATCAATGACTTGCATGAAAGAATAGAGGGCCTGCTTATTAAATTTGCAGATGAGGCAAATTATGAGGAGTAGCTAACACCCCAGAAGAGAGAACCAACATTCAAAATGACGCTATTAGATCAGAAAGCTGGGCTAGAACTAACAAAATGAATTTCAACAGGGAGAAATGTAAGGTACTTCACTTAGGCAGAAAAAAATGAAATGTATAGATACAGGATGGGGGACACCTGGCTTAACAAGATTACATATGAAAGGGATCTAGGAGTCCTACTAGATCACAGGTTGAACATGAGTCAGCAGTGTAATGCAGCAGCTAAAACGGCCAATGCGATATTGGCTGCATTGATAGAAGTATGGTGTCTAGATCAAGGGAAGTAATAGTGCCACTCTATTCTGCCTTGGTCAGGCCTCATTTGGAATACTTTGATTTTCTGTGTGACCTTTGGCAAGTTATACTCTCTCAGCCTCTTCTGAACAAATTCTGTCAAGAAACCCCCTTGATAGGTTTCCCTTATTATTGCCATAATTCAGAAATGACTCGATGATGTACAACAATAGATTTCAAATGGAGTGCACTCCTTTTATAAGTTACTCCTAGTTACTGCAAGCTTTCCCCCATTTCAGAAACAATTTGGATGGTAAAAATTCAATTTATTATTATTAGTCTCAGACATTCAGGTCCCAGAACTCATGCCTACTTTTTGTAAGTAAGCCAGATAATCTAGTAGTAGATACAGAGGAACTCTACCTTATACCAGCTCCTGTTCTAGAGCTTTACTTCCAAAAATCTTAAATAAGAATATCTTGCAGATGGGAAATAATGGCGCTGTACAGATGGGCCCTACGGGGTGCCGTCGTTACGTGCAAGGGGTGGCGCTTCCAGATGTGACCTGCCCCTCGTACGTGATGAGGGCCCCTACATCCGGGCGCCGCCATTTTGATATGATGGACGCCTAGTGCCCGCATGTCCTAGCATCATTGTGACACCGCTAGTGCGCCATTGGCGCACTGCGGCATCACAACCATGCCGCAGAAAGAACCCGCTTTTTGCAGGTTCTTTTTGCTGCATGAGGGAGCCGGCCGGTTTGTCAGCTGCAGCTCCCTCACGCAGCAAACCAGGGCACCGGGAGACCACCCTTTTTGGGCGGTCTGTATCCCGCCATTGTTTGTCCCTTATGAGAACAGAAAGTCTTCAAGCAGTGACACATGTGTTTTGACACATTGTAATTACATAAAATAAGCAGAATATTAGTTATCTCCCCTTAATTTAATTTCAGAGTCTTGTTATCTATGTGTGTCAAACTTGTCACCCTATCCTTCCAGCACAAGGTGAACGGTGGACAGTCTGGTTTCCTGTGTGCTGTTAGTGCATCAGAACTTTATAAAAAAGAAAAAATGCTGTCATTTGGGCTGAAACTTAGTAGACAAATCTGAGGATTTCTAAAATGGAATAACGTGTTTTCTGTACTAAGCATAGAATAATAGTGTTGGAAGAGGCCACAATGGCCATCCAGTCCAACCTCCTGCCATGCAGGAACACAGTATCAAAGCACCCCTGACAGATGGCCATCCAGCCTCTGTTTAAAAACCTCCAAAGAAAACCTCAAAAGGAGACTCCACCACACTCCAAAGGAGTCTGTTCCACAGTTGGACAGCTATCACCATCAGGATGTTCTTCCTAATGTTGATTTTGATAGACTTAATCAGATCTAAAAGGAACAAAGGATGACTTGTTTCTCTGAAACGTATGCTGACTTTTGTGATTATGGCAGTCCCTTCTAGATGTTCACAGACTCTCTGTTTTATGATCTGTACTAGAATCATTCCCAGTATTGATGTCAGACTAACTGGACAATAATTGTTGGGATCTTCTTTTTTCTGCTTTTTGAAGATCATGGAATCATAGAATCATAGAATTGCAGAGTTGGAAGAGACCATGAGGGCCATTCAGTCCAGCCCTCTGCCATGCAGGAACTTTCAAACAAAGCATACCCAACAGATGGCCATCCAGCCTCTGTTTAAAGACCTCCAAGGAAGGAGACTCCACCACATTCCAAGGAAGTGTGTTCCACTGTCGAACAGCCCTTACTGTCAGGAAATTCCTTCTAATGTTGAGGTGGAATCTCTTTTCCTGTATCTTGAATCCATTGTTCCAGGTCCTGTTCTCCGAAGCAGTTGAAAACAAGCTTGCTCCCTCCTCAATATGACATCCCTTCAAGTATTTAAACTGTCCGGGATTGCTGCCAGCAATCTCTGACTTATGCTGATAACCAAGCCTTCAGCCAATATGTGTAAGCAAAACAAACCTTGTGGAGAAGCAGTCCAAGAGCAAGCCAAGGAAACAAGCCGATGTCGGGGTTACAGAAAGTCAAGTGTACCGAAAGATGAGCCGAAGTCAGGAAGCCAGAAAGCAGCGTGGTCAAAACAGTCTGAGGTCACAATAGCCAAGAGGTAACAAAGGTCTGGTCTGAGGTCAAGATAACAAGGTAGCAAGGTAACAAGATGTCAGGAGCTAGAGCGACAGCAATCACACCAAGGGCTCATGCAATAAACTCTAGCAACAAACTCAAGCCTCTCTCCCAATTAAATCAGGGAAACTCTCCCTCGAGCCACCTGAGGCTGGTTTGCTAATTGTCTTTCTGCAATCCTTCTGGAGCTGCGCCTGCAAGCACTCTCGGCCCGTCTCTCTTGATAAGAAGGCACCTGCAGGCAAGCTTCGTCTCCAGAGTCACCACTAGGCTGTGGCACCATAGGAGGTTGGACCTGGTTGGACCTCCTGCTCTGGGGCTGGGGAAGCACAGCTGGGACCTGGCAGAGTAGAACTAACACCTGGTGTAGTCTCAATCAGCCCTTGCTCTGGAGGAGGCTCATCCTCCTCCTCCTCCTCCGAGAGCTCATCTTGGCTGGCCATGACATAAACAGTGCTATTGTTAGGAAGGATCGAATTAGGGGAATTTAATTAGCTCAAATTTACTCGAGGCGTGTCCTAACAACGCACACAGTGGATCGTGTCCCTATGTGTATACCAGAGGTCATCTAGTCCAACCCCAAGAAACAGAGACTCTAATGCCAATGAGTTGCAATTAAAATATAAAACATTTATTAAAGCCACACACACCAAAAGGGATTACACACACACACACACATTCAATGCTAAAGCAAGAGAGGGGTGAGTTCAGGAGTAAAGGAAAGAGGCACCGCTGGGATAATTACCTTAGGAGTCTTCTCCAAAGCGACGGATGTGAGGGATGGTGAATGGTGAGACACGGCTGCAAGAACGGGGAAAGCAAGCGGTGGCTGCGGTGGCTTAAGAGCTGAGTTCCGGCGGGCAAAGCTAACAAGAGGCCCGGTGACAGCGAGCTGTGGCTTAGCTCGGGTGATTTCAGTGGAGCAAGATGCTCAGGGAATGCAAGCTTGGAGTAGGATGCTCTACAAGCAAGGAACTCAGGCTCAGAACTGAATCTACCAGCCCGGAACTCAGGCAAGGAACTACTGCTCAACAAGCCCAATGAGGGCAGAAATCTAGGTCCTATTTATACTGCGAAACATATCCTCAGGCTATGGCTACCTGGTGAACAAAGGTCTTGATGGCTATCTTTTGTCTAAGCTGAAACTTACATAATGGATACACAAAGAGGAGGTCTGGCACTTTTCAGGGGAAGACAAATATCTAGATGGCAGAGCTGTTAAGACAATCACTCACTCATTAGGAGAGAGACTACTTCCTTTGTCCCCTTCTCTTTGGGCTGTCTGCGAAACTGGTAGGGCAACTCCCAGAACTGTCTGCTTAAGATTTGAATCTACCTTTTCCTATAACCATGTCCAGCAGGGCTGGCTGGCTACGTGGTCAGCTTGCTTTTAGGGTAATGGCGGCTTGCGATGGGGTCAGTCAGGGGTCATGATTTTTGATTGCTTGGCACCCAAAATTTATATAAAACCAAACTTGGTAACTCTATCATATTAACCTTCTCTTCTCCAGGCTAAACATCCCCAGCTCCCTAATTCGTTCCTCATAGGACATGGTTTCCAGACCCTTCACCATTTTAGTTGCCCTCCTTTAGACACGCTCCAGTTTCTCAATGTCCTTTTTGAATCGTGGTGCCCAGAACTGGACACAATATTCCAGGTGGGGACAACATTTGTTCTCCAGGAGTTCTCAAGGATTATTGCCAATGACTCTGATATTACATTTGTCAGTTCTTTTAAAACCCTTGGATGTAGTTCATCTGGTCCTGGAGATTTATATTCATTTAGATTAACCAGATATTCCTGTATTATCTCTTTACTTATTCTGTGCTGAAATCCCCTTGTTCTTTCCTCCGCTCCATTATCCTCATGTTGAGCACCCTTTGCCTTTTCTAAGAAGATCGAGGCAAAGAAAGTGTTGAGTAATTCTGCCTTTTCTCTGTCCCCTGTTAGCATTTTGCCATCATCTCCACGCAGTGACCCTGCCCTTTCTTTCTTCTTCTTTTTGCTGAGGACATACCCAAAAAGCCCTTTTTATTGTTCTTAACTTCTCTAGCAAGCCTGAGTTCATTCTGCGCTTTAGCTTCTCTGACTTTACCTCTACATGTGCTTGCTATTTGTTTGAATTCCTCTTTGGTGATTTGCCAATTTTTCCATCTCTTATACATGTTCCGTTTCAAACTTAGCTCAGTTGAAAGTTCCTTATTCATCCATCCTAGTTTCTTGAGATACCTCCCATTTTTCTTCCTCATTGGAACTGTTTGAAATTGTGCCTTCAGTATCTCCCTTTTGAGAAACTCCCATCAGTCCTGAACTCCGTTCTCTTTTAGTATTCCTGACCATGGGGTCACCCTCAGTATTTCTCTAAGGCCCGTTACAGATGGGTATATAGTACGTGTGGAGTGCCTACTAGGATTAGGAAGGGCCGTGACTTCTTCACGCCCCTAACCCTAGTACGCACTGCACGCGTACAAAATGGTGGTGGCCTATACAGACGGGGGCTGCCATGCTGATGTTGCAGATGCGTAGCGTCTGGACGTCGCCCCACAGAAATGACATGGCGAGTGCGCCATTGGCTCCTCGCTGTGTCATTTCCGTGGTGCAAGAAGAAGCGCCATTTTGGCGCTTCTTCTTAGCGGCGGCGGGAAGCCTCACGGTTTGGCTGCTGGGGCTTCTCGCTGCCGCTAATGATGGTGCAGGCAGACCGCCGCTTTCTGGCAGTCTGTAAAGCGCCATAGTTTACTGAAATCAGCTCTCCTAAAGTCTAGAATGTGTGTCTGAATATTCCTGGCTTCTTCTTCCCACTGTATAACAAAGTGCAGGAGAGCATGATCACTTCCTCCTAAGGATCCCACTACTTGCACCCCATTAACCAAGTCATCCCTGTTGGTTAGGATCAGATCTAAAATAGCTGACCCCCTTGTTGTCTCTTCTACCTTTTGGACAATGAAATTATCCTCAAGGCAAGTGAGGAATTTTCTAGACCTTGCAGATTTGGCTAAGTTTGAATTCCAGCAAATATCAGGTAGTTGAAGTCGCCCATCACTACTACACTTCTCCCCTGGTTTCCCCCCCTTTTCTAACATGTTGGCTAACCAAGCTTCTAGCAGGTAGTAATGTCTACGCTGTCCTCAACTTCTGACTCTCCTTTGTCAGCAAGTCTGTGAGTCATCCACAGTACCCCTTCTTTTTAAAGGCTCCAGGGAAGCTGGGTCCTGATCTTTGAAATCCCACCCCAACATTCCTTGCGCAATTGGACAGACAGGCTATTAATAATAAGGCTGCATCTAATCTAATCACCCTATCTGTTCAATTTATATGCAGAACTTATTGTAAGAAAAGCAGGCTTGGACACAGAAGAAGGAGGAGTGAAAATAGGAGGAACAATCTAAGATATGCAGATAACACCATAATACTGGCAGAAAATCTTAAAGGCATGGAACTACTAAGGAAGATCAAGAAAGAAAGGGCAGCACCCCCAGTCCTTTTAATGCTCAGTTGGAACTCATGATTTTGGGCAAGTGATTCATGTATATTTGCACTAGGCTGACCTTTTCTGTATTAATCAATTTTCGGAAGCAAAATTCACCCCATGGTGATCTTTTCCTTGTATTTTCTCTAAGCTTTTAATATAAAAAGTATTTGGCTAGAGGCATCCTTCACTGCTAGTTAATGAAATTCTAAGTAGCTGATGTAAGGAAGTTTCTCAGGAAATGTTATGTGCACATAAGGAGAATCAGCCATGTAAACAATGGTAACTCTCCATTAGGGAAGCTTTTATCCAGATATAATTTACACTGGGTTGGGAACTGTATGACCCTCAAGTTGTTGGTGGACTCCAATTCAGTCAGGCTTACACAGAATAGCCAGGGCTGAGCAATGATGGGATATGCAGTTATAATAACTTCAGGGGTGAGAATATGGGCATTCCCCATCCCTGAGTAAAGCAGAGCAGATCTTTAAAAATGAATTACTTCTCTCCCCTTTTCATTTTGAGAATCACATTTGTACACACGGGAAATGTCAGGCATGTTTTGACAGATATAACGCTTTTAAGGAGGATGGCGTTAAGGGGGAAATTGGTGTGCTTTATTCCTTATCTACAAAGATTGTTGCTGGAAAGGTGGGAATATGTGACTTATCCAGGTAAAGAATAAAGGATGGCTAAAAAAAGAATTTGGCAAAGTTACAGGTTTTAAAATTAATAATGACAAAACAAAAATTTTGACAAAATATATATCTACCCAAGAAGAAAAATAATTGGTTACTAGGACAGGATTTGAAATAACAAAAAGGTGAAATGTTTAGGAACAAATATAACAATGTTTGATCCCAGGTATGAGAATCCTTTTACTATTTCTATTTCCTCATTCTCTGGGCTGAATTTGTGTAGATTCTCAGTATCATTATTTTTGTTTTCTTTATCTTCATCAGTAAGCCTGCTTTTGCACATTAGAATAATAGATCATAGATTCTATGATTCTAATGTGCAAAAGCAGGCTTACTGCTGAAGATAAAGAAAACAAAAATAATGATACTGCTTGATCTTTCTTAGTAGTTCTTCTAGGTCTGTAAGGTTTTCTGCTAGGTGTTGCCTTAAACTGTTTATATTCTTTTCTGACAGTAAAGGCTGTTCGACAGTGGAACACACTCCTTTGGAGAGTGGTGGTGTCTCCTTCCAGGGAGGTCTTTAAACAGAGGCTGCATGGCCATTTGTTGGGTATGCTTTGATTGAGAGTTCCTGCATGGCAAGGGGCGGGACTGGATGGCCCTTGTGTTCTCCTCCAACTCTATGATTCTATGATTCCTCCTATTTTCACTCCTCCTTCTTCTGA
The DNA here is from genome assembly GCA_023333645.1 of Sceloporus occidentalis. Classification (NCBI taxonomy): domain Eukaryota; kingdom Metazoa; phylum Chordata; class Lepidosauria; order Squamata; family Phrynosomatidae; genus Sceloporus; species Sceloporus occidentalis. Next base: position 124,265,588 of record JALMGF010000003.1, read on the forward strand.
ATTCAAGCCTGCTTTTCTTACAATACATTCTGCATATCAGTTGAATAGGTAGGGTGATGAGATGCAGCCTTGTCTTACCCCTTTGCCAATTGGGAATCATTCTGTTTCTCCGTGTTCTGTTCTGACAGTAGCCTCTCGTCCTGAGTACAGATTCTGCATCAGGACTATCAAGATGTGCTGCCACTCCTATTCCTTTAAGAGTGTTAAATAGCCTTTCATGATCTATGCAGTCAAAGGCCTTGCTACAGTCTATAAAGCACATACTGGTTTTCTTTTGGACTTCCCTGATGCACTCCATTACACATCATATGTTTGCAATGTGATTTTTAGTGCCTCTTCCTTTTCTGAACCCAGCTTGGACCTCTGGGATTGCTTTCTCCATGTATAGTTGGCGTCTATGTTGCAGAATTTTGATCATAATTTTGCTTGTATAGGATATAAGTGCTATGGTCCTATAGTTGGTGCAATCTTTTGTGTCTTCTTTTTTGTAGATGTATATTGATCGTTTCCAATCTGTTGGTCATTGTTTTTTTTCTGTATCTGTTGATATATGTTGATTAGCACTACAGTTGACTCTATCAATGTGGATTGCAGCAGTTTGCTTGGAATATCATTGGGTGACCGGCCGAACCCAAAGGGTGCTCAACAATGGCTCCTTTTCATCCTGGAGAATGACCAGTGGGGTCCTACAGGGCTCTGTCCTGGGCCCAGTGCTGTTCAACATCTTTATCAATGACTTGGATGACAGAATTGGGGGTATACTTATCAAATTTGCAGATGACACCAAATTAAGAGGAGTAGCTAATACCCCTGAGGACAGGATCAAACTTCAGAATGACCTTAATAGATTAGAAAGCTGGGGCACAGGTAACAAAATGAATTTCAACAGGGAGAAAGGTAAGGTACTGCACTTAGGGCGGAAAAATGAAATAAACATATATAGGACAGGGGACACCTGGCTGAATGAAACTAAATGTGAAAGGGATCTGGGAGTCCAAGCAGACCACAAATTGAACATGAGTTAACAACAGTATGATGTGGCAGCTAACAAGGTCAATGCAATTTTAGGCTGCATCAATAAAAGTATAGTGTCTAGATCAAGGGAAGTAATAGTGTCACTCTATTCTACTTTGGTCAGGCCCCACCTGGAATACTGTGTCCAGTTCTGGGCACCACAATTCAAAAACCGCCCTGATCTTTGGAAGGTGCGGTATAAAAATAAAAATTTTATTTATTATTATTTATTATTATTATTAAAAAGGACATGGAGAAACCGGAGTGTGTCCAAAGGAGGGCGAGCAAAATAGTGAAGGGTCTGGAAACCATGTCCTCTGAGGAACGACTTAGGGAGCTGGGGATGTTTAGCCTGGAGAAGAGAAGGTTAAGGGGTGATATGATAGCCCTGTTTAAATACTTGAAGGGATGTCATATTGAGGAGGGAGCAAGCTTGTTTTCTGCTGCTGCAGATACTAGGACCTGGAGCAATGGATGCAAGCTACAGGAGAAGAGATTCCACTTCAACATTAGGAGAAATGTCCTGACAGTAAGGGCTGGTCAACAGTGGAACAAACTCCCTTGGAGTGTAGTGGGGTCTCCTTCCCTGGAGGTCTTCAAACGGAGGCTGGATGGCCATCTGTTGGGGATGCTTTGATTTGGATTTCCTCCATGGCAGGGGGTTGGACTGGATGGCCTTTGTGGTCTCTTCCAACTCTACAATTCTATGATTCTATGACTACAACAGTTAGAGGATGATGGACATAAATTGCAATGGCTATCATATTATCAATTAAGAAAGATTTAAGGAAGATAAAATTAATGGAATACTAATATGTTATATGGTTATAGCAGCAAGGTCAATATATGTGAGATATTGGAAACAGAAAAAAATTCTGAACGTTGAAGAATGGGTAGAGAAATTGTTGGGCCTTGCTACATTAAATAAATTGAGTAGTTTATTAAAAGGAAATCCTTGCAGACATGACATCCTTTTTATTTTCATGCATTTTATTCTCAACAGATGTGAAGGATTCTCTTCTGCTGTTTGCTACTATTTTACTTTCAATATTGTGTTGGATTCCTTTGCTAATACTTGTGTTACCACAACAGCTGAATTAGCTGTAATTTCATATTTGGACAATAGTCTTGGGATTAATTACTGTATATTACAAAGGTTTCCCCTCCCCTAAACAATGGCAACAATCTCATGTAGCAAGTGGTGTTATGTAAGTTTTCCTGTTACATGTGCATATAAATATCTATACACAGTTGAATAAGGTATTTTTTTATTTAAATGATACACCTGTAATTGTGATCCAGAACTGGGGGAGGCATTTATGTTATTGTTTATAATTTTAGTGATAAAAGGTAACTGTTGAAAAGTAACGTTATTTAGTAAGGCATTTCCAATTAGTAATGTTATTTCTCACAAACAATGAGCAACTAATTCATTTCTTTTAAAACTAAAAATAGAGAAAATGCTTCCAAACATTGGCTTTATGGTATATCAAAGATTGAGAAAGCTTCTGCAAGTTGGAATAACAGGGTGACATTATGGCAGAGAAAATGATAGTCCAATGGCAACTTCTAGTCCTAAGAAAACATTGGAACAGAGATGGATCTTCCAAGGGAAATTACAGCATCCTTTTCTTCTGGTTAAGGATGTTATCACACCAGCTCCATTCTTGCAGCAATCACACCATAAACAAACAAATAAATAAAATGGCAACATACTGCTTTGGAGCCAGGGCGGTTGCCCCCATCACACTGTCTTCCTGAACTCTCCCTTAATCCCACCTCCCTGCCTTTCCTTACACAGCATGCCTTTTTTCTTGTTCTGCACAATTCTGGAGCTCCACTGCCTCACTGAAGTTAAAAAGAAAGAAAATAATAGGTAACCAGGAATAGTGAGAGGAAGGAGGACAGAGGGGACGAGGGGACACTGTGATGCCATGTGGCTTGCAATTGCCACAAGAGACACATTTTGTATCCAAGGACTTGCATGATTGCCAAGTCATTCACAGTTTTCTCCCATGAATGAAAAGGGATGCATGGGGGACAGGGCAGGTATGGGTTGGAGGCAGTGGCATGTAATCAGTATCACCAAAGCCACTTTATTCCCAGTGTTCTTGCAGTTTAAAAACCATTTGCTGAAATGTCCTAAGTCTAAATAAGGCTGGCCAAAACTCACAAGAGATCAGAGATATTTAGCCTCCTTGACGAGCCATCAAAATTTCACGTTGGGCCCCTTTCCTGGCCTAATTCATCCATATGCCTCTTTCTGCATATTGAATAATAATAGGTTGGCTCCCCCACATCATATGCACTCAAGGAACTCAGCTGATGTTTGAAAATGATCAGTTTGGGACCTCCACATCAAACCCCTGGATTCTATTGTTCTTGTTCCCCATCATTTAGCAGGCTAAAATCAACAGCAAACATGACTGTGTTTCTGTTGTCACTTCTGATCAGAGCAATGCCAACGGGGGAGGATGTGATGGAGAGGACTGAAGCACGGGATCGCCTTAGGACCCCCACACAGCTAGCAAGCATGCAAATGAATGCCAGTTCCATAAAAATAGCTGCAGCAGTCACATTTTATTACAGACAAACTATTGGGCATGGGTTACTGGAAACTGGCAAAAGGAAAATGAGGGAATGAAGTAAAAAAGGCATAATTTGCCCAAAATAACTGGATTTTGTAAATAGTGAAGAAGAATGAGTTCTTATCCATCTGTATCTCCTCTGAGTCATATAGGCACTTAGCCTGTTTGGTCAAAGCACACCATTGGGGCACAGCTCATCTAGAATGTTCCTTCATATCTACCATTGAAATGAGCAAGACCTGCAGAAGAACAAATTATATTGTGCCTGAGCACTTCTTGTTTGCTTTGTTTTGGTACAGCATTCTTTTTCATCATTCTCTGATCTTCTGTTCCCTGCCACTTACATTCTACATGCATCAACTTGACCTACTTAAATCAAGATCATATTTGCCATCAGACAGGGACTGTACATAATCAGATAGCTTTCCTCAGTACTGAACATACAGAATGACTTGAAAGTATGTTGCACAAGAGGTACAGACTGAAAAAGCAGCAAACAACACTACCTTCAGCAAAGAGAGCTCTGAACATTTTGAAAGAGGCACAGTCTTTTATGGCAGCCCATGCAACTAAAATGATTTATAAGCAGTTTTTGTCCAAATATTTCAGGTTGTGTAGAAGCACAATCTACTGCTCCTATGTGCTAACCTAGCCAGTAATGCCCTCTGCAATCCTCCCCTCTCACTCCATTTAATATTTTACCACTAGAACATAAATGCCATTTTAAGCACCTTTATAATCTTTACTCTCCAACTTCCTTAGGTATGTGAACTGGTGGTCCATAGCGCCCTTTTTTCCCCACCTCAGTTTGTCAGTCTTTCTTTTTCCAATGAGAGCCTGGTGTTAAATCCTGATGTTATTCCTCTGAAATATGCACACTAGTTTACCCATTCTAGAGCTGTCCCAGAAGACATCTGCACCATCCTACTATTTTATCTATGGCAGGGCAAAGTTGGGTGTTTATTCCACACAAAATTTGTACTCCCTCCCCGCAGAAATGTTAGAAAATGCTGTTTCCTGGGTAAAAAAATGATGTCTGAATTCTGAACTCAAATAAATTCTCATCAGTCCAGAATTCAGTCAGGGTTTCCTGAAACTTGACAAAGACATTTTACAATCATTTTTTAATTTTTTTCCATCTCTGCTTAAAACAGCTTCAAATAAGGAGATCCTGCTTTCAACACATTCTGTGGTACTGCAACGAATCAACAGAAGCACCATACTCCTGGTACATGATGCTCATATTTTCTTGAGGTTTTCTACTATGTAGTTTTTAAAATTTATCTAGGTTTTGAATTATTGATAAAAATTGATGTATAATGTTACTCTTCCCAGTATGTGATAACCTTTGTCTGAGGTATTTCCTTGCTGTTGTCTTTTTGTATTGGTTACTGACTGTAATAAATTTCATTCATTCACCTTTTCTTGCAGAGCTGAGAAGAGTTCTGTGCTTTTCAACTGTGTTCCAATTTGACAGTACAACAGATAAATGTCCATTGTAGAAACAGATGTACATCTAAAAATATAGGATGAAGTTTTTACAACCTGATAGTACTGTGTAGAACACTGGTGATTATAAAAAAAAAAAGCATTAAATTTTAGATGAATGTGCAATGAACACAGGTAGGTTTGTATTAATTCTTCAAAGAGTCTTGCAAGTTGATGGATGCACATCATTTGCCTACTGTCAGTTTCATATCAGCATCTTTTGAGTCAGAAAATTTGACACCCCTTGTTCTAATCACATTATTTTGCCATATCAAATGGACAAAAAAATGACGATGATTCCCCTGGTGAATCAACTATTCCTTACAAAACATTTTCAACAAATTTAGAGCAATGATGTCGCTCCCATGAAGTGTTACCTAAACACTATATATTGATAGTGGGCTGCGCTGCTTAAGCTCTGACATTTTCTTACATCATTTCTCCATGTTAGCAAAGATTCCTGAATCACTTCCTGAGGAAAAAAAGAGACTCAAATGTGTAATTACTGCAGATCAAATTATTATATCCTGTGTAATCCTGGCATTTGTAATTTGGTGAGATATTCATCCTGGACTGCCAGAGTGCTCTAGTGCATCACCAAATTACAAATCCTAGGTTTCCACAGGATGGCGTCATGGGAGTTAAAGTGGTGTCAAACTGCTTTCATTCTGAAATGTGGCTGCATCCTGGAACTAAGGCAACTCACAACAGTGTTAAACAGTATCAGTCTCTGCATAGGGATAAGAAGGAAAGCTGTTTCTGGGGGCCATTTTGACTAGGTGAATTTTTAATTTTTAAAAAACTTTGGAGTGTATGTTTGTTGCTGAAGGGGTGGGACTTCTATGAGTCACTTTTGTGAGTCACTGGGGGTGGAGCTAGCAGCCTAACTCTATATAGCTGCTGCCAGAAGCTTTCCAGTCCAGTCATTGCACAGGGAGAAGAAAGAAAGCTACTTCTGGGCAGCCATTTTAACTGGGTGAGTTTTTAAAAATTTTTAAAATTAAGAGAGTGTGTTGCTGAGGGAGTGTGGCTTCTGTGAGTCACTGGGGGACAAAGCTAGCAGCCTAACTCTGTATAAGTGCTGTCAGAAATGCGCATCTAACGGAGTGCTAATTTTAAAATTCAAGGAAGACTCAGAGCACAGGGCAAAAGGTGAGCTGGGAAGGATGTTTGAAAGGTTCTGCTTTAATTTTTCACTTTGTTTTCTTTAAGAGGCTTGTGGGGGCTTTTGCTCAGAGGAAATGAGTCAGAGACTTGCGTTTGGAAGGAGCTAGCAGCCAGGAACTCTCTAGATAGTTATAGCCCCAGTCGATTAAACTCACTGACAGCTTGGTGAAAAGGACAGGCCAATAAGGATGCTTTATGCAGGTGTTTAATGGGGGACTTTTTGAGGGGGAAGCACACATTTTCAATGCCTATTTAAGACTTCTCAATATGGACACTGAGGGAGCTGCTGTTACAGTCACCTGCAATACTTGTGGGATGTTTGTCTTCTTGCCTATGGATGTGGGGAACTTCATCTGCACAAAGAGCAAGCTGATAGCCCTGTTGGAGACCTGGGTATTTACACTTCAGCATACAACAGGTTTTCCAGGACAGAACAAAATGGATGCTCTTGGATGGGGAACACATAGAGCAAGTTGCTAGGGAGGAAGTCACATAACATATAGAGGAGACAATTGGAGGAAAGTCACACACAGAAGTTGGGAAACCGGGTATTGTTCTATGAGCTTGCAGCTACAGAATCCACTTGAAGTTCTCTCCCTTATCAGGGGTGATGAGAAAGAGCAGCAGGGACAGTCCTCAGGGACAGTGCAGCAAACACAAGTACAACTGCAAGGGACAGCTGCTGCAGTGCCTCAGGGAAGGCATGTAGTGGTGGTGGTGGGGCCTCCTTGCTGAGAGCAATGGTTTGTGGACCTGACAAGATGTCTCTGGAGGTGTGTTGTCTCCCTGGGACAAAAATGTGACAGTGAGGTTGATAAGACATGTCAAGCCTACTGACCATTACCCCTTCCTTTTGGTCCTTGTTGGAACCAGTGGCACATCCCTCAGAATATTAAAAGCGATTATGAGGCTCTGGGTAAGAAGGTGAAAGAGTAGGATGCACAGGTTGTTATCTCATCTCTTTTCCCAGTTGACAGGCATGGTCCAACAAAGAAGAGCAAAATAGTGAATGTGAACAACTGGCTCCGCAGATAGTGTCACTGAGAACGTTTCTTGGATTCCTGGATTTTTGGATCATAGGCTACGGTTTCAGGAGGGCGGGACTTCTGACAAGGGTTGGGTTGCACCTCATGCCAGTTGACAGAAACGATTTTGCACAAAAATTGATCAGGAGGGCTTTAAAATGAATTATGTGGGGAAGGGGGACAGTATTTTGGAAGGCAGGAGTACATCAAGGGGAGGATATAATAGTTAAACTGTTATAGAGGGAACAAGGTAAATAGTGCAAGGACCCAACAGTGGCAGGGGAACAAAGTTTACATAGGCAGTTAGGGTAGAGGATTCATGGTCTTAGATGTTTCTACACTAATGCACAGAGCATGGGAAATAAACAAGATGAACTTGAACTCCCAGCACAACAAAGCAAATATGATGTACTAGGCATCACTGAAACCTGGTGGGATGAGTTTGTCAGGAAATGACATTGGTGTGACCACTAGGGGGAGCTGTTGTGCAGATAATTTACAGCTCCAGTGGCAGCTAATGTGTCAGCATTCAAACAATGCATCATCGGAATGTTGATGCAACTGTCAACTGTCAGTTCTCAACTGTCACTGAGAGGCAGTGAGACAGTTGGTGCCTGAGAATGGGCTGTGTCTGTTAGAAACTCTATACCCCAAAAAGTCTAGTCTTTCAGTGTGGAAATGGCATTTAGACAGTTTTACATACAGTTGGTTATCCAACAGTCTCTTGAGTACCTCTCTGACCAATTTAATGTGGCTATCCAAGTCCTTGGAGTAAATAAGCACATCATCCAGATATACTAGGACCCCCTCGAATAATAAGTCATGTAGTACCTCGTTAATATGCCTCATGAAAATCCCAGGGGCCCCAGATAAACCAAACGGGAGAACAAGGTACTCAAATGCCCCCAGGGGGCAATTAAATGCAGTCTTGTATTCATCCCCCTCTTTGATGCGCACACGATAGTAAGCATCCCTTAAGTCCAGCTTGGTAAAAGCCTTGCCTGTGACCAACTGTCCCAGCATGTCCTTCATTAAAGGCAAGGGGTATTTGTTGGTACTACAAATCCCATTCAAATTGCGATAGTCCGTGACCAACCGTAGAGAGCCATCCTTCTTTTCCCTGAAAAAGACAGGAGCGGCAAAGGTCGAAGTTGATGGCCTAATAAACCCCCGGGCCAAGTTCTTTTCAATAAACTCCTTTAAGGTGGTTAGTTCCCTTGGGGTCATTGAGTACAACTTAGGCTTAGGCAACGGCGCCCCCGGCTCTATTTCAATGGCGCAATCCGTCTCTCTATGTGGAGGCAGTACATCACATTCCTTGGCTTCAAAAACCCCCTGCAAATCTTGATAGCACTGAGGGAAGGAATCCGCTCCCTCCCCAACACAGTCTATCATCCCCTCTCCTTGCACAGTCTCTAAATGGGCAGCCGCCTCCTTTGGAATCAATCCCAGGCGTGGCACCGGCGGGAGGAGAGGAGGAAGCACAATAGCCTGGTCAAGGCAATGCTCTCTGCAGATTGGATCATCAAAAATCAATTGTCTGTCCCTCCATCTTAAGGAGGGGTTGTGGTAGTGCAACCAGTCTATTCCCAGCATTAAATGGTAGTTGTAAGTGTGCCCCACCACCAACTGGAGTTGTTCCAAATGGTCTGCCACCCCAAGCCACACAGGGGCGGTTTTCCTCTCTGCTGCTTGCCCACCCATCAAAAACCCATCCATCTGCGCGAAAGGTATGGGCTCTTGTAAGGGGTGAGTTGCAATGTCCAAACTGCTGACCACAGCAGGGTTTATCAAGCACCTGGTGCACCCACAGTCAATGGCCGCAATCAGTTGCATGGCCCTTTTCTTTGGCCCCACCATCAAAGTCACAGTCAATGAAAACAGGGGGACACCCCCACTCACCATTCGCACGTGGCTTTCTGTTTCATCAGCCTGCCTTTCGCCACTTTCTAAGGCAGGCTCAGGTAGTTTAAAGGCCCTTCCTCAGGCTCTGAACTTCCACTGTCTGTCCAGACTTCTGATTCCCCTTCCTCCGCTGCTTGCAGGCTGCGATCAGCTGAAGTCTTTTTCTCTGGCTTGCTTTTTTCCCCTTTAGCCGCTTTGCCGGGGGGGGGGGGCTGCGGGGGGTTGGGTTTCCTCTCTTGGCCCTTGTCAGGACAGGCTGCAATTAAGTGGCCTTTATTGCCGCGCTTCAAACACAGGCCCAGCCTGCGTCTTCTCTCCCACTCGCTCTCCGCGGAGCTTCCTTGCCCTTTAGCTTTTGGGGCTGGGGCCCTGTTTCCCTTCCCTTTGGAATCTTTCACTCTCCTCTGAGTCAGCATCTTGACCTCCTGCTGGATGGCCTCCGCCTCTCCAGCCAATCTGATCCACTCCATGGCGGTGGGGGGGTTGCCTCTAGTGAGAGCCCATCTCACAATCTCCGGATGCAGTCCCTCTTTAAAGTACTGAATCTTCATGCCCTCGGTGCAGTCAGGCACTTGGGCCACTAAGCTCCTGAACTCCATTGCATATTCAGACACCGACCTGGATCCCTGATCCAAAGCCTTAAGTTCAGCCAGGGCGATGCTAGCTCGAAAGGGATCTTCAAATCTTGCCCTTAGAGCTCTCATAAACTCTGCTAGGCTTCTCAGCTCAGTGGCCTGGCAGTCGTATAGCTGCACCAGCCAGTTCGTAGCCCCCCCCCTTGAGGTGTCTAGCCACACACTTTACTTTGGCTGTCTTGTTGGGGAAGGTGGGTCCCCACTCCTCCATGTGGTCTGCCACTTGCGATAGGAAGTAAGGCAGTGTTTGGGGATCCCCATCAAACTTGACTCCCAGCCTCCTAGCCTGGGCCTCCTGCGCTCTGTCTTGGGGGGGGGGGCGCCGGTGGGGGACCCTGGGGCAAAGCCTCTTCCTCCCCAGCTCCCGCGCCAGCTCCAGCCCCTGGGGGCAGCACTGCCGGGGCAGGGGCCGGTCCTGCTCCTGCTCCTGCTCCCCCTCCTCCTTCACCCGTGAGCCGTTGGAGGACCTCTAGGATCGTGGCTAGGGTGCCCTGGACCCCCTCCATGTCCACCGTCAGCTGTTGTACCTGCGTCTCCAAGTCGGCTTCCTCACCAGGAGGCAGCTGCAGCGGCTGTGTGAAGCCTGTGTTCCAGTCCGACCAGCGCGCAGCACGCCTTCACTCCTTCGTTCCGGGTGGCGCCACTGGCAAGCCAAACCACTGCCCAGGTGCCAGTGGGGTCTGTGGCAACTGCTGCCTCACCGCCTTTGGCACGGCCCCGGTTCCTCAAGCCTCCGTCTGAGTGTCCTCCATGGCCTCGGTCGTTTGGCTTTCCTTGGAGGATGCAGTTTCCCCCTTGGCCTCCTGGTCCGTCATGGTTGTTGCAGAAATTGGTGTGGTGAGTCTCAGCTAACTGTCAGAGTTAGCACCCAGAACCCCAGACCATCAACCAGTCAGTTTGATGATATAACCAACAGAACTTTATTGATAGATCCAGAATCAGACATGTGCCTCACTCAGCTTCTTAGCTGAGACTAACCACACCCCTCCCACAGACAAAGTAACAGAATTCCCAAAAGGCAAAATCCCCTCCCATGCAGAAACCCACCAAGCGAAGCCCCTCCTGGTTCCCACAGAACTGAAAGCACATTCCCCGCTCAGAGAGCCAGGCCCTCAAGGTCACCCGATAAGACACCTGGCCCTGCTATGCACTAAACATCACTATCTACATTACTAACTGCAGCTAAAGCCCCATCATCCCCAACTACTATACCTCAACCCTAATCACTATCTGGTAGAATACTAACAGGATTCTAACAGTTACTGAGAGACAGTTGGTGCCTGAGAGTGGGCTGTGTCTGTTACTGAGAGGCAGTGAGATGGTTATGTGTTACTGTGGCTGCCTCAGAGGTTGTGTTATTGTTGGTTGGTGTAAATAGTGTGTATTAGGGATGGATGTCCAATACACTGTGTATATCTATGTTGTAAATACTGCAAAGGAAGATTAAAGCCCTTGTTTAGAGTGAAGACTTGTAAGAGTCATTATTAGTTGAAGACATCTTCACAGATTCCTTCTTTTTGGCGTCCTGTCGACGTGGATGAACTCTGCAGGTGGTCATGGTGGACACTGCACGTCATTTCCATAGGTCCCAACAAGGGATATGGGTGCAGCACACGAGCCACAACAGAGTCTCCTGACTGGAATGTAGCAATAGAGGCATATAACCTTTTTAAGAGAAATAGAAAAAAACAGTAAAGGAGGAAGAATAGCATTATATGTCAGGTATGTTTACAACTGTGAAGTGTTCCTGGACAAATCCTGGAAGCCAGGGAGAGAACATCTGGATAAAAATTAAAGCAAACAACATTTGCTCTCCTTCAGTCTGTTGGGAACTCTTCTGTTCTCCAGGAATTCCCAAAGATTATTGCCAGTGGTTCTGAGATTACTTCTGCCAGCTAGCTCTTTTAATACAACTGGATGTAGTTCATCTGGTCCTGGAGGCTTGAATTCATTTGGACCAGCCAAGTATTCCTGCACTACCTCTTTACCTATTCTGTGATGTATTTCCCCTACTGCATCTGCTCCATTTACCATACATTGAGCACTGTACTCCTTGTCAGACAAGACCAAGGCAAAGAAAGTATTAAGTAGTTCTGCTTTTTCTCTGTTCTCTGTTAGCATTCAGGTGAAACAGATGGCCCCAATGCAGCTGCCCCATTTAAGGCTTGATTGGGGCCGTGGCAAGCAGACTCACAGCCCCAATCCAGCCAGCTCCTACCCTAAATAGGGCGGGTTACAGACGGGCAAAAAGGGGTGTGTTCATGACGTCATGAAGGTGTAGCCTTCAGACGGCCCTTACCTGAATGCCATCATGAACGCACCGCCCGTACGCCCCAAGCGGGAAGAAGCAGCATTAAAAAGGTGCCGCTTTTCCCCGCTTCTTTTCTATATACTGTGCAACTGTGCATCTCCGTCTATAAGCTGCTGCACCGGTATGCCAGAATTGTTACGCCGCTAATTTAAGTTGCCCATTTAAAAGCTCCGTGTCTGCTGCGTCGCATAATGAGTCGGGGTCCTGGAACATGCGCAGTTTGCACCGAGGCTCTAATTAGAGCGTCAGATGCCATGCAGATGTGGAAGCTGCAGCACAGCTGCACTCTATTTTAATGTTCGTAACCCTAACCCTAGAGCAACATGTACGCATGCGCTGCTAGAATTGTGGAAAGTTTGGAATTTAAAGTGAACCCCTACACACATTTCTGCGCCATTTCCACCTAACAATAAAAAAACGCTAAAACTTTAAATATTTACATATGTACAAGGGAGGTGATGGGGGATGGCAGGGGGACAGCGGTGGCAGCAGCGACAGCTGTGGCTGTGCATTGCAGATTCAGCAAGAGCGCAGGGACCAAAGGAGAGGAGGCATCCATGATGCTGGTGACACTAGCAACGTGCAAGCGGACAAGGATGCCAACACCAGCTGATCACCAGCTGGCAGGAGACCACCATTGTTCTTGGGTAGGGCGGGGAGAAAAGTTTAAAGGGGCCTGGGCACTTTAAATGTGCACATATGCATTCTGCCGCCGGTGCTGAGCGCCGCAGCTGCGCAGCTGTGCATCCGCCAGTCGGCAAAAGGGGAAAAAAAAGCCGCGTTTTTGGCCGCCCGTGCGGAAGCTGCCTCTCTCTTTGCAGCGTCCTGCGAGACGGCGGTATGGAAGCTGCGGGTAAGAAACGGCCCCAGGTGAGGCGTCTTCACTACCCCCAGTGTGGAAGCCCCATACACCTGAGCCACGCCCACAGGGCGGGCGGTCTGAAGGCTCCGTATTCAGGGGAAGACACCTTCAAGACGTCTTCCCCTGCCTGTCTGTAACCCGCCTAGGAGTGCTAAAAATCCGCTCCTATTTGGGGCAGAAAAAAGCCATCCCTTTGTCTCTACAACCAGCTTTTCAAAGAATCATAGTAGCATAGAGTTGGAAGAGACCATGAGGGCCATCCAGTCCAACCCCCTGCCATGCAGGAACTCTCAATCAAACCATCCCTGACAGATGACCATCCAGCCTCTGATAAGACCTCCAAGGAAGGAGATTCCACCACTCTCCAAGGAAGTGTGTTCCACTGTCGAACAGCCCTTACTGTCAGGAAGTTCCTCCTAATGTTGAGGTGGAATCTCTTTTGCTCCGGGTCCTGTTCTCTGGAGCAGCAGAAAACAAGCTTGCTCTCTCTTCAATGTGACATCCCTTCAAATATTTAAACAGGACTATCATATCACCTCTTAACCTTCTCTTCCCCAAGCTAAACATCTCAGCTCCCTAAGTCGTTCCTCATAGGGCATGGTTTCCAGTTGCCCTCCTTTGGACATGTTCCAGTTTCTCAACATCCTTTTTGAATTGTGGTGCCCAGAACTGGACACAGTATTCCAGGTGGGGCCTGACCAAAGCAGAATAGAGTGGCACTATTACTTCCCTTGATCTAGACACTATACTTCTATTGATGCAGCCTAAAATTGCATTGGCCTTTTTAGCTACCTCATCACACTGTTGACTCATGTTCAACTTATGGTCTACTTGGACTCCTAGATCCCTTTCACATGTAATCTTAAGCTAGGTGTCCCCCATCCTGTATCTGTGCATTTTGTTTTTCTGCCCCAAGTGTAGTACCTTACATTTTTCTGTGCTGAATATCATTTTGTTAGCTTTGGCCCCGCTTTCCAGTTTATTCAGGTCGATTTGAATCTTGTCCTCTGGGGTGTTAGCTACTCCTAATTTGATGACATCTGCAAATTTGATAAGTATGCCCCTAATTCTGTCATCCAAGACATTGATAAAGATGTTGAATAGCACTGGGCCCAAGACAGACCTCTGTGGGACCCCACTGGTCACTACTCTCCAAGATGAAATGGAACCACTGTTGAGCACCCTCTGTGTTCGGCCAGTCAACCAATTACAAATCCATGTAACAGTTACCTCGTGTAGCCCACATTTTACAAGCTTCTTTGAAAGAATGCCATGGGGAACCTTGTGAAAGGCCTTTCTGAAATTTCACTGACTCCAGGGCGAGTGGCCATGCCTCTAAGTTGCCTGCAAGCTGGCTGGTGTGTAATCACTGGCATGACTTCCAGGCAACTTGGGGGTGTGGGGTATCTAAACACCACGCGCCCAAGCTGGCACAAAGCTGGTTTAACGTGGCCATCTGTTTCAGCCCATTGTTCATCTTCTCTATTCAGCAACCCTATCATTTCCTTGTTTTTCTTTGCTACAGACAAAATCAAAAACACCCTTTTTATTCTTTTTAACCTCTATAGCAAGCTTAAGCACATTCTGTGTTTTTGCTTTTCTGAATTTCTCTCTACACGAACTGACTATTTGTTTGAATTCTTCTTTGGTGCTTTCCCACTTTTTCCATTTCTTGTACATGTCCCTTTGAAAGCTTAGCCCAGTTCAAAGTTCTTTAGACATCCATCCTGGTTTCTTTAGACCCCGGCCATTCTTCCTCCTCATTGGAACTGTTTGAAATTGTGCCTTCAATATCTTAAGAAACTCCCATCCCTGGTCTCTATTAGTATTTCTGACCAGACCATCACTGTGAGGATTTTCCTAAGTTAACTGAAATCAGCTTTCCTAAAGTCTAGAATGTGTGTCTGACTATGCTTACTTTCCCCTTTCCATTATAGAACAAACTCCAGGAGAATATGGTCACTCTCACCTAAGGATCCTGCCACTTACACCCCATTAACCAGATCATCGCTGTTGGTGAGGATCAGATCTAAAATAGCTGATCCCCCAGTTGCCTCTTCCAACTTCTGGACACTGGAATTTTCTGCAAGAGATTTGTACCACTTACCAATGTACTAAGCAGATTACAAAGTGTAAGATAATTGCCTCCAACAAGGTGGGTACTAATTTTAGCAACCTATGGAAGGATGCCAGACTGAGTCAAACTGGAGTCCCTGGCTGGTATTGAACTCACAATCTTGTGGTTTGTGAGTGAGTGGCTGCAGTATATAAAGCTACTCCACCTTCCTTCCTGTTTGGTCTGTTTCTCTTAATTAGGTTATTACTACATTCCAAACATGAAATTCATCATACCAGGTTTCAGTTATGCCTATAATATCATATTTGCTTTGCTATGCTATGAGTTCAGGTTCCTTGTGTTTAGTTCCCATGCCCTGTTCATTAGTATAGAGACATCTAAGAACACAGGCCATTCCACCTCTCTGTCATTTAAAGGTTTTATTCCCCTCCTACTGTTGAGTTCATGTGCTATTTGCCTTGTTAACATTTGGACTATTATCTCCAGCACTTGATAAACTCCTGCCCTTAAGACTTCTCAGTATGGACACTGAAGGGCCTGCTGCAGTTACCTGCAGCACTTGTGGGATGTTTGTCTTCTTGCCTAGAGATGTGGGGAACTTCACCTACACCAAGTGCAAGTTGGTAGCCCTCTTGGAAGAAAAAGTCCAGCAGCTCAAGGCCCAGGAATCTACACTTCAGCATCCTAGGAAGCAAGTGCTTTTCCTAAACAGAACGGACCAAAGGGACTTGGATGGGAAAAACACAGAAGAGGTTGCTGAGGAGGAGGTGGTCACTTCACATACAACAGAAGGAGATGGTTGGAGGAAATTCACACACAGAAGTAGGGAAACCAGGGCACGTTCTGTGAGCTTGCAGCTGCAGAATCGATTTGACTCTCTCTCTATTATCAAGAATGATGAAGAACAGTAGCAGGGACAGAGCAGGGGGTCCTGGGAGTACCACCAAAGGGAACAGCTGCTTCTAAGCCTTAGAGGAGGTGTGTGGTGGTTGTGGAGGACTCCTTGCTGAAAGGCACAGGTTTGTGGGTCTGACAAGATGTCTTGGGAGGTATGCTGCCTCCCTGGCACAAAGATCTGTGATGTGACAGAGAGGCTGACAAGACTTGTCAAGCCTACTGACCATTATCCCTTTCTTTTGGTTCATGTGGGAACCAATGATACTGCAAGGCACAGCCTTCAGAACAGAAGGGATTACGAGGCTCTGGGTAGGAAACTGAAAGAGATGGATGTGCAGGTTGTCATCTCATCTCTTCTCCCAGTTGAAGGGCATGGTCCAGGAAGGAAGAGGAAAATAGTGGATGTAAACAACTGGCTCTGTAGATGGTGTCAACAGGAACTGTTTGGATTCTTGGATCATGGGCTATGGTTCCATGAGGAGAGGCTTCTGGCAAGGGATGGGTTGCATCTCACACGAGTTGGCAAAAACGTCTTTGCCAGTAGTCTCAAGAATTTGATCAGGAGGGCTTTAAACTGAGTTATGTGGGGGAGGGAGACAGCAGGGATGGAGAAAATAGTCAAACTGTCATAGAGGGAACAAGACAAACAGTGCAAGGACCCAACAGTGGGAGGCAAAAAAACTTGTACAGGAAGCAAGTAAAGGGAACACATGGTCTTAAATGTCTGTACACTAATGCACAGAGTGTGGGAAATAAGCAAGCTGAACTTGAACTCCTAGTACAATAAAGCAAATATGATATAATAGGCATCACTGCAACCTGGTGGGATGAGTCTCATGATTGGAATGTAGGAACAGAGGGGTACAATCTTTTCAAGAGAAATAGTCCAAACAGGAAAGGCGGAGGAATAGCATTATATATCAGGGACATTTACGCCAGTGAAGAGATCCAGGACATTGATCCTGGAAGTCAGGTGGAGAGCATCTGGATAAAAATTAAAGGGGAGGGAAACAACAAGGATGTTATGGTGGGAGTCTACTACAGGCCCCCGAATCAGACGGAGGAATTGGATGATGCCTTTCTAGAACAGATGACCACACACGCAGAAAGGAGAGATGTAGTAGTGATGGGGGACTTCAACTATCCTGATATTTGCTGGAAGTCAAACTCCGCCAAATCCTCAAGGTCTAGCAAATTCCTCACTTGCCTTGGAGACAGTTTCATTGTCCAAAAGGTGGAAGAGGCAACAAGGGGGTCAGCTATTTTGGATCTGATCCTAACCAACAGGATAACCTAGTTAATGGAGTGCAAGGGGTGGGGTCCTTAGGTGGAGTTTGTTATACAATGGAAAGGAGAAGCCAGGCATAATCAGACACGCCTTCTAGATTGTAAGAGAGCGGATTTCAGTAAACTTAGAGAAAGACTGGGGTCCCATGGTCAGGAATACTAAAAGATAAGGGAGTTCAAGACGGATGGGACTTTCTCAAAAGGGAGATACTGAAGGCACAATTTCAAACAGTTCCAATGAGGAAGAAAAATGGTAGGTGTCTCAAGAAACCAGGATGGATGACTAAGGAACTTTCAGCTGAGCTAACTTTTAAACACAGCATGTATAAGAAATGGAAAAACAGGGAAATCACCAAAGAGGAATTCAAACAAATAGCAAGCACATATAGGGGTAAAATCAGAAAAGCTAAAGCACAGAATGAACTCAGGCTTGCTAGAGAAGTTAGAAACAATAAAAAGGGCTTTTTTGGATATGTCTGCTGCAAAAGGAAGAAGGAAACGGTAGGGCCACTGCATGGAGAAAATGGCAAAATGCTAACAGAAGACAGAGAAAAGGCAGAATTACTCAACACCTTCTTTGCCTCCGTCTTCTCAGAAAAGGAAAAGAGTGCTCAACCTGAGGATAATGGAGCAGAGGGGAATTTCAGCACAGAATAAGTAAAGAGATAGTAGAAGAATACCTTGTTAATCTAAATGAATTTAAGTCTCCAGGACAGATGAACTACATCCAAGGGTATTAAAAGACCTGGCAAATGTAATATCAGAGCCATTGGCAATAATCTTTGAAAACTCCTGGAGAACAGGAGATGTCCCAGCAGACTGGAGGAGGGCAAACGTTCCCATCTTCAAAAAGGGGGAAAAGGAGGATCCCAACAATTATCGTCCAGTTAGTCTGACATCTATACCAGGAAAGATTCTAGAGCAGATCATTAAACAGAGTCTGTGAGCATCTAGAAGGCAATGCCATAATCACAAAAAGTCAACATGGGTTTCAGAGAAAGAAGTCATGCCAGACAAATCTTATCTATTTCTTTGATAAAATTACCAGCTTGGTAGATGAAGGGAATGCTGTGGATATAGTATATCTTGATTTCAGCAAGTCAAAGTTTCCAGATCTTTCACCATTTTGGTTGCCCTCCTCTGGACATGCTCCAGCATTATTTTTAATTAATTACTTTTTAACCCTTTTTAAATTGGGTTCCCAGAACTGGTCACAGTATGTCAGGAAAGGCCTGGCCAAAGCAGAATACAGTGGCACTATTACTTCCCTTGATCTACACACCATGCTTCTATTGATGCAGTCTAGAATTGAATTGGCTTTTTTAGCTGCTGCATCACACTGTTGACTCATGTTCAACTTGTGGTTTACTAGGACTCCTACACTCCTTTCACATGTAGTCTCATTATGCCAGGTATCCCCCATCATATATCTATGCATTTCATTTTTTATCTATAAGTGCAGTACTTTACATTTCTCCCTGTTCAAGTTAATTTTGTTAGTTTTGGCCCAGCTTTCTAATCTAGACAGGTCATTTTAAATTTTGATCTTCTCCTCTGGGCTATTTGCTACTGCTTCTAATTTGGTGTCATCTGCAAATTTTATAAGCATGCCCTCTATTCATGCCCCTGAATTCGATATAGCATATGAATATTGTTTTTGTTTAGTGCATATAGTTTTGTTCACACATTCATGTATCATAATATTTTAACATTTTATAAGGAAAAAGCTTTCCTCCTCTTCCTCCTTTATCTCCTCACTCAGTAAGACACCCCAAAAGCCCTCCTTATCTCTTCTCTTCTCTTCCAGGACAGAAGAGGTTTGGGAAGCTGACCAGGAGGTGGGAGTCAGGGCCTCCAAGTCCTGTGCCCCCTCTCCCTGAGCAACTCTTAAATACCACCTGGAGGTCCACCACACAGTTTGAGAACCACTAAGTTATATGTTTTGGGACTATTCTTTTTGTACATTCATCAAAACATTTTCATTTTAGCAGAACAAATAACACTATTAGTATCTATGCTTCTCCAATAGCAGGATCGGCTGGAAGATAGAAAGAAGGAAAAGAGAAGGAAAGAGAACAGAGAAGAAGTAGCAGAAGGGTAAGAGAAGGGAAAAAAAAGATGACAACAGAGAAATATGATAAAATATCTGAACTCTGCCTTCTCTACCATGAAATATTCTAGATCATTTATTTCTGAAAAAGCACTATCTAACTCTCTTTGTATGTGTGTGTGTGCAGTGGGAAAGAACATTTAGATCTTCTCCAATACTCAATAATTTTAATTAACACACAACACACATTTATTATTAATGTTGTTGTTGTTGTTGTTATTATTATTCTTATTGTTATTGTTATTCCTTCCTTTCTCCCAGCACAGGGACTCAAGGAGGCTAACAAAATTTAAAACGTCCCAAGTTAAAAACAAATCATTAAAAATACAAAATTTAAAAACAATTAATCAATTTCAAAAAGTTAAAAATATTACATGTTGAAATTTAAAAACTCTTTAAAAACCCTTTTAAAAATTCTTACCGCACCCATGTCAGTGTGGGAAAGCCTGGCAGCATAAAAATGTTTTTGTCTGCTGCTGAAATGAAAGCAGGGATGAGACAGCCTGGCCTCTGTAGGGAGGGAATTCCAAAGCCTGGGAGCTACCAGTGTCCTCTCTCTTGTTCCCACTAAACACACCTGAGAGGAGGGCCTCTCTAGATGATCTCAGTGTTCTAGTGAGTTTGTAAAGGAAGATATTGGCCTTCAAATAGCCTGGACCCAAGCCATAGAGCAGCAGTTCCCAACCTTTGTTGGGCCACAACCCCCACTGGTGATGAAAGTCCTGCCTGCGGCCTCCCTGATTGGTTGGGAGGCCGGGAAGGGGCGGGACTTTCAGGCACCTACAAGCCCCAGCGGCCTTTGCATCCAGAAGTCCCGCCCCTTCCTGACCTCCCAACCAATTAGGGAGGCTGCCGGGGGAAGGGGTGGGACTTCCGGCTGCAAAGGCTTCTGGGGTTTGCATCCCGTCCCCTTCCCCCTCTCTCTGCCATTGTCTGGCAACCACGGAAAGAAGGGGAGGAGGAAGGAGCCCTGACCCTGTCCTCTGCTCCCTGTGGGTGCCTGGCAGCCACAGAGAGAAGGGGAGGAGGAAGGAGCCCCGACCCCGTCCCCTTCTCCCCGTGGGTGCTGGTGCCAGTGCCAGCACCAGCAGGGAGAAGGAGAGGGGGGAAGCAGGGAGGGATTCCCAACCTGGCGACCCCCGAGAAAGGGTCGAGCGACCCCCAGGTTGGGAACCCCTGCCTTAGAGGGCTTTATAGGTCAAAACCAGCACATGAAATTGTAACTGGAAATGGACCAGCAACCAATGGAGCTGTCGCAACAAGGGAATTGTATACTCTTTGTAGCCAGCTCCGCTTAACAACCTGGCTGCAGCTTTTTGAGCCACCAGAAATTTCCAAGCACTATTCAAAGGCTGAACATGTTCACTATTCAACACAGAGTACATTACTGTAATCTAAATGCAATATAAGAAAGGCATGTACCACCGTGGCCAGGTCTAATTTTTAGCATCCCCAATCTAGATATATGCTGCTTACAGTTCAGTAGGAGAATTTGGGAAGTGGGATAAAGATAACTATATTCAAGATCCAGCTCCTGATACTACTGCTCACAGGAGGAGTTTTTAAAGAGTTTGTTAGTCAGCTGCCAGACTCCTTATAGCTAGACATTGGAAATCAGAAAAGATTCCAACGTTAGAGGATTGGATACAAAAAGTAAAGTTAAAGAATTGGATAGAATGTCATGCTATCTCAAAAATCAAAGCACGAATAAAAGGAAAGAAGAATGGAAGAAAATTTTGGATTTTGGGGAAAAGAAGTGGGGCTTAAACTTAAACCTAAACTTGTGAAATGGTTAATTTATGTTAAAAAGATAGTTATGTAAGTTATTTGCTATAATTTTCACC
The DNA here is from genome assembly GCA_023333645.1 of Sceloporus occidentalis. NCBI lineage: Eukaryota > Metazoa > Chordata > Lepidosauria > Squamata > Phrynosomatidae > Sceloporus > Sceloporus occidentalis. The sequence goes on from JALMGF010000003.1 coordinate 124,286,798, forward strand.
TGTCATGATTTATCTTGGTATACCCGCTTATAAATATTATGATAAGGTAGAAGCTGAGGATCTTGGGTTTAAGATTGTATTAAAACAAGGAGAAAATTAGAAAGAAAGAACAACAACATAAATATAATTATATGAGACAAATATTGGGATGATAGCTTTGAAGTGGATATATAATATTACATTTCATCTCTTTTTCTCCTCATAATTTAGCAAAATCAAATACTGTTCAGAAGTTAAGGGTCCCCCCCCCCAGTTACAAAGTGCACTCTTCACCACTAGAAGATTAAAAGGAAGATACAAGGGTCTAAAGAAGACAAGAAAATAAGCTTGACTGTATGCTCAATGTCAATTTTTATTTGTATTTTATGATAATTCAATAAAGATCATTTAAAAAATAATAAAGTGATTGTTACTAATGTAAGCCTCCTTTCTTTGTGTGGAATTTATATCTAAAATCTCTACTGGTATGCTTCCATATCTTGTCTTAAATTCTACAATAAAGTCTGGAGCTTTTCATACGGTGATAGAATATGACTGCTTTAAAATAATTAATCCAAGGCTAACTAAAATCAACTTGATATCCTTGAGCAGCAGCTGGCCAGGTACCCAACATTTCTTATTCACTGTTGGGCCTGCTTTAGCTGAATTTGTCCTCTCCCTAGGGCGCATCGACAGTATCTAATCCTTTTCACAGTACCTGCTCTCCTACCTATTCCCCCCCCCAAAAAAAAAACTACCTGTGTTTTTATGCAATATGAAATTTTCTGAGGGTTTATATCTTTCCAGGAAAACTCATTAGGCACTATTTATACCCACTGCAGCTGTGAAGAGAGAGGTTCTGAACTCTGGCATTTGACAGCAGGCTTTGTTTCTCATGTACATTTGCATATTAAAGTGTTTGCCTGAGATAGGCTATTGAAATTAATTCAGGATTAATTGGTGTCTTTATCTCATTAGAACAATCTAATTTAAGGATGATGAAATTGTTTAGCCTTCCGTTTGTATAATTAGATTGCTCTGAATTGCTGTCATTATTGGCTCTTTAGCATCATCTGTAGGCCTCAGACAGACAAGAGCTCCAACCTCATAAAGACCAATCATGTGTTATAGCAGAGTACTATTAACCCCTTTTAATCTAAATTCAAATGAATCAAGCCAAGGCACGATGGAAGGACTTTGTCTGTGTTCAGCAGAGATGCTCAGGTCCCCCCAGCCCATGAAATTATCCTTTTCTACTTTTTATTGTTTAGAACAGAGACCAGCATCCACAATAGGCATCTCAAGGTTGCCTCAAGGTTGATGGGGTAACCCAGAGCTTGGAAACAGTTACATAGAGAGCAACAGCATAATCCTGGAAAAATCATGACAACCTTTGCAAGAGCCAAGTGAACTTTTAATGAGTGGTCACATAAGACCTGAGGGCATGTGGAAAGGAGCAATGAAACGTAATGCTTCTTCATAGCCCCTTGCCTTGTGGATTTCCTCTTGAAGGCCAAAAAGAAAGAAGTATGCTAGCCTAAAGCAGTAAGCCAATCACCCTGCTAGCCACCATTATATTTCCCAACACCGTATCCTTTCCCAAAGTCCCTACGGTTGTCCTGAATTTATAACTGTTTGATTCAATCAATGCCAGAGTGGATTAAATCAGTTTTGGCCATCAACCAAAATGATTTCTTTTGTAAAAACCATCAAGCCACTGGGAAACCCGTTGTTTCTGGGACTGCTGAAAATTGATTTAAACTGCCTCAAGATGCAATATGCCCATAAATATGCCCATTTGGGCACTCCCACTTTGATCCAGTTGGAATCAGGCAGAAACTCTCTTTTTAAACTGTGTTTTTGCCTTGCTTTTACCTTCCTTTATTATGTATCCCCTCTTTACCTGTGCTGGTCTATGACCATAACAAAGGTAAACTGAACTGAACTGAACTGAACTGTTGGATTCAAGCTTGACCCCTCAGTACTGGTGGCTGTGCCACACAGCACCAGACTGAGTCCCATTCAGCTACCAGCCTTTCCCAAGATTGGGGCCTGGTTTATGGAACTGGTTTATGGAACTGGTAATTACTGCCCATTGCAAATCCTTTAACTCACTATCTGCTACTACCTTTTATATCTTAGCTCTTGTATGTGTATGTGACAAAGTGTTTTGCATGTGTATTGATTCTTTTCTTAATAGCTGAACTAATTTGGAACTTGCCTCTGGAGTAGTGATGTAAAGAATATTGGTCAAAATGTGAAAAACAGTAGAAATATCTGTTATTCGAAGATTTCAAAAGAATTTTAAAGAGAAGAAGTTCTGAGCACTTATTGATGAATGAGTAAGAATTTTGATTTTTAATCATTTCCAATCGAAGTGAAGGGACGGGACCTTTCAACTGACAATTCGATGGCTAGGATTTGCGTATTTTGCGTAAGCTAAGCTACCATTCATACTGGGTTTTACCAGAGGCTATTTCCTTTGTTAGGATGATGTTCCCTCCCCCATCTTTGCCCACAGCTTTCCTTTGAAAAACAAAAGAGAACAAAAGGAGGGAGCATTTTGTGTGTAGGTGGTGGTGGATGCTTTCAGATCTTCTCCCCTTTTTCATGATGCTCTTCCATTCAAATTCTCACAGAAGAGAAGAAGGGGGTGGGGGTGAAATCCTAGGGATTCCCAAGGGTCATCTCGTCCAACCCCCTTCTTGGATACATCACACTCTCTCATTCATGGATATTCTGCACTTCTTGCCAATAATAATAATGATGATGATGTATGACAGGTTTTCCTTAGCATCACCATGAGAGAGGTGCAGAGAGAGAGTTGGCCATGCCCTGCCTCTGAGGCTAAGAGAGTATGACCCTCACAAAAGAGAAGAAGGGTCAGAGTGGGGTGCAATGGCAGGAATTCTGCCATGGATAAAGCCTAGCATTCGAAGAGATTCCCAAGGGTCATCCAACCCCCATTCTACCATGAAGGAATACCTAGGATTATAGTGTTGGAGTTGAAGCTGAGAGCATGTGACTTGCCCAAGGTCACCCAATGAATTTCTATGGTGAAGTGGGAGGCTAGAATACTAATCCCAGCTCAGCCATGTAAATCCAGAGGGAGTAAGTCATACTCTCTCGCTCATGAATATTCTGCACTCTCCTTGCCAATAATAATAATAATAATAATAATAATTGCATGATAGGTTTGCCTTATCATTACCATGAGAGAGGTGCAGAGAGTGAGTTGGCCATGTCCTGCCTCTGAGGCTGAGAGAGTGTGACCTTCACAAAAGAGAAGAAGGGGCAGGGTGGGGTGCAATGGCAGGAATTCTGCCATGGATAAAACCTAGCATTCAAAGGGATTCCCAGGGCTCATTCAACCGCCCCTTCTAACATGAAGGAATACCTAGGATTATAGGGTTGGAGTTGAAGCTGAGAGCATGTGACGTGAGAAGATCGGGCAGGAATCCCTCCTGAGAGCCTGAAAGCCAGCAAGGATGCCAAGCAAGCTTCCCTTCCTTCCCTCCTGCCACCTGGGCAAGAGAAGCAGCAGGCAGCAGCTGAGTGAGGGGGCATAGCCTGGGGCTCCTGGTCTTAAAAGGGCTCCACTCCCCCCATCCCTGAGAAGACCGGGTAGGAATCCCTCTTGAGAGCCTGAAAGCCAGCAAGGATGCCAAGCAAGCTTCCCTTCCTTCCCTCCTTCCACCTGGGCAAGAGAAGCAGCAGGCAGCAGCTGAGTGAGGGGGCGTGGCCTGGAGCTCAAACTGTACTGTGGTGATAGTCTAACAACCCTTGTGTGAGATCTGGATGCTTCTTTGATTAAGGGACCAGCATTTATGGCTGGACATGAGCTGGGAGCAAGGATTGAAGTTGTGCAGGGGAAAGGAAGATATGGCAGTAAGAGTGAAAGTTTGTTGCAATGGAAGGCGGGATAGATATTTGAAAGCTATCCCACCTTCAGTTCACTCTGTTACCCAAAATGGATTGGAGAACCTACCAGCCATGCCACAAAACCTTGCCTTGCTCCTTTGTAATGCCAGGTCGGTCAAAACTAAGACTCATATCATCCACGACCTTCTCTTAGAAGAAGAGGCCGACCTGGCTTGCTTTACCGAGACCTGGTTGGGAGAGGACAGTGCAATAACTTGGGCATAGGCCCTCCCAGCCGGGTATTCAGTCATTGAGCAGGTAAGGGGAAGTGGTCGAGGGGGTAGAGTGGCTCTGGTTCACAAAAACAACCTTACCTTGACCAGGATACCTGTCCAGAAAACAGTCCACTTCAAGTGTATGTACCTGAGCCTGAAGACCAAGGATAGTTTGGGGATTCTGCTAGTATACCGTCCACCCCATTGTCTAACAGACTCCCTAACTGAGCTGACACAGCTGGTATCAGAGTTGCTGTTGGAGTCGCTCATACTTATAAGTCTGGGCAACTTCAACATCCCACTTGAGACCAGTCTATTAAATCTCACAGGTGCGGCTCGAGAGTTCATGGAATCCATGACAAACATGGGCCTATCCCAACTGGTCAGCGGGCCTACTCATTGTGTGGGTCATACATTCGATGCGGTCTTTAGTACAGAACAGAACTATCTGGGCTCTCTGTGCCCAAGGGTTTCAAAGCACAATAGATCAGTGTCAGGTTAAATTCAATGGCCTGAAAACATCGTTCTTTGAATGCCTTGAGGACTACGGGGAGCACCCCCCGGTTAGGAAGCAGCCACCTCTTCGAGCGGCTGTGTGACCTCTGGGTCAGAGGGGACCAGCCAAGGTGGCAGGATTGCCATCCTCCAGGTAAGTCAGAGCTCTTGCCATGCTTCCCAATGCCCTTTCCTACCCTCCCTGACCCTTCCCTAATCCTCCCCTCCCTCCTGCATGGTCCCAATGGCATCCCTTCTCTTCCCATCCGCAGGCGTGCAGCCAAGATGGAGGCGGAGGGAGAGAGGGCCTCGTGCCAGGTCACCCTTTCCTGCATCCTTGGGGGACAACGATGATGATGTCCCCGAGGATGCTCCGCAGCCAGGACCAGCTGCTGTGGCCCCTCCACAGCCAGAGCAGGCTCCTCTGGCAGCAGGGAGGTCCCCAAGGGGAGGGGTGGCAGTTGCATGAGTGCAGCCCCCACGACATTCATGCCCTCCTCCTCCATGTCAGCTTGGTAACTTGAGTCTTTTCTTCCCCTTTTGCAGGACCTCCTGCTGCTGCTCCTGTTGCTGAGGAGGAAGAGGAGCCTGGCCCCAGCCGCCGCCTGCCTTGGAAGAGAGGGGACATGGCCCTGGATGCCAGGGACTTGGACAGACTCCTGCAAGAGCGGCAGCAAGGTAAGAGTGGTGGGGAAACCAGGGGAGGGAGTGGGGGCACCCAGAAACCCTGCCTGTGGGAGTGAGTGATGGGGTTCACAGCCTGCTCCTAACCATCCTCTTTGTCTTTCCCCTGCAGATCACCGGCTCGAGCGGAGAGTGTCTGCCTTGGAAGATGGCCTGCGGAAGGCGCTGGAGGCCATCCAGACTCTCCAGCAAACCATGCAGGCCATCCCCCAGTGACTGCCCGACCCACCCCCATTTCCCCCTTCCTGAAGCAGCTTCCCTGCCCTCCCCCATACCTCCCCTTCCCTGCCATCCCCTGTTGTACAGTTGAACAGTTATACATTTTTATTATTGTAAATAAAAAAGTTTATTTTTTAAAAAAGAAATTGACTCTTCATTGTGCGCAGCTGTGCCAGTACACTGTTTCTGACATTTTTTGCATAGTTGTGCAGTTTCAACATAGGCAGGATTGCAGTAGGGCAGCAATGTCCAAACTCTGGCCCTCCAGGTGTTTGGACTTCAGCTCCCAGAATCCCAGACCATAAGTCAAGGTGGCTGAGGCTTCTGAGAGCTGAAGTCCAAACACCTGGAGGGCCACAGTTTGGACATTGCTGGTTTCGGGGAACAGTGAGGCGGGCATGATGGGAGGAGGGAAGGGAAAGGGTAGGAACGATAGGGCTGGGAGGGAAGGCAGACCCTTGGGAGGCAAAATGGTGTCTTCATGGAACATCATATGACTCAGTACCTTTTCAGTAGTCCTTGCCCCTAAGTCCCTTGCCCCCTCTACTTCTCCTTTGCCTTTGGGGGCGAGGAGTGGGCTGTGAGCCTGCCACCTTGCTGCAGAAGAGGCTGGAGGATGCCTCTTCAACGGGCTGCTCAGACATCTCCACTTCCATATCAACACCCTGCTCCTCAGCTGGAGGGCTGGCTCTTGCTCTTGTCCCCTGCTGCCTAGACCCTTGCTGCACGACCCTGGAGACATCCCTGCCTCTTGCATTCTGCTCCCCACCTGCCCTTGTGCCACCCGTGCCACCCTGGCCTACCCTGTGGATCTCCACCATCTGCCCCATCAGACCAGTCTGCACTTCCAGAGTGGTGTTGAGTCAACTCTGCTCCTGGACTGAGCTCTCCTGCTGCTGGACTGACCTCTCCTGGTACTGGACTGTTCTCTCCTGGTACTGCACTGATCTCTCTTGGAACTCTAGTGATCTCTCTTGGTGTTCCAGTGCCCTTTCCCGGATCTTCCTGCGGCCTCTGCTGCCCTCTCCCTCTGCTCATAGGCATGATCCCCCTGCTCCAGGAGTGCTGTCATGTGCTGTGAGGGCAAAGCCCTGAGCTGATCAACAGCCACAGTAGTTCTTGCAGCTGAGTGATGCACCCTCTTCTTCTTGTTCGCAGCAAGGCGTTCTGCCGGTGTCATTGCAGCTACGGGATTAGCTGGGGTTCCTCCTTCTTATGTTTGTCTTCCTACATGTTCTCCTTCTATTGAACATACAACCAGAGAGTCATTGAACCCCACAGTTAGCAGAGATCCTGAGGGCCATCCAGTCGAACCCCATTTTGCCATGCAGGAACTCTCACTCAAAGCATTCCCAATGTGGCAAAGGGTAGAGTTTCAACCAAAAACACACACTGAGGGCATGGAAAAATGGGAGAGGTACAGGCAAGGGAGGGTTGTCTAGGAAAGCGGGATACATGCAGCTCATGGTCATGCAATGGACACTCTCAAATGTACATCCACATGATCCTTGCCCCAGCAGCCCCGCAAGCATGCCAGCATGCCAAGCATTGCTAGAAACAACTGCACAACTGCGCAATAAAGCCATGAAAATTGCCATGCTTTGCCTATAGCGGTCTGGCGCAGCTGCAGCACTATACATTTGTTGTCATCGTAAATATAGACTTTACCTTGCATAGTCTCTTCGGCTTCACTGTCATTGCTGACGGCTGTACTGGTCCGCGGGAGAGGTGAGCGGTCACGGTAGCTACTCGTTGTGGAAGATGTAGTGGACCCCTCCCCAGCACAAGATGGTGGTCTGCTTGTGGAAGATGTAGAGCTCCCGCCCCCACCACGGACTCTTTGTGCCAGGGCACGGACATCCAGAGCTCGCTGACTGCAGGATGAATCATCTGAGTCAGGATGTTCCTCCTGCTGCTCATCTGCATGACAAGGGATAAGGGTCATCTCTGCCCTGTGCACACCCTGGTGCCACATCTTCCCCTTCTCCCCTTCTCCCCTTCTCCCCCTTTCCCCCAGGGGCCCTGGCACATCTTGCCTTCAGAGGACATCAAAAAGTCTTGGGCACAGTCTAGTTCTGGGGTCTCCTCCTTCACAGGTTCCGCTCTGGCTGGCTGGCCTACTGGGACTCTCACAAGCTGTCCACTGGTGGCTAGTCTGCTGGGTCTGATGCTGCCATCCTTATCAATGAAAGCATGGAGCTACTTGTAGAAGGGCAGGGTGGTGGCACTCTTACTACCTTTCGCCTTGTTATCTCTGAATTGTTTATATTGAGATTTCACAGTTTTGCATTTCCAACGACATTCTTCCCAAGTCCTGTTGTGGCCCTTGTCCTTCATGGCCTGTGCCACTTCTTGATATGTGTCTGCATTCAGGTAGGAGTTGCTCATTTTCTCCAAAATATGCAGCTTTGACCATATAGCTATGAGGTCAGCCATCTCCGCATGGGACCAAGAAGTCCCTCTCCCTTTTTTCGGGGTGCTGGTGGATGGCTTTGCCATTCTGCCTGGTGCAAAAGTGGAACCGCCACAGATGTCTGCAAGGAGCAGCTGAACTGTGCGCGTTCCACAGGTGAAAATGGTGCTGGAATGTGTGTAGGGGTTCACGTTAAAATTGAAACTTTCCTTTATCACTTTCTCCAAACAAAACATCTGGCAGCAAAACTTACAACTTCCCATGATTCTTGTAGCGCATGTGTAGAGCTTGCTTTAGGGTTAGGGTTACGAGGTTTTAAATACAGTGCAGCTGCGCCGCAGCGTCCACACCTGCCTGGTATTTGATGCTTTAATTAGAGCCTTGCTGCAAACCGCACATGTTCTGGAACCCCGACCCATTATGCACCGCACCTGAGCCAGAGTATATAAATGGGCACCTTAAATTTACGGCGTCCCATTTGTGACGTACTGGTGATGCTGCTTGTATACACAGCTGTGCTGTTACACCCTTTATAAGAAAGGAGCGGGGAAAAGCGGCTTCTTTTTAATGCTGCTTCTTAATGCATAGGGTGCAAAGGTGGCGCGTTCATGGTGGCATTTAGGTCTGGGTCATTTGAAGGCTATGCCTTCATGACGTCATGAACACACCTCTTTTTGCCCATCTGTATCCTGCCTTTGTTCATTGAAATCAGCTCTCCTAAAGTCTCACTATGCCTGGCTTCTCTTTTCCATTGTGTAACAAACTCTAGGAGAATATGGTCACTCCCACCTAAGTAACCGACCACTTGCACCCCATTAACCAGGTCATCCTTGTTGGTTAGGACAGATCTACAATAGCTGATCCCCTTGTTGCCTCTTCCACCTTTTGGACAATGAAATTGTCTTCTGGGCAAGTGAGGAATTTGCTATGTCAGCAGATCAAAATACTTTGATGACAGATGTGAAGGTGATCCCCCTGCCCTTGATCTGGCCATAGGTTTTTGCCTCAGTGTCTTTTCATGAAGCATCAATATCAACACACTGTTTTCAGAGCCATAAATTAGTAGTGTTAGGCTCAGCCAGCTGTGGCTTTATGTGATTTGACTTCCTGAATAGATTCACTTACTATATTGTCTTCCTTAACTGTAAAAGTGGGCTAATTCAAGCAAAGACACACTTGATAAAACGGCCATGTCTTACACATTTAATTACTCCTGTGAGTGGTGCACCTTTGTAATGTAATGCCAGACAAAGAGGACACCATTCATGAAATACTTTGGGTTTACTGGGCATATGGAGAATGTGGAAATCCACTTTACATATTTGGAAAAAAAAAGCTTTATCACGATGAATCAGGCAGCTGATTATGTGGTTCTGCTTCGCTGATCGGCGAAACAGATGGTCAAAATAAGCAGGTTTCTGGCCGGCTTCCAGGTGGGGCATTTAGATGATGCAAGCCTCAAAGCTGGCTGGTAACCACTCTCAAGCCATCCTATGGGGAGAAAAGCCAGACTAAAAAGGAGCTGGATTTTCCCATTTCTTCCCAGAAAATGCACACTTTTGCTTAAATGCAGTGCCACCGAAGTGGCTCTAAAGGGGCACTCTATCCTAACCCTAACCTTAATGCTAACTTTACATATAAATGCCCTATCGCAAGACCACATTTAGAGACAGAGCTTCCATACCCATGTGGTGAGGGTGAAAATGCCCAAAAGAGAAAGCATGACACATTTCATGGAGATAAGTAAAACATACATAAACAAGACAATCAAAGAGGGGGCATGGGGTGAAGGGGGGGTGAAGGGGGCCATAATTGTACTTTTGCAGCATCTGCATGGCCACACCTCTGCTCCAATAGCACAGGGTTCTCTCCTGGGCTGGTGCTATTCAACATCTTGAACAATGACTTGGATGAAAGAATAGGAGGCATGCTTATCAAACTTGTAGATGACACCAAATTAGGAGGTGTAGCTAATACCCCAGAAGAGAGGATCAAAATTCAAAATGACCTTAATAGATTGGAAAGCTGGACAAAAACTGACAAAATGAATTTCAATAGGGTGAAAAGTAAGGTACTGCATTTAGAGCAGAAAAAAATGGAATACACCTGGCTTTACTAGAACCCCTAGATCCCTACATGTGAAAGGGATCTAGGGGTTCTAGTACACCACAAGTTGAACTTTAGTCAACAGTATGATGCAGCAGCTAAAAGAACAAATGGAATTCTAGGCTGCATTAATAGAAGTATAATGTCTAGATCAAGGGAAGTGATAATACCAGGCTATTATGCTTTGATCAGGTCTCACCTGGAATACTGTGTCAAGTTCTGGGCACCACAATTTAAAAAGGACATTGAGAGGGCGACTAAAATGGTGAAGGATCTGGATCCCTAAGACTTTCCTATGAGGAAACTCTTAGGGAGCTGAGGATGTTTAGGCTGGAGAAGAAAAAGTTGAGAGGTGATATGATAGCCCTGTTTAAATATTTGAAGGGAGAAAGCAAGCTTGTTTTCTGCTGCTCCAGAGACTAGGACCCAGAGCAATGGATGCAAGCTACAGGAAAAGAGACTCCACCTCAACATTAGGAGGAATTTCCTGACAGTAAGGGCTGTTCAACAGTGGAACAAACTCCCTCGGAGTGTAGTGGAGACTCCTTCCTCGAAGGTCTTTAAACAGAGGCTGGATGGCCATCTGTCAGAGATGCTTTCATTAAGATTTCCTGCGGTCTCTTCCAACTCTATGATTCTATGGGTTCTATGATTCTATGATTTATCATCACTACAAACATATCAAAACTACAATATCAAAAATTTCTTGAAGATTCCTTTTCATCTTGCCCTTCATTTTCAGACTCCCAGACACTATGCAAGTACCTCTTAAATTCAATGTCTGCTGATGCCTCACTCTTTGCATTCACACAGGCCAGTTACTTTTGGTACTTTGAACTAGCAGCATCAAACTAATATATTAAGAAGCAGAACAACATTTGGTGAGGTTAACTGCCTCTGTATTTCAAAACTGGCTGTGAGCATGGTAAAGGGGATACTAAGGCGGGTTATAGACCGCCCATTTGGGGCGGACTGCACCTGCCCCTTTCCCCGGTGTGTCGGGGCCTCAGTGTGCAGAGCGTCAGCCGCTGAGGCCCCGATCCGCCGCTTTTCAGGCTGCGGGGAAGCAGCAAAACGCCGCTTCCCCGCAGCCTGAAAAGGGGTGTCCCTGGGGCTTCAAGCCCCAAGGACACCCCGCGGTGGCAGGGAGAAGGAGAAAGGGGCCGCTTGGCCCCTTTCTCTTTTAGTCCGCTGGGCGCAGCCGTCTGAAGGCTGCGCCCAGCGGACAAAACCATGAAGGAGCTCCGAAACAGAGCTCCTTCCTGCTCCGTGTTCAGGGCGCACTAAGCGCCCTGGCGCGGAGCAAGGACGTCACATCCGCGCCGCCCCGTCTAGAGGCGGCGCGGCCGTGACGTCCTCACGGCGGTGGCCATATGGAAGGGCCGCCGCCGTTTAGTGCGTGACGAGCACGCACTAGGGTTAGGGTGGTGCGGAAGCACCGCCCTTTTGTAACCCTAGTGCGTGCTCGTCACTCACTAAAGTGCCAGTCTGTAACCGGCCTAAGTTACTTTTTAATTATTATTTCAGTAAATAATAATAATAATAATAATAATAATAATAATTTATTTATAGCCCACCCAATCACAAGGAATCTGGGTGGGTTACAAAAATAAAAATAAAAAGAATAAAAACAGTAAAATAAAACAGAGCGATGTGAGTTACAGTAAAATTCACAGTTAGGCCTGATGGACATCGGGCCTGTCTTTTTCACTCCCTCCTAGGTCTGATGATGACAGTTGGGGCGGAGGCAGGGCTCTTCTTTTTGAGGCCAAAATATAATTTCAGTTAAATTTAATTTAATTCTTCTCATTAATCTAAGAGAAGAATTGGTGGACAGAGTGACGTAAGTCACAGTAAATGGGGAGAGGAACTAGGTAGGGAAGGCCTACCAGAAGAGATCCATCTTAAGAGCCTTCTTAAAGGCTGTAAGAGTAGAAATGTCCCAGATCTCCTTCAGCAGGTCATTCCATAGCTTCGGAGCTGCGATGGGAAAGGCCCTCTGGGTGACTGAAGTTAGCCTAGATTTTATTGGCTGAAGTAGATTCTTCCTCGAGGACCTTAGAGTGCGGGATGGACAGTACAGAAGAAGGTGATCCCTTAAGTATTCTGGACCCAAGCCATGTAGGGCTTTAAAGGTAATCACCAACACTTTGTACCTTGCCTGGAAACTAATTGGCAGCCAGTGAAGGGATTTCAAAACCGGTGTTATGTGATCGTTACGACGAGTACCTGTAATTAACCTGGCTGCCATATTTTGTACAAGTTGAAGTTCTTTCAGGGGAAGTGTGACCCCATCCAGAACTGGCTGACATAATTCCATACCTGGGCTTGGGTTTCCTATAACGAGTACCTCCGTCTTATCTGGATTCAGCTTGAGTCGATTTTCCCTCATCCAGTCCATTACCACCCCAAGACAGGCATTCAGAGGAGAGATGCCATCCTTAGTCACTACATCAGTCTGAGACATAGAGAAATATATTTAGGTGTCATCAGCGTACTGATAACATCCTGCCCCATGTCTCTAGAAGATTTCTCCCAGCGGCTTCATGTAAATGTTAAACGGCATAGGAGACAATATGGTACCCTGGGGGACACCAAATTTTAGCTCTCTTTTAGAAGAGCAACTGTCTCCTAGTGCCACCATCTGGAATCTGCCTGAGAGGTAGGACCGGAACCACTGTAGAACAGTGCCTCCGATATCTAACTCTCTCAAGCATTCCAGAAGGATACCATGGTCGATGGTATCGAAGGCTGCTGAGAGGTCTAAGAGCACCAGCAGGGTCACACTTCCCCTGTCGATGCCTAGACGGAGATCATTGACTAAGGCGACCAAGGCCGTCTCAACTCCATATCCTGCCCTGAATCCGGTTTGAAATGGGTCCAGATAATCAGCTTCATCCAAGACTGCCTGTAGTTGATTGGCGACCGCCCTCTTGATCACCTTGCTCAAGAATGGCAACAACGAGACTGGCCTATAATTATTTCTATCCAGCGGGTCCAGGGAGGGCTTTTTTAAGAGTGGTCTGACCACTGCCTCCTTAAGACAAGAAGGCAGGGTACCCTCCCTGAAGATTGCATTGATTATATTTTTCAGCATCAGCTTGACTGTATCACCCCCCTGGACAGCTATCCAGGATGGGCGAGGGTCGAGAGGGCAAGTTTTTTTCCAGACTACTAAGGAGCTTGTCCACGTCCTCAGTACTTACCGACTCAAATTGATCCAGTCTAACAGTAATGGTGGAGGCATTGGATGCATCTCTCATTGCTTCTGACTTAAAGTTGGCATCCAAATCAGCTCTTATCCAAGATATTTTATCTATGAAATAATCATTAAAAGCGTCACAGTAAGCTATGGTTGACTCTAATAGAGGGTTCCGGGTGGGAGGCAGTTGTGTTAAACTCCTTACCACCCTGAACAGCTCAGCTGGACGAGATTTCACAGACGCGATAGATGCAGAGTAGAAAGATTTCTTGGTTGCATCTATCGCCACTTGATAGGACCTAAGAAAAGTCCTATGAAGTATCTTATCAGCTATGAGTTGAGATTTCAGCCAATGCTTCTCTAGTTGTTGTCCAACCCGCTTCATTTGTTTAAGCTCTTCAGTGTACCAAGGGTTACGGTTTTTGGTGGGTTGGAAAGGACACTTGGGAGCGATCATGTCTATAGCTCAGCTGATGTTGTTATTCCACAAATTAACCAGAACTTTGACAGAGTCACCGGCACTGCCAACCATAGAACCCCCTAGGGCTTCTTGGAACCTAATGGGTTTCATCAGCCTTCGAGGGCGGACCATTCTAATTGGTCCTCCACCCCTAGAGGGAGGAATAGTAGCCTTCAGTCCAACCTTAACCAGGAAGTGATCCGTCCATGATAATGCGGAGATACTAGTTATTTCTGCCCATGGATATGCCTGTTCGGTACAGAAGACCACATCAAGAGTAAGACCTGCGGAATGCGTGGGCTCAGAGACTATCTGGGAGAGGCCCATGTTTGTCATGAAACCCATGAACTCCCGAGCCGCACCAGTAAGATTAGACAAATCAGCCTTGAGGGGGATGTTGAGGTTGCCCAGGACTAACAGCCCTGGCGATTCCAACATCAGCTCTGAAACTAGTTGTGTCAGCTCAGCTAGGGAGTCTGTTAAGATAAATAAAGCATTTAGATAAATGCTTCTGGACTAAAATAACCATTCTTATTCATCTTTTGCATTTTTGAAGCTAAAAAGTCATAGACCTTAGAGATGGAAAATATTATATTATGATTGCAGAGTCTCTTAGAAGTTCTCTGCTTGCTATGATATGGCCAAGTTATGTTGTAATTCACCCTTTTCCCTCAATCCTGTTGAAAGTCTTAGTATGTAAATTTCAGCCTATTTTAAGTGTTATTTTTCACTCAAGTGAACTCTATCAAGGAAAGAGGTTATTTTTACAGTACATAGCAACTGCTGGTCACCATGACAACAGGCCGGGTGAAATGCAATAAAGCATTTCTCTGTTATCGTAAACACAAAGGGAACCTCTGAAATCTAAGAGAAAGGCAATTATTATTGGTGCATGGAGGGCAAAGGAGTATTTTAAACATCATATGGTTCCTTTCAGCTTAGAAATTATCTCTGGAAAGCTTTTGCCACATGTTCTTGATGATGGGAAGAAGAGGAGGTTTACACAAACACAAGCACAACTCTGAAGCACCTTCAGTGGATAGCAGAGGAGGTCAGAACAACGAGCCTATTTTACAGTTTCTTTGAACTCACCCAACTTACCACATGGAATACAGTGAGTGTACATATGTTGTCCCCCCCCCCCCTCCACTATCTGCACAGGCACAGCACATTGAAAAGAGACCTACTTGAATGTGCACAAGGCCTTGCCCTTTTGGTCAATTCCAAGAAACAAATGCAGAGTACTGACCATAAGAAAGAGGCCTGCCTATATTGGATATTATTTCCTCAGTTCTTAAGATCAACTTATCAAATGTTCCCATTATTTGTTTGGATAAAAAAACAACAACACCAGGTTCTTTTACGATTTCAAAAAGTGTGCTTTGTTAGAGAAAAAGTAAACTGGAAAAATAAATTTAAGCAACATAAACATCTGAGACACTGACAACTAAAAAACCTCACTCCACCCAAAAACGATAGTGAATAACCTAAACTGCTCACACTTTTTAAATGTGGTAAGCTTGCTTGTCATTTTGCCATAGTCATTCTTGCTTCCTGAAAGTTCTTCAAAGCTAGTTCTGTTTTGCCAAAGTACTAGGTAGAGAACAGTGAAAGAAAGGGAAAAAATAGAGAGAGAAAAGTGTTTTTAAAAGCCAACCCCACCCAACCCCCATACCCTCCAACATTTCATGGGTAAAACCAAGAACATGTATTGCCAAACATCACAGCGTGGTCAATGCCAAAAACTATTCATCAGGAAGAACATACAAACTAGCAGAGACTGCAACAGTTCGCTTTTGTCTGAGCCTACAAAGAAAAGCAAAATTCCACCCCTCCTCTCCTCCCTGCTTTTGCACTTTGAACTCAGCATACAGTAAATTAAAAAAAAATCTGATGAAAAGGGAGAAAGTGGAAGGAGAAAGAAACTGAAACATTATAAAAGCAGCAGAAGTAGCATGATGAATTATTCAGGATGATCCCTGTCAGGACAGTTGTAGGGTATGGGAATCTCAACTATATCAGCAAAGAAGGAAGAAAAGAACGACTGCAAATGAGAAAGGAATAGAGCTTCTAAACCTCAAAAGTGTTTTTAAGATGGTGAGGGATCAACATAGGCAGTACGATTGTTATTAATTTAACCTGTTTACAGGTACACTTTTTACAAAACAAGCCTTCTACATCACTGTTTTAAAATCAAAGGTCTAAAGGGGAAATTAGAAGATACCAGGATCCAACCCATAAAACTCTCAAAATAAAATGCAAAACATGTATAGCAAGCTTTGAGATACATAGAATCTCTTGAAGTAAAACCTGTGAGGTGGGCACAGTTGCCAATGACCATAAATCATTCAAGGTGGTGAGGATAAAAAGAGATTGTGAAGGAGTTTAAAAAGATACTTTCTAATCTGGGAGAAGGAGCTTTACATTGGTAAATAAAAAGTGTAAATAAGCACAAAGTGATACATTTGGTGGAGTGAAAATCTCAGTTTAACATATCCACTGATGGGATGTGAGCTGGAAGCAAATGACGATGTTGAGTGTAGCTTACTCCCATGTAAATGTGCATAGGATAGACTTCATGAAGTCTTTGTTGTTGTTGGAAGAAAACATAGAATAATGTTTCTTCTTCTTCTTCTTCTTCTTCTTCTTCTTCTTCTTCTTCTTCTTCTTCTTTTGTGCTTTATCATGTGAAAGTGTTCTTGGGAGCTTAACTGCACAAACATTTCTTGTTAGTAACTAAGGCTGCATCTGCACTGAAGTTTGACACTTCAGTTTGACACCACATGATTCAATGCTATGGAATTCTGGGAATTCCCAGAATGTTTTGTGAGACATTTAGCCTTCTCTTGCAGAGAGCTCTGGTGCCACAATAAACTACAAATCCCAGGATTTCATAGCATTGAGCCACAGTAATTAAAGTGGTGTCAAACTAGAGTATTTCTGTAGTGTGGATGCAGCCAAGGGAAACCACAGCCAGCCAGACTGAATAACAGAAAGCTCCTAGGGTTTGCCACTATGCACTCGTGGGCCCTGATTTTTTTTTTTTAAATTTGCTTCAAAGTGCACCCTAAGGCTTCATTTACATTATGGAAATAAACAGGCATGGAACTGTTTTATTTCCAGGAAGTTCACACTCGCCCTGACTGAAAAGCCCACTTAAATTGGTGTATTTGGCACTAGACCCCTTAGTGGTTCTTTTTAAAAGAGCTGCAACGATCCACATCTTTGGTAGCATGACCATGCTACCGAATTGATTTGGATCATGCTGCATCATTCCTGGAAATGGAGGTGCCTCCATATTTAAATTAATATGGTGGCAAATGTGAATGGCAACATGTTTAAAATGGTATGGGCAGATTTGATCGCAGTAAACCTAGTGGGAACACCAAACCGATTCTGAATTGGTTCTGAACCAGTGCAAAGTTGTGAATCTCTTCATTAAAAATAAGCATTAATGACCCCAGGAGTGTGGGGGCATGTCTATCATGTTCTAGGGGCCAGTCAGTCAATCATTTCTTGTATTTGAATAAAAGCCATTACAAATAAAACAAAAACAAAATCAATCCACCAATTTTTAATCAGGGTGGTGAAGGTGATGGAATAGTTCATTCACAAGGCCTTCTTTTAGGCCACAGTACTAGATGTGAATTGTTAACAACATATGGAAACTTTGGTGTTACTGGCAGCATAAACATCCCAGAGCACCAAACAGTCTTCTAAAAAACTCTCTCTCTTTTTTCCCAGTCCTAAACAGTTTTTACAGTCTTTCAAGGCTTCTGATAATACACAAAGGTTGATGGCAAAATAGAAAGCCAATCAGCAAATGGCATATACAACAAGAGCAGGGGGGGGATCCCTCCACCAAAAAGGAGTGAAGGTAAAATAAAATAAATACAAATAAAGCAGGGCTTAAAAAGGTGAGGCAAAATAAAACTGCTAACAAATTAAGATCTTAAACATTCCAGATTACCTCATCAGAATATAAAAATTCCAGATCTCTTTTGACATGCCACTGTTTTTCTTATATTGCAGAAATTGGCAAAGAAAAGAACAGAGCTTGGTGAGTCCATGAAGTAACCCAAATACATGTAGATGGGATGTAGCTCTCTGTCTACATCCAAACTCTAGCATTCCTTTGAATCATAGAATCATAGAGTTGGAAGAGACCACAAGGGCATCCAATCCAACCCCCTGCCATGCAGCAACTCACAATCAAAGCATCCCTGAGGGATAGCCATCCAGCCTCTGTTTAAAGACCTCCAAAGAAGGAGACTCTACCACTCTCTGAAGGAGTGTGTTCCACTGTCAAACAGCCCTTACTGTCAGGAAGTTCCTTCTAATGTTAGGGTGGAATCTCTTTTCCTGTAGCTTGTACCACTGTTCCATGTTCTCTGGAGCAGCAGAAAACAAGCTTGCTCCATGCTCAATATGACATCTCTTCAAATACTTAAACAGGGCTAACTTATCACCTCTTAACCATCTTTTTTCCAGGCTAGACATACCTAGCTCCCTAAGCCTTTCCTCATAAAGCTTGGTTTCCAGACCCTTCACCATTTTGGTGGCCCTCCTTTGGACACACTCCAATTTGTCAACATCTTTTTTGAATTGTGGTGCCCAGAACTTGACACAGTATTCCCGGTGAGGTCTGACCAAGGCAGAATAGAGTGACACTATTAATTCCCTTGATCTAGACACTATACTTCTATTGATTCAGCCAAGAATCACATTGGTCTTTTTAGCTGCTACATCGCACTGTTGACTCATGTTCAACTTGTGGTCTACTTGGACTCCTAGATCTCTTTCATATATAGTTTCGTTCAGCCAGGTGTCCCCCATCTTATATCTATGCATTTCAGTTTTTCTACCTTATATTTCTCCCTGTTGAAGTTCATTTTGTTAGTTTTGGCCCAGTTTTCTAATCTGTTCAAGTCATTTTGAATTTTGATCCTGTCAAAATGACCTGAACAGATTAGACATCTGAGTCAAAACTAACAAAATGAACATCAACAGGGAGAAATGTAAGATACTGCACTTAGGTTAAAAAAAATGAAATGCATAGATATAGGATGGGGGACAGATCCTATTTTCCAACTGACCCTCCATTTGGACCAGTTCTTCTGTGGCTGGGACCATGCTGTCAGTGAAGCGGTAACTATGTTCTAAACACATGGTTAACTTCCCCCAGCACTAGATGTAATGAGCCATGATGCACAAGAGTTATGAGTACAAGTCAGCACTAAATATTTTGCCTGTATTCTCAGACCACAAAACAAAACTCAATCAAGTAGAAGTCACTAGACCAACTTGTAGAAACCTCCTGCTTTTATACTGTAGAAAAAAGTGGTATTCAAGAAATGAAAACAAGTTCAATAATGATAATATTATTATTTTATTTATTTTATATCCCACCTTTCCCCTGATAGAGGACTCAAGGAAATAAAAAAAAATTGAAACTGTGTAAGTTAAAAGATATATAAAGCATTAAAATGTTGATAGAATTTTTTTAAAAAAAATTAAACAATTGTAAAAAGTTAAATACATGACATATTAAAGTTTAAAATGTATTAAAAACTCTATACAAACCTTAACATCTGAATGACACAGCATTTAAAGCCCAACCTTCGGGTTGTTCCCACTTAAGATTTGAAACGATTTAAAATACAACGTTTTTAATAAAATCGATTCAAAATAACACTGTTCTTATCCCGCCATCCGAATCGCTTTGTTCATCGTTCCCATCTGGTTGTTTAAATCGAAGTTTTTACCTGCAAGCGTTCCTACTTGGCATGAAATCGGTGTTTAAATAAAGCGATTCTTCTCCTCCATACCTTATTTGGAGCTGTCAATCAATAGTACGTCAGAATGACGTAACGTTAATCCGGAATATTTGGAAGCGATTTATCTTTTGGCATCGTTTCCATTTCATTGACAGCCAGGGAGAATCCCTTCAGAGAGCACAGAGATCAATGAAGGAGGCTGCTGGCAAAAAGCGAAGCTCTTTCCAGAGGAACTATGGGATAGGTTTTGGAGGGCAGCATCCTGTCTCCAAGACAGCCAGGGAGAATCCCTTCAGAGAGCACAGAGATCAATGAAGGAGGCTGCTGGAAAAGCAGGGAGGGAGCACTCTTCCCAAAGATTCTCTTTCCAGGGTTGGAGGAGAAGGCAGATTCCATTTGAGAAATGGAGGGAGAAAGGCTCTATTCCCCCCCCCCCCCCATTGATCAGAGCCCTTCCTTGCCTGGGCGAGATCAGAGCCCAAGCGGGCAGGGAATGCCTCTTTGAGAGGAGCCTTCCCTTCCTGCCTCTCCTCCGTTAGAAATGGGCTCTCCCCACACAGAGGGGAGGTTGCAATCCACCGGCAGATGCAGGCGCTTGAGCAGCCGGGACTTCAGGCCGTTTCTCCTTCCCTCCCCGCCTTCCCAAACCGAAGGCATCGCTGCCTTGGGTCTGAGATGGCAAGGAGGGAAGGAGAAGTTGGCTCGGGCCATTTCTCTTTCCCTCCTTGCCTTCCCAAACCGAAGGCATCGCTGCCTTGGGTCTGAGATGGCAAGGAGGGAAGGAGAAGTTGGCTCAGGCCATTTCTCTTTCCCTCCTTGCCTTCCCAAACCGAAGGCATCGCTGCCTTGGGTCTGAGATGGCAAGGAGGGAAGGAGAAGAGTCATAATCCAGCACTCAAACCCCTTTCAACACGCTGGCGATTACTATGCTATGAGAAAGAGAGAGAGAGAGAGAGAGAGAGAGAGACATGCAGACAGACTAATTAGATAGGTACATTGGCTAGACAGAGAGATAGACTGGATAATTAGATAGATAGATAGATAGATAGATAGATAGATAGATAGATAGATGTATATGGGTAGATAAATACATACATGGTTGGACAAACAGAGAGACAGACAGGATACATAGAGATGGATAGATAAATAGAGAGATTTAAACACTGGCTAAATAGACTGAAATAGAATAGAATGGACTGTCTTGGGAGCCATGAAGCAGGGATTTCCTGCGAAACCCATCCCATAGTTCCTCTGGAAAGAGCTTCGGTTCCCTAAATTCGCTTTGTACGCCCCATGGGGAGAGACAGCCCGCTTGGGCTCTGATCTCACCCAGGCAGGGAAGGGAAGGCTCCTCGCTTAAAGCGCTGAAGAGATTAAGCGCCTGTAAACCATTAAAATAAAAAATAAAAAAAATCCTTATCTCTTATTGAAAGACCACAGCGGACAAAGGGGTGAGGGAAGCAAAAATGGCGACAGCCAGACGGATGGGGACAGAAAGGGCAACTCCCCCAAGGACAGCCCCATCGCACTCCGCTCCTCCCATTCATCTAACGCAATTTCAAAGGCTGTCGTTCCTATTTAAATGCTCCGGTTCCTAAATCGAATCAATGGAAAAACGTAGGTCAGACCCTAGTGTTTTTTTAACACGTGTTAAATGAGGAAAACTCGAATCAAAATTTTATTCCGCTCTACAATTCGATTTGTAGTGGAGACGATTGGGGGTTGCTCTAGAACCGTTCTAGGTTTAAATCGGATCCTAATAGGAACGCCACTCCTTGGATTCGATTCAGAACGCGGGGTTTCACCTAGTGAGAACAACCCCCTTGTCAGTTTTAAAAAGCCTGAAGGCACAAGAATGTTTTTATCTGCCGCTGAAAGGACAACAGGGAAGGGGCCATCCTGGCCTCTCTAGGGAGGGGGTTCCAGAGCCATCAAGAAGGCCCTCTCTCTTGTTTCCATCAAACAAGCCTGAGAGGGTGGTGGGACAGAGAGAAAGGCCCCTCCTGGTGATCTCAAAACTCTAGTGGGCTTGCAAATGGAAATATGATCCTTCAAATAACCTGGACCCAAGTCATATAGGACATATAGGTCAAAACCAGGAAATGGGCCAGCAACCAATTGAGATATTGCAACAAGGGAGTAGTGTGCTCTGTATATCCTGCTCCAATAAACAATCTGTCTGCAGTTCTTTGTAATAATGAGTTACAAGTAAGTCATGGCAAAAGATGAAGGCTTCTAAATTTCTAGCTGATGGATCAGGTGAAGAAGACTTTGGTTATTTCAAGTTATAAATAAATACATCCAAACATGAGGAAGAACCTCCTGACCGTAAGAGCTGTTCAGCACTCCCTCTGAGACTGGTGGAGTCTCCTTCTTTGGAGATCTTTAAACAAAGGCTAGCTAGCTAGCTGTTGTGGGTACTTTGACTGCGTATTCCTGTATGGCAGAGGGTTGGACTGGATGGTCCTTGTGGTCTCTTCCAACTCTGTCGCGGGATACAGACGGGCAGGGGAAGACGTCTTGGAAGTGTATTCTGCTGAATACGGAGCCTCCAGACCGCCCGCCCCGGGGGCGTGGCTCAGGTGTTGGGGCTTCCACACGGGGGGCAGTGAAGACGCCTCACCTGGGTCCGTTTCAGACCCGTAGCTTCTATACCGCCGCCTCGGAGGACGCCGCAAAGAAAGAGGCAGCTTCCGCACGGGCGGCCCAAACCGCGGCTTTTTTTTTTCTTTTGCCGCATGAGAAGTGCGCAGCTGTGGCAGACCAACAGCAGCCGGCAATTTCCCTTTTGCCGGCTGCGAAGTG
Source organism: Sceloporus occidentalis (assembly GCA_023333645.1). NCBI lineage: Eukaryota > Metazoa > Chordata > Lepidosauria > Squamata > Phrynosomatidae > Sceloporus > Sceloporus occidentalis. Next base: position 124,309,074 of record JALMGF010000003.1, read on the forward strand.
CGCATGTGCACATTTAAAGCGCCCAGGCCCCTTTAAACTTTTTTCCCCGCCCTGCCCAAGAACAAAGGTGACCTCCTGCCAGCTGGTGATCAGCTGATGTTGGCATCCTTGCCTGCTTGCGCATTGCGAGTGCCACCACTGGCATCATGGATGCCTCCTCTCCTTTGTTCCCTGTGGTCTTCCTGAAGCTGCAATCCATAGCCAGAGCTGTCGCCGGTGCCACCGCCGTCTTCTCCGCCCCCTCCGCCCCCTCCGCCCCCTCCGCCCCCTCCGCCCCCTCCGCCTCCATTGCCGCTGCAATGGAGGTCCCATCATCCACCACCATAACAGCTGTAGACTTGGATGACAGCAGCAGTGATGATGATGATGACACAGAACAGCGAACGGCAGTGGCTGCCATAGCGCTTCATCAGGCTGCTGTTGGCGGTGCCATGGCCCTGGCCAGAGTGGCACGCCTCCGCTGATGCTGGAAGGTCCCTGCATCGCAAGACTTGTGGGACAACTTTGTGTCAACCATATGGTCTGACGAGCAATGGAGGCACTTCTTCTGAATGCCCCGTGCCCTCTTCCACAGGCTAGTGGGCATCCTGCGCCCAGAGCTGGAGAAGTCAGACACAGTGATGAGGAAAGCCATCCCGGTGGAGAAGAGAGTGGCCATTGGTGTCTTTTCACTGGCACACAAATCCAGCTACATTGTGACGGGGGCGCTGTTTGGGACTGGCGTTGCCACCGTGGGGGAGATCGTGGTGGAGTTTGCCCTGGCCATGGAGAAGCTGCTGCTGTCACAGACCGTGTACCTGGGGAACGCACGTGAGGTAGGGACAGCCAGACCACCTTCCCTTTCATCTTTGGCAGCTCTGTGATATTCTGTGTCAAGTGTCACCCCCTCACTGTACATTTGCTGTTCTTGCTATGGTGCAGTTGCGCATGTGTAAAAGAGTTGTCATCTCAATTCCTCTGTTTCTCTCCCTTCCTTTCCCCCACAGATTATGGATGCCTTTGGTCGGCGCGGCTTCCCGCAAGTGGTTGGCCTCATGGACGGGTGCCACTGCCTGATCATACCACCCTTGGGGCTGAGGAATGCCTATGTCAACAGAAAGGGCTCCTATTCTGTCATCCTGCAAGGGACATGTGACCACACAGGAAAATTTGTGGACGTGGAGCTCGGATGGCATGGGTCAGCCCACGATGCCAGGGTGGCACGGAATTCTCTCATCTACGAGGCCATGGAGGCTGGCATCTATGTGCAAGGGAACCCCAGCATCAACATCAGAGGCCAGCAGATCGGGCCCCTGATATTGGCTGACTGTGCCTACCCCATTCGGAAGTGTCTCATGACACCCTTCAAGGTCCCCCACACTCCCAAACAGAAGCTCTTCAACAAGAAGTTGAATCGCGTGAGGGGGGCCATGGAGAGATCGTTTGGCAGATTGAAGGCGAGATGGCGCTGTCTCACTGCCCTGCTCCTGATGGCAGAGGAGAACGTGGTGCCCATCCTGGCATCATGTGTCATTCTGCACAACATCTGTGAGACCAAGGGCAGGGTCCAGAATGAGGGCATGTGATATAGGCACCGTTTTGTGCTGCCCACCTTGGGAGCAATCACGGCGGATGAAGAGAATGCCAAGAAGGCAGCAGGGGAGGATGTGAGGGATGCCCTGGCAGATTTTTTTCTGACAAGGAGAATCTGAAGCATGGCTCCTGTGCCATCATCTGTGATGTCAGAGTGCATTGTCCTGTAATAGCATAAGCACATGAATAAATGTATCCCATTATCCACAGTTTGAGTCTGCCTATCATTCCTGATCTGTGCTGTGGGCATGTTTTGCCACGTGCCTGAGGGGGACACACACAAACACACACACACAAAAGGTCTCCTGGCGCCTGTTTTCCTGGGTTAAAAAGATACATCAGCTCCAACTGCCAATTGCCCCTTTGACAATGTATCAATCCCCCTCAAATTCAAGCTTTCCTAATGGCCCATTTGAATGTATCAATAGGGCACCCAGAGGGCATCTATTGGGGGAAAGATTCAAACTGCTCCTCTGAAAGCTATCATTGGCCTAGGACCACCTTGGCCTAACAGCCCTGAGCCGCAGGTGCCCATATATACCCGTGCGCAACTGTGCCAGACCCCAGGACAGCGATCAAGATGGCAGCGCCACGCAGGAGGGTCCCGGTCCGCATCGCTTACTGGACCGATGAGGAGGTCGGGATCCTCCTGGACTCCCTGATGTCGCAGGCAGCCGCTCGAAGGGTGATGGCCAGCACGAACAAGCCCAACCGGGGGCATTTCCTCCAGGCATCTTGTGCCCTCGAAGAGCGAGGGTTTCGAAGAAAGATGCATCAGTGCAGAGTGAAGTTTAAAACTCTGAAGGCATCTTTCTTCGAAACCCTCGAAGACTTCGGGGAGCACCCCCCGGTTGACAGGCAGCCACCATTCTTTGAGCGGCTGAAGGACCTGTGGATCAGGGGAGATAGGCCCAGACCAGAAGATCGCCGTCCTCCAGGTAAGTCAGAGCTCTTGCCATGCCCTGTCCTACCCTCCTTGACCCTTCCCTTGCCCTCCTCTCCTTCCTGCATGGTGCCAATGCCATCCCTCCTCTTCCCTTCTGCAGGCGTGCGGCTGAGGCGGAGGCGGAGGGAGGGAGGGCACCGTGCTAGGTCGCCCTCTCCACCATCCTCGGGGGACGAGGATGTCCCCGAGGGTGGGCCACAGCCAGGACCAGCTGCTGTGGCCCCTCTGCAGCCAGAGCAGGCTCCTCTGGCGGCAGGTAGGTCCCCAGGGTGAGGGGTGGGGGTTGCCTGACTGCAGCCCCCATGACACTTGTGCCCTTCTCTGCCATGCCAGCATGGTAACTTGGGCCTTTTTTTCCCCTTTGGCAGGGCTTCATGTCCTTGCTGCTGTCGCCGCCGCCGAGGAGCCTGGCCCGAGCCGCCGCCTGCCAGCGGAGCCAGGGGACTTGGCCCTCGATGCCAGGACCCTGGATCGAGTCCTCCAAGCCCGGCAGCAAGGTAAGTGCAGAGGTGAACCCAGGGAAGGGAGCGGGGGCACCCAGAAACCCTGCCTGTGGGAGTGGGTGATGGGCTCCACAGGCTGATCCTAACCATCCTCTTTCTTTTCCCCCCACAGAGAACCGGACGGAGAGGAGGTTCGCTGCCTTGGAGGAGAAAATGGACAAGCTGGCAGAGAGAGTGTCCTCCATGGAGGAGACCCTCCAGCAGATCCTCCGCCGGCTGCCCGCCCCACCGCCGCCTCCTCCTCCCTGAAGCAGCTTCCCTCCCCTGCCCCCTCTGCCATCCCCCCTTCACCACCACCCTTCACCCTCCCCCTTCCCTTTGTATATATTGTATATATTAAAAAAGGTTTTGTTATATTGTTAATAAAAAAATTATTTTTTAAAAAAAATTTGTGTGGTTCATTATGCGCAACTGTGGCAGTGTGGCTGTGAGTGTGAATGTGACAGCTTAGGCGCAACTGTGCACTCTAAAGCTAGGCAGGAGTGCTGGGAGGTAGCAATCTCCAAACTCTGTCCTTCCAGGCGTTTGGACTTCATCTCCCAGAATCCCAGACCACAGGGCAAGGTGGCTGGGGATTCTGGGAGATGAAGTCCAAACACCTGGAAGGACAGAGTTTGGACATTGCTGGTTTGGGGACCAGTGAGCCAGGCATGGTGGGAGGAGAGAACAGGAAGGGTAGAATAGATTAGATAGGGCTGGGAGGGAACACATGCCCTGGGAGGCGAAATGATGTCTTTATGGGACATCATGGGACCTAGTGCCTTGTCAGTGCTCCCTGCCCCTTGATCCCAGGCCCCCTCTAGTTGCCCTTTGCCTTTGGGGGCGAGTTGTGGGCGGTGGGCATGCCAGAGAGTCACTGAAGAGGCTGGAGGATGGCCCAGCAAGAGGCTGCTGAGACAGTTCCACCTCCATGGCAACTCCCTGCTCCTCAGCTGGAAGGATTACTCTTGCTGGGGGCTCCTGCTGCCCTACCCCTTCCTCCACGACCCTGGGGACAGCCCTGGCTCTTCCACCTCTTGCTGGGGGCTCCTGCTGCTCAACCACTTCCTCCACGACCCTGGGGACAGCCCTGCCTCTTCCACCCTGCTCCCTACGTACCCTTCTGCGTCTCGGGCCACCCTGCCCTCCCCTCATGATCTCCAGCATTTGCCCCATCAGAACAGTCTGCGCTTCCAAGGTGGTGTTGAGTCGCCTCTGCTCCTGGTCTGACCTGTCTATTGATCTCTCCTGGTTCTGAACGGCCCTCTCTTGAACTTCCACTGCCCTCACTTGAACTTCTAGGTTCCTCTCTTGAAATCCCAGTGCCCTCACTTGAACTTCTAGGTTCCTCTCTTGAACTCCCAGTGTCCTCTCTTGAAATCCTAGTGCCCTCTCTTGAAATCCCAGTGCCCTTTCCATGAGCTCCCTGCGGGACTGTCTGCCCCTCTCCCTGTCCTCAAAGGCTCGCTGCCCCTGCTGCATCAGTGCTGTCATATGCTCTTCTGAGCAAGCCTTGAGCTGATCCACAGCTGCCACAGTTTTAGTAGCTGCTGACGGACGCACCCTTTTCTTCTTGGTCGCAAGTCGCTCCTCTGCTGACATGGCAGCTATGGGATTAGCTGGAGGTGGTTCTCCTTCTCCTTCTTCTTCTTCTACTTCAGTTCGTCCTCCTACTATTGGGCATACAAGCAGAGAGTCATAGAAGCCTACAGTTAGCAGAGACCCTGAGGGCCATCTAGTCCAACCCCATTCTGCCATGCAGGAACTCTCACTCGAAGCTGTGGCAAAGGGTAGAGCTTCAAACTAAGGGCGTGGGGAAAGGAGAGATTTACATGCAAGGGAGGGGTGCCTTAGGAATGTGGGACACATGCAGCACATGACCATGCCAGGGACACTCACAATCCTACTTCCACAGCAACCTTGCAAACATACCAGCACAGTAAGCAGTGAAAGAAACATGCCACAATTGCGCAGTTGAGCCATGCAGTAATAAACATAAATATAGGGTTTACATTGCATATTCTCTTCGGCCTCACTGCCATCGCTGGTGGGTGCACTGGCCCGGGAGACAGGTGAGCGGTCACGGTAGCTGCTGGTCGTGGAAGAGGATCCAGCACGAGATGGTGGTCTCCTTCTGGAGCTCCCGGCCCCAGCAGACATTTGTCTGAGCAGGGCGCGGGGGTCCAGAGGTCTCTGGCTGCTGGAGGAATCGCCCGAGTCGGGGTGTTCCTCCTCCTCCTGCTCCTCATCTGTATGACAAGGGACAAGGGTCATCTCTGCCCTGTGCCCACCCCGGGGCCACATTTCCCCTTCTCCCATTTCCCCCTCCCTTCCCCCCAGGGGCCCTGGTGCATCTAGTCTGTTGGGTCTGATGCTTCCATCACTTTTAATGAAAGCATGCAGCTCCTTGTAAAAGGGCAGGGGGGTGGCCTTCTTAGTACCTCTGGCCTGGGCATCTCTGTATTGTTTGTATTGAGATTTTAGCGACTTGCATTTTCGGCGACACTCCTCCAAAGTTCTGTTGTGGCCCTTGGCTCTCATGGCTTCTTCCACTTCTCGATATGTGTCAGCATTCAGGTAGGACTGCTCCAATTTTTGCAGAATGTTTGGCTGTGACCATATAGCTATAAGGTCAGCCGTCTCCGCATGAGACCTAGACGTCCCCCTGCCTTTTTTCGGGGTGCTGGTGGATGGCTGAGCCATCCTGCCTGGTGGCAAAGGGGAGCCGCCACACAGCTGTGCCAGGAGCAGCCGAACTGTGCCCGTTCCCAGGTGAAAATGGCGCAGGAATGTGTGTAGGGGGTCACTTTAAATTCCAAACTTTCCCTTATCACTTTCTACAACCAAAACATCCGCCGGCAAAACTTACAACTTCCCGCGATTCTAGCAACGCATGCGCACATGGAGCTCTAGGGTTAGGGTTACGAGACTTAAAATGCGCCGCAGCTGTGCCGCAGCTTCCACAGCTGCATGGCAGCGGATGCTGCCATTAAAGCCTGACTGCAAACCACGCATGTCCCGGACCCCGACCCATTATGCGACGCAGCTGACACGGAGCTTTTAAACGGGCAACTTATATTTTCGGCGTGGCAATTCTGGCGTACCGGTGCAGCAGCTTACAGACGGAGATGCGCGCGTACGCTGCATATCAAAAAGAAGCGGAAAAAAGCAGCACCTTTTTAATGCCGCTTCTTCCCGCTTGGGGCGTGCGGGCGGCGCGTTTATGACGGCATTCAGGTAAGGGCCGTCTGAAGGCTCTACCTTCATGACGTCATGAATACACCCCTTTTTGCCCGTCTGTATCCCGCCTGTGATTCTATGAGCGTAAATCCAATCTAGGTCCATTCCAATTTGACTTCTAACCTGAAGACTGAAATAGCCTTGGTTCCTCCTCCTTAGAGGAGAAACAATTCAAATGGAGACATAAATTTTAACATGGCGTGACAGGAAAGGATGATAAATTCAAGCAAGAATGTAAAAAAGGCTTGAAGTGGAAGAAAAGATACAGATCTTAGAAGAGGATAATTAAACGAGAGGTTTTGAATAAGAAAGACATATTGGAAAGAGGGCTGAGAGAGGAAATCATGAACTAAAAAGGAGCTGATCGGGTTCGGACAAGATGGCAAAAGGAAAGAGAAAGAGTGCATCGGAAAGAGGACTGGAGAGGGGACAATGATAGACAGAGCTGAGGATTTGTGTTAGTAAACTAAAACGACAATAAGAAAGAGTACATCGGAAAGAGCACTGGGGAGGGGACAATGATAGAGTTGAGGACCTGTGCTGGTAAAGCAAAATGACAACAACAACAACAACAACAATAATAATATTTATTATTTATAAACCGCTTTTCCAAATTTGATCAAAGCGGTGTACAACACAAAACAAAAATGTGAGACAATAAAAAAAATCAATAACACATATCATCAATTAAAATTATATAAGAAAGTTTACAAATATTAAAACCCAGAAAAACAAACTAGCTGGATCACCCAATTGCATATCAAGGGGAGAACAGAATGGAATCAAGACACATGGGGGATCGGGTTTGGACAAGATGGCAAAAGGAAAGAGAAAGAGTGCATCGGAAAGAGGACTGGGGGGACTGGGGAGGGGACAATGATAGACAGCCAATTGAAAGTAAGGAAACCATTGTCATTTAATTCCTTTCCCTTCTAATTCTTCTTTTGTTTTAATTCTTCTTTTTCCATTTTCTATTTTTAAGATTACTTTATATCTTAACCAATCTCTACCCTCTAAACAAATTCTTTTTAACAATGCCTCATGTGGGGAAACCCAATCTGGGATAGTTCTATATATTTTTTCTTTGTAAATTTTCCAAACCCACAATAAAGATTTTCTGATTATGTGATCACTGAAGACTTTATTCTGGGCCACCTTTCCATACCATAAATATGCGTGCCAGCCATATACTAAATTAAATCCCTCTAAATTTAATAGATTGTGATTCTCCATTCCCAGGCCCAGTCTAGACAGCATGTGTGGTAATACAGTTTAAAGTCTGGTACAGCTAACCCTCTTTTTTCTTTGTTGTCTATTAATGAGGACCATTTTTGTCTTGATTTTTTATTTGCCCAGATAAATTTAAGTATATCTTTTTTCCATTGTCCAAATATTAGATCATTTATAGTTATTGGTAAGTTCTGAAATAGAAAAATTATTTTAGGCAGTACACACATTTTAAGTATGGAAATTCTGCCCAGCCAGGATGTCTGCAATTTTGACCAAATTTCCAATTTTTTCTTTATTTCTTTCCAGTTTTTTTTATAATTATTATCAAATAAGTCACTATTTTTGTTTGTTATAAATACCTCTAAATATTTAACTTTTTTCTGTACCTGGATTCCAGTTTTTGTTTGTAAGCATTCATGTTTTCTTTTTTCCAAGTTACACATAATCAATGCTGATTTGGTTTTATTAATTTTAAGTCCTGCACATTCTCCAAAATCATTAATTAATTGTAATATTTTTTCAGTATTTGCTAATGGGTCCTCAGCGATTATGACCAAATCGTCCGCGTATGCCTTGATTCTATACTCATGGCCTTTTATCCTAATAATAATAATAAAATTTTTATTTATATCCCGCCCTTCTATAAATCAGGGCGGCTTACAACAAGGGTTAAAACACAATCAAAAAGTACATTAATGACAAAAGTTAAAATACAGTACAGTAGTCATACAAAAATAACCAGCAAAAGCCCCGTAGCCCAACCTCTTGGCCACGGAGGAGGAGGGAGGCCCACAGGATTTTATCCGGGGAATGCCTGCTGGAACAGGAAGGTCTTTAAATCCTTCCTGAATTGGGCCAGGGTGGTAGATGAGCGGAGCTCAATGGGCAGCGTATTCCAAAGGGCTGGGGCAGCTGTGGAAAATGACCTCCGTGTGGTGGAGGCCAACCTAGCCCCAGGCACCTTCAGTAATTGCTGCCCAGACGTTCTGAGGGTGCGAGGCGGAATGTACGGGGAGAGGCGGTCCTTCAGGTATCCTGGGCCCAAGCCATTTAGGGCTTTATAGGTAATTACCAACGCCTTATATTGGGCTCGGAAGCGAATGGGCAGCCAATGGAGATTTTTCAAAACCGGTGTTATATGGCTGGTCCTGGGAGCACCAGTGACCAGCCGGGCTGCCATATTCTGCACCATTTGCAGCTTCCGAGTTTGGTATAAGGGTTGCCCCATGTAGAGTACATTACAGAAATCCAGTCTCGAAGTTACCAGAGCATGTACAACAGTTTCTAGGTCCCTCTGGGCCAGGTATGGGCGCAGCTGGCGAATCAGCCGAAGCTGATGACAGGCGCTCTTGACCGTTGCATTCACCTGAGCAGTCAGGTGAAGGGACGAGTCAAGAAGCACCCCCAGACTGCGCACGGAGTCCTTCACAGGGCATCCTAGTGCCATTGATGTCTTTATTATCTCTTATCTTGTTACATAATATTTCTATACACATTATAAATAGTAAAGGTGAGAAAGGGCACCCCTGTCTGGTACTTTTCTCAGTCTTACATTTGTCTGTTTTGGATCCATTCACAATAATTCTTGCTGTTTGCTCTGAATATATTTGTTTAATCCAATTTGCCAAATTATCCCCCAGGCCTAATTTTTGTATTCATTTTAACATGTATTGCCAATTTAAATTATCGAATGCTTTCTCTGCATCAAGGAACATTAATGCCAATTCTTTACCGTTTTTTTTTTTTTTTGTAATATTCGATTATATTTATTATTGTTCTTATATTGTGTTTAGCATGCCTCTTTGGTAAAAAACCATTCTGATCCACTTTTATCCAATCTTGTAAGAAATCTTTTAGTCGTTACGCCAATATGCTTGCAAATCTGTATTCAGCAATGATATAGGTCTATAATTTTGAGGGAGGCTAGGCTCCTTCCCTTCTTTGGGAATCAAAATTATATTTGCTTCTTTCCAGGTGTTGGGTATACCATCTTTTATAATTTCATTAAATACTTTTTGAAGAGGGCTAATTAATTCATCTTGAAATAATTTATAATACATCATTGTATAACCATCCAGGCCTGGGGCTTTCTCATTTTCCCCTTTATTAATTGTCTCCCTTATCGCTAGTTTTGTAAATGGGTTATTTAATAAAGCTTTAGTTTCTTCTTTTAAGGTTGTTTTTGTTATTTTTCCCAAATATTTCTCTATTTTCTCTGAATATATTTCTCCATTATTTTTCTCAGAATACAGGTTTTGGAAATATTTATACACAATCTCTTTAATTTTATCCAGGTTTATGGGTCTCTCTTGGTTTTCTTGTAATTCTGTAATCAGATTCCTTTCTTTTAATTTTTTAATCTTATAAGCCAAGAATTTCCCAGATTTGTTCCCGTGTTCAAAATATTAAATTTTTTTAATTTTTTACTAATTTCTTCAGTTGTTAGGTGATCTAATTGTTTTTTTTTTTAACATATTAATTTCTTTTTCAATTTTTACATTTTGTGGGTTTTTAATTTTGGCTTTTTCTCTTTCATAAATTTTCTCTGAGATCTCCTGAATTTTTTTAGTCTTTTTCTTCTTCTTTTCACTTTTTAATTAGGAATCTTCTAATTACTGCTTTTGAAGCATCCCATATTGTTTTACTTTTCAATTCACCTTCAATATTTTCTTTAAAATAATAATGTAGTTGTTCTTTAATTTGCTTTTGGACCTTTTCTTCTTTTAGTAAGAATTCATCTAGTTTCCATGTATATTCTAATTTAGGGCTAAATGTCTCAAGTATAATTTGGTTATGATCTGAAATTTTGTTAGCTATAATATCAACTCTTTTAATGTTTTTACAAAGTTCTTTTGATATGAAGAAAATGTCTATTCTAGAAGCTGAATTGTGGGGATTTGAGTAAAAAGTATATTCCTTGCTATTTCCGTGTTTCTTTCTCCAGGGATCTATTAAAATAAGAGTTTCCAACATGTTGAATAGTGATTGTGGAAGTTTCCCTTGTTTCTCGGCTATTCTTTTCTGAGAGATTCTATCTAAGGATGGGTCAATGACCCGGTTCCAATCACCCAATAAAATATGTTGCTCAGAATTTAGATTTTGTATCCTCTTTGTTAATTTTTATAAAAATTTGCTTTGTTACCAATTGGGCCGTATACTCCTATCACCAAAGTATTTTTCCCTTCCAGATTAATTTCTATTGCTATATATCTACCTTCGTCATCTGTAAATATTTCTTTCCCTTTAATATTATTTTAACATAAATTGCCACCCCATTTTTTTTCTTATCCCCCGCTGAAATAAAACTTTGACACAATTTAGGATTTTTTAGAAATTTTTCTTCTTGTTTTTTAATTTTAGTTTCCCGAATACAGCATATGTGTCAGAAATCCCCTTCATTCATTTATTCATTCGAGGTTTCTGTCATGAGGATTATAGATTTAGGGTTTTGTTTGAATATTATTAGATTAAGTTAGTAGTTGGTTTAATGTTAGATTTGAGAATGGGTTAATAGAATGTGCTAGAAAGAGATAGACTGACTGTGCTTGCTTGTTAAGGTTGGAATGTTGAGGGAGTTATCCTGCCAGCTAGGTCTCTGTGATGGGAGGGGGAACTGAAACATAAAGTGCCTATTGCTTATATGATGTTATGTTAATATGTTCATTATGCTTTAAGATGCTGCTATTATATTTTTAGATGCTGCTATATATTTTGTGGGATGATGGGGTTTATAATTCTACTTGATTATGATTATAGGCTGTTATAGGCTGTTAAGGTTTAATATTACTTAGTCTAGTTGTGGCTTAAGGTTTATGCTTCAAGGTCACAGGTGCAGTGGGGATATCTCTGTGTGAGAACTAATTGTTTTGAGAGTTTGCCAAAGATCCCGGACTGGAGGACATTATATCATTGGGGAGGAGATTCATCACTGCGCGGGAAACAGTTATCCAATTAATATACTTTATTGCTTGAAAAGCTGGGTTTGCTTTCTGGGGTTATATAAACCATTACTATACACTTGCATTCCTGACCAAAAAAAAGTCACTTCTGTTGTATGTATCACTTTTTTCAACAAAGCTGTTACTTTCAAAGAACAGTCTCTTGTTGGAAGGGGTGCAAGCAGGAGCCTGACAATATGTCTGTTTTCCCTTTTTCTAATGCATGAAATTCTTTTATATGGGGAGTTCATTCCCTTTACGTTCCATGAAAGGAACCTCATCTTAGATTATGTTGTGCAAACGACTGTACTAGGTTTCTATGCTGTCACCTTCTTTCTCTTTTTTTCTTCTTCTTTGTCTGCTTCCTCTTCTTCACTCTCTCTTCTTCTGAAGTATTCATCCTCACCCCCCACTGCACCTAATAGTTCTTCCTCTGTGATTTCATCATCTTTTCCAACTTCCAGAGTCACTACTGCTTGTAATATTTCCTCCTGTTCTCTCCCTTGGTTTCCTTTCTTTTCTTTGTCTTGTTTCTTTTTTTTTCACCCTCTTTTGTGTTTCTCTCCTCTTTCCCCTTTTTCTCTTCCTCGACTCCTTTTTCTTCGTCCTTAAACCATCTATTATAGAAGGCTTTAGCTTTGTCCACCAAGTCTATCTTATATTGTCTTTGTTTCCATGTGAAGGTTCCCAACGGTATCTTATCTTTTTCAGCTGCAACATTTTCGTGAGAGTAGAGCAATCTCTTCTCCTCCGAAGTATTTCTCCCGGCACCTCTTTAAAAAGCATAATCTCTATTCTGTCAATTATTAGTTTTTTCTCATAACTCGCTTGTATAATTTTATCTTTAATTCTTTCTCTGGTAAAGTTGTTCCTCATAGAATGTATGCCACTGGCATGTCTATTTTATTCTATTAATTTTTTAATTGATTGTATTTACAGCACTGTGTAAATTTACAGCACTTTATAAATAAAGCATAATAATAATAATAATAATAATAATAATAATAATGTTTCCCAAAGGACTGACTGGAACTGGGGAGGTTTAACCCCAAAGACCCAAGCTCACTTTCTGCTGTCTCTTATTTTCCAAACCTGTTTTCCAGGCTTTGCTGCCAAGTTGAAGAGACAGGGACTGCAGCTATATATAAAACTACCACTACCTTGCCAACTCATTGTCAGAACCCACCAAATTCTCCCTCCCAGACAAAGCCAATCAGTCCTTAGTTGATTAAAAAGACCTTTAATGCTTGAGCCATAAGAGACAGAAGATGCCAGTAAGACGTTTCGGTTAGAACTGAGGACAATGGGACACATCGAAGCATAATAAAGACATTTGAAATTAATCCACTCCATCAGCTTGGTGTGCTTTCATACCTTGTTCTATAACAAAACCAGATGTCCCCCATTTCCTTCCTTTCCCCGATCCCTCAGTCTGTAGATTTCAAACTGCCAACTTAGTGATAAACTGTGGCTTGGCTGGAGGGAACATGCAAAGAATTCAACCCATTACTATCTACCTATCCCAAACATATCAAAAATACAAATCAATCATACATGGCAGGATCTTTAGATTCTGATATTCATCTATTTGTTTTGTCATGAATTCATCCAGTACCTTTCCTCTCTCCCCTCATTGAGCCCTATAGGTGGCAAAAATATTTTCTGCAATTACTATCTCCATTGCCAGATTAATAGCACCCTCTTCTGAGCCTGTCCCATATGTAGAGTATCTATGATTGACCAATCTAGGCTAAGGTCAGGGGGTGATAAGGACATATCCTTATTGACTGCTTCACCTCCTTTGGAATGGGAAACATTAGTAATTTTCTTTTGTATCTTTTTATTTTTAGCTGGTGAATTTCCATGTATTAGTTGAATTATCTGTTCCTTGTATCCCTGCCTGGTGAAGAACATTATATAACACAATCAGAATAGGAAAGATCAGGCTAAATATCAATAACAATATCTGACACCAACCAGAAAGTACATTTATACCGTTATGCAGCCAAGTACCTTTGGGGGCCTTTAAATAAATCTTTTGACAAGTACAATGCAGACACCTTAATGAGTCCAAATAATATCTAAGCAAAAATCACCATGCAGCAATATTAACTCTCCTTCTATAAAAAGTTCTTACATAGTTCCAGGTGGCTTCAAATTGCTCTAATGAATCCTTTACATTCCAGTGAGTCCAGATCAACTATGGCAAGCATGAGCCACTGGGACACACCAGGGAAGTATTCCTCTATTGCCCCATGCAAATGTCTTATATTTTCCCTCCAATTCTTTGATATCATTTTAAGAGAGGCCACCAAGGATATAGAAAGCCAGATAACTGTCTGTTGTAAGTTCCACAAGGCTACTTATTGCCAATTGTTAGCCAAAGTGGATTTTTCTGAATTTTGGTATTGTGTGATATTCCACATGACCCCAAATGGACCCTGCCATGCTGTTCACCATAATCCACTGAGTGAGGGGACATGTACACACTACACCCAGGTGAGGTCAGCCTAATGTGACCTTTTGGGAACAATACCCCTATAGCTAGCCCAGCAGGTAGTTTTGGAGTGGCAAATGGGATCATCATCACCTCCATAATAGAAGAATGGGTGATGATTGCCTGGATGTCTCATCTGCTGAGCTGTCTAATGACTTAACTCCCTTCCCATTTTCCTTCAATATTTCCTGACTAGATTACCTCATCCCATACAATCTAACACCTTTGCCCTGTGGCTAGTTTTAGCCCTTTAAAACCTCTGGAAATCTCCCTTCAAGTGTGCTAGTTTGTAGTTCTTGGGGATACTTTGTCACTATGCTGTCTGGATTAGTTCTGGCCTGGTCCTTCACTCAATGACCGAATCTCATGCCACCTCAACTGTCACTTCTTGTAAAGTGCTGCCAGATTACAATAGCAGGGTTGATGTGTCAACTGCTAAAATGTAATAATTTATGCTGTATATCTTGAAGCTAGTCTTAGCTTGTGTAAGTATCTCTGTTAGTTCTGCCTTCATCTATTCAAAACTCCTCCCTTATTTCTGAGCCTTGTATGAATGTGTGTTAGTAATTTGCTGTGATTTACCCCCTTAATAAAAATAATACTTTAATTGGAGACATCTGCCTCTGCATCATTTCTTGGATCCATTGGCCCCTCAGTATACAGGTGGGAGATGGTTTCTTAGGGTCCTTGTCACTGACCCCCTCTCAATTTGAGCTAAGTAAAAATTCCCCTACATAGATTTTGGCTACACAGTACAACCCCCAGTAGTTTCTCAATGAGGCCTTTAATTTGTTAATAGTCTGCTTCATTCATCTTCAACTGTCAGTTCCTTCCCTTACTTCATCTGTAGAGGTAAGTATAGGTAAGTTGTTGCACTGTATGGGCTATGTGGCCATGTTCTAGAAGAGTTTCTTCCTGACGTTTCACCATCATCTGTGGCTGGCATCTTCAGAGAATTCTCTGAAGATGCCAGCCACAGATGCTGGCGAAACGTCAGGAAGAAACTCTTTTAGAACATGGCCACATAACCCAAAAAACCCACAAAAAAACTATGGATGCTGGCCATGAAAGCCTTTGACATTGCACTGTATTACTTACCCCAGATTTTTTTTAAGCAAGGGAAGAATGAAATCTCACCCCATTCCCAGTAATTACACTGGGATGCACATGAAGAGAATCTCCAGACAAATTATGCTCCTCTCCTATGTGTTAGAAGCTGACAAGAGAGGAGATTCAGAACATACTGTTATGATTTTTGGTCATTCATATCAGTTGGAATGGATAGTCCAACCTCAGTTTCCAAACAGTGTGATGTCTTTGACCTTTGCCTTCAACTGTCATCAACACTTCATTTAGCTGACATAATTACTTATTGTTACAATTGGTGGCCATTAGGTTGTGGCTAAATTACAGTCTCAGTGCTAGGGAAGTGCTTATTGCAACCCTTTGAATACACAAAGTTCATTGCACATGATTAACATTGCTACTGTTGCCTACTGCAAAAGCAAAGGCAAAGGGAATTAGTGGAGAACTGTCACTTCTTGTAAAGTGTTGCCAGATTATAATAACAAGGTTGATGTGTCAACTGCTAAAACTTAATAATTTATGTTGTATCTCTTATTGTCATACTGAATGAGGGGAAAAGCTGATTGGCTACCTGGTATTCCAGTGAGGAGTCCAGTAAATTACTGTAGGTCAGAAATCAATGACTAAAGCATTAAAGAGGAAGTATGAGAGCTGAGTGGTCAATATCAATATGAAGATGTAGATAGCAAAGATATTACACATATCTCATGTTTTTGTATTTTATTTTTAAAAATCATGCATTGAGAGACTACTTCCTTTTAAAAATAGAATTGTGTGAGACAAAAGCATAATAACACTTCAAAACCTTATACAAAGCAAATCTATACAATCCCAGAAGCAAGTCTTACCTTGATATTATTATTATGATTCATGGATCTACCATCTTTTGGATTCCTCACTGAAGATAATGTTTTCAAAAGTTTTGTTTTGAGAACTTCTTCAGGACATCTACCAGTTTTACCTTCTTGAAGTCAACAGAGTAACATTTCAGCTTGCATCCAATAGCTTTTATGTTCAACTATATATCACTCTACAAGTTGTTATTTTTAAACCAGACTATATCTATAGGAGGTTATTCTCATTGTTTTAATTGAATCTCTAGAAATATCTATGGTAATGTCCTGTGTAACTTAACACAGATTAATATAATTTAACTTCCTTTCCTACTCAGTATTAGAATGATCAGCATTGTTACAATGGCTACATTCTAGTTCCCTTTTGATACAGTGAGACTCCAGTACCAGTGTGCACACAACCAAAAAATAAATTAACAACAACATCTGGAACACAAGAGTGTAGCTTAGATGCACTTCTGTTCTCCTTAGGAGGAGAACACATCTAGTGATCACCTACAGTCCCTGGGTTAGGTCACTCAAAGGCACCATCAACTAAATATAACAAATTCTGAAGAATAATACAGCCCTCTCAAAAACTCTGGGATGCATACTCTTATTGACCTACTGATAGCCTCCAATTCTTGAACGAGTAAGCACTTGCAACAGGATACATAGCATGGATGGTAGTACAGGAACAAGACACTGCCACAAATCCAGATGCCTGTTCTGTCCCTACATCTACTCTGGGAGTAGGATTACAAGGGCCAACAATATCACTCATAACATCAGAGATACATTCACTTGTTCCTCCTCCAATGTATACCACACTATGCCAGCAATGCCCCTCTACACTTTAAATTGGGCAAGCATGACAGTCTCTATAGAAGAGAATAAATGGACACACATCTGACATGGTAACACCCAACAGCTAGTTGCAGAACATTTCAACCATCTTGGGTATATAGTATGGGATTTAAATGTTGCAATTCTGGAACAAGGAGATTATAAAGAAAGACTAGAAACAGAAACTGCCGAATTGAATTATATACACAAATTCCAATCTATTAGCAGGAATATGAACAAAGACAAGAAGAGACAACAATTCCATCTCTGTGATTGTCATCTCTCTGGCAGAGCTACTACCTGCCTGCTGAGTGAAAAACAGCTATTCATCTGCAGGACGAGCATCAAGCTTCAAGGTACTGGGCTAACCGAGATAGACTCCACCTGTTCCCCTGCCTTGACAAGTGATATAAGGGCTTGCCAGGGTTACCTGGTGGGGTTGCCACCAAAGGGCCCCTTTTGGGAGAGCTGCTTTGGAATGGCGAGAGAGCCAGTCACTTTGTCGAGGAATGGACAAAAGCACTCCTCTCTTTTTTAACGAATAGGGGCCAAAACTAGTGGCAGCAGGAAGAGAGTGTACTTCATTTAAATTAATTGTTGTCCAGATATTTTGCTATGTTTGTCTTTTTTGTAAAATCTTTTATTGGTTCATTTCAGTGGATACTAACTGTTATGGGACTGTCAGCTGGTAGTGAAAATGCCAACTGAAAGACCAGGGAGTAGTGAGAGAACAAACCAAAACCACCTGGTTGGATACAAGCCATCATCCTAATGTGGGTAGGGCTGTACCAGATTAGCCAACTAACCAGCCCAAGGACTGGAAACCACACCCATCGGCTGATGGAGTTGTGTTGTCTTCTTGTTGTCTGGATTTAAAACGAAACAAAAATAGGGAAACTGGGATAGCGATATGATTTGTACAGGTCAGAGGTAGGTATGACAATGGTAGAATCACATGCTCTCATAGAGGAAAGAGAGAGAGATGTTTAATATCTATCTCACCTTCCAGTCACCCTGACAGCCCTGGGAACTTGAAGAATGGACCAGGCCATGCACAAAACCTCACCTTGTTCTTACGTAGTAACAGTAGTAAGTATGAATGGATGGATGAAATTTATTACAATTAGTGACCAGTACAAAACGACAACAGCAAGGAAATACCTCAGATGAGGGTTATCACATAGCAGGAGGAACAGTATTATACATAAAA
This sequence comes from Sceloporus occidentalis, assembly GCA_023333645.1. Classification (NCBI taxonomy): domain Eukaryota; kingdom Metazoa; phylum Chordata; class Lepidosauria; order Squamata; family Phrynosomatidae; genus Sceloporus; species Sceloporus occidentalis. Next base: position 124,326,954 of record JALMGF010000003.1, read on the forward strand.
TTTTATCAATAATTCGAAACCTAGATAAACTGAAAAACTGTATATTAGAAAACTACTCAAATAATAAAACCATTAAAATTAAGATTAAGAAACCATCCTACGTCAGCAAGCTATTGCACAAATGCAAAAACCTGCCATCCTGGCTGTAATCTCTGACCAGTGGTCAGCCAAGAGGTAATCAATATAAAATGTGTCAGATTTACCTGGTACTTTTTATAAAAATGGGTCTATAAAACAGCATTGAAGATCACAGTAAAAGGTACAATACAGTAAGACACGTCCCACTGTTTCTACCTTGCCAGACCCACAAGGCGAAAGGTGTTCACAAAGTAGTTTATTATTATATCTTCTCTCGAGTAAAGCTGATGGAAGTACATTACAGTTGATCAGAGTAAAGTTTTTCCTATACTTTGGATTTGTTAAATTGTTCAAATATGATGATGATGATGATGATGATGATGATGATGATGATGATGATGATGATGATTTATATTTTCCAGCCTCTCTATGTGGACTGAGGTGGGATTACAATATGCTGCAAGGACAAAGCCTCTCCTTTAAAAGTTGAATGTAAGGAGGCTATATTTGTAATGTGTAAATTTTATAATCCTGGTTCAGCAACGCTATAGGCCTATAACTCAACAGATCTGTCGGATCTTTCCCCTCCTTGGGTATTATAACCACATTGGCATTATCCCAAGATTCTGGTTTCCCCTCCATCTTCACTTTGTTAAATACATTACACATTATTTGGATAATTTCTAATCTAAAAATCTTATAGAACTTTGCAGTGAAGCCATCTGGGCCAGGCGATTTTCCAGACTTTAATGCATCTATTGCCTCTAGAATCTCTTTTTGTGTAAAAGGCTCTTCTAATAGACCTCTCTGCTCCTCACTAAGTTTCGTTATACTACTCTCTTTCCTCTTTAAGAATTCAGATATTTTATTTTGCTTTGTTATTTTATCTCCTTCTTCCCTAAATAACTCTTGATAGTAGTCACCAAAGGCCTTTTTAATTTCTTTCGAACTTGTTATTCTTTTCCCTTTATGATTTATCTCCGTTATTATTCTTTTGTCTTGTTCTTTTTTAAGTTTAAAGGCCAGCCATCTTCCTGTTCTATTTGCGTGTTGAAAATACCTTTGCTTAATCCTTTTGATCTTTTTTGTCATCTCCTCTATACAATCCTCTTGCAGCTTAAGTTTCAGTGTTCTATACTGATTTTCTTGCCTCTTATTATTCATTTTTTTCTGCATTTTAACTTCCAAATTCTTAAGTTCTTGTCGTAATTCTTCTTGCTTTCCTTGTTTTTGCTTCTTCAATTCTACTGCCCTTTTGATTAACAGCCCTCTAGTTACAGCCTTACACGTATCCCATACAATTTTGTCCTTGACTTCCTTGGAAGAATTTTCTATTAGAAACAGTTTAATTTCCTCTTTAAGTTCTTTTACAAATTTCTCATCATTCAATAGATTCTCATTCAACTTCCATACCCATTCTTTCATTCCACCCTCTACCTCCATGGTCATTTCGATCATATTATGATCCAATAACTCCCTAGGAGCAATTTCCATTTTCCTTATCAGAGGTAGAACTTTTTTTGTCGTTAGAAACATATCGATCCTTGAGGCTGACCTACAGGATTCTGAAAAGTATGTGACTCCATCTTTATTTTTATAAAGGTAAGTCCATATGTCTGTTAAGTTATTCTCTTTTATCAAATCAAAACAACTCAAAGGAAGTTTCCCCTGATTGTTATGAATCTTTTTATTTGCTCTCCTATCTCTTTTAGGCTTAAGAACACCATTAAAATCTCCAACTATTATCGTTCTATCCCCCTCTAATTTACTTAGGTCCTGTTGCAGCTTTTGGAAAAAAGTGTTTTTCTTTTCTAATGGGGCATAGACACAGACAATATTCAGTTTTTGATTATTCATATCCATTTGGGTCGCAACATACCTTCCATCTTCATCCTTGAACAGCTCTTTACAGTTAAACTTCTTATTTATATAAATTCCAACACCCCTTCTTCTCTTCTTTTTATCCAGTGAACAAAACAAACATCCTAAGCTATTATTTTTCAAATATTTTATTTCACTTTCTTTTATTTTAGTTTCTTGGATGCACACAATATCACACTTACTCTTTACCAGGTAATGAAATAAAAGTTTTCTCTTATGTGGCTTATTTAATCCTCTTACATTTAAGGAGCCTATTTTAATTTTCATTTTTCCTTCTTTCTATAAACCCTTTTCTCCTGTTTTCCCTGGGAAGAAGTCCTTTAACTCTTATCTGGGTCCTAAACCTCTTTTAATTATAAATTTTCTTTGGAACCTTTTTTCTCCTTAGCTTGATCTTCCTCTGGGTTATTCCCCTTTTCCAACACTTTCCTGTAGAATTCCCTAGCTTTATCTAAGTTGTCTATTTTATACTTTTTTTGCCTATAGAAGAACAAAACCCCTTCAAATGTGTCCCACCTGTATTTTATGTTATTTTTGCGCAATGCTTGTGTTAAAAATCTATATTCTTGTCTTCTTTGTAAGATTTGTATGGGCACGTCCTTATATACCTCAATTTCCTTGTCCTCTATTATTAACTTTTTCTGCAAGCTCTGGGAACAGATTTTGTTTCTAATTCTAGCATTTGTCAGGCAAATTGCTATGTCTCTATCCAGATTTTTTTTCTTTAGCCCGTCTAGAATTGATTCTGAATATTTTTTCTAAATATAACAATGATTTCTTAAACTCCCTTAATTCCTCCAAAATTATTAAACTAATATCCTGTTTGTTAGAGAGTTCCCCAGATCCCCTCCTGGGCTCAGAGTGTTGGTCTTGCATCTGATTCTTAGAACGTGTACCTGATGCCATTCTATTGTTTCCTGTTCTGTTCCCTACACACAAATAAAGGCAAATCTTTAAATAGGAAAAAAGAGAGAAAATTGCCCGACTTAGTATCCTAGAACCCTTATGGTTAGTACAGTCTTTTTGTTCTTTCCCCTTTTTGACACAAGAGGAATTGTTTCACAATGTCAGTTTCCCCTTCAGTCCTCCAAATCTATCTTCTTGTTTCTTAAAAAGAAAAGGCTTAAACGCAAAAATCTTTTAGTGAGCACAGCTATCTTACTGGGGGTGTTCATAGCAAACTAGAGGGAAAAAAACCTCTTTTGGCGTCGGCTGCTCTACGGTCTCTATCACCCACCAGCCTCCTCTTCACTCTTAGGTAAAGAGCCGGGTCAGGCAGGGGTCAAAGACCCCCCCGCAGGCCCCAAGTTTCCTACACCTTACACGGTGTTGGATTCACTCCTCCTCTGCCCTGCGTCCACTGGACATCAGGGTTAGAGAAGGTGCTGCCAAAAAAGGAGTGGTTGGTGAGACAAAGATTTTGCCTCCCCGACCCAGTCGTTTGCTTCCACCCCCAAGAAGGCGTATCTTGGCTTGGCAGAGAGGGAAAAAAAAATGCTGGTTGCCTGGCCCTGGACCCGCTGAGCGTCCTCGCTCTCTCCTCCGCCGCCGCCAAGCGCCGCCTCAGGAGAAGGTGGTGGGCAGGCTTTTGAAGCCCCGGGAGCGCTGGGCGTCCTCTCTCTCTCCTCCACCACCGCCTGGAAACGCCTTGGGAGGGCAGATGGTAAGTGGGCTCCTATGGGCCCTGGACCCGCTGAGCGTCCTCGCTCTCTCCTCCGCCGCCACCAAGCGCCACCTCGGGAGAGAAGGTGGTGGGCGGGCTTTTGAAGCCCCGGGAGCGCTGGGCGTCCTCTCTCTCTCCTCCGCCGCCGCTTGGAAACGCCGTGGGAGGGCAGATGGTAAGTGGGCTCCTATGGGCCCTGGACCCGCTGAGCATCCTCGCTCTCTCCTCCGCCGCCGCCAAGCGCCGCCTCGGGAGAGAAGGTGGTGGGCGGGCTTTTGAAGCCCCAGGAGCGCTGGGCGTCCTCTCTCTCTCCTCCTCCGCTGCCTGGAAACGCCTTGGGAGGGCAGATGGTAAGTGGGCTCCTATGGGCCCTGGACCCGCTGAGCGTCCTCGCTCTCTCCTCCGCCGCCGCCAAGCGCCGCCTCGGGAGAGAAGGTGGTGGGCGGGCTTTTGAAGCCCCGGGAGCGCTGGGCGTCCTCTCTCTCTGCTCCGCCGCCGCCTGGAAACGCCTTGGGAGGGCAGATGGTAAGTGGGCTCCTATGGGCCCTGGACCCGCTGAGCGTCCTCGCTCTCTCCTCCGCCGCCGCCAAGCGCCGCCTCCACAAAGTAGTTTATTATTATATCTTCTCTCGAGTAAAGCTGATGGAAGTACATTACAGTTGATCAGAGTAAAGTTTTTCCTGTACTTTGGATTTGTTAAATTGTTCAAATATGATGATGATGATGATGATGATGATGATGATGATGATGATGATTTATATTTTCCAGCCTCTCTATGTGGACTGAGGTGGGATTACAATATGCTGCAAGGACAAAGCCTCTCCTTTAAAAGTTGAATGTAAGGAGGGTATATTTATATGATTTTGTAACTTAATGGCCCAGTTAAGCTGGCAAATATTTCTCTTTGGCTTTTGCATAATCCATGGCAATATTACTTGGACTCCCAGATCCCTTTGACACGTAGTCTAGTTCAGCCAGGTGTCACCCATCCTATATCTGTGCATTTCATTTTTCCACCCTAAGTGTAGTACCTTACATTTCTCCCTGTTGAAATTCATTGTGTTAGCTTTGGCCTGTTACAAATGGGCCTAAAAGTACGGACTGGGTCCGTACTAGGGTTAGGAAGGGGTGTCACTTCTTGACGCCCCTAACCCTAGTACGGACTGAGTCTGTACAAAATGGTGGTGCCCTATGCACACGGGTGCTGCTATGACTATGTCACGACCGCACCGCCTCTAAATGGAGCGGCGTGGTTGTGACATAGTGGGGCTGCTCGAGGGCGCCTAGGGCGCCCTTTCTGTGGCCCCGGAAGGAGCTCCGTTTTGGAGCTCCTTCCAGCTTTGCGTCGCTGGGCGCAGCCTTTACATGCGGCCCCTTTCTCCTCCTCCCCTCCGCCACTGGGAGTCCTTGGGGCTTGAAGCTCCAAGGACACCCCTTGTCAGAATGCGAGACCAGAATCCTGGACAATCAACCAGTCAGCTTGATTGGTTAATCAACAGCACTTTATTGATAGTTCCAGAATCAGCAATTCCACATCACTCAGTGTTTTAGCTGAGACTGACCCCTCCCAGCCAAACCAATGCATAAATTCCCCCCTGAACCAAACTGCTCCACCCCTAGCAAAAGCCTGCGCAACAGGACCCCTCCTTCCCTTCACTAGTTCCCATCCTCCATTCCTTTTCCCTGAGCTGCTCTTCTCACAGAAACGAAACTGGATTCCCAGCCTCTGCGAGCCAGATCCTCAAGGACACCAGATAGCCCACACCTGGTCCAGCCTAGCACTACATATCACTATCTCTAAAGCCAAGCTAAAGCGCAACCCATCCCCCCAGCATCCACAGTTACAATACATCTGATTAGAATACATCAGGATTCTAACATCCCTTTCTAGGCCGCAGGGAAGCGGTCTTTTGCAGCTTCCCCGCGGCCTGGAAAGCGGTGGATCAGGGCCTCAGAGGCTGCCGTTGTGGCAGCTGAGGCCCCGATCCGGCAGGGAAAGGGCTGGTTACAGGCCGCCCCAAACGGGCGATCTGTAACGCGCCACTGGCACAGCTTTCTAATCTATTAAGGTCATTCTGAATTTTGATCCTGTCCTCAGAGGTATTAGCTACTCCTCCTAATTTGGTGTCATTTGCCAATTTGATAAGTATACCCCCAAATTTTTGCATCCAAGTCATTGATAAAGATGTTGAATAGCACTGGGCCCAGGACAGACCCCTGTGGGACCCCACTGGCCACTTCTCTCCAGGATGAAAAGAAGCCTTTATTGAGCACCCTTTGGAATTGGCCAGTCAACCAATTACAAATCCATGCAACAGTTGCCTTGTCTAGCCCACATTTCACTAGCTTGTTCGCAAGAATGTCATTGGGAACCCTGTCAAAAGCCTTACTGAAATCAAGATATACTATATCCACAGCATTTCCTTCATCTACCAAGCTGGTAATTTTATATATAAAAAAAGGAGATTAGATCTGTCTGACATGACTTCTTTCTCTGAAACCTGTGCTGACTTTTTGTGATTATGGCATTGCTTTCTAGATGTTGACAGACTTTCTGTTTAATGATCTGCTCCAGAATCTTTCCTGGTATTGCCGTCAGACTAACTGAATGATAATTGTTGGGATCCCCTTTTTCCCCCTTTTTGAAGATAGGGACAACGTTTGCCCTCCTCCTGTCTGCTGGGACATCTCCTGTTCTCCAGGAGTACTCAAAGATTATTGCCAATGGCTCCGAGATTACATTTGCCATTCTTTTAATACCCTTGGATGTAGTTTTGTCTGGTACTGGAGATTTATATTAATTTAGATTAACCAGAGATTCCTGTACTATCTCTTTACTTATTTTGTGCTGAAATTCCCCTATTCTGTCGTCTGCTCAATTATCCTCAGGTTGAGCACCCTTTTCCTTTTCTGAGAAGACTGAGGCAAAGAAGGTGTTGAGTAATTCTGCCTTTTCTCTGTCCCCTGTTAACATTTTGCCATCTTCTCGATGCAGTGGCCCTACCATTTCCTTCTTCTTACTTTTGCTACGGACATATCCAAAAAAGCCCTTTTTGTTGTTCTTAACCTCTCTAGCAAGCCTGAGTTCATTCTTCGCTTTAGCCTTTCTGACTTTATTCCTACACGTGAGCGCTATTTGTTTGAATTCCTCTTTGGTGATTTCACTGTTTTTCCATTTCTTATACATGTTCCGTTTAAAACTTAGCTCAGTTGAAATTTCCTTATTCTTCCATCCTGGCTTCTTGAGACATCTCCCATTTTTCTTCCTCATTGGAACTGTTTGAAATTGTGTCTTCAGTATCTCCCCCTTGAGAAACTCCCATCCATCTTGAACTCCCTTCTCTTTTAGTATTCCTGACCATGGGATCACCTGTAGTATTCCTCTAAGTTTACTAAAATCATCTTTCCTAAAGTATAAAATACGTGTCTGACTATTCCTGGCTTCTCCTTTCCATTGTATAACAAACTCCAGGAGTACATGAGCACTCCCACCTAAGGATCCCACCACCAGCACCCCATAAACTAGGTCATCCCTGTTGGTTAGGATCAAATCCAAAATAGCTGATCCCCTTGTTGCCTCTTCCATTTTTGGACAATGAAATTGTCTACAAGACCAGTGAGGAATTTGCTAGACCTTGATGATTTGGCTGAGTTTGACTTCCAGCAAATATCAGGATAGTTGAAGTCACCCATCACTACTACATCTCTCCTTTCTGCGTGTGTGGTCATCTGTTCTAGAAAGACATCATCCAATTCCTCCATCTGACTTGGGGGTCTGTAGTAGACTCCCACAACAGCATCTCTGTTATTTCTCTTCTCTTTAATTTTTATCCAGATGCTCTCCACCTGGCTTCCAGGACTGATGTCCTGGATCTCTTCACTGGTTTACATGTCCCTGACATGTAAGGCTATTCCTCCTCATTTCCCGTTTGGCCTGTTTCTCTTGAAAAGGCTATACCCCTGTATTTGTACATTCCAACCATGAGACTCATCCCACCAGGTTTCAGTGAGGCCTATTATATCATATTTGCTTTGTTGTTCTAGGAGTTCAGGTTCATCTTGCTTATTTCCCATACTCTGTGCATTAGTGTAGAGACATCACAGGCCATGGGCCCCCTTTACTTGCTGCCTGTGCAAGTTTGTTTGCATTTTTTTCCTGAGTAAAATTAAAACTTTGGGTTCGTCACAGTTAATTGTTAATTATTCAGTATTGCAATAAGTTCACAAAGTTCTTAATAGGTGTCTCAGACCTACACATGCTGAAGAGAGGAATACTGTATCATCTGCATATAGGAGTGTGGATGTAGGTCACCCTGCCAATTTGGGTGGGTGAAAGTTCTCTCCAGACAGTGACTTGATCAGTGAATCAATGTAGATATTAAACAGGGTAGGGGCCAAAACACAACCCTGTTTTACTGCTATTTATTTGGGTATCACCTCTGTCAAATGCCCTTCTTGATAACATCTTACTCTCAAAGAGGTTTGATCATAGAACCTATGTATTAAGGCCAATAGATGCCTATAAATACTAGTGGCCTCTCAATCACTTTTTAAGATTTCAAGTGCAAAAGGAAGATCTATTAAGGGTCAAACAAGACAAGAGAACAATGTTTAATTTCATTAGAAGTTTTATCGTATATGTTTTTCATTATATACGACAATAAAGACTATATTTTAAAAAAATACTAGTGGTCTCAATTTTTTGCCATAACCTGTCTCTTGGCATTGTGTTGAATGCAGATTTAAAATCTATAAAACCTGCATAGAGTGTTCCCCCAGCAGAATATGAATATTTTTCTAACTGATGATGCAATATGAGACTCTGGTCCACTGATGAACGCCCATGCCTAAAACCTGCATGTTCTTCCCTCAGAAAGTTTTCTTCTTCCATTCAGCACAGTAATTTCTCTAGAAGGTGACTCACGTACAGCTTAATAATTATACTTAATAGACGAATTAGTCTGTAGTTGGCTGGATCTGATCTTCTCCCTTTTTAAAAGAAGGAATGGATGTTGTCTAGTTTATGTGCATAAATAAGGCAGCTTATTATTATTATTATTATTATTATTATTATTATTATTCTGCTTAATCTCAAGGAATCCAAGTGGATTACAGCAGTAAAACAAGATGCAATTAAAAGGAAAAAACATTAAAAGTTCCAAGATCCCCATCTCTCCCCCCCAGTCATAAAAGCATAATAAACGCTAAAAAGAGATTAAACCAAAAAAGAGGTTAAAAACAATGGTGTACAATAAAAATTAAAATGAGATAAAATTTCAAGCGGAGACAGAGTAGAGTAAAAGGTAAAGATGGAGAATAATGTGGGGGGGGGGAGGGGAGGCAGGTCAACAAGGATGTTCTAATCCGGAAAGGCCTGCCAGAAGAGATTTGTCTTAATAGCCTTCTTAAAGGTTTCCAAGGTGGTAATATGATGGATCTCCTCCGGCAGGTCATTCCAGAGTCTAGGGGAGGCTGCAGAAAAGGATCGCTGGGTAACTGCAGAAAGTCCAGTCCTCTTTGGTTGAACAGATCCCACAAGAAGACAAGACTCAAGCCATGGAGGACTTTAAAGGTTAAAACCAACACTTTGTATCTTACCCGGAAACTAATAGGCAGCCAGTGAAGGGATTTTAAAACAGAAGTGATATGGGCAGATCTAGGTGTGCCAGGAAACAGCCTGGCTGCCATATTCTGTACCAATTGAAGTTTCTGAACTTGACACAAAGTTGGCCCCATGTAGAGCTCATTACATAAGTCGAACCGAGAGGTTACCAGCGCATGTACCAATGTTTCAAGTTCTCCCCGCTCCAATTTTGCACTAAACCTTTTTCTTTAAGGGGCTTGTGGGGACTTGTATTTAGAGGAAGTGAGTCAGAGACTTACCTCTGGAAGGAGCTAGGAGCTAGGAGCTCTCTACATAACTATAGCCCCAGCTGATTGAGCACTTTAACAGAGCTTGGGGACAAAGGCCAAGCCAGCGAAGGTTCTTTACACTGGTGTTTAGCAGGAGAAGTCCACAGTCTTGTTTCAGGGCCTCCTTAAGCCTTCTCTGTATGGACACTGAAGGACCTGCTACAGTCACCTGCAACACTTGTGGGATGTTTGTCTTCTTGCCCACAGATGTGGGGAACTTCACCTGCACCAAGTGCAAGTTAGTAGCCCTCTTAGAAGAGAAAGTACAGCAGCTGGAGGCCCAAGTATCAACTCTTCAGCACCATGGGAAGCAAGAGGTTTTCCTGATCAGAACGGACCAAAAGGTCCTGGACAGGAAACACATACAGGAAGTTGCTGGAGAGGAGGAGGTCACTTCACATACAACAGAAGTAGATAGTTGGAGGAATGTCACACACAGAAGTAGGGAAACCAGGGAATGTTCTGTGAGCTTGCAACTAGAAAATCAATTTGAATCTCTATTATCAAGGATGATGAGGAACAGCAGCAGGAACAGACTTTAGGGACAAAACAGGGAATCCTGGGAATACCACCAAAGGGAACAGCTGGTGCTAAGCCTCGGAGGAGGTGTGTGGTGGTCGTGGGGGACTCCTTGCTGAGAAGTACCTAAGCAGTGGTTTGTGGGCCAGACAAGATGTCTCAGGAGGTGTGCTGTCTTCCTGGGGCAAAGATATGTAATGTGACGGAGAGGCTGACAAGACTTGTCAAGTCTATGGACCGTCACCCCTTTCTTTTGGTTCATGAGGGAACCAATGATACCACAAGTCACAGCCTTCAGATTAAGGGATTATGAGGCTTTGGGTAGGAAGTTGAAAAAGATGGATGCACAGGTTTTCATCTCATCTCTTCTCCCAGTCAAAGGGCATGGTCCAGGAAGGGAGAGGAAAATAGCAGAAGTGAATAACTGGCTCCGCAGATGGTGCCACCAAGAACGATTTGGATTCTTGGATCATGGTCTGAGGTTCCATGAGGAGGGACTTCTGGCAAGGGATGGGTTGCATCTCACGCCAGTTGGCAAAAATGTTTTTGCCAATAGTCTCAAAAATTTGATCAGGAGGGCTTTAAACTGAGTTATGTGGGAGAGGAAGACAGTATTCTGGAAGGCAAAAGGGCTGGAGAAAATAGTCAAACTGTCATGGAGGGAACAAGACAAAGAGTGCAAGGACCTAAAAGTGGAAGACAAAAAAACGTATACAGGCAGCAAGTAGGGGGGAACACGTGGTCTAAGATGTCTCTACACTAATGCTCAGAGCATGGGGAATAAGCAAAATTAACTTGAACTTCTAGCACAACAAAACAAATATGTTATAATAGGCCTCACTGGAACCTGGTGGGATGAGTCTCATGATTGGAATGTACAAATACAGGGGTATAACCTTTTCAAAAGAAAGAGGCCAAACAGGAAAGGAGGAGGAATAGTGTTATATGTCAGGGACATTTACAGCAGTGAAGAGATCCAGGACATCAGTCCTGGAAGCCAGGTGGAGAGCATCTGGATAAAAATTAAAGGGGAGGGAAATAACAGAGATGCTGTTGTGGGAGTCTACTACAGACTCCTAAGTCAGATGGAGGAATTGGATGACGTCTTTCTAGAAGAGATGACCACACACTCAAAAAGGAGAGATGTAGTAGTGATGGGTGACTTCAACTATCCTGATATTTGCTGGAAGTCAAACTCAGCCAAATCCTCAATGTCTAGCAAATTCCTCACTGGTCTTGGAGACAATTTCATTGTCCAAATTTTGGAAGAGGCAACAAGGGGATCAGCTATTCTGGATTTGATCCTAACCAACAGGGATGATCTAGTTTATGGGGTGCAAGTGGTGGGATCCTAAGGTGGAAGTGACCATGTTCTCCTGGAGTTTGTTATACAATGGAAAGTAAAAGCCAGGCATAGTCAGACAAGCATTCTATACTTTAGGAAAGCTGATTTTAGTAAATTTAAAGTACCTACTGTGGATGAGTGGTTATTCAAATTTAATGAAATGTTAGAGATGGATCGATTAACAACTTTACTCAAGCAAGGAGATACCAATAGGTCTACAATTTACACATATTGTAAGAAAAGATGGCAATAAATAGGCAAGTATATATAGAAATGGAAATACAATGACTAATCAGATGTGTAATGTAATAGGGTAGAAATGAGAGGCACTGTTATAAATTGTAGTTAAAATAAATAACATTGGTAAGAAACAAGGCATTTGTTATTGCAGAAACAAAGGAAGTTAATAATGTGAAGAGTAGTACATAACTTTATAATATAGTGGACAAAACATATGTAAACTGTTGTTTAATAAAAGTTAAAAAAAGTCATAAGATATTATTACACTTCCACTGATGTCCATGACATAAGCAAAAGAAGCAGATCCCTGCCTGAGAGGTTTACAGTTGTAATCATTGTGTGGAAGAGAGCAAATGAGTCAATGCAATCTCACATAATTAGGTTTTGTTGAATCTGTGCTAAATGATGATGCTGTATTTGAGGGCAGTAACATATTAAACCAAGTGCAAAATATTATGGTTTAATTTATATTGTGGTGGATTTCTGCAAGAGAAGGGCAACTTCAATAGCTGACTTGCAGACAGTGAATACCAGGTGAAAAAGAAAAACACATTTGTTTGTTTGTGCAACAAACAAATTATGTGAAGATTGTGAAGTCGAAGGCTGGCTTCTATAATTTTCTGTGGGTTTTCCAGGCTATGTGGCTGTATTCTGGAAGAATTTATTCCTGACTTTTCACCTGCATCTGTGGCTTACGTCTTCAGAAGGTGGTGGTATGGAAATGTGTGGGGTGTATATATTTGTGTGACCCTTGGTTGGGAGGAAGTTATTTATATGGTAATCTGTGTTTTGGTGTGTTGTTGAATGGCAAGGCTTCAGGATGGGTATGCATGGTGGATGTATGTCTGAAACTAAACAAAGTTTCGCTACCAATCCTGAAAAACACAAAAATCAAGATTCAATACAACCAAATGAACTCCACCCAAGTGCAGGGGGTTCCCTGCAGACAATGGATTGCTAATTAAATAGATACACATCCACCACTCATATCCTCCCACCCTGAGGCCTTGCCATTCAACAACAGACCAACTAGATATTTGTTGTTGTTTTATTTTTTTAAGTCCAATTTGAAAAAAAATACAAAAGCATTAAAAAGTATAAGTATAAAATTTAAAAAGCCAATTAAACAATTAAAAAGTTAAAACAATTATTCATTAAAATAATTAAATGTTTTTAAAAACCATATACAAACCTTAAACTGACTTGAACAGCATTTAAAAGGCTAATCCTTATCAGTTTAAAAATCCTGACAGTTTCATATCTAAAGCAGGGCATGTTTTGGGATTGTGATAACTAGAAATTATATGCCTGTAGGAGCCACACTGAAAGGAGGACATGTGCAGACTTAGTTAAAATTAGAATAAACGCTAAATGAGTTTGCTGATCACCTTACTCTTAGCATTTCCACTTACAATAGAAGCAAAGGGAGTTGTATCAAAAAGCAACCAATGACCATGCTATTAACGTCACGTTATGACAATGTTCCTGTACAACCTTCGTGCCCGATCATTAAGAGATTGGCTCAAATGTAATCACTGTATTGTCCCTCTGGAGGTAAAGCCATCAGCTGTTCTGTATGCTTTTGTCATTTTCTTGGGAAAGCCATTAAGGTATTTGTCTTACTGAATATGATACCCTAAAGGGTATGAAATGGGGTATAAATATCTGCCCCCTCCCTAGCCATGTTGTTCACAAACCAGAGCTCCCTCTGGAGTAAGCCTCAGGCACAGTCTGAAACACTCTGCCTTTTCTATAATTGTTCTTCAGGACTGGTAATTATCGCCCTCTTTAACCCCTGACTTCTCTCTATCCAACCGTCCACATCTTTCTTTCTGATAGCCTTGTATGATTCTTAAGGTCACCTTGGTTCTTGTATGTCTGTGTGCACCTTTAGGCATTTCTAAATAAAACACTTTATTTACTGAAACTGGAGTACTCTCTGCAGTTATTTTCAGTATACATAGGCGAAAAGATCCCCACAGTTATTCTCCTCTCAGGCCTCCTATGAGCTATACTTTCTTCAAATTTCAAGGAGATGCTGGCACTGCAGATGGGGATTCCAATGTCCCACACCTTTTAGGACAACATGTGACCAATTGAAATCCAAAAACTTAGCCACAATCCAACTTTCTTCTAAATCCATACAGAAAAGGCCTTGTGGTGAAAGCTACAACTAAAATAAGAACCAGACAACTGCTTTTAAAAAGTATTTGCTTTATTTATTCCAGAAATCTTGGGAATTTTGACAACCTGCACTAATCTGAAGGGTTTCCCACATCCTAGTCTGCTACAATTTATTTTGTCCCCTTGGTCTCTTTTGTCCTCTTTTCTTTTGTTTCTTTAGATTGAAACCAGTTAAAAGGGACTTACTTTTCATTTTTTTGTAGAATGATTAGTATTTGGGCCGAGATAGCTCTGTTTAGGAATAATTTAAATGCAATTTCCAAATATTATCGTTATTATTATTACGTGTATTTGGATCATAACATATGGGTAATCAGTATCTCCATGACATTGTGTACTATAATGCATCTGCATTCAACTTGATGAGCCAACAATACTGAAGGGAAAAAAATTATTGGGCACCTATAGTTTGCCCTCCATTGCAGTTTCATATTGGGATGCTATTTATTATTCAAATGTGGAATGCATTCACTACCACATCATGAATTGCTATCATTAATTTTTCACTGGGATTAACGAATCATTTGAAACCCCATCTCTGCTTAATCCTACTTTATTAATTTTGTATCTTGGCAGAAAAGCCCTCTTTACAAATGGATCATGCAGTTTTCTGTTGGGACCCCTAAGAATGGAACATCTCTGGAGATATTCCATTCAGAAAACACTTTTTAATTTGATTAAATAAATTAGTAGAGGATTAGGTAGAATATTAGCATGTGATGCAGTGCTATTGCTGTTAGTACGAAGTTAAAGGAGCTTTTAAAATAATTAGGTTGTGTCTCTCGTGGTTCTTTTCTTCCAGCAGTCTCTTGGGTAGTAATGTGCTGGTAAAGTGTGCAGTGAGTAATGCATTTGCTTTAAGTGAGTTGGATGGAATATTCTACCTCACCTTCCTATCCTTACTAGATTTTGAAGAAGACTCCAAAGGCATCTAGACTTCAAGTATGAAGTTTCCTTTATCCCATGTGAGACTATTGGTGATCTAATTATTATTATTATTTATTATTATTAAACTAATGAGCAGCTTTTCTCTTGGATTTCAGACAAGAGACTTTCCCAGCATAACTTGGGACATAGATTTTGAATTTCTGCATGAACAGGATACCTTCTACAATAGAGCTATGGTTTTAGTGGATACTTGGGTTGCGACTGGTAAAAAGAACCCATCTCATCTTGTGTTTGTTGAGTATTGTTTCGGTTCTTTCGGTCAACAAAGTATTGCCCCATTCACCACTGGAAACATCTAATTCATTGAATCATAAGGTTGGAAGAGATCTAAAGGGCCATCCAGTCAAGCCCCACAACCATGCAGGAGCACTTAATAATAGACTCATAGAATAGAATCATAGAGTTGGAAGAGACCACAAAGCCCATACAGTCCAGCCCCCCTTCCATGGAGGAATTCTCAATCAAAGCATACCCGACAGATGGACATCCAGCCTCTGTTTAAAGACCTGCAAAGAAGGAGACTTCACCACACCCCAAGGAAGTGTATTCCATTGTCAAACAAGTCTCACTGTCAGGATGTTCCTCCTATGTTTAGATGGAATCTCTTTTCCTGTAGGTTGCATCCATTGTTCTGGAACCTATTCTCTGGAGCAGCATAAAGCAAGCTTGTTCCATCCTTAATATGACTCCCCTTCAAATACTTAAACAGATCTATCACATCACCTCTTAACCTTCTCTTCTCCAGGCTAAACATACCCAGTTCCTTAAGTCTCTTCTCATAGGGGCATGATTTCCAGACCCATCACCATTTTGATCACCCTCCTTTGGATGTGCTCCAGCTAGTTAACATCCTTTTTGAATTGTGGTGCCAGAAATGAAAATAGTATTCCAGGTGAGGCCTGACCAAAGCAGAATAGAGTGGCACTATTACTTCCCTTGATCGAGACACTATACTTCTATTGATGCAGCCTAGAATCATATTGGCCTTTTTAGCTGCCGCATCACATCGTTCACTCATGTTGAATTTGTGGCCTACTGGAATTCCTAGATCTCTTTCACATGTAATTTCATTAAGCCAGGTGTCTCCCATCCTATATTTGTGCATTTCATTTTTCTGCCCTAAGTGCAGTACCTTACATTTCTCCATGTTGAATTTCATTTTGTTAGATTTATCCTGACTTTCTAGCCTATTCAGGTCATTTTTAATTTTGATCCTGTCCTCTGGGATATTAGCTACTCCTAATTTGATGTCATCTGCAAATTTGATAAGCATCTCCCCTATTGTTTCATCCAAATCACTGATAAAGATGTTGATTGCACTGAGCCCAGCACAGAACCTTGCAGCATCCCACTGGTCATTTCTCTCCAGGATGAAAAGGAGCCATTACTGAGCACCCTTTGGGGTTGGCCACTCAACCAATTACAAAGCCATTTAACAGTTGCAATATCTAACCAACATTTTACTAGCTTGTTAGGAAAAATATCATGGGGGACCTTGTGAAAGGCCTTATGGAAATCAAGATATCCTATGTCTACTTCATCTACCAATTTTATGGTAATTTTATCAACAAAATGAGGTCAGATTAGTCTGGCATGACTTGTTTTTGAGAAACCTGTCTTCACTTTTTGTGATTATGGCCTTCCCTTCTAAATGTTCATAGGCTCTCTGTTTAATGATCTGCTCTGGAATCTTTCCTGGTATTGATGTCAGACTAATTGGACGATAATTGCTGGGATCCTCTATTTCCCCCCTTTGAAGATTGGGACAACGTTTGCCTTCCTCCGGTCTGCTGGGACTTCTCCTGTTCTCCAGGAGTTCTCAAATATTATTGCTAATAGCTCCGATATTACATTAGCCAGTTCTTTTAATACCCGTGGATGTAGTTCGTCTGGTCCTGGAGATTTATATTCGTTTAGATTAACCAGATATTCCTGTACTATCTCTTTACTCATTCTGTGCTGAAATTTCCCTATTCTGTCCTCTGCTCCATTTTCCTCAGGTTGAGCACCCTTTTCCTTTTCTTAAAAGACTGGGACAAAGAAGGTGTTGAGTAGTTCTGGCTTTTCTCTGTCTTCTGTTAGCATTTTGTCATCTTCGCCATCCAGTGACCTACCATTTCCTTCTTCTTCCTTTTGCTACGGACATACCCCAAATAGCCCTTTTTATTGTTCTTAACCTCCCTTGCAAGCCTGAGCTCATTCTATGCTTTAGCTTTTCTGGCTTTACCCTTACATGTGCTAGCAATTTGTTTGAATTCCACTTTGGTGATTTCCCTCTTTTCCCATTTCTTATACATGTTCCATTTAAAAGTTTGCTCAGTTGAAAGTTGGGGGACATTGAGAAACTGGAGCATGTCGAAAGGAGGGCGACTAAAATGGTGAACAGTCTGGAAACCATGTCCTATGAGGAATGACTTAGGGAGCTGGGAATGTTTAGCCTGGAGAAGAGAAGGTTAAGAGGTGATATGATAGCCCTGTTTAAATATTTGAAGGGATGTCATATTGAGGAGGGAGCAAGCTTGTTTTCTGAAGATGCTAGCCACAGATGCTGGTGAAACATCAAGAAGAAACTCTTCTACAACATGGCCACATGGTCTGAAAAACCCACAAAAAACTATGGATGCCGGCCATGAAAGCCTTCAACTTCACATTGTTTTCTGCTTCTCCAGAGAACAGGTCCCGGAACAATGGATGCAAGCTGCTGGAAAAGAGATTCCACCTCAACATTAGGAGGAACTTCCTGACAGTAAGGGCTGTTCGACAGTGGAACTCACTTCCTCAGATAATGGTGGAGTCTCCTTCCTTGGAGAGAAAAATGCATATGAAAAGGAAAATCAAAATCAGAATGAGAATGAGAAAAAAAGAGAAGATGGGGGGGAAAGAAAAAAAAAGGATAATGAGAAAGAGCAAAGACCAGAAGGAGAAACTGAGGCATCAGAAAAGGAATTAGACTCAGTAGAAGTGGAGCACACTTCCTAGGAGAGTGGTGGAATCTCCGTCCTTTGAGGTCTTTAAACTGGATGTCCATCTGTAAAGTATGTGGGGATGTCCATTTGTCGGAGGGTTCCTACATGGTAGGGGATTGGACTGGATGGACCTTGTAGTCTCTTCCAACTCTAAGTCTCAAGGACCAGATGAACTACATCCAAGGGTATTAAAAGAACTGGCAAATGTAATAGTGGAGCCATTGGCAATAATCTTTGAAAACTCCTGGAGAACAGGAGAAGTGCCAGCAGACTGGAGGAGGGCAAATGTTGTCCCCATCTTCAAAAAGGGGAAAAAAGAGGATCCAAACAATTAATGTCCAGTTGGTCTGACATCAATATCAGGAAAGATTCTGGAGCAGATCATTAAACAGAGAGTCTGTGAACATCTAGAAAGCAATGCCACAATCACAAAAAGTCAACAAGGGCTTCAGAGAAAGAAGTCATGCCAGACAAATCTTATCTTGTTCTTTGATAAAGTTACCAGCTTGGTAGATGAAGGGAATGCTGTGGATATAATATATCTTGATTTCAGTAAGGCCTTTGACAAATTTCCCCATGACATTCTTGCAAACAAGCTTGTAAAATGTGGGCTAGACAAGGCAACTGTTACATGGATTTGTAACTGGTTGACCGGCCGAAGCCAAAGGGTGCTCAACAATGGCTCCTTCTCTTCCTGGAGAGAAGTGACCAGTGGGGTCCCACAGGGCTCTGTCCTGGGGCCAGTGTTATTCAACATCTTTATCAATGATGACAGGAGTGGGAGCATATTTATCAAATTTGCAGATGACACCAAATTAGGAGGAATAGCTAATACTCCAGAGGACAGGATCAAAATTCAAAATGACCTGAATAGACTAGAAAGCTGGGCCACAGCTAACAAAATGAAATTCAACACGGAGAAATGTAAGGTACTGCACTTAGGGCGGAAAAATGAAATGCACAGATATAGGATGGGGGACACCTGTCTTAATGAAATTACATGTGAAAGGGATCTAGGAGTCCAAGTAGACCACAAGTTGAACATGGGTCAACAGTGCGATGCGGCAGCTAACAAGGCCAATGTGATTTTAGGCTGCATCAATAGAAGTATAGTGTCTAGATCAAGGGAAGTAATAGTGCCACTCTATTCTGCTCTGGTCAGGCCCCACCTGGAATATTGTGTCCAGTTCTGGGCACCACAATTCAAAAAGGACATTGAGAAACTGGAGCGTGTCCAAAGGAGGGCGACTAAAATGGTGAAAGGTCTGGCAACCATGCCCTGTGAGGAATGCCTTAGGGAGCTGGGTATGTTTAGCCTGGAGAAAAGAAGGTTAAGAGGTGATATGATAGCTCTGTTTAAATATTTGAAGGGATGTCAAATTGAGGAGAGAGCAAGCTTGTTTTCTGCTGCTCCAGAGACTAGGACCCGGAACAATGGATGCAAGCTACAGGAAAAGAGATTCCGCCTCAACATTATGAAGAACTTCCTGACAGTAAGGGCTGTTCGACAGTGGAACACACTGTCAGGGATGCTTTGATTTGGATTTCCTGCATGGCAGGGGGTTGGACTGGATGGCCCTTGTGGTCTCTTCCAACTCTATGATTCTATGATTCTATGATTCTACGATTCTATGAAGATTTTCACATGACATCGTTATATTGTTCCTTTATCGTCCCAAAGTGTAGTGGAATTGTCATAACAGATAGACGATTTCAGAAGATTTTCACATGAGGCTGTTAGTGTTCTTAAAACG
Organism: Sceloporus occidentalis; assembly: GCA_023333645.1. NCBI lineage: Eukaryota > Metazoa > Chordata > Lepidosauria > Squamata > Phrynosomatidae > Sceloporus > Sceloporus occidentalis. The sequence goes on from JALMGF010000003.1 coordinate 124,346,445, forward strand.
TTGATATATCAGAATTCAGCAATAAATGATTACAAAACGATTTCAAAATAGTTGAATTGCTGAATATATCAATGTTTTAAGAACACTAACAGCCTCATGTGAAAATCTTTCAGAATCGTCTATCTGTTAAGACGATTCCACTAAACTTTGGGATGATAAATGAATGATATAACGATGTCGTGTGAAAATCTTCTAAGATTCTATGATTCTTACTCTCCTTGGCATTTTACAGCAGTTTTAATTTTGTTTTTCAGATAAAACTGGCTGTTTGAAACTGATATTCATTTTCCATATTTGAACAATTTGTTTACCCTACTACCAAAGGTCATGGGCATTTAAAAAGTTGAAGGTCCCTATCTCTGTGCTTCTGACAAGAAACTTTAAACTACGGAAAACATGTCCTAAATAATTATTATGGCAAGGAATGGGGGAGAGTGGTGATATGGATATTATTTGTAGTTTGGCACTCTTGCAACATTGCAGAGAATGCATATATGCAAACATATTCATGGAAACCTCAAACCTAACAACAACAACATTTATTTATTTATAATGCCCCTTTCACCAAACGGTGGTGCATTAGAACACATACAATAAAAAGTGAACAAAAAACACAACACTATAAAATACTAAAATACTAAAATAGTAAAACAATATACTAATATGCTAAAAACAAAATCAAGAAAAATCCTCATCTGTTGTTACCCATCTCAGCCAGTTTAGCTATGCTCAGCAACTTAATCCAGCAAATCTAAGAGTAAGGTCTTCAACCCTTTATGAAAGCAGGTAAGATCTTCTTCCAGCCAGAGGTGCAAAGGAGGATGTTCCAGAAACACAGAGCCAGATCCTGGAAAGCTCACAGTCTTGACAGAGCTGTAAATGTTGGTGGAACTGCCAATAATCCTTTCTCTGGAGATTTTAAATGTCTAGATGGTACATGCCATGCTAGCTGAGCTGCCAAATACTGAGGGAGGTCTTAAATACTAGGACCAAAAGCTTATACTTAGTCCTAGCTAGAGGACTCTACAAAGGGAAGAGATACATGAATATATGGGGAGATTTAAGACAAACCAAACAGCACTGTTACAACAAGAAGAATAAGAGAGCAGGAAGACAAACTTTCCAGTAGGTTATTACAATAACCTAGGTGTGAAATAACCAAGGCCTGGACATGCAAATGGGCAGTCTTGGAGTTCAAAAACCTATGGATCCTATGGATGTGCAAAGGATGGAACAAAAGATGGAAGTTATATACCTTAGCAGTTGCCTCGATAAATGGGCATGGGGGGAATGATCATCCAGCAGGACTCCAAGGTTCCTGGCAACTGAGACAGGAGCTAGTGTATAACCTTGTAAGCACATGAAGGGCATGAAAGTCGAGATAGTGGGCGGTCAGGCTGAAACACCAAGATCTCCATATTCAACTTAAGACGGTGAGAGGTCTTTCACAAAGAAACACTGAATAGTTGATGATGGACTTCCAAATAGTAGCATCAATCAAATCAGAGTGTCATCTGTATAGATATGATGGCCTGTTACAGACAGGCCAAAATAAAGCTGCTTCGAGTCACTTTGGAGGTATGGTATTTCAATGATGCATGAGTCCTAAGAGTCCAAAATCCACACCAAAGCTGCACTCCAGTCCTTAGGAGTGGAGCATGGCTTTGGTGTGGGTTTTGGACTCTTAGGATGCATGCATCATTGAAATACCATACCTCCAAAGTGACTCGAAGCAGCTTTATTTTGGCCTGTCTGTAACAGGCCGATATTGGAAACCCACCACTGAAATAAAAAGTCCAAGGGTTTAACTCAGATAATTTCAAAATCTTACTTCATTAGCATGTGCAGATTTGGTTACAACTTTGAATTGACATCTCTCTCTTTCCTTAAAAAAGGTTACCAATGTGAATTGCTCATATGCATAATGATTAGATGCAGATATAAAGTAAATGATGAAATTGCTTGATCACATTGAGATTCTTTTTTCTCTGCAGTTTAATACATGTGTAACAATCTACACAAAGTCTAGAAATAGAACTGGAACTATGATATACTGCTGAAGTATAATTGCTATTTGAGATAATTTGGAACCCCCAATTCCAAGGTCAGTTTCAAAGGGGAAATTTTTTCAAGCATGCTTACTTTTTCAGTTCAAATATGATCTTTGGATTCTTTCTCTGCCACCTAACCTGGATGTCAGAGGCTAAAACTGAATCCTGAATAAACATTACATGCTTTTAGAGTGCATAGCTTATTAGAGGCAAAGATTTGCTTTGAACTCTCTCCTGATGAAATGATTTGTGAATGTCATGCATACCACTTCTTTTTGTTTTCCTTTAAAAAAAAAAAGATTTCTGTAGCTATATGGAGCAAGGTGTTCATGACAAATACTGCCATAATACATTATTAACATTAATCCAAGGGGATCTTTTTCCTATTGCTGGAGCTTGTGCATATTTGCTGTGGCTGTATGCCACTGACATTTCTTAGGCAGGCTCTTCCCCTTTAATCTGGGTTAGCAGCTCCTTGTACAAACAGAGGGAATCAAAAAGCTGATTAAATAGCAGAGCTGGCCTCTAATGAAAGCAAAGCCTACTGCAAACATGGGCTGATTGCTTTACATGAAAAATGTGCTAGGTGGATTTCAGGTGATGCCATGGTGGCTTTTCTCCTAATTCCATCTAAAGCAGCTTTACAGAATTTAATGTTGTGTTCTTTGTGTCCTTGAATCCTATATGGTCCCCACCGATGGGAGTAGAGGCCCAGACCCAGATGTGCTCTGACCATTAGGTAAGATGGTGTGCATTGTTGAAGGGGTAACTTTGAGATGCCACTAAAGACAGATGCACAGAAGAAATATCAGAGTAGAAGGGAGCTTCAAAACCATCTTTAGGTCTTCAAGAAGGGGTGTAAGAGAGAGTGAGAATGAGAGAGCAGATAATGAGACAGCATTGAATTTTCTGCCTTAAGCATCAAAATATCTTTGAATGGTTTAACCAGAACCTGTCTCTTCTGATTATCCAAGTGTCCAACCAAGATGAAAAGTGAAACACAGATTCTTCAGTCCTTACTTCAGTACATGGTCCTGGAGTAGAACACCCAATCTAGTACCTTCATGCGCTTTGTTTCTCATCATCATCATCATCATCATCATCATCATCATCATCATCATCATCCTAAATAGAACTGGACCAAGCAGTTGCAAGATGTTCTCAGCAAGCAGTCTTCCCTAATAACACTATCTCCTTTATTTTCCAATATCGGTTGATTATCAGCGTTCTAGAGTCCCTGATCACAGCAGTCCAGGAAACATTATTGTCCAGTAAATCAGGCAGAGAATGGACTGAATCTCTGGAATGGAGCATTCTCAACTATTCTCAGTCTCCAACCAATTCCCTGAAAGTAGATATTTTTAGTTAGCTGTATCTTAGATGTTACTGAAACATAGTGATAAACTCATAGCTGCAGGTCAGGCATTTGCCTTCCTCTCTTCATTCTAAATTATTGAAGAAAGCTCTGACCTCCTTCTTACTGCGCTTATGGTCTCTTCCAACTCTGTGATTCTATGATTTTTCACATTTTTATGTCTTCGAGAAAAGAGAAAAGAAAACCCCTCACATTCACATTCATCACTATCTCTAGGTGAAAGTTTCTGGTAACAATACATCTAGTGGAGATAAATGTTTGGACCAGCATTATCTTATGAAAGAGACTGTTACATAGTGTAATTGTTATATTATTGTTTTTGAACTATGTCTCATTCACTGAGAATATACTTTATGTTTTGTCCTAAGGAAAGCCAAAGAGTTATAATTTATACTTCCTGACCTCTACCTGGCATAGAACACATTACAGTGAGCCTTTGGTATCTGCTGGGATTTGGTTCCAGGACTCCCCGTGGATACCAAAATCAGTGAATGCTCAAGCTCCATTAAATACAATGACATAGTAAAATGGTGTCCCTTATATAAAATGACAATATCAAGGTTGCTTTTTGGAATATATATTGAATATTTTCAAGCTGTGGATGCTTGAATCCATGGATAAAGAATCTGTGGATATAGAGTGGCAACTGTACATGTGAACATTGTGTTACTCTTCTACAAGAACATGATGACTGCCTAATTTTTGCTGGATGCAGCAAAGAGAGGGATAATGTATATTATTCTTATTTGTTAGTTGTTATTTGAGGGTGCAAGGATGTGTGTTGCCTCTTACATATTATCATAATTATTCAAGTTGTCCATAGGGCCTTTTAAACATGAGTCCTGTTCTTGTTTGCTTCCATCCAGCAGCCTCCCTATTCCTTTATTTGGCTACTGTAGGGTCCTGCCTCCATCATTCTCTCTTTTCTAATATATTTGGCTGTCATTCCAAACCTAACCAGATAAATCTAACTGAATTCCAGTATCAAGATCATATGCTTGGGAATCTCTTATATGTTGTAACATTTATTAATAAATTCAGTTTATAAATTGCATTCTCCATCTTTGAGATGCCCAGAGTGATAATAAAATAAAAACATAAAAGCAAGATAAAAATGTGTCTCACCCAAGTACATCTTTGTATCCTTTTTAGATGGTGGGACAAATAAAAAACTATTTAAAGAACCATATCTCCCCATACGAACCTGCCAGAATGCTAAGATGTTCAGGGAAAGGTTTTCTCTTAGTACCATCACCATCCCAGGTTTGCTTGGTGAGGACAAAAGAGGGAGCCTTCTCATTGGCTGCCCCCACCCTTTGGAATGCCCTTCCATGGAAAGCTAGGCTGATCCCCTCCCTCCTTGCTTTTTATCACCAAGGCATTTTTATTAAAGCAGATGTATGAGGGTGGTTTTATGTAGTAGGTATGTTTTAGTTATGCTTTTAACTTTTGTATATTTTAATGTAATTTTATATTGTTTTAGATTATTTTAATTGTTTTAAATTTTATGGTAATTTTTTAAATGTTTTTATCTATGAGCTGCTTTAGGTCCCTCCTGGGAGAAAGGCAGCATATAAATGAAATAAATGCCTCTGGTTATCATTATAAATGATAGGCAGGTTCATACAAAGGGAAATGGCCCTTCCTGGACTATTAAAGCTATGCTAGTGCAAGTAGATAAATAGGTATCACTTCAGTATGACTGTTACCTGTGCAGTCATGCTGGCCACATGATCACAGAGTCATCTTTGACAATGCTGGCTCTTCGGCTTAGTAATGAGCACCACTCCCTACAGTTGGTCACAACTAGACATAAATAGGGTTAAGATTCCAAAGCTGACTGTTGTCCTCGCCAAAATATTATCTTATTTGAGCTATTTTTTAATTATTAAAATACTTTATTTCTTATTTCATATTTACATTCCATATGCAAAACATTATGTTTTCATCTGTACCTTTCCCTTGATTTTCTTCAAAATAATTTTTAATGTAAGTTTTGCTTTTCCTAAGATTTTGGGATTTTGCAATTATTTATCATTTAAGTGCCAGTTGTAAATTGTGTTTGACTTTTTTAATTTTAACACAATAGAATTGTGGTCTGTTAATTATTTAGCTAAAATGTCAATTTTTATTATTCTAGGGCAGACAGATTTCATAACTAAGAAAAAGTCAATTCTTGATAAAGATTTATGCCTGTCAGAAAAAAAGTATAGTCTTTTGCATTGCCATAAAGATGTCTCCAAATATCAATCAATTGTAAAGAGTCCATTAGCTTAAAAAAGATTTGGGGTAATTTACCTTGATTTTTATTCCCCTTTTTTTTACTGATCTATCCAGACTGGGTTCTATCACTGCGTTCCAATCACCCAGCATGATTACTGATTAGTAGCTTAATTCTTGCATAATTTTCAACAATTTTTGATAAAACTTTTCTTTGTTCTCATGAGGGCCATAAATTCCAACTAATAAGATTTTTTGATTATGTGCTGTAATTTCTCCTAAATAATGACCATGAACATAATTAAAAATCTCTTTACCTTGATACGTCTCCTTAATATACATCACAATTCCCCTTTTTTTGAGAGGCCACAACAAATTCAATTCCTAGTTTTCTATTTCTTAACAGTCTAGTATCCTTTTGTTTAATGTGCGTTTCTTGCAAACACACTATGTCATTATTAAATTTCTCCAAATAATGATATATATTTTTTCTTTTGGGGGGGGGGAGTTTAAACCATGTTCGATGAAAGAATATTGAACCCCAAATTATTTTATTCATGTTTCCTTTTATTTGTCCCTTTCCCCCCACTTAAATGAAGTTAAATTAATTTATCTTCTCCTCTGGATCAGACAGTAACTCTTCTTCGGGTAGTAAATCATTATGTCTTTTTCCCCCTGCGGCATTTTCTTTTTCATCCTCACTCAGCTGTACAGGATCTGCATCTTCAGTTTCACTAATTTCGCTTTTATTGTCCTTATCTTTTTGTGACAGGTCTTCATTGGCTTTGTCTCTGCTACTAACATCTTTGTTGTCTATTTCATTTCCAAATTTCTTCAAAAATTATTTTGCCTTTTGTACTGTTGCTAACCTGTACAATTTGCATTTCCATTTAACAGAAATTCCTTCCAGTTTTTCCCATTTATAAAGTATCTTATTTCTGTTCAAGACAAATGTTATAAACTCATAATTTCCTCTACATCTTTGTAGATTTTTATTTCTTGTCCGTCAACAAACAAACTTTTCTGGTAGCTTAAAAATAATATTTCATCTCACATTTTTTCCTAATAAAAGTAATGATGGCATCTCTCGGAAAGTTTCTATCCGTCACTGTTGTGAGTCTCGGAATTGCTCTGACCAAAAAATCCACAGCAAACTTCAGTTAGATCTGAAAGTTTATTGTAAGGACTAAATAAGTAAGAAGCATTTCTGGCCACGTCTTTGTTGAATCTGAGGAACTCCAAATAGGGACAAAACCTTACAATTCCCCAAACCCCTCCCTTTGAGTTGGTTCCCTATGTTTCAGCCTTTGATGTAGAATTTCTCCCTTTGTTCTGAAGGGGGAAAGGAGGGGTTTTTTTTGGCCATTTGGTTCCTAGCTCTTCTACCAAGTAGAGATCTAAGGCTGTATGCATCTTTGGTTTCAGATTCCCAACAACCCCTCATAAAACTGCCTAACTGCCATGCACTACGTGACCATCCTGCCCAGTCCTCATGGTGGCATCCCCCCTATTCTCAAAGTGACTGTCTATCTATATCTCTACTTCCTATCTCTATATGCGTATCTATATCTTCCCTATTTGTGGGTGAGAACCTATTCCCTGACCCCCACTCTGCTATTTATCTATCTATCCCCCTATCTATCCCTCTATCTATCTATCTATCTATCTATCTATCTATCTATCTATCTATCTATCATCTATCTATCTATCTATCTATCTATCTATCTATCTATCATCTATCTATCTATCTATCTATCTATCTATCTATCTATCTATCTATCTAAACCTCATGGCAGAATACACCCTGAATGCCTGACTGAAGGTGGATTCTGACAGCTATTTGAGAGTTGATTCTGAATGTTGTGTTGATTTCTTTGATAAATTCCTGATTTGGAATTTCAACAAAATCCGCTAAAGCTGGTATCAGATGTTCATAAAGATTTTCGTATTTTATTTCCTTCAGGCCTTTCTCTCTGTTTTAATTCCCCCAATGTTTTCATGTCTAATTCTTTCTTGCTGTTCCTCTAATTTTAGAGAACCAAAATGCATGCTCTTGATAACAAGCACTTGTACACATTGTGGAAAAGCACTAGTTGAATCTCAGCATGCAAATCAACTGAGATGAATATTGTGAGACTACCACTATCACAACCTCTTGTACAAATTTTAACCGCAGGAACAGAAAATGTTTGAAATCTATTGATCTTATCTTATCTAAACATGATCTTATCTAAACTTTGAAGTTGTTTTTAATGTTGTTTTGTTTAATTGTCTGGAATTTTATTATGATTAATGTATAACATTTGGATGATAGTTATTTGATGGAGCATTTTATAATTCTGAATTTCTGTCATTGGTTTTACATTTTAATCATGCGAATGGCCTTTGGCTTAAGCATTAAAAAATTGATTTATTGATTGATTACTTCTAATTTTAGGGTTTTAGCTTCTAAATTTTGAGTTTTCTCTTCTACATTGTCTATTCTAGGAATGGCTTGGTTTATGACTTTAATCACAGCTTCAAGAGATTGTTTGATACCTTTTAATTCTGATTTCAGATCTGACTTTATGTCCTGTTTCAAATCTCAGATCCTTCATTTCTTGTTTCAATTTCCCCCCCATCTCTTTACCATGTTAATGGTTACCTTCTAGTTTACCATGTTTACCTTCTAGTTAATATACTCTCTGACCTTGGGTTCTCAGACTCTGTTCTCGACTGGTTTAGATCTTATTTGTCAGACAGATCTTTTACATTGGTCACAGGTGCTCAGACTTCGTCCTCTGTTCCCTTATCTATTGGAGTTCCCCAGGGCTCTGTTCTGGGTCCCCTTCTGTTTTCTCTCTACACACTGTCCTTAGGTAAACTCATTAGCTCTTTTGGTTTTTCCTACCATCTGTACGCCGATGATACCCAGTTGTATCTTTCCACCCCTGACCTTTCTCCAAGGCTTGAACAGCAAGTCTCGTCTTGCCTCACAGCTGTCTCGCACTGGATGCGCCATCGGTGTTTGAAGCTCAACATGTCCAAGGCGGAGCTTCTTGTCGTTCCTCCTAAGTCCACCCTTCAACACTCCTTTTCTGTCTCTGTGGACAACATTTCTATTCAACCAGTCCAGCAAGCCCGCAGTCTTGGTTTTATCTTTGATTCTTCTCTGTCGTGTATCCCTCAGATCCAGACCACAGCCAAGGCTTGTAGATTCTTTTTGTACAATATTGCCAAAATCCGACCATATCTCTCCGCCTCTACTGCCACTAGGTCCATGCCCTAGTGGTATCACGACTTGATTACTGTAACATCCTCCTGGCTGGGCTTCTTCTTTCTCACCTCTGTCCTTTAATTTCTGTCCAGCATTCAGCTGCATCCATTATCACATCCGCCCACCGCTGTGACCATATTTCTCCTTTGTTGGCATCCCTTCACTGGCTCCCCCTCCCTTTCCGTATTCAGTACAAGCTCCTGCTGTCGATGTTTAAAGCCCTCCATGGGTTGGGCCCCCCTTATTTATCAGACCTTCTTTCTCCTCACCTTCCCACTCGGGCCCTCCATTCTGGTAGTCAAAGTCGGCTGTCCCAGCCCAGGATTTCCTCTGCCCCATCTAGGATTCGCCCCTTTTCACTTGCTGCCCCTCACTCCTGGAACCTTCTTCCCTCGCAAGCAAGAGCCATCACTTCTTTAACCAGCTTCAAAACGGAGTTGAAAACCATCTTGTTCAGAGAAGCTTTTCCAGACATTGCGTGATTGTCACTTTCTATTTGATGTTATTTTGTTGTCTGTTTTATTGAATCATTTCCTGTATTGCTATGTATTTTATATGTATTATCTTACTAGAGAGGCCCCTTCCCCACCACCACTCCCTTCTCCTTTTGTGTCATGTCTTTTTAGATTGTAAGCCTGAGGTCAGGGAACCGTCCAATTAAAAAGATTGTATGTACAGCGCTGTGTAAATTTACAGCGCTTTATAAATAAAGGTTAATAATAATAATAATAATAATAATAATAATAATGGTTTGAGGAGATTGTTCCTCCTTTTTCTTGGGTCTCCTTTCTCATGATCTGATGCCACAGCTGCTTTCAGATAATAAAGAAATGCTTTTTCTTTAGAAGTGGTGGGAAGATACTAAACACAATTAGTATGTCAACAGTGTGCATAGAAATGGTAATAGGACCTCTGGTGGCTCTTCAGAAGAACTGACAAAAACATACTTTGTAACCTTTGATCCCTTTAAACAAAATGAGTTGCTTCTTTGTTCCATTCAAAATAGGCAAGAGACAATGGCCTCCCCTTTCTCCTTACTCCAACATGCATTGTGGAAAAGGTCAAAGTCAAATAAGTGAAAAAGGCATCATCAGCATGGGAATGTTCATGCATGCATTCAATCAAGGCATGAGAGATTTGAGAGAATGCATTCATTGATAACATCCCTGTCATGATAGTGTGAGTGTTTGTCTGCCATGCCTTCTGGTGAACTTCAGCATTAGTGAAAATTAGATTCTATATATGCATATATGATACACTTTGCTTGGTCAGAGTCCCCAGTTGGATGAAGTAGCCTGTAAGTATATGAACAGGGCTCCTTTCTTCCATATGCCCTCACAGTTCCATGGGGACAACTGAAATGAGTTTTGTGAGCACCAGAAAGATTGGCTGGTACAGATCTTCCTCCATTTACCACTTTTATTCCTTGAATGGAAAGGTCTGATGGGAGAGCAATCTTACTGAATGGGTGTAGGGTCCTAGCCATGATTGAGAACTTGCATAAATAGCATAGGATTAAAATGTGGACCAATCAAGCTTATTTGCAGGCAGAGCAAGCATGCAACCCCATGAACCTTTAAAAAAATTACCCTCAGGCATTGTTTTGAATGCTTGATGCTTTTGATTTTTTCTGTTGTGATCCCAAGATTTGTCAAGATCAAGTTGGGTATGTTGTTGTTGTTGTTGTTGTTGTTGTTGTTGTTCTTGTTGTTGTGTGCCTTCAAGTTTTCGAAGTTATGGCATGTGGCCATATGGATAGTCATTCCTTTTTCCAGGCCATCTCTGCAGAAAATAAATTTTGCCAGGAGAATTTGATACTTCAGTTTGCAGCACATGGCAGCAAAGAGGAGCTACTGGTTTCAGGATTGAGTAATTGACTAATTAATTAACTAAGAAACAACACCATCTACTGGCCACCTTGCAATATTAGCTCATACCTGGAAAGTAAACCATCTTACACAACAATGGAAATATCATATTGCTTGATATGAAAAGGACACTAGCCCATGCAAGATGGAGCTTGTTTTGTTATGAAGAACTTATTTCTTTAGACATTCATTCATTAAAATCACACTTATTATTATTATTATTATTATTATTATTATTGCATTCATTCTCCTTGTCTTCATTTCTTATTGCTTCCAATAGAAAATTAAGAGAGCACCTTTGGAACCAATTATTCATGCTGCTGGTAACTTCTCTGTTTTCCATGAAAATTTCAGACAACATTTCAGACAACAGCAAATTAGTCAATTAATCTGGGACTTTATCAACTAAAATCATTGAAAATGTCAACTCACTGTATATGTGCTATCCAGGTCTGGCTAGAATTTCTGCCTCTCCAGAGTCTAGAACACAGAACCATGGATGCAAGCTACAGGAAAAGAGATTCCACCTCAACATTAGGAGGAACGTCCTGACAATGAGAGCTGTTTGACAATGGAATACGCTTCCTTGGAGAGTGGTGGAGTCTCCTTCTTTGGAGGTTTTTAAACGGATGCTGGATGGCCACCCTTCAGGTATGCTTTGATTGTGATTTTCTGCATGGCAGGGGATTGGACTGGATGGCCCTTGTGGTTCTCTTCCAACTCTATGATTCTGTGATTCTATGAATTCTGGGAGAACAGAAATAGAAGGAGTCAGAGAATGAGATGGTTTAGAGAATGAAAAAATGGCATGAATTTAGTCTTCCTGGTAATTGGTTCCTAGCAAAATTCCTTGCTGACATATTGACAAAGGGCATTATTTGAGCCTTTGGGGCTGCTGCTTTCAAAACTAGAAAAGATTTGGAAGAGTGAAGTAGTGCAGTTCACAGAAGAATAGGGGAAAGGAGGGTGTTTTATTGGCAGGAAGAAATAAAAGCCCTTTCCTGTGTGGTAACTCCAAGATTATCAAAATTACAAGAAAATGTACCACTTTAGGATTTTTACCCATGGGTAAATGGTCAAAACAATGCCCAAAGCCCTCATCCTTCAGAACGGTGACATGTGTAGCAGAATAGTTGAATTTTACTACTTTTATTCATTGCTGCATTGCAGAAGAATTTTCCTTATAAAACTCTTTTATTAAACATAAACATAGTCACATATCCTTTTTAAACATGTATCTAAAAACAACATATCACAACAGAAAAACAAATACAACTAACAACAAAACAAAAATAATACTAACACTAGTTACTTTCAACCCCCAAACTGATGGCTCTATTTCACTATTATTAAACTTCCTTTATATGATACTATATTTATGCTTTTTCTGCATATAAACTCTGTTTACTTAATAAAGCTTAAAATAGATGTATAGCCTAGTGGGTTTGCAAAAAGTTGATAAACAATCCCCATTCTTTCTTAAAATTGTTCAAAAAATTCTCCTTAATCAATATTGTGAATTTATCCATTTCAGCAATTTCAGGTATCTTCAACAGCAAGTCTTCTTTTGTTGGGGGTAACATCTTTCCATCTTTTAGCACATTAGCCATGGTAATCATATATGTAAAGTCCTTCTAATCTCTTATTGATTTGTTCATTTAACATCCCCAACAAGAACGTCTCTAGTTTCAACTGTATTTTAACTTTAGAAATGTCCTCCAACATTAAGCCAATTTGAGTTCAATAAAAAGAGACAAAACTAAAAAAGAAAAATTAAAAACATCACTCTACAAATACACTAAAATGAGATAAATTTTTTTCAGGTGGCGTCTGGGTAGGGCAAAAGATAAGAGATGGGGGATGAAGGGGGGGAGGCAGGTCAGCAAGGGTATTCGAGTCTGGAAAGGCCTGCCAGAATCTCTTTTCCTGTAGCTTGCATCCATTGTTCCGGGTCCTATTCTCTGGAGCAGCAGCTCAATATGACATCCCTTTAAGTATTTAAACAGGGCTATCATATCACCTCTTAACCTTCTCTTCTCCAGGCTAAACATACCCAGCTCCCTAAGTCATTCCTCATAAGGCATGGTTTCCAGACCCTTCACCATTTTAGTCGCCCTCCTTTGGACACACTACTTGGGGGTTGTAGATGCTGTAGAGAACATTTGTAAGGGATGTGCCAAAAATAAGCAGCCTGCTTGGATAATGGATCAGGAGGCATGACAAGGAAAGGGCATGGTCATGGGGCAGCAGGTGGCTTAATAAGCAGCCAGGTGGTTAGCCACTGGGGAAAAGTCACAGCAATGCTGACAGCTTCCTCTAGGGAGGTATTGCAACTGGATTTGTCCTTCCATAGGGGACCATTTCAGCTTTTCCAGATAAAATAGCAAAGCCCTGTCAAGAGGCAGCTGGAAAAGTGAGTAAGCAGAATCACTTGAATCCATATAGGATCTGCTAAAGGGAAAGTGGAGAATTTTTTGTAGTGTTTCCACCATCTAGTGGTCATTCGACATTGAAGCAGCTAAATTCTGCTCTGTTGGCTACTTACACTTCATAGGGAGCTTGAATCTGCATTTACCAGTCAAGGGAAAGGTCTTGATTACTGACTTCTTACCACTGAAGGGACACAAATTATGTTGCTACTCTATGGGAACTGAGGGCCAAATACAAGGACTACTTCTAATTTAGGCAAACTTGAGATGGTATTATGTAATAAATCAGTAATGAATTATAAACTGTAAACTATCTGGTATATTCCCTGGCTCTGTAAAGACCATGCAAGTCATGGATTTTGATGTTTTACATCTTATGTAATTAAGTTCCTCTGGTACTGTAATGGAGCTTGCAAGCATGATTTCCGGGAGATAAATTCCCAGGATACTCTGTTTGTATGCTGCAAATCAGTAACAGCAAATATTGCAACAATTGGCTACACGCTAGTCTCAAATACTGAAATAAATAATGGCATCACAACATTAGACCTAGAGTGATTTGCTTAAGCATCTAGCCTGTTTCCAGGAAAGTCCAATGGCAACGCAGTATCACTGTTTCATAGCCCATCATCATTTTGCATTAACAAAATAGGGGCAGATAATGATCCAAAGGCTTTTAATAATACTTTTGAATGAATACTTATAGCAGCAGGGTGACCTAAGGCCCAAAGGCCCCTCATTTTGACTCCTTGCCTGAGTGAAACTTCATAGGAAGTAGTGAATAGTTTCACCCCCGTGGACAGCTCTTACTACAATAAGATCAAATTAGCTATTTTAAGTACCCCAAATCTGTCAAAAACACTAAAGACTAAGGATTAGGGAGGTCCATTACAAGCCTGGAATACACATGGGCTATGACCCACAAGTTACAAGCCATTGGATTGAGCTTGACATACAAAGCACTAATCAAGTTGTTGAGCTCAACAACTCAATCTGTATCCTATCCACCCCACCCCACCCCACCCCAGAAGCTGGATAATACAGTTATTAGAAGCTTGTGTGATTCTGATGTAAGTTTTTTCCATTGCAGAGAAATCCGGAGCAACAAAGTCTATCAGATGTTGGGACAGAATGACCTAAACACAAGATTTCAGGAAACGAAAGTCACCAGAGGAGGCAAAGGGGGAGGCTTTCAGAAGCAAGCTTCTTGGACACAACTAAAAATGTGTGCCAATATTGGATTAATCCTGCCATGATTCTGTTTTGATATGCTGGCATGACTTTGTCCTGATTGATATGCTACATGTAATATTTGTGCTGTGTGGCTTAATGTGACTATACTGGGATATGAAAAGGCTTTTGTACACATTGAAATGAGGATGCTTAGTAATATGTCTGATATTCGATTGATGTGTTTGTTTGTTTGTTTATATTTGATGGTTGTATTTTATGATTCAGTGCTCTTACTGGTTGGTATGGTGTATGAGGTCTGAAATGTATTCACAATGAAGGGGGTATGTTTGTGGGACACTTGTTTGGGAAGCAAGTAAAACATGTGATTATCATTTAGGTTGTATGAGGGTGATTAGGTGACTTTGTTTTTTCCTGTGGAGGTGTGGCTTCTGTGAGTCACTGGGGCAGAGCTAGCCATCTAGCTCTGTATAACTGGAGTCAGAGGCTTTCAAGCTCCATCCCTGCACAGGAAGCAGAAGGAGAGCTATGTCCAGGAGGACATCCTTGACTGGGAGTGTTTTTAAACTTGGCTGAGTGTGTTTGTTCCTGAGGGGTTGATACTTCTTTGCAAAAGCTGACTCTTGAAAATCATACAATCATAGAGTTGGAAGAGACCACAGAAGCCATCAAGTCCAACCAACTGCCAAGCAGGAACACCAATCATAGCACCCCAACAGATGGACATGCAGCCTTTGTTTAAAAGTCTCCAATGAAGGAGACTCCACCACACTCCAAGTCAGTATATTCCACTGTTGAGCAGCTCTGACCATCAGGAAGTTCCTCCTGAGATTTAGGTGGAATCGGTTTTCATATAGTTTGTGTCAGGGTCCCCTTGAGATCCATTGTCATGAGCTATTGGTTATGATCATTTATAGAATGTAGGGAGTTGTAATGTGATAGCTGGGGAATTGTTGTTATTGTTGTTGAAACAGTTTTGGTTTAATGGCTGGGGGTGGGAAGCACAGAAGGAATGAGGCAGACCTGTTAGAGCTTCAAGGTTGCTCTCCTAGAGAAGTAATGAGAGGGAGGGGGAATAGGCAGGAAAGAGGGTAAGTGTGAAGGGGCTAAGTGTGAAGGTAGTCCCTTGACATGAATGTCTAGTCAACCGACTGTAGGAGGCGGTGCTAATCTGGGTTAATAAAACAGAAAGCCAGTGTTGTCTGGTTATCATGTGGCCATAATGACTGCATCGAACGCTCTTACCATCCCACTGAAGTGGTACCTAATTATCTGCTTGCATTTGCATGCTTTGAAACTACTAGGTTGACAGAAGCTGGGACTGGTTTACAGAAGCTGATACATACAGCCCCTAAGGGGCGGCAGGACACCGCCCCTTTTCCAGCCAGATTGGGGCTGTGGCAAACTCACAACATGGCCCCAGTCTGGAATTTTGAGGGTGCGAAAAGGAGCCCTCAAAATGGCATCATAGCCATGTTGCCCCGGCTATACAGTGCTCCTTCGGCACCGCGTTGTATGGATGCAGTGCCAGAAGAGCGCCATGTGTGGAGTGGCACACGACATCAGGGCAGCCTGGGGAATGGAGTCGGGCATGCGTCATAAGGACACATTGCCCCGACTCCTCCCCCATGCCAGCCTTAATGGCCTAGTGTCACCATAGTTTGAATCCATTGCTCTTTGTCTTAGTCTTTGAAGCTGTAGAAAACAACCCTGTTCCCTCTTTGATATGACATTCCTTCAAGTATTTAAACATGACTATCATGTCACCTTTTAACCTTCTTTTCATCAGGCTAATGCATTTCTCTTTTAACTGTATCTTGTTTTACTGCTGTAATCCGCTTGGATTCCTCGAGATTAAGCGGAATACAAACCTCATTGAATTGCAAGGCTCACAATAATTCAGACTCAGTATTCCAAGTGAGTCCTGACCAAAGCAGAATACAGCGGTATTATCATTTTCCTTGATCTAGACCTGTGATGGTGTTACTGCTGGGGCATAGAAAGACGTGCTGTGTCCAACACGACCACCTGCAGAGTTGAAACACGTCGACAGGACACCAGGGAGAAGGAATCTGAAGAGATGTCTGCAAAGGTATTCAGGCCAAGAAGGAAAATATTCCTTCACCACTACAAACGGCCTTGAGCTCCTGGCTTGAGAAATAACAACAAGAGCACTTCAAGCCTTCACTCTACACGAGGGCTTTAATAAATAAGTTACTTTAATAAATAAAATACTTTGCCAACCAAACAACCATAACAACAAAACAGAGAGGCAATTACTCTTACACAAACTGTCGTAACTGACACTCTCTCTCAGGACTGGCAACATCAACATTCCATAATGCAAGTGTCAACTGTCAACTGCCACTGGAACTGTAATAGGTTCCACTGCAGCTCTATCTTGTGGTCACATACATGTCATTTCCTAACAGTTACCACATATGGATTTTAATACATTTTGGAGTGTGTGTGGAATTCCTTCATAACCCCAAACTGACCTGCCAGGCTGGCAGCCATAATTCTGAAAGCAGTAGGTCAGGTAGGCAGGTGAGTCGGACTCACAAGACCCCTGGAAAGCAAAACTTTGGAAATTCCCCACAGAAAGGTTTGGGAGTTGCTAGACAAGAAAAACCATCACCTCCAAAACCAGTACACTACAGGCTGTTTGTTTTCAGCCTCACACTTAATGGTCCAGTGATTAAGTCACTGGCCACCTATTCATCTGTTTGCCTTCCTTGATTGTGTTCAGATCCAAGTGCATTGGCTCACTCTATTCTTCACCTTGGTTTAACAAAAACCCAGGTCTTCATACCCTTTGTCTTGGCTGAAGTTAAGCCATCAAGTTCATTGCCAGGGGCTACAAATTGTCTATATAAGGCTCAGTCTAAGCATACACCAGTGTGCTACATTCAGAATACAGCCTGGCTTCATGTCAGACTGAACTCTGATTTTAGCTCCCTTGGCCATTCCCCCCCACTTTCGGCGGGCCGTGTCATCTCATCATCTATATCCACATCTGGTTCCTGGAGAAGCCTTCAGAAGTGAGTATCTTCCTAGATTTGCCTCTCTCAACACTCTACTGATTTCCCTCCTTTACTTTCGTTGAGAATTGTGTGTGTGCGTGAGTGTGTGTGCCCCCTTTGCTGTGCATTTGTTTTTTCCCTTTTTTAATAAATATTTGGACTTAAGTGGAGCAGTCTCTCTCAGCATCATCTCTCAAGGGATTCTTGTGGACCTCTTGTAGACATCTTGGGACCTGATCTCGAAAGGGTGTTGCTAGGACCCTACCTCTCAGCAATTGAGCTAAATTCAGAAAATCCCCTAATTAGATCTTTCCTAACAATGGTGAACATATGGCACGTGTGCCACAGGAAGCATGCAATGCCATTTTGCTGCGCATGACGGCAGGGAAGAGGAGGAACAGGCACATGCATGCCCCTGCCTTCTCCCCGGCATTTCCCAGCAGACTTTTCTACTGCCACCATAGCCTTCTCACGCTACTGCAGGGTATGGCGTCTAAACACCTCACCAATGGAGCATCATAAAGCTGCTGCCATGTAATTAGCTGGGCGTCTTCACTGCAGGTTCCTGTCAGCTTGTCGGCTCCCCTCTGGCACCAGGCAGGATGGCACAGCCATCCACAAGCACCCCGAAAAAAGGGAGGGGGACGTCTTGGTCTCATGCAGAGACGGCTGACCTCATAGCTATATGGTCACAGCCGCAGATTTTGGAGAAATTGGCCCAGTCCTACCTGAATTCAGAGACATATAAAGAAGTGGTAGAGGCCATGAGGGCCAAGTCCCACAACAGAAGTTGGGAAGAATGTCTCCGGAAATGTAAGACCTTGAAATCTCAATACAAACAATACAGAGATAACAAGGCGAAAGGTACTAAGAGTGCCACCCCCATGCCCTTTTACAAGGAGCTGCATGCTTTCATTAAAAGTGATGGAAGCATCAGACCCAACAGACTAGCCACCAGTGGGGAGTGTGTGAGGGTCCCGGTGGGCCATCCAGCCAGAGCCGAACCTGTGGTGGTGGAAGAGGAGGTGGAGGAGACCCCAGAGCTGGAATGTTCCCAAGACCTTTTGATGCCCTCTCGTGGTAAGATGTGCCAGGGCCCCTGAAGGGAAGGGAGGGGGAAATGGGAGAAGGGGAATATGTGGCCCCGGGGTGGGCACAGGGCAGAGATGACCCTTGTCCCTTGTCATACAGATGAGCAGCAGGAAGAACACCCCGACTCGGGTGATTCCTCCAGCAGCCAGCGACCTCTGGACCCCCGCACCCTGCTCAGACGAATGTCTGCTGGGGCTGGGAGCTCCACAAGCAGACCACCATCTCGTGCTGGATCCTTTTCCATGACCAGCAGCTACCGTGACCGCTCACCTGTCTCCCGGGTCAGTGCACCCGCCAGCGATGGCAGTGAGGCTGAAGAGACTATGCAAGGTAAACCCTATGTTTATGTTGACAACAAATGTATAGTGGCGCAACTGCGGCTCAATAGGGCAAACTGCATGGCTCAATTGCGCAATTGTGGCATTGTTTCTTTCACTGCTTGATATGCTGGTATGTTTGCAAGGTTGCTGGGCCAGGGATCATGTGGGAGTAGGATTGTGAATGTCTCTGGCATGGTCATGTGCTGAATGTGTCCCACTTTCCTAAGGCACCCCTCCCTTGCCCGTAACTCTCTCGTTTCCCCACGCCCTCAGTTTGAAACTACCCTTTGCCACATTGGGGAAGCTTTGAGTGTGAGTTCCTGCATGGCAGAATGGGGTTGGACTAGATGGCCCTCAGGGTCTCTGCTAACTGTAGGCTTCTATGACTCTCTGGTTGTATGTCCAATAGAAGGAGGACGAACAGAAGAAGAAGAAGCAGCTCCAGCTAATCCCAAAGCTGCCCTGTCAGCAGCGGAACGGCTTGCGACAAAGAAGAAGAGGGTGCGTCCGTCAGCAGCTACAAGAACTGTGGCGGCTGTGGATCAGCTCAAGGCTTGCTCAGCAGAGCACATGGCAGCGCTCATGGAGCAGGGGCAGTGAGCCTCTGAGGAAAGGGAGAGGGGCAGACAGTCCCGCAGGGAGATCATGGAAAGGGCACTGGAATTTCAGCAGAGGGCCGTTCAGAACCAGGAGAGAGCAATGGAGAGGTCAGACCAGGAGCAGAGGCGACTCAACACCACCTTGGAAGTGCAGACTGCTCTGATGGGGCAGATGGTGGAGATCCTGAGGGGAGGGCAGGGTGGCACGAGATGTAGGGAGCAGAGTGGAAGAGGCAGGGCTGTCCCCAGGGTTGTGGAGGAAGGGGCTGGGCAGCAGGAGCCCCCAGCAAGATCAATCCTTCCAGCTGAGGAGCAGGGAGTTGCAATGGAGGTGGAGCTGTCTCAGCAGCCTCTTGCTGGGCCATCCTCCATCCTCTTCAGTGACGCAGTGGCAGTCCCACCGCCCACTACTCGCCCCCAAAGGCAAAGGGCAACTAGAGGGGGGCTGGGATCAAGGGGCAGGGAGCACTGACAAGGCACTAGGTCCCATGATATCCCATAAAGACATCATTTTGCCTCCCAGGGTATGTGTTCCCTCCCAACCCTATGTATTATATTCTTCCCCTCCTCTCCCCTCCTCCCACCATGCCTGCCTCACTAGTCCCCTAAACTAACAATGTCCAAACTCTGTCCTTCCAGGTGTTTGGACTTCATCTGCCAGAAGCCTTGGCCACCTTGCCCTGTGGTCTGGGATTCTGGGAGCTGAAGTCCAAACACTTACCTGGAAGGACAGAGTTTGGACATTGCTATCCCACAGCACTCCTGCCTAGGTTTAGAATGCACAGTTGCGCCTAAGCTGTCACATTCACACACACAGGCACACTGCCGCACTTGCGCACAATGAAAGACACAATTTTTTTTAAAAAATAAACTTTTTTATTAACAACAATAAAAAACGTTAACTATTTACAATATTTACAAATCAGGGAAGGGGTGGTGAAGGGGGATGGCAGGGGGGCAGGGAAGGGAAGCTGCTTCAGGGAGGGGGAAGGGGGGGTGGGGCGGGCAGCCGACAGAGGATCTCTTGGATGGTCTGCTTGATGGCCTCCACTCTCTCCCCCATTTTCAGCATCGCCTCCTCCATGGCAGACAACCTCTGCTCAGTCCAATGCTCTGCAGGGGAAAAAGAAAGAAGATGGTTAGAAGCAGCCTGTGGACCCCATCACCCACTCCCACAGGCAGGGTTTCTGGGTACCCCCACTCCCTTCCCTGGGTTCACCTCCACACTTACCTCACTGCCGGGCTTGGAGGAGGCGATCCATGGCCCTGGCATCCAGGGCCAAGTCCCCTGGCTCCCCAGGCAGGCGGCGGCTTGGGCCAGCTCCTCTTCCTCCGCAGTGGCAGCAGCAGCAAGGACATCCAGCCCTGCCAAAGGGGAAGAAAAGGCCCAAGTTACCATGCTGGCATGGCAGAGGAGGGCACAAGTGCTGTGGGGGCTGCAGTCAGGCAACCGCCACCCCTCACCCTGGGGACCTACCTGCCGCCAGAGGAGCCTGCTCTGGCTGCGGAGGGGCTAGAGCAGCTTGTCCTGGCTGTGGCTGTGGCTGTGGCTGTGGCCCACCCTCGGGGACATCGTCGTCCCCCGAGGATGGTGGAGAGGGCGGCCTGGCACGGTGCCCTCCCTCCCTCTGCCTCTGCCTCGGCCGCACGCCTGCAGAAGGGAAGAGGAGGGATGGCATTGGCACCATGCAGGAAGGAGGGGAGGGCAAGGGAAGGGTCAGGGAGGGTAGGACAGGGCATAGGGACCCGTGACAAGAGCTCTGTCTTACCTGGAGAACGACGATCTTGCCATCTGGGCTTATTTCCTCTGATCCAGAGGTCCTTCAGGCCGCTCGAAGAATGGCGGCTGCTTGTCAACCGGGGGAGGTGCTCCCCGTAGTCTTCGAGGGTTTCGAAGAAAGATGCCTTCAGACTTTTAAACTTCACTCTGCATTAATGCATCTTTCTTTGAAACCCTCGCTCTTCGAGGGCACTGGAAGCCTGGATGAAATACCCCCGGTTGGGTTTGTTTGTGCTGGCCATCACTCTTCGAGCAGCTGCCTCTGGCATCAGGGAGTCCAGGAGGATCCCGACCTCCTCGTCCGTCCAGTAGGCAATGCAGATCGGGACCCTCCTGCGTGGCGCTGCCATGTTGATCGTCGTCCTGGGGTCTGGCACAGTTGCGCACGGGTATATATGGGCACCTGTGGCTGAGGGCCGTTAGGCCAAGGTGGTCCCAGGCCAATCAAAGTTCTCAGAGGAGCAGTTTGAATCTGTCCCCCAATAGATACCCTCTGGGTGCCCTATTGTTACATTCAACTGGGCCATTAGGAAAGCTTGAGTTTGAGGGGAATTGATACATTGTCAAAGAGGCAATTGGCAGTTGGAGTTGATGTATCTTTCTGACCCAGGAAAACAGGCGCCTATTGTGTGTGTGTGTGTGTATCCCCCTCAGGCACATTGCAAAACATGCCCACAGCACAGAGCAGGAATGATAGGCAGACACAGACTGTGGATAATGGGATACATTTATTCAGGTGTTTATGCTATTACAGTACAATGCACTCTGACATCACAGATGATGGCACAGGAACCATACTTCAGATTCTCCTTGTCAGAAAGAAGCCTGCCAGGGCATTCCTCACAGTCTCCCCTTCTTTCTGCTTGGCTTTTTCTTCATCCGCCGTGATTGCTCCCAGGGTGGGCAGCACAAAACGATGCCTATATCGCATCCCCTCATCCAGGACCCTGCCCTTGGTCTCACAGATGTTGTGCAGAATGATGCATGAGGCAAGGATGGGCACTACATTCTCCTCTGCCACCAGGAGTGGGGCAGTGAGACAGCGCCATCTAGCCTTCAGTCTCCTGAACGATCTCTCCATGGCCCCCCTCATGTGATTCAATTTCTTGTTGAAGAGCTTCTGTTTGGGAGTGTGGGGGGGTCTTGAAGGGTGTCATGAGCCACTTCCAAATGGGGTAGGCACAGTCAGCCAGTATCAGGGGTCCGATCTGCTGGCCTCTGATGTTGATGCTGGGGTTCCCTTCCACATCGATGCCAGCCTCCATGGCCTCGAAGATGAGAGAATTCCGTGCCACCCTGGCATCATGGGCTAACCCATGCCATCTAAGCTCCACGTCCATGAACCTTCCTGTGTGGTCACATGTCCCTTGCAGGATGACAGAATAATAGCCCTTTCTGTTGACATACGCATTCCTCTGCCCCAATGGTGGTATGATCAGGCAGTGGCACCCGTCTATGAGACCACACACTTGTGGGAAGCCACGCCGACCAAAGGCATCCATAATCTGTGGGGGAAAGGAAGGGGGAGAAACAGAGGAATTGACATGACAACTCTTTTACACTTGCGCAACTGCACCATAGCAAGAACAGCAAATGTACAGTGAGGGGGTGACATTTGACACAAAATATCACAGAGCTGCCAAAGATTAAAGGGAAGGTGGTGTGGCTGTCCCTACCTCACGTGCATACCTCAGGTACACGGTCCTTGACAGCAGCAGCTTCTCCATGGCCAGGGCAAACTCCACCACGATTTCCCCCACGGTGGCAATGCCAGCCCCAAACAGCGCCGTGGTCACAGCATAGCTGGATTTATGTGCCAGTGAAAAGACACCAATGGCCACTCTCTTCTCCACTGGGGTGGCTCTCCTCATCACTGTGTCTCCAGCTCTGGGCGCAATACTCTGACCAAAAATACACAACAAACTTCAGGTAATACAGAAAATTTATTGAAGGACTTGGGAGTAAGTATTCTTGCCACGTCTTTGTCAAAACTGAGGGTCCCAAATAGAGTCAGAACCTTAAAATTCCCCAAACCCCTCCCTTTGAGTTGATACCCTACTCTTCTGCCTTTGATGTAGAATTCCTCCCTTTGATCTGTAGGAGGGAAGGAAGGGGGGGGGGGTTGACCATTTGGTTCCTGGCTCTTCTACCAAGTAGAGATCTAAAGCTGTATACAGGTTTGGTTTCAGATTCCCAACAACCCCTCATAAACTGCCTGACTGCCATGCCCTACGTGATCATGCCCTACGTGACCATCCGGCTTAGTCCCCATGGCGGCATCCTCTCCTATTCTCAACGTTACTGTCTGTCTATCTATCTATCTATCTATCTATCTATCTATCTATCTATCTATCTATATCTATCCATCCCTCTGTCTGTCTGTCTGTCTGTCTGTCTGTCTGTCTGTTTACCTATTTATCTCTATCTATCTAGCTATCTATCTGGCAGAATACACCCTGAATGCTTGACTGAAGGTGGATTCTGACAGTCTGCCTCCCCAAGCTTCATCTCCCCCTCCTTGGCTTGTCAGGATAAGCCAAATGAAACTCTTTAACCAACTTATCAGCATTTACATCTTTTACATTCACCCATTCAGCCATGTCGACAGGGAAATGTTTCCACTGCACCAAATACTCTAACTGCCCCCGCATCATCCTAGAGTCCAAAACTTTTACAATTTCAAAATGCTCTTCTTCCCCAATCAGCAAAGGCAATGGTTCCATCTTCTCTCCGTCTTCATTACTCCTCGGAATCGCTGGTTTCAATAAACTGAAATGGAAAACATTGTGTAAGTGTCTATACATTTTGGGGAGGTCTAACTCAGCCATCACTTCTGTGATCAGCCTCTTGACATCAAAAGGTCCCACAAATTTAGGTCCCAATTTTTTGCAAGGTAGTCGACACTTCACGTTTTTTGTAGATAGGAACACTTTGTCCCCCACTTTAATGTCCCAACTTGGTTTCCGGTGTTGGTCTGCAAACCTTTTGTAGTCTAACTTAGCTTGCTTGAGAGCATATTCAATCTTTCCCCAATTGTCTCTTAATAGTTGGCTCCAATTCCCCACTGATACTGGATCCTCTGGGGCGGGGGTTAGTTGGGGGATGACCCTTGGCTCGTAGCCATACACAGCCTGAAATGGCGACACTCCCGTACTGGAATGTACCGCCATGTTAAACGCCACCTCCGCGTGAGGCAACAAGTCCATCCAATTGTCCTGGAGGTGGTTTACATAGCATCTTAAATATCGTTCCACGCACTGGTTAGTGCGTTCCACCTGACCATCTGTAGCTGGGTGAAAAGCTGTGCTCAGCGCTAACTGCACCCCCAATTTGTCCTGTAAGCACCTCCAGAATTGAGAAATGAAGGTTCCCCCCCGATCGGAGACTATCTTATCGGGTAAACAATGTAAACGGTACACATTTTCTATAAACAATTCTGCCAACCGTGGCGCACTGGGTACCCCCTTACACCCCACGTAATGCACTTGCTTGGAGAATAAGTCCGCGATCACCCAAATGGTGTCTCTGCCCTTGCTGTCGGGTAAGTCTGTGATGAAATCCATACCTATGTGTTGCCAGGGTCGGTTGGGAGTTTCCAACGGCCTCAACAACCCACTAGGCTTCCCTGTGTTAGGCTTAGCTCTGGCGCAAACCACACAGCTTTGTACATAGTTCTCCACTTCCTTTCGCACCCCTGGCCACCAATATTTGCTTCGTAGAGTGTGCCAGGTTTTCACAAACCCCCAATGTCCCGCCGCTTTAACATCATGGCAGGCTGCCAGCACCTTAGCCCTTAAATCCTCCGGCACATATATTTTATTGCCCTTCCCCCACAGTCCATGTTCCGTTTGCTGTAACTCACTCCTCAAATTATTAAGTCCTTGATCCCCTTCGTAGGCGTGGATGATCTCTAGTAACAGTGGGTCTAAGCCTGGGGGTGCCTGCTCTTGTTCCCTTTTTGTCTGGGTTCGTGTGGTCACCCCTAGCCCCAGTTGTTGTGTGGTGAACAGTGCCTGTTTCTCCAACTCCTTCTTCTCCCCAGGCCCGTGCATCCATGAAAGGCCATCAGCCAACACATTCTCCTTCCCTGGGATGAACTTTATGATAAAATTGAATTTAAAAAACTCTTTAGCCCATCAATGCTGTTTTGGGCTTAACTGCCTAAGAGTCTGCAATGCCTCTAAGTTCCTGTGATCCGTCCATACTTCGAAGGGGTGGGAAGCCCCCTCCAGAAATTGCCTCCAAGTTTCTAAAGCCCACTTAATAGCATACGATTCCCTTTCCCAGCATGGCCAATTTAATTGCGTCGAATCAAACTTCTTGGACAAGTAGGCACAAGGTCTGAGCTGACCCCCCTCATCCCTCTGCAACAACACTGCCCCCACTGCCGCATCAGAGGTGTCCACCTGCACTACGAATGGCTGTTCGGGGTCGGGGTGCTTAAGTATTGGCTCTGAGCTAAACAACTGCTTCAAAGCCTCAAATGCCTTGGTGCACTCCTGGGTCCAATGAATCTTGGTAGAGGGCTTGGGTTTTTCCGTTCCAGGGGGACTCTGCCCTCTCCTCTTTCTCCCTTCCCCGGTGGAGGTTTTTAACAGATTAGTAATAGGCAGAGCCACTTGAGCAAAATCAGGGATAAATTGTCTATAGAAGTTTGCAAATCCCAGGAACCTCTGCACCTGCTTGCGCGTTTTGGGCTCAGGCCAATTCAGAACATCCTTGACCTTGTGTGGGTCCATGTGCAGCCCCTGGGTAGACACCCTGTAGCCCAGGAAATCAAGTTTATCTGTGTGGAAGTGGCATTTGGACAGTTTCACATACAGTTTGTGGTCCAGCAGCCTCTTCAACACTTTTCTGACAAGTTGCACATGGCTACTCAGGTCCTGAGAATATATCAAAATGTCATCTAGGTACACTAACACTCCTTCAAAGAGTAGATCATGCAGGACTTCGTGTATTAGCTTCATGTAGCACGAAGGTCCTCCCGAAAGACCAAAGGGAAGCACCAAATATTCAAACGCCCCCAAAGGACAATGGAATGCCATTTTGTACTCATCTCCTTCCTTGATTCTTACTCTGAAGTAAGCATCCCGCAAATCCAATTTAGTGAAAACTTTCCCTGTGGATAGCCAGCTCAGCATATCCTTCATCAGGGGCAGCGGATACTTACTGCAGGTGCTTATGGCATTCAGGTTTTTATAGTCCGTTACCAGTCTCAGAGTTCCATCCTTCTTTTCCCTGAAAAATACTGGAGCCCCGAAAGGCGAGCTGGAAGGGCGAATAAACCCCCTGGCCAGGTTTTTCTCAATAAATTCCTTGAGTGTGCTCATTTCCCGGGGTGCCATGGGATACATCTTTGGTTTGGGTGGGGCAACACCTGGGTTCAGTTCTATCGCACAGTCGGTGTCCCTGTGAGGGGGCAGCGCATCGCATTCCTTTTCTTCAAAAACCTCCCTCAAATCTCGGTATACCTCCGGGAATCCTAATGAATGTTGGAGCCCTGTCCCTGCACTCATGGCGCAGGGACCCCTCATTTTTACTGTCAAGGCTTGGTTAATCTCGGCGGACGAGTGTCCTTTCAGCCTCAGATGCTGCTCGCATCCAGGGTCGTTAAAAGTCAGCAGCTTATTCTTCCAGTTAATATCAGGGTTATGAAGCGCCAGCCAATCTATGCCTAGCACCAAGTCCCAACCCTGGGTCGCTCCGATTACAAACCGTATGGGTTCCTGGTGTCCAGCAATTTTCAAAGTTAAGAGTTCTGTCTGTGTCCTGCTGGGCACACCCCCCCCCCCCATCATGGAGCCTTCCATCTGCATGAAAGGGATCTCCTCAGGTAGAGGCTCTTGGTTAATTTCCCAAGCCTGCACTATTTTTGGGCTCATTAAGCACCTAGTGCAGCCCGAGTCCAGGGCTGCCAGCAAAGTTCCCATAGTTCCTTTGCGCTTGTGCCCAAGTTTTACCTCCAAGAAATAAATGGGCACTCCCCCACTCACCACGTTTGGGATGCTCCTGTCCTGGTCTGCATCCTTTGGGTGCGCCTCCAAGCGCGGAGTTCCAGTCCCTGGGTGGGTGGCTTGCCCCGCATTCTCTCTCCTTGCTCCTCCTCCGGAGCTCGGCGGCGCCTTGAGGGTTGCTTTGTCGCCGGCCTTTTCTGGGCACTTTGCGATGAGATGCCCCTTCATTCCGCAAGCCAATCAGAGCCCCAGCCTCATCCTACGCTGTCTCTCCGTCTCCCTCATAGATTTTGGGTGGTTCTGGGCGCCTCCTCCGGATGGTTTTACCAGGGCCTTACCCTGTTGAAGAGCAGCCCGCTGCTTGGCCAATCGCACCCGCTCCTTGGTGGTTTCAGCCTCCCCGGCCCACCGCATCCACTCCTGCAGCCCCGCTGGGTTGCCTCGCATCATCACCCACTCTAGCAGTTCTGAGTTGAGTCGTCCTGAAACTGACGCACCAGCATGGGCTCTGGGAAATCTGGGATCTGTGCAGCCACGCTTCTGAATTCCAACACATACTTGGCCACTGACCGCTTGCCTTGCTGCAGAGTCATGAATTTAGTTTTGGCGCGGTCCACTCGGAAGGGGTCTTCAAATCGTGCCCTCAACGCCGTCATGAAGGCCGCCAGGTTCTGAAGCTCCGGTGCCCTGCAGTCGTACAGCTGCACCAGCCACTGGGCCGCCTGGCCTTCCAGCCTGCCAGCCACGCAGCGCACCTTTTTGCCTTCGTCCGGGAAGTAATCTCCTCGGGTCCTCATATGCCCTGCCACCTGAGCCAGGAAGAATGGGAGCTGCTCAGGATCCCCATTAAATTTGGCTTCCAGTTTACTCGCCAGGAGCTCCCTCAATGCCTCGGCTTCCCCTCTCCCCCTTCTGGGGACCACGCTCAGTCTGCCTTGACGCGAGGGGGGTCGCGAGGTAGTCTCTGCCTCCTCATCGCTCTCCTCCTCCGAATCCTCGCCGAGCGACTCCGTCGCCGGTTTGGGAGTGGAGTAAGTCTCCCTTTTCTCCAACTCTCTTGTAGTCAGTTGAGACATCAGGGATTTTAGTTCCCTTAAATCCTCCTTAAGGCCAGCCATCTCATCTGCCAGGTTCTCCTCCCTTGGCGCCCTCAGCATGGCCTCTCCCACGGCTTGGTCCCAAGCCGTTACTCTGCCTGCTCTGCGGCGTTTCTTCTCGTCCTCCGGGAGTGGGAACCACAGATCCTCCGGCATCCCGACTCCCTCGCCCCTTTGTTTGGGCTTGGCTCCCCACTGCTCACCGGCATCTAGAGATTTCTCCCCCTCTGAGATCTCTCCCGAAGCAGCTGGCATCCTTTCCAGTGGCGGGGATTCCTTGGACGTCATGAAGATGGGAGTTTCGACAAACTATGAGACTTTGGAAATACTCTGACCAAAAATCCACAACAAACTTCAGGTAATACAGAAAATTTATTGAAGGACTTGGGAGTAAGTATTCTTGCCACGTCTTTGTCGAAACTGAGGGTCCCAAATAGAGTCAGAACCTTAAAATTCCCCAAACCCCTCCCTTTGAGTTGATACCCTACTCTTCTGCCTTTGATGTAGAATTCCTCCCTTTGATCTGTAGGAGGGAAGGAAGGGGGGGTTTGACCATTTGGTTCCTGGCTCTTCTACCAAGTAGAGATCTAAAGCTGTATACAGGTTTGGTTTCAGATTCCCAACAACCCCTCATAAACTGCCTGACTGCCATGCCCTACGTGATCATGCCCTACGTGACCATCCGGCTTAGTCCCCATGGCGGCATCCCCTCCTATTCTCAACGTTACTGTCTATCTATCTATCTATCTATCTATCTATCTATCTATCTATCTATCTATCTATCTCTATCCATCCCTCCATCTATCTATCTATCTGTCTGTCTGTCTGTCTGGCTGTTTACCTATTTATCTCTATCTATTTATCTATCTATCTGGCAGAATACACCCTGAATGCTTGACTGAAGGTGGATTCTGACAGTAGGATGCCCACTAGTCTGTGGAACAGGGCACAGGACATTCGGAAGTAATACCTCCATTGCTCGTCAGACCATATGGTTGAGACAAAGTTGTCCCACAAGTCTTGCGATGTAGGGACCTTCCACCAGCGGCGGAGCCGTGCCACTCAGGCCAGGGCCATGGCACCGCCAACAGCACCCTGCTGAACCGCTATGGCACCCACTGCAGCCCTTCACTGTTCTGTGTCATCATCATTATCACTGCTGCTGTCAGCCAAGTCTAAAGCTGTTGTGGAGGTGGATGATGGGACCTCCATTGCAGCGGCAGTGGGGGCGGACCGGGCAGCGGTGGCAGCGGCAACAACTGTGGCTGTGCATTGCATATTCAGTAAGAGCACAGAGACCAAAGGAGTGGAGGCATCCATGATGCCAGTGACAATGGCACCACGCAAGTGGAAAAGGATGCCAACAACAGCTGATCACCAGCTGGCAGAAGGCCACCTTTGTTCTTGGGTAGGGCGGGGGGAAAAGTTTAAAGGGGCCTGGGCGCTTTAAATGTGCACATGCGCATTCTGCAGCCGGTAAAAGGGAAATTGCCGGCCGGTGCTAGACTGCCGCAGTTGCGCACTTCTCAGCCATCAAAAGAAAAAAAAAGCCACGTTCGCGGCCACCCGTGCGGAAGCTGCCTCTCTCTTTGCGGCGTCCTGCGAGGCGGCGGTATGGAAGCTACGAGTCAGAAACGGCCCCAGGTGAGGCGTCTTCACTGCCCCCGGTGTGGAAGCCCCATACACCTTAGCCACGCCCCCGGGGCGGTCGGTCTGAAGGCTCCATATTCAGGGGAAGACACCTTCAAGACGTCTTCCCCTGGCCGTCTGTAACCCGCCAAGGTTTACTATGATCTTATTCGTCGTCCAGCCTGGAGGGAGGGAGGGGGTGGGTAGGGGCTAATTTTGTATTGCAATTTTTTATTGTACACCACTATGATCATTGCGGAATAGCGGTCTATGAATAAAACATATTATTATTATTATTATTATTATTATTATTATTATTATCTCTCAAAGGACCTTTTCTTCTGTTTTCCCTAAGCTATGGGATGACCTGGTGGAGGAGATCTGAAATATTACCAACCTTGACTGCTTCAAAAAGGCGGCCAATACAGATCTCTTCCAGCAGGCCTTCCCAGATTAACTTGACTGCTCCATCAACTGCCCATCTGCTTGATTTTGGTTATTGGTATTTGTCTTGAATTGTCATTTTAAATTTGAGGGTTGGTGGGTTTTTGGGTTATAGGGCTTTATGATATTAATTATTATTTTGTATTTTAATGCTGTTTTAATGTTGTAAGCCACCTCCATCCAATTGGTGAGGCGGGGTATAAATACATTTTATTATTATTATTATTATTATTATTATTATTATTATTATTACTTGGCCATCTTCTCCATGCAGTGACCCAACCATCTCTGTATGACAAATTCCGAGAGAGCATGGTCACTCGCATCTAAGGATCCCACCACTTCCACTCCATTAACAAGGTCAGCCTTGTTGGTTAGGATCAGATCTAAAACAGATGATACCCTTGTTGCCTCTTCCACCTTCTGGACAATGCAATTGTCTGCAAGATAGGTAAGAAATTTGTTGGACCTGATGTTCTTGGCAGAATTTGACTGCCAACATATGTCAGGATAGGTGAAATGCCCCATTACTACTAACTCTCTCCTTTGTGAATGTGTACTCATCTCCTCCAGGAAGGCATCATCCATATCCTCAGTCTGTCTTGGGGGTCTGTAGTACACCTTCACAATACATCCCTTTTGTTTCTCTCCCCCTTAATTCTTACCCAGATGCTCCCAACCTGGCTTCCTGGATTTATGTCATGGATCTCTTCACAAGCATAAACAATACATACTTAATATATAAAGCTACTCCCCCTCCTTTATTGATAGGTCCATTTCTTTGAAATAGGTTATACCCCCACCACCACCACCATTACTACATTCCAGTCATGAGATTCATCCAACCAGATTTCAGTGATACCTACTCTTTCATATTTATTATGCTGTATTAAGAGTTCCAGTTCATCTTGTCTATTTTCCATGCTCTGTACATAGTGTAGAGACATTTAATCCCAGGTGTGTTTTTCTTCCCCCTTATTGTTCGCTAGTACTGCTTGCCCTGCTCCTTCTTTAACACTTGGTTTTTTCTCCCCAGCAAGTGGGGTGCTGACCTCAGAAGGGGATTAGCTGACTCTCCAGAGAAGGGAGATGCTTGAAAAATGCCCCCCCCCCTCCCGGGGAACTTCAGCTCAGACATTGTAACAGGGAATAAGAGGAAGAGAAAAAAAGAGTATCAGGATGGGGTCAGGAGGCTAGGGTATGTTAGGAGGGGCAGTTTGGGAGGTGATATCGCAAAGTTCACTGCCCCCCTCCTTCCCTTTGCTCTTTCCAAAGGCAAAATCGCTCATTTCTTTCTTTGGAAGGAGCAAAATTAAAACACTTCCTTTCCTTTTTGCTCTTTCCAAAGGGAAAATCCCAGGGTTGGGTGAGGTTCTGTCTTTGCAAGGAATAACGTTAAACCCCTTTTCCTTCCCTTTTGTTCTTTTCAAAGGAAAAAAATTCTCATTTCTGTCTTTGGAAGGAGCAAAGTTAAAACACTTTCCTCTCCTTTTGCTCTCCCCAGAGGCAAAATTCCACACCTGGTGGGGTTTCTGTTTTCGAAAGAAAAAAAGTTAAACATCTATCTTTTTCCTTTGCACTTTCCAAAGGCAAATTCCCATATACTATCTCAAGAGGAAGGAGAGCCAGACATGTGCTTGTAGATGTAAAGGAGGGCCCAGATGGAAAAAGTTTGAGAACCACTGGATTAATTCTAGAAGTTAAGATATATGCTGTTTATATATGTCTAATATATGCCTAATGCTGACATATATAACTGAAGGGTTGACTTTTCCTGATTTTGGGAGGGACAATCCCAGTTTTACCCTTTCTTAAAATGTCCTGTCCGGTTCAAGCTGCCTGACCCAATTTCCAGTGAGGGGATGCAGCTTGCACCAATGGGGAAAACAAGGTGAGTGCTAAGACCCAGGGGATCCCAAAATACTTAAAGCCAGGTATGGATTGAGCTGTGAGGCTTCTGGGAGCTGGAGCCCAGCCAAGTGGTTTGAGTGCTGGCTGGATTCACTTCCCCTGCCAGTGCCCAGACGGATATCATCGACTAAGGCGACCAAGGCCGTCTCCACTCCGTAGCCCACCCTAAATCTGGTTTGAAATGGATCTAGAAAATCTGTTTCCTCTAAGACTGTTTGGAGCTGAATGGCAACTGCTCTCTCAATTACCTTGCCTAAAAATGGTAACAATGAAATAGGCCTATAGTTGTTTCTGTCCAGGGGGTCAACAACAACAACAACAACAACAACAACAATAATAATAATTTATATTCCACTTAATTGCTAGGAATCCAAGCGGATTACAACAGTAAAGTAAAATACAGTTAAAAGAGAATACATTAAAAATTCCAAGTTTCCATCAAGGGAAGGCTTGCTTGTTTAGAAGTGGTTTAACCACTGCCTCCTTAAGGCAGGGTGGGAGGTAGCCTTCCCTAAAGGATCCATCTGAGATCCATCTGAGCTATTGACATTGCTGTTACTATGGAAAGCAACATGAGAGGGAAGGGAAATAAGGTTGTGGAAGAAATAGGTCATAAGGCTGTAGACTGTGGCTGTGAAGCACCTATCGGAGTAGTGTGGGGCAATGGGAGATATAGCGTTAACAGGGTGAGGATGAAACATAAGGGAAGACAAGATCGGTGCTTGAAATCTATCCCGTCTTCCATGCACCCTGTTAGCCCAAAAGAACAGAGGGTCATCCCAATCATATCACAAACCCTTAGCTTGCTCCTCTGTAATGCTAGGTCAGTGAGGAACAAATGACATATCTATGATTTTCTGGAAGAGAAGAATGTTGACCTGGCTTGTATCACAGAAACCTGGCTGAGTGAGGATAGTAGTGTGACTTGGGCTTAGGCCTTCCCAGCTGGGTATGCCATTCAGGAGCAGGTTAGGGAAAGTGGGTGAGAGAAGGGAGCTGCCTTGGTCCACAAAAGCACCATCACGTTGACCAGGAGACCTGTCTGGAAAATAAATCACATTGAGTGTATCTACCTGACTCTGAAGACTAAGGACAGTGTGGGGACTCCCTGGCTGAGCTGTCACAGCCGGTCTCGGAGCTGGTGTTGGAGTCTCTCAGGCTTCTTGTCCTGGGGGACCTCAACATCCCTTTCAAGGCTGGTTTATCAGATCTGACAGGTGCAGCTCGGAAGTTCATGGTTTCCATGACCACCATGGGCCTGTCCCAATTAATCTCAGGTCCAACACACTGTGCTGGTAATACACTCGATGTGGTCTTCAGTAAGGATCAGGAATATCCGTGGGCAGAGGTAATTCAAACCTCCGCCCTGTCATGGACGGACAATTTTCTGGTCAAGGTAGGACTGAAGGCCACTACCCATATCCCCTTCGGGATGGAGGACCTATTAGAATGGTCCACCCTCAAAGGCTGATGGAACCCAAAAGGTTCCAGGAGGCCTTAGAGGATTTTATGGCTGGGAATGACGGTGATTCTGTCAAAGCCTTGGTTGATACCTGGAATAACGATCTTACCAGGGCCATAGACATTATTGCTCCCGAGCATCCTTTCCAGCCCACTTTTAATAAGAAACCATGGTACACTCAAGATCTTCGGAAAATGAAGTGGGCCACGCAACGACTTGAGTGCTACTGGTGGAAACATAGCCACTTACCTGACAAGACACGCCATAAGGTTCTTGATTCCTATGGAATGGCAATTGATGAAGCAAAGAACTTGTTCCATGCTGCTTGTATTGCATCAGCAGTCTCGTCCAGCAGAGCTGTTCAGGGTGGTTAAAGAGTTAACCCAGAGGTCTCCCACCCTGAACCCTCTTTTAGAACCAGCCAAAGTCTGCTGTGATGCATTCAATGACTTTTTTGCTGATAAAATCTCTCAGATAAGGGTCGATCTTGATGCCGGTATTACAATAGAAACTATAAGAGAGGTGTCCAGAGACTCTGTGGACTATGTTAGACTGGATCATTGTAAATACCGATGAAGTGGACAAGCTTCTTGAATGTATAAGGAAGGCAACATGCCCCCTCGATCCTTGACCATCTTGGTTGACTGCTCAGGGAGGGGATGCAGTAACAGCATTGCTTCAATTTATAATCAACACATCCCTCAGGGAGGGGAAATTTCCATCTAAGTTCAAACAAGAGGTGGTTAAACCACTCTTGAAAAAACCCTCCCTAGATCCCCTGATAAGAAACAATTATAGGCTGGTCTCCATATTACCATTCTTGGTCAAGGTGATCAAGAGGGCAGTTGCCTTCCAACTGCAGGCTGTCTTGGATGAAGCCAATTATCTAGACCCATTTCAAATCTGCTTCAAGGCGGGTTGAGATTGTCATGGTCACCTTGGTCAATGATCTCAGTCTGGGCATTGACAGGGGAAGTGTGACCCTGCTGGTGCTCTTTCTTGGACATCTCAGCGGCATTCAATACCATAGACCATGGTATCCTTCTGGAACGCCTGAGGGACTTAGGTATTGGGGGCAATGCATTCCAGGGGCTCCATTCCTACCTCTCAGGCAGATTCCAGATGGTGATGCTGGGAGACAGCTGTTCTTGTAAAAGAAAGCTGACATCTGGCGTCCCTCAGGGCACCATTCTCTCTCCCATGCTGTTTAACATTTACATGAAGCAACTGGGAGAGATCATCCAGAGTATGCTGATGACACCCAAATTTACTTCTCTATGGCGGGATACAGACCGCCGCTTTGCGGCGGTCTCCCGCCGGCGCCATTTGCTCCGCGAGGGAGCCGCAGCAGCCAAACCGCGCGGCTCCCGCGCGGAGCAAAAAAGAAGCTCCATTTCGGAGCTTCTTTTTGCGGCGCCTTTATGACGTCGCGAGGCGCCTGGCGCGGACTCGCGACGTCATAGGCGCCGCGACACGTACGGACGCTCAGCGTCCGATACGTAAACATGGCGGCGCCCATGTGGAAGGGGCGCCGCCATGTTGTACGTATTCTATACGTACTAGGGTTAGGGGGGTGCGGAAGCACCGCCCCTTCCTAACCCTAGTACGTATAGAAGACGTACTTTATGGCGGTCTGTATCCCGCCTATGTCTCCAACTGCTGCAGTGACCAAGGATGGCATCTCTCCTCTAAATGCCTGTCTTGAGTCGGTAATGGGCTGGATGAAGGAAAACAAACTCAAGCTGAATCCAGAGAAAATGGAGGTGCTTGAGATAGGTAACCCTGATCCAGGGATGGAGATTTGCCAACCAGTCCTGGACGGGGTCACACTTCCCCTAAAGGATGAAGTTCACAGTTTTAGAGTGCTCCTGGACTCGTCTCTACAGTTGTCATCTCAGGTGGAAATGATGGCCAGGAGTGCTTGGTACCAACTTTGGTTGATACACCAACTGTGCTCCTACCTGGCCCAGAGGGACCTTGAAGCAGTGGTACATGCACTGGTAATCTCTCATTTAGATTTCTGTAATGCACTCTATATGGGGCTACCTTTGTACCGAGTTTGGAAGCTTCAATTGATCCAAAACACTGCAGCCAGACTGGTCACGGGAACATCAAGATCAGACCATATTACTCCAATATTAAAATCTCTTCATTCACTGCTGATCAGCTTCCGGGTCCAATACAAAATGTTGATCATTACCTTTAAAACCCTACATGGCTTGGGCCTGAGTTACTTAAGGGAATGCCTCTCCCTACACAATCCACCCTGCACTCTCAGAACATCAGGGAAGAAATTATTGGAATATACGAAAATTAGACTACAGTGGTACCCCGGGATACGAATTCACCGCGTTACGAAATTTCCGGGGTACGAAAAAGTTATATTTAAAAAAACTGTTCCGGGTTACGAAGGATTTTTTGGCTTACGAAGATTTTTTCGGCGCGTTTCGGCGCGAAATTCAAAAGCGCCGCTAGCAGCTAGCGGCTTTCCAGCGGCTTTTCGGGTTGCGAAATGTATCGGGTTACGAACGGCGCCGCGGAACGAATTAAATTCGTAACCCGAGGGAGCACTGTAATTACAAATTCCCATAAAGCATTTACAGCCGCGGTCCCTAAACTATGGAACAACTTACCGGAAGAGATCCATCTTATTACCACCTTAGAAGCCTTTAAGAAGGCACTTAAGAAGGATCTCTTCCAGTGGGCCTATCCATCTGATCTCAAAGGACATTCCCACTTCTGACTTTGATAGCATGGAAAAGACAAAGATTTGGTCATTTTAGTGATTGGTAGTAGTTTTGTTGTTCATTCTAATGATTGTATTTTTAGATAATACTGTATCTTGTATTTTATTGTTGATTTTATTCTCTGTTTTAATCCCGCCTCAATCCGCAGGGAGAGGTATGAAATTTATTATTATTAATTATGTACTTCAATAATAGCTTAATTTGTGTTGCCTCCCCCTAGACGGCCAGCCAGGACAGGCAAGGATCGAGAGAGCAAGTCATCTTTTTCATACAACCAAGGAGCTTGTCCACATCCTCAGTATTAACCAACTCAAATTGATCCAGAATAACAGTATAGGCGGAGGTGCTGCATACCTCTCCTAATGACTCTAATACACTATGAGTTGGGTGGATATCGGTTGGTGGCGGAGCATTATGTTAGATGGTGTAAATATTGCTGTATCGTGCTTGTAAATATTTTTCTGCAACTAAGTTTAAAAGCCTCTTCAGAAGAACCTCAGCAGATGTGAGTGAAACTCTGTTCAGAAGCAGGAGTTTTTGTCTCCAGCTACTTCCAGATTCAGCAGTGGTGTTTCCTTTTTGTCTTCTGCATATGGACTCAAGTTTTCTCCAGCACTAACAATTCATGATTGAAGATTTAGTGATGAAAGACATGGAACAGTTAGGATAGTATAAGAAAAGGCCTTGGAGAAACCTTATAGTACAAGAAATGGCAGTATTAAATAATTAATATAAAGTTTAGGTGGAATCCCTTTTCCTGTAGTTTGAATCCATTGCTCTGTGTCCTAGGCTGGTTACAGACCGGCACTTTAGTGCGTGACGAGCACACACTAGGGTTACAAAAGGGCGGTGCTTCCGCACCGCCCTAACCCTAGTGCGTGCTCGTCACGCACTAAACGGCGGTGGCCCTTCCATACGGCCGCCGCCATGAGGACGTCACGGCTGCGCCACCTCTAGATGGGGCGGCACGGACGTGACGTCCTTGCTCCGTGCCAGGGCGCTTAGTGTGCCCTGAACACGGAGCAGGAAGGAGCTCCGTTTCGGAGCTCCTTCCTGGTTCAATCCGCTGGGCGCAGCCTTCTGACGGCTGCGCCCAGCGGACTAAAAGAGAAAGGGGCCAAGCGGCCCCTTTCTCCTTCTCCCTGCCGCCGCAGGGTGTCCTTGGGGCTTGAAGCCCCAGGGACACCCCTTTTCAGGCTGCGGGGAAGCAGCGTTTTGCTGCTTCCCCACAGCCTGAAAAGCGGCGGATCGGGGCCTCAGCGGCTGCCGCTCTGCACACTGAGGCCCCGATACACCGGGGAAAGGGGCGGGTGCAGCCCGCCCCAAATTGGCGGTCTATAACCCGCCCTAGTCTCTGAAGCAGCAGGAAACAAGCTTGCTCAATATTTGAATATGACTGTCATGTCACACCTTAACTTTATCTTCTCCAGTCTAACCATACCCAGCTCCCTAAGGGCATGGTTTCCAGACCTTTTTGTCATTTCCTCTGGTCATATTCTAGCCTCACAACAGCCTTCTTGAATTGTGGTGATCAGAACTGGACACAATATTCCAGGCCAGGTCTGACCAAAGAAGAATAGAATGGGAATATTACATCCCTCATTCTAGAATTGCATTGGCTTTCTTAGCTGCTGGATCACATTGCTTACTCATTTCCCCTACTGCAAAGCCAGCATGACATAATGGTTTGAGTGTTGGACTACAACTTTGGAGACCAGGGTTTGATTTCCACTTGACTATGAAACCCACTGAGTGTCCTTAGGCATGTCACATGCTCTCAGACTCAAGCAATAGCAAACCTCCTCTGAACAAATCTTGCAGAGAAACCCCACTGATAGGGTCACCATAATCGGAAATGATTTGAAGGCACACAACAACAACAAATTCTATGCTCCATTTTCCCCAGGTTGAGCATTATTTTCCTTTTGGGAGAAGACTTAGACAAAGAATGTGTTGAGTTGTTCTGCCTTTTCTCTGTTTCATGTTAGCATTTATCCATTTTCCCCATGCAGCAGCTATACCATTTCCTTGGTCTTTCTTTTGATATAGACATAACCAAAAAATCCCTTTTTATTGTTTTTAACCCCTTTAACAAGCCTGAACTCATTCTGTGTTTTAGCTTTTATTACTTTTTCCCTACAGGTGCCAGCGATTTTAGCAAGACTCTGCCAAGAGCCCACTGGGCAGCCAGAAAAGTGAGCAAACAGAATAATTCGATTCTAGGTAGAGGGCAGCTATCAACAATGAGATACTAAAGGGAAACTGGGGAAAATCTTTTAGAAGCTTGCATCATCTACTGGTCATTCAATATTATAACAGCTAAATCTTGATCATTTGGCTGCTTGAGATTCATAGAGCGTTTGAATCTCCATTTACTAGTCAAGGGAAAGGTCCTGAATACAGGCTTCTTACAAATAAGGGGACACAAATTCTGCTGCTACTACACAAATTCTGCTGGACTGAGAGCTGTATCCATGGACTACTTCTGTTTGAGGCAATATTAGAATCATAGCATTATAGGATTGTATTATTATAGAGTTGGAAGAGACCTCAAGGGCCATTCAGTACAATCCCCTGCCATGCAGGGATTCACAATCAAAGCAGCCCCCACAGATGGCCATGCAGCCTCTGTTTAAAAACCTCTAAAGAAGGAGACTCCACCACACTCCGAAGGAGTGTCTTCCACTGTCAAACAGCTCTTACTGTAAGGGATTTCTTCCTAATGTTGAGGTGAAATCATCTTTCATCTAGCTTGAATAAATTGCTCTGGCCCTACTCTCTGGAGCAGCAGAAAACAAGCTTGCTCAGGCCTTAGTATTAACATCCCTTCAAATACTTAAATAAAGCTGTCATCTCACTCCTTAACTGTCTCTTCTCCAGGATAAATTTACCCAGTTTCTGATGGCTCTCCTTATAAGGCATGGTTTCCAGACCCTTCACCATTTTAGTCACCTTCTTCTGAACATGCTCCACCTTGTCAACATCTTGTTTGAATTGTAGTGCCCAGAACTTGACACAGTATTCCAGATGTGGCCTGACCAAAGCAGAATAGAGTGGGTCTATTACTTCCCTCGGTCTAGACACTATACTTCTATTGTTGCAGCCTAGAATCACATTGGCTTTTTAGCTGCCACATCACACTGTTGACTCATGTTTAACTTGTGGTCTACTAGGACTCTCAATTCCCTTTCACATGTACTGTTATCAAGCCAGGTGTCCCCCATTTATCTCTCTGGTAATTTTATCAAAAAGAGAGATAAGATTAGTCTAGATGTAAATAAAGTAATCTCACCTGGTTTTCACAGCAAGCTGTTCTGACAATGTCCATGATTAATTTGGCCAAATCTGGACATTTCCAGCACCTCAGGCCTTTCATTTGGTGAGGAAAGGTGGGAATTTACTCAAAATCTGAATGGAAAATCAAGATATTTGCTCATGTGTATGTATGTTCTGCACTTTATAGCAATTCTAGTGTGGGCCTGGGGTCAGGAGGAGTTCTTAGTGGGTGGGTGGGTTTGGCAAGCCTAGTGTGTATTGCCAAGTTTTACCACTGCAGTGCATGTCTAGCCATGAGATCAGTGCTGAGGGATTGGATAGGGCTACTCCCTCCTTCTTCTTCTCCCTGTCCAAGTGTCACATTCAGGTTTTACTGCTCTCACTCTTTCCCCCTCCCTCCAATCATCCCCCCATCATTCACTTCTTGCACAGAGATCTCACATACTGTCCTGTTTACCTCTACTGAGGACAGCACAGCAGGGGAATATACAAAGGATTAGACCAGAGTCTGGTCCACAATAACAGTCAGTCACAGCAAAGGGCAGACACAGGAGCGTAGTCACAAGGCAAGACCAGAGGTCAGATAACCAGAGTAGTAAATCAGATAGTAAGGAACACAAGAACAACCAGGCTACAAGACAGATTATCAGGTGCAAAGAATCTCAGCAGATGGAGTCTTTTAAAAGGTCTCAGCATCTCTCAGATGAAATCTATTTGGTCTCCTTTTGGCTTCTAGCCTGGAAGAACATCTCAAAGACTCCTTGGCCTGTCTTCACTCCACAGGTCCTAGCACCTGCAGCCTAGAGTCTATAGA
The DNA here is from genome assembly GCA_023333645.1 of Sceloporus occidentalis. NCBI lineage: Eukaryota > Metazoa > Chordata > Lepidosauria > Squamata > Phrynosomatidae > Sceloporus > Sceloporus occidentalis. Next base: position 124,386,983 of record JALMGF010000003.1, read on the forward strand.
GTCCATTTCTCCCTCTGCAGCTTCCTGATCTGCAACTTCCCAAGCCTTCTCTGGGACTGCAGATTCAAGCAACCCCAGATCTGCCCCTGCCTCAAACTCCTCCTTTTTTTTTTTTGCGAAGTACTGGCGTCTCCTCCTTAGGAGGAACAGGAATTTATCTGCTCGCCAGAGTGTTATTCGGCTTGAGCAGGGCTTTGTAATTGGGGTAATTTGGATTGTTTGCACCCTAAGGAATGACACTTTTCTTTGTCTTCCTTTGCTGTTGCGGGGGTCTCTTGTTGTTATTGGGTTTGGGGGTGGAAATGGGATGTGGGAGGCCAGCTGTGGTGGCAGATGCATATGCAATGGGAGCCCCGATTGAGGTTGTGTGGGGCAAGGGGAGATATGGCGGTAGGAAAGTGGATTGGTGTCAAAATGGAAGGAGAGATCGATGCGTCATACCTATCTCTCCTTCCTTCCACTTTCCTAACCAAAGAGGCCTGAGGGTCAGCCCAGTCATACCACAAACCCTGTTACTGCTCCTATGCAACGCCAGGTCTATAAAAAATAAGACCCACATTATGTACGATCTTTTACAGGATAAAAACTGCGACCTGGCGTGCATCACTGAGAAATGGCTGGGGCCTGAGAGCGAGGCAGTGTGGGCCCAGGCCCTTCCAGCCGGGTACTCAGTTAAGGACCAGATCAGGTTAGGTGGGCGGGGGGGCGGTGTTGCCTTGGTTCATAAAAACACTCTCTCCTTAACCAGAATCCCAGTCCGGAAAACAGACCACATTGAATGTATTTACCTGTCCCTGAGGGCTAGAGACAGTCTGGGGATTCTGTTGGTCTACTGGCCACCCCGTGCTCTAACAGACTCCCTGGCCGAGCTGACACAGCTGGTCTCAGAACTGGTGTTGGAGTCCCCTAGGCTTCTTGTCCTGGGGGACCTCAACATCCCTTTCGAGGCCAGTGACATTCCAACAGGTGCGGCTCGGGAGTTCATGACTACCATGACAGCCATGGGCCTGTCTCAACTAGTCTCAGGGCCAACACATTGTGCTGGTAATACTCTTGATGTGATCTTCAGTACGGACATGGAGGCTCCGTGGGCAGAGATCTCTAATGTCTCTCCCTTGTCATGGACGGATCATTTCTTGGTTGAGGCTAGAATCAAGGCTTCTACCTTTATCCCCCCCGGGGGTGGTGGACCTATTAGGATGGTCCACCCTCGAAGGCTGATGGAACCCATAAGGTTCCAAGAAGCCCTAGAGGGGTATACGACTGGCTCTGACGGCGATTCTGTTGATGCCCTAACTGACATCTGGGATACCAATCTCTCTAGGGCTATACACAGTATCGCTCCCAAGCGTCCTTTCCGGCCTGCTTCCAATAAACAACCCTGGTATACGGAAGATCTCAGGGAAAGGAAGCGGGTCGCGCAACGACTAGAGCATAAATGGCGAAGACATCAGCACTTGTCTGACAGGACACTCCTTCGCTCTCATTTAAGAGCCTATGGAGTGGCAATACGTGCAGCAAAGAACTCTTTCTATGCTGCACGTATTGCGTCCACAGAGTCGCGTCCGGCAGAGCTGTTCAGGGTTGTGAGGGAGCTAACTCAGCTCCCTCCCTCCCTGAGCTCTATCTTGGAGTCATCTAAAGCCTGCTTCGATGATTTTAACAACTTCTTTGCGGATAAAATCTCTCGGATAAGGGCTGATCTCGACGCCAGTATTTGTGCAGATCCTGTAGGAGAGGTGTCCGAAGCGTCCGTGGCCCCTGTTATACTGGATCACTTTGAGTTTGTTAGTACCGAGGAAGTGGACAAGACCCTTCGAAGTGTTAGGAAAACGACTTGCTCCCTTGATCCCTGTCCCTCATGGCTGACAGCTCAGGGGGGAGATGCGGTGCGACTTATGTTGCATCGCATAATTAATATATCTAAGTGAGGGCCAATTTCCATCTAAATTAAAATTAGCAGTGGTCAAACCCCTGCTAAAGAAGCCCTCCTTAGACCCCCTGATTCGTAACAACTATCGGCCCATCTCGCTGCTGCCTTTTTTGGGGAAGGTGATCGAGAGAGCAGTCGCTTTCCAGCTTCAGTCGATCTTGGATGACACCGATTTTCTAGACCCATTTCAAACCGGCTTCCGGGTGGGCTATGGAGTTGAGACTGCCATGGTCGCCTTAGTTGATGACCTCCGTCTGGGCATGGACAGGGGGAGCGTGTCCCTGTTAGTGCTCTTGGACATCTTGGCGGCCTTCGATACCATCGACCATGGTATCCTTCTGGGACGCCTCAGGGAGTTGGGAATCGGGGGCACTGCTTTGCGGTGGTTCCGTTCCTACCTCTCGGGCAGATCCCAGATGGTGGAGCTGGGGGACTGTCGCTCCGACAGGAGGGCCCTGACATCTGGTGTCCTTCAGGGAGCGATTTTGTCCCCTATGCTATTTAACATTTACATGAAGCCGCTGGGAGAGATCATCCGGAGACATGGGGCGAGGTGTTATCAGTACGCTGATGACACCCAGATAGTTTTCTCTATGTCTCCGACTGATGCAGTAACTAAGGATGGCATCTCTCCTCTTGATGCCTGCTTGGCGTCGGTAATGGGCTGGATGAGGGAGAACAAACTCAGTGTGAATCCAGGGAAAACGGAAGTACTGGTGATAGGTTCCCCGGCTTCGGGTAGTGAGATCTGTCACCCGGTCCTGAACGGGGTCACGCTCCCCCTGAAGGACTCGGTGCGCAGCTTGGGTGTACTCCTTGACTCGTCGCTCCAGCTGACTTCTCAGGTGGATGCGACGGTCAGGAGTGCTTGTTATCAGCTTCGGCTGATACGCCAGCTGCGTCCCTACCTGGACCGTAAGGACCTTGAATCTGTTGTACATGCTTTGGTAACCTCTCGATTGGATTTCTGCAATGTGCTCTACATGGGGCAACCCTTGTACCAAACCCGGAAGCTGCAATTGGTGCAGAACATGGCAGCCAGACTGGTCGCTGGTAGTTCCAGGTCGGACCATATAACACCTATTCTAAAAGATCTTCATTGGCTGCCTATTCGCTTCCGAGCTCAATACACGGTGTTGGTTTTGACCTATAAAGCCCTAAATGGCTTGGGCCCAGGGTACTTGGAGGACCGCCTCTCCCCATATAATCCGCCCCGCACACTCAGAACATCCGGGACAAACCTGTTGGAGGTCCCTAGGTCTAACCTTGTACGGACCTCTCAGAGGGCTTTTGCCATCGCTGCCCCTTCATCTTGGAATAAGCTCCCCGCAGAGCTTCGCTCCGTCACCTCACCAGCTATCTTCAAGAAAAATCTGAAGACGTATTTATTTCGGTTGGCCTTCCCGCCTTAGTTAGATTGTTTATTTCCCTGCCCCTTATTTTTCCCCTTTTGACCCCGGTTTGCTGTAAATTAACTCTTCTTTTTCTTTGCCCTTGACATGCGTATTTTATTGATCTCCTGTTCCTGTTTTTTGTAGTAATGTTTTTAACTTTTATATTTGAATTTTCTTTTTCTATTGTACTGTTTTTAAATTTTGTAAGCCGCCCTGATCATATCTATGGAAGGGCGGGGTAGAAATACATTTATTATTATTATTATTATTATGTCTTCAGAGTCCGAATCTGACTGTGCCTCTAAGTCAGACCCAGGCAAATCCCTGACACATACTCACCTACCATACATAGATTGCAGAGCATGAGCCAGGACTGAATGATCAAGGGAAAATATTGGAGCAGGGTGGGGCAAGAGTAGCAGTTCATCACATAGGTTGGCAGAGGGAGTAGACTTTTCTAACTGAGAAGACATGGCACTGCCTGCATAAGACCTCATGGAAAATAGATGTCTACTGGGCAGTAAAAGAAAGAAATGTTGAAGATTATTGTAGAGCCAAATACCCAAGGATAAAACATCACCAGAGACTCATTGCTATGGTTTCCCTTTCTAGGGCCCTGTAGGCCTGCCTTTGTCATCATGTGCCTGGCTCATGTAAATTTGCTAATTACTTGAGCAAGAGGAGTGGCTAGGTGCCACTGTGTTTGTCTTTCACTGAATAGAATTAGGGATTCTGACATAAGTGATTAATTACCATGCAGTCCACACAGAGACTACGTCACCTTCAAACAGAGAGTAGCTACAATCTATGCCAAACAGATGCTGGTTCTTGATATTAAATTTTCCCAGTCTCTTCCTATTTTGTCTGTTCTTTTCATTGAAGAAAAAACTTCAGCCCACAGACAGTGAACAAGGGTGAATATCAAATGCTAGCAAAACAGGAATTCCTCTTGTATCACTGCAGGTTCTTATGTTTGGGGAAGTGATGTTATGAGTTTGCTATTTACCTTGACATGGAAGAATGTCATGGGGTACAAAACTTCAGCAACACACTAGGGTCAGCATAAAGAAATTTTGGATGGAGATTATAACCAGCAGAAGTAGGGGTAACAAGTCACTATTTATCTCAGCAACCCCAAGGATAACTCAGCAGCTTAATTTGGCAAATCAAAGAGGAATGTCTTCAAATCCTTATGAAAAACCCCAGAGAGATCCTCCTTCAGCTGGAGGGTCAAACGCTCCACAGACGCAGAGGCAGATTTGAAAGACTTGCAGTCTTGACAAGTCTGTGTGCATCAGTGGAACAGAAAATAATCTGTGGATCTTAGCCAAGTTGCCAAATACTGCCATCAATAGAATTATAGTGTCTAGATCAAGGGAAGTACTACTGCCACTCTATTCTGCTTGGGTCAGGCCCCACCTGTTCTGGGCACCACAATTCAAAAAGATGTGGAGCCTGTTCAAAGGAGGGTGACTAAAATGGTAAAGGACCTGGAAAACATACCCTATGAAGAATTCCTCCTAATTTGGTGTCATCTGCAAATTTGATAAGTATGCTCCTAATTTTGTCATCCAAGTCATTGATAAAGATGTTGAATAGCACTGGGCCCAGGACAGACCCCTGTGGGATCTCACTGGTCAGAATACCACCTTATTAAACAGTTATTGGCCTGTCTCCAATATTTTCTTGTACTATGCATTGAATACAGAATACTTATGGAACAACACCTTTCAAATATGCATTAAATTTATCCATAATTATCCATAGAAGCAGCAGCATCAGTAGCAAAGGCCAGAATGTTTTCAAGGGGGATATCTTTCTCACTGAAATACCTCTTTACTTTTTCAAATTGTTTTACCTTTAGGATCTGTTTTTAAGCTTTAGAGCAAATATAATTTCTTCTTTAAATTTGTTGTTATGCAAATAATTAACATAAGCCATCATTATTGCTATGTTATCTGGTAAACATGATTCATCAAGTTGCAAAGCAAACTTCTGAACTTTTAACTGTGAGACTAGTTGGTTTTCAGCATCTTCAGCCATTTTGTCCATTTGCCTCAACACTGATGAATTGCACAAAGGGATGAATTCAATAATTTCATGAGCATGTTGGTTCATGATGGCAAAATCAAGGATTCCCCTTTAGTGCATGGTTTTCCCTTTTTGGCTATCAGTTTGGATATCTCATAAGATGTAATAAACCTTTGTCATATAAAACTGATTTCTGAACAACCATTTTCTTCAGTATATGTCTAGTTTCAAATTTATCTCACAACATTAAAAAATATTCCAGTGGTTTATCCTCCTTGTCTTTCTGAGACATTTCCAAATGCTTTTGCAACTTACATGGATGCATACTGTCATTGGAAAGTATAGTCATACATATCAAACACATAGGTATTGTGAGATCTTGTGGTGACAGAATAAATCCATAGCCAAGATACTTGACTGAGTATTGTTGATTTTTTTTTATTTTATTTTATTTTTATTTTTTTGCACAGGCAGCCCTGGAGTAACTAAAAAAAAAACAAAAAACCCAAAATTCATAGAATCATAGAGTTGGAAGAGACTGCATGGGCCATCCAGTCCAACCCCCTGCCATGCAGGCAATCCAAATCAAAGCATCCCCAGCAGATGGCCATCTAGCCTCTGCTTAAAGACCTCCAAGGAAGGAGACTCCACTACACTCCGAGGGATACAGATGCAGACTAATGTTGTGTATGTTTGCAACTACAAAATAATAAGATCAGTTCTCAGAAATAATATAGCATTAGAACATCTGAACAAGTACCAATGAAAAATTATGTCCAATCCTGATGGATCTTTACAATGAGAAGCAACAGAACACCGCAACCATAAAAGGAATGGCACACCCAACAGCTAAAAATACCTGAAGATTATATGCAGAATTCTTGCATGCAGCCAACATACCTCCTTTCACAGTATATTTGCATGAAGAAATACAGTGGGCCCTCCACCACCCGTGTAAGGAAAATCCCCGTAAGGGAAAATCTGTGAATGTTCATGCCCCGTATATTGTCACGCGGCTTCCGTGTAAGCAGGAAGCTGTGTATAGTGCGCCCGCATTTGGCACCCCATGCAGTAACACTGTTGCAGCCATGCACCTTGCCTGTGACAAATAAAATGTGGGCAGCTTGGTGGAGTGTGGAAATGGGAGAGAAAAAGAAGCAGAAGCAACATTGCTGCAGAGCATGTGTGGTGATCCATCCACTGGGAAGCACTGCCACTTCTATGTTAATTTTATTTCTCTGTTTCCTATTTTCTTCACTTCTCTATTTTCTTTTTTCTTTTCTGTTTTCTTTTCTTCTCACTTCCCTCTGTAGCCCCTGGTCTTTTGCTGTGCCACTTTCCATTTATTTGATATTCACCTGTTGACTTCTTGGAATATCCTGGTGGCCACAAGGGGGCCATATGACCCATGGTTGAGAAATACTGATTTAGATCCAATTCAATTGGGCTTTGGGACAGATTATGGGATGGAGACAGCTTTGGTCATCTTGGTGGATGATCCATGCTCCAAATTGGACAGGGGCAGTGGTGTTTCTGCTGGTTCTGTTGGATGTCTCAGTGGCTTTTGGTACCATCAGTCATGGTATCCTTTCTGGTATGGGACTTGGAGGCACTGTTTTACAATACACTCTTACCTCGGGATACGAATGCGCCGGGATACGAAATTTCCGGGTTACGAAAAAAATAAAAAATAAAAAATATTTCCGGGTTACGAAGGTTATTCCGGGTTACGAATAACCTTTTGGTGCTTTTCGGCGCTATTTCGCACCAAATCACGGCTTTTCCCCATTAGCGCCTATGGCTTTTTCGGCTTACGAAGCCTTCCGGGTTACGAAAATGGCGGCGGAACGGATTAATTTCGTAACCCGAGGGCCGAGTGTAGTTCCATTCCTTTATGGAGGGATGCTCGGGGACATCTGTTCAACACCCTGGCCATTGGTTTATGGTGACCCTTTGGGTTCTATCTTGTTCGTCTTGCTGTTTAACATATACATGAAACTGCTGGGAGAGGGTGTCTGGAGACATGGGGTTCAATGTCATTAGTATGCAGAACACTGAATTATATCTCTTCTTTCCAACTTTCAACTGTCTTGGTAACTAAGCCAGTGTCTGTTGTCAGTAATGGACTGGATTATGATGATGATGATAACAATAAAAACAACAACAAATGCAAATGTACTGAAGCCTAATGCAGACAATACAGGGGTGTTTCTGCTCAGTCCGAAGGCAAATCAGGGAGTAGGGATTCAGCCTTAGCTGGATGGGATTACACCGACCCTGAAAAATCAGGGTCACAGTTTTGGCATACTCTTGGACTCAGTCTGAGCCTGGAAGTACAAATTGCAGCAGTGACAAGGAGTGCATTTGCCAGTTAAAGCTAGTGTATTAGTTATGCCCATTCCTTAAGAAGTCTCACATACATCTGATACATCTGCCTTGATATGTTACAATTACATATGCCTTCGTTACATTCTATTTGGATTACTGCAATACTCTTTACATGGGACTGTCTTTGGAAACTTCCAAAACTTCAGCAGGTTTTGCTGTGACTAGACTGTAGGTGATAGACCTTTGGAGTTCTTACAACTGAGGCTGGAAGGCCATCTGTCAGGTATGTTTTAAATGAGACCTCCTGCATAGTGGAGGCGTGGACTGTATGGCCATTGTTGTCTCTCCTAACTATGTAATCCTATGATTCTTTCAAACCCTTCCTTTTTACACAGATGGAGACAGCGCGATATCGAACTCAAGTGCAACTCTATCAAACCAACTGTTGCTATCATAGTGGGAGACAGCTCAATATTAAAAATCAGATAACAGGTATATAAAAGTGGCCAATAGTTCAATACTGATTTGTAAACTAGTCCCATATCAATTTGCTTAGTGGAATATAGTCCTATAGCAATACTTTTTCAAGATGCGAATACAAAAAAATGCCCGTGTTCTTTCATAGTGGAAGGTAGTGCATTATTACATAGAAATGTAAAATACAAACAATAAATAAGCTGTTGTCTTAACATTGCTGTATTAAAGTCCAGTGTTGAACTGAAGCTCAAATTTAAAATACCAACTGTTAATTTCTTAGTGGGAGACAGTTCAATATGAACTACTAGATCACAAGTAAGAATATATATATTTTTATCACAGTGGGCAGTCCCTCTCTCTCTGGCTTTGCTTTGCAAATGAAGATTCAGGAAGGACTTGTCCCGCGCTTTGTACAAGCGCGTTGGTGACTAAAAAGGCCAATCCGGGACAAACAGGTCTTGTTGCAGAAAGCACAGCAGAAAGTCTCCTTGGATGATGTTTCCAGGTTGCGGTTCTTTCAGTGTTGTCATTTCTCTTCGAGGCTCGTTCGGCGTGAGGTTTTGAAAAAGGCTGCAGCATCATGGATAGTGCGTCTCCATGCCTCCCGATACGAGGCCAGGGCAGACCATTGTTGGTGATCAATTTGGCCAAGCCTGAGATGTTGTTTCAGGGAGTCCTTGTATCTCTTCTTTTGGGCGCCCCTCTTACGCTGACCAGTGGCGAGTTCACTGTAGAATACTATTTTTGGGAGGTGATGGTCCTTCATCCTAGAAACGTGTCCTGCCCAGCGCAGCTGCGTCCTCAATAGCATGGCCTCAATGCTGGTGATCCCTGGTTGCTCAAGGACAGCATCATTTGTCACATAGTTAGTCCAGTGTATATTTAGAATTGTGTGTAAACAGCGCTGATGAAAGCGTTCAAGGAGTCGTAGGTGTTGGCGATAGGTGACCCATGTTTCCGACCCATAGAGGAGAATAGACAGTACAATGGCTCTATACACACTGATTTTTGTGCTTTGCCTCAAGTGTTTGTTACTCCAGACTCTTTTGTGAAGCCTTCTGAATGCACTATATGCCTTTGCCAGTCTGTGATCAATCTCTTTATCAGTCTTGGCGTCTGAGGAGATGATGCTTCCCAGGTAAGTGAACTGCTGGACATACTTAAGCACAGATGTGCCTACAGCGATGTGGGGATGGTAGTGTTCTTCCTGAGGTGCCGCCTGGTAGAGAGCTTCCATTTTCTTCAGACTGACTTCCAGTCCAAAAAACTCTGCAGCTGTTGCAGAACAAGATGTTAGTCACTGCAGAGCTGCTTCCGTATGGGCAACGAGGGCAGCAGTGCGCAGTAGTGCAATATCAATTTGTAATTTAGCCCCACTACAATCAATATAGTGCAAGATTGTGCTATAGCAATAATAATTTTCAGATATGAATAGAACTAATTCAAAACTGCTTTTATAGTGCAATATTAAATGAAAACAAACTATTCAAGAAATGACTACACTGTTGTCTTCACAGTGCTGTATGAAAGCAAAATAATCTACAAAAGGAACAACACTATTACCTTCATAGTGCAATAATCAAATATTAAATAATATCACAAAATTTGCCCACAATTTCTATATATGGAATAGTGTTATCTAAAAAAAAAAAAACCCCTATTAAATGCATAGTGGAATGTAGCACTATATAACAACATAATAAATATAATTTGGGTGGCTGGTCATTAATATTACAAAATTTTGGTAAAAGGGAGAAGAAAAACAGACACAGTAATAGTACCAAACAAAGGCAACAAGCGATAATTATAGCTTAGTTCACTTATTCAAATACTTATTTAAATACTTAGTTTTAAGATGGGTAGTCACACTCACATATAATTGGGTGGGGAGGTTGGATTATAAAAGATGTAATCCTCAAGTAACTGTCATCAATCTCCTACACCCCCCTCCTCCCCCCTCCCCTCCTCCTTCCCTCTCAAATTCCTTCTGGATAACATTCAGAAAATCTCTTGCCTTCTTCGTTGAGTTTAATCTTATTTTTTTCTGTTTCCAAGTTACTTGCACACCTTCTATTTCTTCCCGTTTGAAATAAATCCCATATTTCTTCAACTTGTCTGTCAAGAAGTTGTAGTCCTTCCTCCTACGCAAGATCTTCCCAGGAATATCTTTCAAGATCATTATTTCTTTGTCCTCAATTATTAATTTAGTTTTATAACTTTGTTGCAAGATCAGGTCCCGTGTTTCTTTACGCACAAAGTAAATGACTACATCCCTTGGCAGTTTTTTTTAAATTTGGCAATGTGGGAATTCAACCTGCAGATTTGATCCAGCTCCCAGGGAAAATGAATTTCGGACTCGTCAATATATTTTGCTAGAATTGGTGATAGTTCTACATATAAATTCTCATTGGTTTTCTCTGGCAGTCCGCATAATTTCAAACAGTTTCCCCTTTGCTTTAGTTGCAATCTTAGTTGCAATCAGTATATATGCGTAATGTTAGGAATGAAGTGATGATGTGTATGAATGGGAACTATAGAAGAGCAAGGATAAAGGATAGTAGAATAAGTAGTCGGAGGGATAATGTAGGTGAAGAATGTAAGAGTAGGTAGGAAGGTTTAGATTTAGGTATACAAGAAAGAAAGAGAAAGGGATTGGTTAGAAGGATGATGAGAGTAGAAGGAAATAGAATACAAAATACATTAGAAAGGAAATAAGAAGGGATTGTTTAAGAGTAGCTCTTTAATTTGGATTGATACATGAAACTTTATTATAGAAAGGATAAGAATGTGAATGTGAATGTGGTATAAGAATGTATATTGTAGTCAACTGTAAGTATGTATGTATTTGTATGTCTATTTTTGTTATAATTGTATGTATATTTGATAAAAAATTTATGTAAAAATAATAATAATAATATTACAAAATTTAATACCCAATTCTATTTATGGCATAGTTTTAAATAAAAAAAAACCACTATTAAAGTCATAGTGGACTGTATCACTATCTAATAAAAAAACATAAATAATTTGGGTGTATGGCCATTGCACTCTTACTATGGTCACTATTTTGTTCATAGTGGCTCATAGCATGCCAAAAAAAAATGTAGCTGGCAGGGCAGTTTCTTCACTGCTGTGAACAGAATAGTGTTAGTGCTACCTTTCAAGATTCTACATGCTCTACCCATCTTAGTAGATCAATAATAATAATAATAATAAATTTATTTATATTTTCCTGCCTCTTCCGGGAGGATCAAGGCGGGATTACAGCATAATATGAAATATAATACAGTAAAAATGCAAATAATACAAACAGGTTCATAAAATGCAAAAATAGCAATTAACATAGCAATAAAACCAGGATTTCACAAGCAATGGTAAGGCGGAATAGTCTCATCCTGTACAGGGAAGTGGATCTATGTTTCACATGAGATCAGGTGGGTATGCTCACCAAAAGAGCTCCGTCTTAACTGCCCCCCTGAAAGTTTCCAGGGAGGTGGTAAGACGGATGTCTTCCAGGAGACCATTCCACATTCTTGGGGCAGCTATGCTAAACGCTCTTTGGGAAGACGAAGTGAATTAAGTTGTTGTTAGCTCTAGCAAATTCTTCCCCCTTGTTCTAAGAGGGGAGGATTATATAGGGGGATGCGTTCCCATGAGTAACTCGGGCCCAGGCCATGTAGGGCTTTAAAGGTAATAACCAACACCTTGTATTGCGCCCGGAAGCAAATTGGGAGCCAGTGAAGATCTTTCAGAATTGATGTTATATGGTCATACCTAAAAAGAGTAGCCAATAAGAAAGTTGTATGAGGTACAGTCTTTTTTGGACACATCTACACTTGCTTTACACATGCTAGAAGGCATACTTACAAAGTTGGGGTGGTGGGCCCTGCTCCGCCCTTATTTCGTTGATCGCCTTCTCCAGCCCCGAAATCCGCTCTTCCATTTCGGAAACTGCAGGAAGGAATTTGAAAAAACAATAGTTATCAAATCTAACATTCGAAAACTGAGGGAAACATTGGAATTACACAATTGAGTGGGTAGGTGTAGAAGAGTGGAGAAGGAGGTTCAGGTTGAGTGGACAAGGGAGGAGGTAGACAAGCGGGACGACCCTGAGGAGGAGCGGCAGGCAGAAGAAGGGCAAGGAGGAAGGCAGACACAGATGGAAGTCCAAACAAGGAACGTGACCACACCCAAAGAGGAGAAGGAGGAGCCGATAGGCCATTTAAGGGGTGAGGGTGAGGCATTCGGGAGGAGGAGACTACATGGAAGAAGGGGATACGGTGAGGCAGTCGGGAAAGGAAAAGAACAGGTAACCAGAACTCCCCTCCGGTCAGGCTGCCCCATTAGCCTCCAGGCGTCATATGGACGCCTGTGAGATTTGGTTTTCTCAGACCAGTAAGCCACAAAGAAAACTTAATTCAAAGGAAGAAAGTTTATTGTAGACATAAGGCAGAAGTGATTCCATAGCACGTTTTTGCAGAATCTGAGGTTTCAAAGGGAAAATATGCACTTTAAAACTGCTCCCTCCTTCTTCTACCCAGCTAGTTCCCCAGACCTCACCCACCTAGCCAGGTGGCCATAATAACCCAGTCCTTTTCAAGCCACAATATACAATATAGTAACAATCTATGGTAACATTCCAATATCTTTAACAGGACCCCTTTTAAGAAGCTAACACCAACTCTAATATACTAACCACTACCCAACCCCCAACATCTCAGCCCACAGAACTATTAAGTTCAGCTATACATACACATATAACCAGTGAATGTACATGAATTGAAAAGATATAACCTTATCACTGATCTTAATAACAGGTTCTGACAACCAACCCCCCTCCAAACAATAGGCAGAACAGTAATATGAACAGTTATAAAAGAATACATATATAGATATCATAACCAGCTGAACTACTCGACTATATACTAACCACCTAAACTAACTTTAATAACCCCACTTATATTTGTATGGGCTATCATTATAACTGAATTCATGGGACTGATTCTGACAGTCAGCCTCGTCATGGATCCTCAGGGATGCCTCCCCATCCCCATCCCTGGACCACAGGCCCGCCATAGTAGGTTACCAAGACAGGTAAAGATTCCTCAGGGACATTGGATGCATGCTAGTTCCCTATTAATGATCTTCCTCCAACCTCCCTAAGCATAACTGTAATGATGAAGTTGCTACCAGACATCACCAAACGTGGACAAATGCATGGATACATGGCATAACTGCATGCTGTGCTATTTGGTACAATACTGATGTGTTTGGTTAGCAGCTTCAAAACCATGTGTGTGTTGTGTTTGTGAAAGGAGGATAGAGTTATTAAATGACCAGTTTATCAGCTTTAGCAGCACTTGTATAAGTGGAGGCCATCCCAGCAACTTCCCCCGCCAGTTGGCCAACCTTCTCAGAAAGATCTGCAGCTATAGGAAAAGATTAGAATTAGTCGCATAGTAAAAGGAAATATTATTCTATTCACTCTCAGTTTGTAGAGACACCCAAAGCACAGGTATACATGCATGTGCAATAAAGTAGCATAGCATCCCTCAGCATAACAAGAAGTCAGCATTTCCTCACAGCAGCCTGCAATAATTTTGCAAATTACAGAATTTAGTAGTCTGAGTTAGGTGATCTAGTGAAGATGGCTGTGCAGGAGCAGGGAGGGGTTCTTCCACTCCAGGAGCATCCCCAACATTATAATCTGACTCAGAAGAAAATATAAAAGGAAAAACAATTTCATAAAGCAAAATCCCAAATATTCAAATGCACATCAACATTATCATATGTATTTCTGAATTTTACTTTGTGAATATTGTATATATGTAGAAACAAAGATAGAAATGATAGATAGATAGATAGATAGATAGATAGATAGATAGATAGATAGATAGATATGGATATATATGTATATATATTTGGATATAGCCATTTGAACATCCTTATATTTAAACTTCTTCAGTTAGCACTTGTATAGATGCTTATATGCTCATATATGAATTCCCTTTTAATAATGCAAATATAAATATACATATATATGCAGCTATATATATATGTATGTATATGTGTGTTTGCATTGTTCTCTCTCTCTCTCTCTCTATATATATATATATAAGTGTATGCATATATGAGCATGTATGCATCTCTACTAGTGCTTCCTGCATATGTATCTAGGTAATGATGTTCAAATGGATATATATATATATATATATATATATATATATACTGCTGTATATACATACATACATACATATGCACATGTGTATTTGAATTCTATTAAGTGCTTGTAAATATGAACCGATATACACCTTTAACTGTGCTAACTGCAAATGTATAATTATAACAGTGTTCTAATGGCTATATCTAAATGTATATGTTTGTCTATCCATCTATCTATCTATCCTATCTACCTCCTGAAAATTTTAAATCTGCACTGATCTGTTTCACCGTTCATATGAATGTATATGTATATATGTAGAGATGTAAATATATATTCATACAGATGACCATTAACCAGCATTACATTTCCATATATGTGACTTGTATGTGACACCACAAGACATAAATTATCAAACATGGCACAGCCTTACTCTGGCACCCATTACACATACCATGCTCCTGTGGCTCCGGGGGTGGTGTAGGGCCGGGCTACGCAGAGGGCGAAGGTGGCCCCTGACCTGCGATCAAATGAAAAATGGTCTCTCCTGTGCATAATATCAATGGATATGTAAATTCACTGGGTGGGGGGCAAAATAAAAAAAGGAAAGCATTCCTTACCTGCGGGGTACCTAACCTGCAAGTGTGGTCTCCAGTTTCCCACATCCTACGCAGCTCTGCATAGTGCGCTGGCTGTTCCAAGGCCGGGGGGGGGGGGGGTGGTCCCCTCCATGGCAAGCCATGGCTTGAAAGAAGCTTGCCTTAAGATATTTAAACTTCTGCCTGCACTGCAGTGCTGTTCTGTTGTAATGGGGGGTGGATTACATCAACATTGCAACTACCCTGGGCTTTGAAGAAATGATGGCCAGCATTATTTCTATCTCTGCTATTCTCCAGTAGGAGAAACGGGGCACCCTCTCCTCCGCCATTTTCTCCCAACTGCTGGCTCTTTTGTTTTTGGTTTCCAATCCACCTGAACACTTGGTGCCAAAACAGGGGGCAGACATCTTGATGCCAGAAGCCCATTAAAGTATGAATAGGTGTGAATGGTTTTGTTTTTCCAACCAAGAGGACATTGCTAAGCGCCTAGCTGCTGTAAAGATCATAAAATGCATATGGGTCCTTCTTATTCGCTGGTTTGATTCCACTTTATACCGTGAATATCTGAAACTGCCCATAGTGATGCCAGCCTGCCTAGGTGACTAAGTGACTGCCTGAAAAGTTGAAGAGGTAAGGAAAGGCATACACTATTAGGTCATTATGATCCGTGGTTTTGCTCCAGGCATCTGCAGCAGATAATGATAACCGTGGATATTCAAGGCCCATTGCATATAAAGGCAGTCCAAAATGTTGTCCTCATTTTGAAATTGAAAATCTGGCTATTTACATAGACTTCTATGAGATGCATGGGGAACAAGGTTTTGGATAACTTAGCTGCCATTCAGGAATTCTTATTCAAATCATACAACGGAAATCACGGAACCATAGTAGTCAAAGGCTGATTTCATCCTGGGGAAATAAGCAGGACTGACAACACTTTAACTGCCCTGGCTTGAGGGTGTGGAATGCTGGGAGTTGGAGTAAGTACAGCAGAGACATCATGGAAATTAGCAAGAGTAGCACCGCTTTAACTGTCCTGGCTGAAGGCTCTGGAATTTGTAGTTAGCACTGTCCCAGGGAAATAGTTACAAAAGTTACATTCTCTTTAATTACCAGTCATGTCTGTCGCATGGAAGTGTTGCACCACATGCAATGTCATAGGCCATCTATATATCTTGAGCCATGGTTGTAACCCTCTGTGTGACACACCCAAGCTAAGATTACATATGATGCAATAAACAAATGGGGTACAGGACCCAAAACTCCACCAGTAACCAAATGAAAGCATGAAAAGGTTTATTGAACTGTAGAGGACACATACAAGCATATGCATGAGCATAAGGAAAGCATAGAGAATCACTAGTGTCCATGTAAGCTTTTGCCTTGTTTCGCACCTTCTGAAGGCCACCATGCCAGGCTCAATTGGTTGGCCGAATCACCTGCGCCTTGAGTTGAAAAACGCAGCAAAGGCCTTCCTTACTTCCTTTCCCTCTGTCAGAATGGTCAGTCAGCTCTTGGATCAATCAGTCAGGTTTGATGCAAAACAAACAGTACTTCATTGATGATTTCCAAGACAGCACTTGTAACTTATTCAGCTTCTAAGCTGAGACTGCCCATCTCCAGCAATTACAATACATTAAATCCCCAGCAACTCCACCTCCAACAGACCTTTCCCTCCTTTTCCATCTACAAGTCCCCCTCGCTCCCCCCTTTTTTATACTTAACTAACAGTTTCTAACACCACATTCTACTGTACTGACATTCCAGGCCTCTTGCAACAAATAACAAAGTATCAGCATCTGCCCCCCCCCCCCCCTAAGCCTATCCAGTCTATAGCTAAACTAAATATTTTCAGCCCACAACTCTTATTTCAAATAATCATTATCCGCAGCCTTTCCAATATCTATTTACTTCTGATAGAATCCAAGGATTCTAATAGTCTGCCCCCCCAAATCACCCTATTAATAAAACATATTAGTAAACATTAAACATGTAGAAATGTAAAAGTTAATCACATGGTAGAGCAGGTTTATTTGGATATTTTGATGGAATTTAGCTACCAGCTGAGGGGCATTAACATGACGGTGATGAACCCATTTATCATGGTCTTGTGAAAAGTGTTTCCACCTAATCAAATATTGTATTTGACCCCTATGAACTCGAGAGTCTAAAATTTTGGCCACTTCAAAATGTTGTTCACCCTCAATCATCATGGGCAGGTGTGGATGGTCATCAGTTTTCCAGCACAAAGTGTTCCGGTCCGGTTTTAGCAGGCTGAAGTAGAAAACAGGATGTACATGTCTATAAGACTTAGGTAAATCAAGTTTAGCAGTTACATCATTTATCAATCTCTTGACCTCAAAAGGCCCAATATATTTTGGTCCCAATTTTTTAGAAGGATGGAGAGTTTTTAAGTGCTTTGTAGACAAGTACACTTTGTCTCCGGGTCCTTTTCCTCCCTGAAAAAAATGGGAGCTGCAAATGTGGAAGTCAATGGGCAGATAAAACCCCTTGCCAACTTCTTTTCTATGAATTCTTTGAGGGTTCTTAGTTCTACAGGGGTCATAGCTTAAAGTTTTGGCTTGGGGAGAGGAGCTCCCGGCTCTATTTCGATGGTACAGTCCGTTTGTTGGTGAGGTGGCAGCCCATCTCTTTCACGCTCTTCAAACACCTCCTTGAGGTCTGGATAGCAGTCAGGGTAGGCTGCCCCCACCTCTGTCCTTTCAACGGTCATCCCTTCTGGGGAAGGGGTTTCTCTTGTCATGAGGGAGTCTTGCCTTTCTGGCATGGGCTCTATGTGCCCCCCCCCCCCCACATCGGTGGGCTGGGGCTCTGGCGCTCCCCCCTCGGCTTTGAAATCTCAGTGGGTTTAAGATTAGAGGCCAGCACATGTTCTTGGTATATTGGATCATTAAACACCAGTTGTCTGGGTCTCCAATTAATAGCAGGATTTTGATGGTGCAACCAGTCTATTCCTAGCATGAGGTGATATTTGTGGGTGGGCCCCACCACCAGCCAGATCTTTTCCCAGTGTTCCTTCATCTGAAGCCACACAATTACAGTCCGTTCTTGAATGGGTTGGTCCCCCATCAGAGTCCCATCCATCTGGTAAAATGGAATGGGGGCTCCCAGTTTTTTAGTCTGGCTCCCCAGTTGTTTGACAACCTCGGGGTTAATTAAAGAGCTGGTGCAGCCCGAGTCTACAGCTGTGTTGAGTTCTATGGCCTTTTGGCCCTGTCCCACCATTACGTGGGCAGTTAGAGTACACAAAGGGATGCCCCCACTCACCATGGGTCTGCGGCTGGGTCTGCTCCTGGCCTTCCTGTTGCCACTGTCTAAGGCAAGCTTTCAGAGTTTAAAGCTGGCCCGCTGGGTTGGTCCCCATCGCTGTCGGTCCAATTGTCAGGTGACCCCCTCCCTTCCTGGGCTGTTACTTGGAAGCCTTGATCTCTACTCCCCCCTTTCCCTGGTGGTCCTTTCCTGCTTTTGTTGGCAGTGGAAAGGGGGGTCTTGGGGGGGCTAGTATGTAGCTAATAAGCATGGGAGAAACTATGGCCCTTTACAGATGGGCACCCTAGTACATACTCCGTATGTACTAGGGTTGCCTGGGGGCTTCTCTTTCAGATGCCCCCAACCCTAGTACATACAGGGTATGTACAAAATGGCGGCAAAATGTGCTATTTCAATATGTATTTCATGTCCTTTAAATAGTGTTTAAGTTAATGTCTTTAATGTAGTGCTTTAATTTGATTAGTTGTTTTGTATTTCATATTGTTTTAGCTGTTCTTTTTAAAAATTATATTGCAGACTACTTTTGGGAGAAAGACAGGAAATAAATTCATAGAATCATAGAATCATAGAGTTGGAAGAGACCACAAGGGCCATCCTTTCCAACCCCATTCTACCATGCAGGAACTCTCAGTCAAAGCATCCCCGACAGATGGCCATCCAACCTATGTTTAAAGACCTCCAAGGAGGGAGACTCCACCACTCTCTGAGGAAGTGTGTTCCACTGTTGAACAGCCCTAACTGTCAGGAAGTTCCTCCTAATGTTGAGGTGGAATCTCTTTACCTGCAGTTTGCATCCCTTGTTCTGGGTCCTGTTCTCTGGAGCAGCAGAAAACAAGCTTGCACCTCCTCAATATGGTATCCCTTTAAATATTCAAACAGGGCTATCATATCACCTCTTAACCTTCTCTTCTCCAGGCTAAACATCCCCAGCTCCCTAAGGCATTCCTCATAGGGCATGTTTGCCAGACCTTTCACCATTTTAGTCGCCCTCCTTTGGACATGCTCCAGTTTCTCAATGTCCTTTTTGAATTGTGGTGCCCAGAACTGGACACAATATTCCAGGTGGGGCCTGACCAAAGCAGAATAGAGTGTCACTATTACTTCCCTTGATGTAGATACTTTACTTCTATTGATGCAGCCTAAAATCAGTATTCAGTAACATATTCAGTAATATATATATATGAGAATTAACAGAAATCTAGAGGTTTCTAAATGTTAGCTTTGCGAGACTTTTGTGCTTATTTGGAGTCAAAGATAAAGGCATTCTGCACTTAATGAAGGCACTTCTCTTTAGTGATATACCCTATGTTTCAGGGCTGATTCTTTAAATTCATAAAAGTTTTGGACCTGTTACCCAGTTTGCTCTGCTTCATATTAAGCTTTGGAAACTGCTACTCTCACATAATGTGAATTTATTATTTTCATCTGGCAAGAGCAGAGGGTATGTGCATTTCTTTGAATTTTTTCCCACTGGATACTGACTTTCTTTCATATGTTCTCACAGTTCAGTGATACAGAATACCTTAAGAATGTACTTTTCAACCCTGGAAAGGATTGGAGATTTGGTTGAATCTTGGATGGACCTTGTCTTGGTCCATCCTTGTTCTTGCTCCACTTCTGCCTCTGTTACCACGACCTCCTGGTGGAAGGGAACCTGCAATAGAAAAGAGAAGACATTTGATGAAGATTGCAGCCTTTGAGTGAGCCACTGCTTTGACCTTGCAGAAGGTGTGCAGAAGGCACATTTGCCCCCCTTTACCTGCTGATGTCTTGTGCAACATACTGTCACTCAGATAAGCAACATTCTTAATGGGTTTGTGGGAAAGGCCTGTCCAGCCTTTCCATCTGGTGGCTCTCATCATAAAGCACCAGCTCAACTGGATGACATTTCCTTGAATTATTTAGCTAGCTAAATCTTCCTGCATCTCACATCTTTTGTCCATCTGTTAGCTGGGACTTTGCCTTTATGTAGGTACTGTCCTTTATGCATGCTAGCATCTGTCAAAGTGCTGTTGCTTCTTTTATTAATGAGAGATGGTATAAGCTGTAGAAATGCTGAATTCCTGCTATGCATTTCATTTCATTAGTATACTAAACCTGCAGAAATCCTGAATTCCTGCTATGCATTTCATTTTAATAGAAGACTATGTGACTGGGGCCCTCTGTATTACCCCTGGCCCTGTTTCCACCATGGCTCCATTTGCTGAGCTTGCACTCGGATGTTGGCACCTACTGCAGAGTCCTTTCAGGCAACCCCCCACCTTCACAGGGGGAAAGAAAAGAAAAACAGGAGAAAATAAGTGTGTGTGTGTGTGTGTGTGTGGAAAATGAATAAAACCACAGGAACATGCATTTAACCCTGTCAGCAACAGCTAAAAAGAATGTTGTTCTAGTTGTTTAGCAAGTGAGAAAGAACTCAAGAGAATCCATAAGTTGTAGGCTTATGGCATAGTGGTTTGGGTGTTGGGACTATGATTGTGAAGACCAGGGTTTGATTCCCAGCTCTTCTATAAAACCCACTGGATGACCTTGGGCAAGTCACATGCTCTCAGCCTCAGAGGATGGTAATGGCAAACCTCACTCTGAATAAATCTTGCCAAGCAAGCCCCATGATGGGTTTGCCTTTGGGTTGGAAATGACTTGAAGGCACACAATACACACACACCTTGAGTTAACATATCACTACACAGAATAAAATGAAGCAATTTGCAAAAGCACTTCTCTCATGTTAATACACAGAAACTTCATTTTAACTCCATTGAACTTGAAAACACACAATAAGGCACAACTAATTTTTTGCAAGGTTTGAAACACCTTTGGTGTCAGGGAAAAACTAAAGTGACTGAGGACTTAGTCTAGGAGAAGTTAAAACCAAATATGATTCAGATTTATAATGTATTGTGGAGAGTGTTGTGTTCTCCTTTAATCACAATAGTAGACTACCCAATAGATCTGATTTGTAATTGCATCAGGGTTAACAAAAAGTTTCACATGTAAACAAGATATATAGCCAACTTATGTACATTCAAGTACATTCAAGAAGAGGTAGGAATGCCCACCACTTTAACTGACTTTTTTTTACATGTGAAGGAAATTTGTAGAGCATAGTCTATTGATAACTATTAGCCATGATTGCTAAATGAAACTTCCTTGTCCAGGAGCCATATATTTCTGAATTCCAGATGATTGTTTGATTATAATGTTCATGTCCAACATGTGAATTCTCAAGGCATAGAAAGAAACTCTGCTAGAACATGGCCACATAGCCCGAAAAACCCACAAAAATCTAATCTCAACGCATTTGATCAAACTGTGTTAATCAGTCTGTTAATCAAGTGTTAATCTGTGTTAATCAAGGAAAAAATATCTTGAATGTTCATTTGTTTCTTTGTTTGTTTGTTTGTTTGTATGGTATAAATAAATATTGGGACATGTGTACAAGATGGTGCCATCTGATAGCTCTGGTCTACCGCAGGCCCACAGTGTTGAGCTTAGCCAAGGTAGCAGATAAGAACAAAATGAACCAGCATAGTAGGACACTTCAAGGACCTGAAAAATTCAGTACTTATGACTGTTCAAGGACTTGTCTTCCCTTTGAAGTGTGAGAATTGCGTATTCTAACCAGACCTTAACAACTATTGTAAAAACAAAAATTTATTATAAAGAAAGTAGAAATACACTGGATCACTTTTTTGCTGAATCTGAAGGAGTCCAAATAGAAACTGCATTTTAAAACCCCAGACCCCCTCCCCTTGCCTCCTGTTCCGCCAACCCCCCCTTTTCCCCCTTCATCCCAGAGAAAGGAATTCTACATCAAAGCTGCCCTAGCGAAAGCGCCATTTGGTTCCCAAGCTCCTCTGCCCTGAGAAATCTATGGATGCCGGAATAGAGGGTGTCTGTTAATCATCACTCCATCATAAAACTGCCTGAATGGCACCAATTGCTTGCTGCTCTCAGCTGACAGTTCCTGATACGTGATCATCCGCAGCATATCCCATGGTGGCTGCAACTCCTTCCCAGAATCCTTTCCCTGAGAGAATTAAATGCAAGTGTTATTGGTCTAATCCCCATCATGTCTATCGACCTATCTCTATTTCTATCTCTCTATATACTATATATGTGTTTACATATCTATATCTCTATCTACCTATGTAACTCTATATATATGTGTGTGAGAGCTTACTCACTGGCCTCCCTTCTGCAACCTCCCTTGTGTCTAGAACTATCCTTAATCATCTCCCTAACCTCTACAATCCTTATGGCAGAATACACCCTGAATCCCTGCATGAAAGTGGATTCTGACATGAAGGTTGGTTGCCCTTGACATGTACACTAGAAGACCGCAAAAATGGCAAGGCTGCTTCAGCAGCTTCTCTGAAAAGCTCTGTCACCCCAGATCCTAACTTCTCCACTGCAAGATTCCACTCCACCTTTGCCCCCCACTGTAGGCTCATCAGTCTGCAAGCAGCATGACTGAAGTTGCATAAATGGCTATTCCAGTGGCTTCTGTTCTGCACAGCAGTTGCAAGATGCTACTATTGCTTTTAAAGTAGCAGAGTAAGTAATTAATCCCATAAAATGGCTATCCCTCCTTTAGAACCTCACACAATCCTACAGGAAGATGATAACTGTGAATCCATTTGGCCCTCATCACAAAAATGTGTTATAGACATGATGTGTTATCACAAGGATGATCTGAGCTATAATTGGTAAAGTATTTGAACCAAAAGGAAGTCATGAGGGAAAACTGACTTGTCACATAGTCACCTTCTGAACATCAAAGGAGCATCTACTTGTAGGAAAACTTCAAAGTCTTGATTCAGACTGACTGTATGATTCTTTATAATAAAAATAGATGTTCTTTTGATCTAGCAACTCTTCCCATCAGAAAAGGATACAAACAAATTGCTGGAGAATAAGACAGCTTTGGTTTTAAAAAAACCAATCTCTTCTTGAAACTCAAATGAGTTCCAAATTGGATCTGCCCTCCTATTTCCCATTACTCTTGAATATTCATTATGATCCCTGCTGGGGAGTTGCCACCAAGATCCTGCTTCCAGTTGTACCCACAAAATTATATGAGTAATTAGGTCTATGAGTTCCCTCCTTGGGACCAGCTGTCAATCCTGGTTCTTCCTTCTTTAAAGAAAGACTTACATGTGTGATCTGCAACAAAATATGACAGTTTGGAGTGTCTTTAGTGTGTTTGCTTCTCTCTCTCTCTCTCTCTCTCTCTCTCTCTCTCTCTCTTTCTTTCTTTCTAAAGGTGTGGAGTGGAAGTGGGAACAGATGCAGTCTAACTGGCTACACAATGCTTAGCATCTGTTGGGTTGAAAGAGAATGATAGGAAAAAAGGATACAGAGAGGGAATGGACTGAAGCAGAAAGAAAGAAAGAAAGAAAGAAAGAAAGAAAGAAAGAAATCTTTCTTTCTTTCTGCTTCAGTCCATTCCCTCTCTGTATCCTTTTTTCCTATCATTTTCTTTCAACCCAACAGATGCTAAGCATTGTGTAGCCAGTTAGTCTGCATCTGTTCCCACTTCCACTCCACACCTTTAAAGTATATAGGTTTTAGGGTTGTCCTGAGTCTGCAGATATCTTCCTCATTGTGCCATTTTGGCTAAAGGAGATCATCTCTGGGAGAATGAATTTCCCTTCAAGCATAAAACTCCTTTAAACAATCAAACTAGCCAGAGTGCTGAAACTCAAAATTCTTTGGGCTTCAAAGTGTAGTAACTTGCAGGTGAATAATATATTTTTTGTGTGTTCAACAAATCTGAGGGGCCATTCAGACTATCTTTTGTACTGAATTGTAAACCGGATTAAAAGTCAGAAATTCCCATTGGCACTGGTTTAAACATATCAGAATTAGGGTTTTACACACCTGAACCAGGGCCAATCCCCCTTAGAGCGGTTTTTCTGAACGAGGATTATTTCACGTGTCTTTTAGGAAAGCCTGTTTCTTCCCTGCTGCCGGCAAATGTGAACTTGGCCCGGGTCGTGTTCAGGGGAGGGATTTAGGTCAGAGGGAGGGCAGAGGGTGGAACATGACTCTCCTCTCGCAGGCAGCTTTCTCTCTCTCTCTCTCTCTCTCTCTTTTGTATTTTTATTTTTGACAGATTATGCAAATGCTTGTTCTACAGGTTGATACATATCGATAGAATGTGTCTGCTTGTGCTACATTTCCTTTCGTTTGCTTGCTGCTGGCACGGCAGGTCACTTTGCAAGTGGCATTTTTTAAATTATTTTTTGTGTTTAATATGGGAATGCTACAGTGTGAATGTTACAAATGTTTCCCAATTTGGTAAACTGATACAATGTGTGAATGCTTGTGATACATGTGTGTATGTAAGGAGAGGTGGCATTCTGGGGTGGCAATCAGAGGGAAAGCAGATGCAGAGATGGCATTCAGGTGGCCTTCCCTGCAAGCGACATTTGTTGTTGTTGTTATTATTATTCTGACAGATTATGTGAATGCTTTGGGCTAGAAGAGAAGGGAAGGGAAGAGGTTCCAAAGAGGAGGAAATGCTGGGCTAGAAGCAAAGGGAAAGCTAGAGGATGGCATTCAGAGGGAAGGCTGTGGAAACCCATGACTTTGGGGGAGTCACACGCTCTCAGCCTCAGGGCAAAGGCAATGGCAAATCTTCCGGGAACCAATCTTGCCAAGAAAATCCCAGGATAGGGTCATTTTAGGGTAATACACACAACACACACACACACCTTGAGGTTTTTAAATTTGACAAGTTGACAGAATATGCGCACACTGCCGCCAGTTTTTTTTAAAAAAGGAGAGGGAAAAGCACCCATTCAGTTGGCCAATGGCTGTAGGATATGTCACCTTTGATGAAAATGGAAGTGAATTTGATTGACAACAAAGGAGGCTCCATTTTAAAGCTGTACTGCAAATGTGAACTTCAGAGGGGCAAATTGCCCTGATCAAGGTAAAGGGTAGTGGGCACCTGTAACTGGGCTGATTCGGTATGGGGGCAACCGGATCTACCCAGTTCTATCCAGGGCAAATGGGCTAGTGAGAATGGGGCCTGAGCCTCTTAAATAATGTCCATTTAAAGCTAGATATGTGAAGTCAAGTAGAACTGACTTGTATTAGATACATCACTTTTCATTGTTTAATCCCTTGTCAATATGGTGCTTTGCTTGAAAAAAAAGATGCTTCATGTTCTGTCTTGGGATTCTTTCAGTATTATTCCTTCACTATTACTTCATTTAATAGTACTTGTTTAAGCTGCTCTAACACATGCTATTAAACGTAGAAGTTATTCATTTTCTAGAGTAGGATTCATACAGGCAAATGTTGGACACATAAATGAGGACAGATTCATTGCAGCAATGCTAGAATATTCTAAAGTATGATGAATCTAAATTCAGTAGAATTCATAATTAGCACCCCCAGGACAGCAAAATAATGGATCTGCAGGCAAATGAATTTAGCTTTTTTAATTGAAGTGCCATCATTAAAGAGTGAATCTTGATCTGCTCTTTGTAACTTTAATCCAGTGTTTTGCTTTTACATAGATGGATTGTAGATCCATAGAGTATACAAAGTAACTGGCTTCCTGTTAGTTTTCATCAGTGCAGTTGACCCATAGTATCCATAGATTCTGCATCCATGGATTCAACCAACTATGGCTTGAAAATATTTTGAGGGGCAGGATTCAAAAAGCAAACCTTGCTACTCACCATTTTATATAAGAGACACCATCTTACTACACTATAGTATATAATGGGACTTGAGCATCCATGGATTTTGGTATCCACAGGGGGGTATGGGAAGCAAACCCCTGCCAATGCCAAGAGGCCATTGTAATTAAGAACTAGAGAAACTAATTTATGTGTCTGTTAAACCTGAGCTAGTTAGTGAACCTGAAGGAAAGTTAGCTTCTTTTAAATAAATAAAAATTCTAGTGGAGTGAAATCCCATCCAAACAAATAGCTCTTACCAGATTTCCCTACTTCCCCCAGGAACATAAGTGAACAAGGACAAATACACACTGTATATAGGCTAGTGATGGAATGGAACACCAATTTGATGTATATAAGCTAGGTAGAATCATAGAATCATAGAATCGTAGAGTTGGAAGAGACCACTAGGGCCATCCAGTCCAACCCCCTGCCATGCAGGAAATCCAAATCAAAGCATCCCTGACAGATAGCCATCCGGCCTCTGTTTAAAGACCTCCAAGGAAGGAAACTCCATCACCCTCCGAGGGAGTGCATTCCATTGTCGAACAGCCCTTACTGTCAGGAAGTTCCTCCTAATGTTCAGGTGGAATCTCTTTTCCTGTAGCTTGCATCCATTGTTCCAGGTCCTGTTTTCTGGGGCAGCAGAAAACAAGCTTGCTCCCTCTTCAATATGACATCCTTTCAAATATTTAAACAGGGCTATCATATCACCTCTTAACCTTCTTTTCTCCAGGCTAAACATCCCCAGCTCCCTAAGTCATTCCTCATAGGGCATGGTTTCCAGGCCCTTCACCATTTTAGTTGCCCTCCTTTGGACACGCTCCAGTTTCTCAATGTCCTTTCTGAATTGTGGTGCCCAGAACTGGACACAATATTCTAGGTGGGGCCTGACCAGAGCAGAATACAGTGGCACTATTACTTCTCTTGATCTAGACACTATACTTCTATTCATGCAGCCTAAAATAGCATTGGCCTTTTTAGCTGCCGCATCACACTGTTCACTCATGTTCAACTTGTGGTCTACTTGGACTCCTAGATCCCTTTCACACATAGTTTCATTCAGCCAGGTGTCACCCATCCTATATCTGTGCATTTTATTTTTCCGCCCTAAGTGCAATACCTTACATTTCTCTGTGTTGAATTTCATTTTGTTAGCTTTGGCCCAGCTTTCTAGTCTATTCAGGTCATTTTGAATCTTGATCCTGTCGTCTTGGGGTATTAGCTATTCCCCCTAATTTGGTGTCATCTGCAAATTTGATAAGTATGCCCCCAATTCTGTCATCCAAGGCATTGATCAAGATGTTGAATAGCACTGGCCCCAGGACAGAGCCCTGTGGGACCCCACTGGTCACTTCTCTCCAGGATGAAAAGGAGCCATTGTTGAGCACCCTTTGGGTTCGGCCAGTCAACCAATTACAGATCCATGTAACAGTTCCTTTGTCTAGCCCACATTTTACAAGCTTGTTTGCAAGTATGTCATGGGAAACCTTGTCAAAGGCCTTAGTGAAATCAAGATATACTATATCCACAGCATTCCCTTCATCTACCAAGCTGGTAATTTTATCAAAGAAAGAGATTAGGTTTGTCTGGCATGACTTGTTTCTCTGAAACCCATGTTGACTTTTTGTAATTATGGCATTGCCTTCTAGATGTTCACAGACTCTCTGTTTAATGATCTGCTCCAGAATCTTTCCTAGTACTGGTATGGAATGGAGATCCAATTTGGAGTTCCCCAATCACTTGAGAAACTTATAAGGTAAGAAAAACAACATGTCAATAGTTCCCACAACTTTGGAAGATTTTTGTTTTGTTCCCCCCCCCCCCCCCGCATATGTTTATTTCAGTTATATTTACATAACAGTATTTAAAACCAAATCAAATTAAGGAAAACAAACAAACATACAGTCTTGCAATCTCCATTATGTAACACTTTATCTCTTACTCTTATTTTCCCATATTTCAAAAACCCTTTTTGTCAGAACTCCAAAGTCAACTAACAATCAAACCTTCTCAGTTCATTTATGTATTCACTGCTTAGTTTGATATTAATAATTGCTTTAGCTGTAGTTCTGTCTATTGAGTAGAATGGGGGATGGGTAGTGTAGTGGATAGTTGGTGCTGCTTGTTAGCTAGGTTTTGGGGCCTGCTTGGAGATTGGAATGCTAAGAGATAAAGGCCTGAGCAGATGTTAATTGCTCAAGGCCGTGCCTGGGTTCTCATGGATCTGCCGGGGGGGAGGTGTGGCTGCAGGAAAAAAGGGTGGGGGCTAGGGAGTTACTTTGACTACACAGAGGCTTGGGTTTCAGATTCTGCAAAAACGCGTGTCTAGCTACATCAGCTTGCTCTTACAATAAATTTCAATTGCTATTTCAAGAAGTTGTTGTGGATCACTGTTTTGGTAGTTGCTGGATCTCACACTTTTCCACTTTTCATCATATTCCTGTACGGATCTTTCATTTCTTGACATAGAAATCCTATCTAATATAGCTAATTCAATTAATTTCACACTCCATTCCTCTGATGTTGGAACAGTTGTTTTGTTTCTTGATACAACATAAATTATGCACTTTTCCAGAATGGCACAGGAATTTAAGAAATTGCATTGTTTTCCATCAAAAAGATTTCCACTTGCAGTTTTTTCCTTATGTACTGAAAGCTGCACAATTTTCTGTCTTCCTGGTTTGACCGCGGAGGTGCTTGGTGGTGTGAGATGTTATTTCCGCAACATTTTTCTCAGCTACTGCAAGCCTATCATTTGGAGGATATCCCAAGTCGGGGAAGAATGGGATACGAGGGCTTGGCAGGGGCTCTTTGTCTACCTCTCAATGATGAGGACCTTTCAGGGGAGAGCCTAGGAGAGGGGACAGGAGAGCCAAAGAGCAGCCGTTGCAGTAAACTGTTGCCGAAAGGCACTGGCCAATGCAACAAACGTTTGCATTATTTTGACCTGCGGGAAGGAGTCTGAGGCGGGATACAGATGGGCAAAAAGGGGTGTGTTCATGACGTCATGAAGGTAGAGCCTTCAGACTGCCCTTACCTGAATGCCGCCATGAACACGCCGCCCGCACGCCCCAAGCGGGAAGAAGCGGCATTAAAAAGGTGCTGCTTTTCCCCGCTTCTTTTTTGTATGATGCGCAGCTGCGCAGCTCCGTATGTAAGCTGCTGCACCGGTACGCCAGAATTGTTACGCTGCTAATTTAAGTTGCCCATTTAAAAGCTCCGTGTCTGCTGCGTCACATAATGAGTCGGGGTCCTGGAACATGCGCAGTTTGCAGTGAGGCTTTAATTGCAGCGTCAGCTGCCATGCAGGTGTGGAAGCTGCAGCACAGCTGCAGCGCATTTTAAGACTCGTAACCCTAACCCTAACCCTAACCCTAGAGCAACATGTACGCATGCGCTGCTAGAATTGGGGAAAGTTTGGAATGTAAAGTGAACCCCTACACACATTCCTGTGCCATTTTCACCTAACAATAAAAACCTCTAAAACTTTAAATATTTACATATGTACAAGGGAGGTGATGGGGGATGGCAGGGGGACAGCGGTGGCAGCAGCGACAGCTGTGGCTGTGCATTGCAGATTCAGCAAGAGCACGGGGACCAAAGGAAAGGAGGCATCCATGATGCTGGTGACATTGGCAACGTGCAAGCGGACAAGGATGCCAACACCAGCTGATCACCAGCTGGCAGGAGGCCACCTTTGTTCTTGGGCAGGGCGAGGGAAAAAGTTTTAAAGGGGCTTGGGCGCTTTAAATGTGCACATAGGCTTTCTGCCGCCGCTGCTGAGCGCCGCAGCTGCGCAGCTGCGCATCCGCCAGCCGGCAAAAGAAAAAAAAGCCCCGTTTTTGGCCGCCCGTGAGGAAGCTGCCTCTCTCTTTGCAGCGTCCTCCGAGGCGGCGGTTTGGAAACTGCGGGTCAGAAACGGCCCCAGGTGAGGCGTCTTCACTGCCCCCCATGTGGAAGCCCCATCTCCTGAGCCACGCCCCCGGGGCAGGCGGTCTGGAGGCTCCGTATTCAGCAGAATACACCTCCAAGACGTCTTCCCCTGCCCGTCTGTAGCCTGCCAGAAGTTTACGCTGGTCTTTTTGTGTTGAACATTATATTCTGGACAATATCTCCTTACCAAATGAGATAGAAGCAAATATAACTTTGAATTAAAAGGACAAATGGAATTGGACAAGTTATAAAGGAGAAAGAATTCATATAGAGTTACTGAAAGAACGCTCAAATCTTTCCCAAGGAGACGAAAGAAACAAAAAGAGGGAAGAATAAAAGTAAGGAGTGAGACTTTGGTGATGGTATCTGTTTTTTGAAAATAATGAAATTAAAATACTGAGTCTTGTTGCAACAGAAACAACATTCTCTTTTTTAGTTCAAAGTTTGGACATAAGAGAGACATTTGGTTGTAAGAAAGGCGTTTTTAGTTTGGACTGAGATAATTAACAGTAGTTAAAGCACAAGAACATGCAGTAATAAGGGGAAATAAGGAAATGGTTTGAAATTATTGTGTATTGGACAAACTGAAGGAATATGCGTTTCATCTTTATTTAATACTGAAAACCCTCCGAAGGAAAGAAAGCAGATAGAAGGGAGAAATATCTATATTTACATTGCTGAGACAACATGAAACAAAGAAAGAGGAGAAAGAAAGAGCACCAGGCAACAGCTGTGAGTCAGTCAGCAGCTGCAAGGAGTTTGGAGTTTGGAAAGTAACCTGAGGCTAGTAGAGACACTTAACTTAAGGAAAAGAACAAGGATACAAAGAAGCAATAGTAGAATAGAAGACAAAGAAAGGAATTGCATCATTTAACATCTAATAACAAGGTTTAAGTGGGGACAATTAGAATTAAAGGAATAAGCCATTTAGAAGTGATTGGACTGCAGTTTTTTAAGGCAAGGCTTGTCCTGGATAAAGCCTTTGGATAGCTGTTTGAACTTTGAATAAAAGGACTATAAAAAAAAAGAGGGGAAAAAGCAGAGAAGAAAACCAAAGGAATATAAGGCTGCTACAAACAATAAATTGAATTGTTCAAGGGTTTTGTTACAGAGGGAGGGAAACAGAAAATAGAAACAATTATTTGGGGTGACATTGATGGGATATTAATTTGAATACAATTAGAGTAAAGTCATTAAGAATTTGAAATTTAGGTGTTTATTAGGAAATTCTGATATAATTTTGGATTTTTGATTGGATGCAAACTAGAAGCATGACAGCACAATACCAGAATAGAGCAAGAAGGGGATCAACTGAGATGAAACAAGCAGATATTAGTGCTATTATTCTACAGGAATTGAGATAATTTTTTAAAAATTAAGAAAGAGATACGAGAAGAGTTGAAAGATAATAGAAATGAAATAAGAGAAGATATGCAGAAAGAGATAGATGGACTGTTAAAGAAAATTGATAATATAACAAAGATATATCAGGTGTCAAAATAGAAGTGGAAGATGTGATGGAAAGAACAGGAAATGTAGAGAAAAAAACAGAAGAATTAGAAAGTGTACAGAAAAGGGACCAACAGAGTACACTTTTACAAGAAGTGAGATACAGAGAGAGAATTATTAAGATCAAGGGAATTTCAGAAGAGCAGAATGAAGAGATATATGACAGAATTATTTCGATTTTAGCAAATTACCTGGATATTGATGAAGATTTGATGGAAACGCAAATAGATAAAATCTTTAGAGTAAACTCTGAGATTGCTAAGGAAAAGAAATTAGACATAGATATAACTGTCTGTTTTACAAGTTCTAGGATGAGGGAAAGAATACTGCAGAAAATTTTGAAGAAATATTAATTATAGATGACAGAATGATTGAGATATACAAAAATTTACCAATGCAAAATATCAGGAAAAGACAAGAATACAAATTTCTTACCATATTACTTCAAAGAAATGAAATTCAATATAGGTGGGATAAAATTGAAGGGGTAATATTTAATTACCACCAAAGATGATATAGAAAAAACTCCTTAGAACAAGAAAGAACATTTTATGAGAAGCTAAGTAAGAAAAACAGGGATCAAGAGAGCAAAAATAAAGAGAGGAAAAACAGAGAGATAAATAATTCACCCACACAGAAAGAAGAATATACACAAGGAAAGAAACAGGCAGAAGAATTGGCATTGACAAATTTAGACAATTTAGATAATTAAGGGTTCAGAGTTTTAGGAAGCAGAAATAAAAATACAGAAGGAGAAATTACAGATGAGGAGAAAGACAATACTTTAGAGGAGGATTGATAAGATATAAAGTATTTTATTTTATTTTATTTTATTGCCCTCTTCTTTTTTTTCTTTAAATTGAGGCACAAAATATTAAAAATAAAAGAAATGAAACCATGGGATTAAAAATAATCTCATGGAATGTTAAAAGAGTAAACCAAGAAATGAAAAGATAACAAATATTACACTGCTTAGAAAAAAATAATTTTGATTTAGTGTGTTTCCAGGAAAAAAAAGAGAATGTGATATCAAATTTTTGAGGAACCAAAGATTAGGGACTCTGTTCAGTGCTACAATGAGTAAGAAAAAAGGGGAATAGCTATTTTTGAGAATAAGAAATATGAAGCAAAATTACTTTAAAAAGATGAAGACGGTAGATTTGTCTGTATAGAGATAACAGTGAATAATAGTAAGTATATAATACTTAACATATATGGACCATTAGAAAGGAAAGAACCCTTTTTTCAAAATTTGAATGATGTATTAAGAGACTTGGACAGAAATAATTTGATTTTGGTAGGAGATTTCAATGGGGTCATCAAACCACAAAGAGATAGAAAATCAAAGAAAAAAATGTAAAAATCACAAGGTAGACTACCTTGCAGTTTTTTTGATCTACTAGAAGAATTTAAATTGTTTGATGTTTGGATGCATTGTTATGGAAATAAAGATGGTTTTACTTATTATTCAGAGCCACATCAGTCCTTGTCTAGATTAGATATGTTTTTTCTTTCAAAAGAACTCATAACAAAAGTGAAAACTGTGGAGATATGGCCTAGAAATACGTCTGATTATACTATGATAGAACTAGAGATTCAAACAGCATGGAACAAAAATTTCAGCTGGAGATTAAAAGATGAGATATTGGATAATGAAGAGTTTGTGATTAGAATGAAAAAATAATTGAAATGGTTTTTCCAAGAAAATAGAAGTAAAGACACAAAAATGAATATAATTTGGGATACTAGCAAAGCATTTGCTAGAGGATTACTAATGCAAAGAACACCAGAAATAAAAAGGATAAAAAAACAAAAGGAGGAAAGACTTAGGAATGAGCTAAAAAAGAAAGAAGAAAAACTAAAACAAGCAACAGATGACAAAAAATAATAAATGAAATAAAATTATTACAGAAGCAATTACAAAAGGACATTACAGAAGAAATAGCTATAAATTTAAAAAGAATTAAACAAAATCAATTTGAAAATGCTAATAAAATAAAAGGGATGGCAAATAGGTTAAGAAAGGAAAAGACTAAGAAAATAATAACAAAGATTAAAGAAAATGAGAAGCTAAGAAATCAAGAAAAAATCAAAAAGGCTTTTACAAACTATTTTAGAGACTTGTTTAAAAATCAAGACAAGACAACACAGTGGAATAGCCAATTGAAAGAGTCAATTGACCTTGGTGCTTTTGTGCATGTTCCATTTTAGTTCCAGAGCTTTTAGTCAATGGGGGTGACAGGAGATGGCAACTGTCTCCATTTTTCCTGTTCTCTCCCTCTTTCTTTCTCTTCTTCCAGTGATGTTGTCTCCCTCTGCCATTCCAGCTACATCATACCTCCCCCCTCCTCCTCTTTGGTGGCAGCAAGAAGCTTGGTGGCTCAGCTGGGCAGTGCAGAGGCAGACAGGCAGGAAGGCAGGCAGGGAAAGGAGCATTTTCATTTTCATTTTCATTTTCATCATCATCATCATCATCATCATCATCATCATCATCATCGATACTTGAGCACAAGAGAGAGGAGGAAGGGAGAGGGTCATCATCAGCACGTCCCTTTTGCACCCAGCCAACAGCCTGGCTAGACCCAGAAAAGGCTGGTGAAAGTGGCTAGGGTTGTTTGCCACTACCAGGAAGCTTAGCTGGAACAGGGAGGATGGTCAGATGGGGAAGGGCAGACATAGAGCAGCCTTTCCTGACTGTTGCAACCTCTCCTTCTGCTTCTGTTACCCCTCTTTCCTCCTGCTCTATGATGGTGATGGTGGTATCCTCCTTCTCTTCTGTGCCCCTACTAGGAAGGTGCCTTAGCTGGTGGAGGTGTGTTTGTGGTTGAGAGGCTTGTTAATTTGTTCATTCTTCTGGATGGGAGGAAGAGAGACATGAAATACTTGCACAGCTAGCCCTTGTGAATCTTGGTGCTACTGAACTATGAGTGAGAAAATTTCAGCCCAAGAACTTCACCACTCTCAAGGCCTTCCCCCCCCCCTGTCTTCCTTTCTTTGGCCTTGTTACCAAGTTTGGATTAATATAAAATTTTGGGTACATGCGGTCTGTGCTATGACCCCTGAGTGACCCCATAGAAAACCTGCCATTAACCTAAAAGTGGAGAGACCATGTAGACAGCTCACCTGACCCAGGCAAAGCCCTAGAGAAAAAACTAAATTTGGGAAATTCCATAGGAAGTCTTGGAGTCGCCAAACCAGAATCGCCTCTGCTGCCCAAAATAAAGACAATGGACTTGGCTTCTCACTTAATGGGCCTGTGATCAGCTTAACGGCTCAGAAATCAAGTCAGCTGCCCTTCCGAATGGTGTCCTGACCTAGTGCATTGTGCAACTCATTGCTTGCTCTCGGCTTAACAATGCCCAAGCAATCAATGCCTTTGCGGACCCTCCTTGGGTTTTTTTGAGTCTGGGTTCTTCGAGCATTAAGCTCTGCTGAAATCACTGAGCTACAGTGAGCTCTCACTGTCACCAACTTGAACCCGGCTCTCAAGCCTCCGCGGCCTTCTTTCTGCTCCTGCGGCCGTGATTCACTGTCCATCCGCGCTTCATCAGGACTTCCAGGAGAAGACATCTAAGGTAGTATTCCCTAGTGGTGCCTCTCCTTCTCAACCTATCTCCCGAACTTACCCCTCCCCTGTTGTAGCATTGAATGTGTGCGTGTGTGTCCCCTTTTGTTGTGTGGTTTTACTTGTGCTATAATAAATGATACCATTTTAATTTCACCTAATCGGTATCAGAGTCTCTTTCTCTTGGGGTGTACTGGCGACCTCTGGTATACACTTTGGGACCCGATCCTGGCACGTGGTATTGTTAGGGCCACCTCTCGGCTAAATTTGAGCTAATTAAAATTCCCCTAATTCGATCCTTCCTAACAGCCTGACCTGCAACAATGTCGAGCCCCAGACTAAAGCTGATCATAAAATCTGACCCTGGACCTGGTAACCAGTAATATTACCCACTACGGGATACTTGCCAACAGAGATACCTCCCAACCTCTTTCATTCTTTAATATATCTCACTTAACATTCCAAACCTGGAAGGTGTGTATTCTTTGAGATATGATTGGTCTCTAAAGCTGTCATTACTGTCTATGCCTATCTAGCTACACCATCTCCTTATACCCATTGTTACCTATCCACCCATCCACACCTTCCAGTAACACTGCTTCTGATTTAGCACACTATTATTAGTAGTAGTAGTACTGCTACTACTACTATTTCTCCTCCTCCTCCTCCTCCTCCTTCATCTTCTTCTTCTCTATCAGGACTCAAAGTGCCTTACAATAATTAAAAAATACATTGTTAAAAATTCACAAGATACAAAAGGTAAAACAAGATTAAATAATAAAAAACCCAGAATAAAACATGCACCATTAAACACAAACACAAGTAACACAACAAATAGCAATATTCAGAGCACTGTATAAGACAGGCCTTATATATTCACTGATCAAATGAAAAGAAAGCAGTACTTGTTTCTGTGTTAAGTCAGAAGACTGGCACTTATTACAGGACCTTCTTTTCCAACTTTCCAAAGCCTACTGCATATTTGTGTTTGTTCATGTGAAATTGGTTCTGGTTCTGTTACAAGCTTGTAGCAGCAGGTCCTTATAAACCTTTGATCCATGCACTGTATCTATATAATAATTATAGGATTATATACATTTTATATTTTGGTTTTGGTACAAAGAGATTCTGCTTGAATTTGCACACCACTTTTTGTTGAGGCATTCCTCTGGGTGCATGAATGTGTGCCATGTGGCTGCTAGTTTACATTAAACACTGATTGGTGTCTGCGATCTGAGAAATCCCTCAAGCTAGCATGGAGAGATGGTCACTTCACCTTCAGTTCTACATTACTTCTGTCATTTACAGAGCAGGTACTGACAAACCCATGAACCGTGTGTCATGTCATCCATCATAAGAAATGAAGTCAACAAGGTGTGAAGAGACAGGAGAAGGAGGCAACTTTCTCTTTCACTTATTTTGCTATATGGAAAAGCCTACAGCTGGGATGTGGCACAGATATCAGTGTTGGTTTGAAGTTACAACAACGTAATGTGCAATCTCCATCTCTTTGAGTAGAATTTGTATGAGAGACCCATCCCAGTACAATAGCAAAACTATGCACTAAAAAACCAGGAATATTTTTTATTTCAAAGAATAAAACAGGATACTTTTACTGATTAAACTGCCTCACAGGCAGGCTGGATATTGCCAACAATAAAGAGCTCAAATAAGAGAAATAGTCCAAAAATTAAAAAAGGTGGGTGTATAAACTGTCAAGATGGTTACGCTTTGAGATTAGTAACTGGAATATAATTTGGAAGCAGCTCATTTTCCCTTCAGTGGGTCTCTCCTACTTGATGTTAAAATAACTTCAGTTTTTATCATTTTAGAAATGTATATACGTGTGTGTGTATACACATATACACACACATATACATAGCAGAAATTATAAATGTTGTCCCCATTTTCAAAAAGAGAAAAAAGGTTTCAGACAAGGACTCAAACAATTATCATTCAGTTACCTTGATATCAGTACCAGGAAATCATTAAACAGTCAGTCTGTAAGCACATAGAAAGGAATGCCATGATCACTACAAGTCAGCATGGGTTTCTCAAAAACAAGTCATGCCAGACTAATCTGTTCTCTCTCTTTTTTTTTTTTTTTTTTTTTTGGTAACTATGGCTCGGTCCAGACCAGCGTTTGTGCCGGCCTCACCACATACCAGGGTTGTGCAGGGCCAGAGCATCCGCACGCCCCTCAATCCTAGTATGTGGTGGCAACATCATCATGGTGGCCTCCCATCCACACAGGGGCCGCCATGATGATGTCATGCATGTACCATGTCCAAACAGTGCGGTGCATGCATGACGTCTCCATTCCGCCCCAGGCTGCTTATGGTGATCTGGGTGCAGCACGGGAATGAACTCCAAAACGGAGCTCCTTTTGGGTGCTGCATCATTTCTGAAGCAATCAAACAGCTGTGGGAATGATGCCAGGGAGCAATGATTTTCTCCCATGGCTGCGGTTCCTGGGGTGTCCAGGGGCATGAAGCCCCAAGGACACCATTTTCCAAACCATAGAGAAGCGGCATTTTGCTGTTTCTCTGTGGTCCAGAAAAACTTTAGACTGGGGCCGCAGGCTGCTAGTGAAGCTGCCCTGCCCCCAACCTGGAGATAAAAGGGGCGCCACAGACCCAGCCCTTTGCAGCAGTCTGTACCACGCCTTCGTATGCTTTTTCTTTGTTTACCATGTATTTTTTGAAATGGTCTGGAGACATATTCTATAAAGATGTATATTTTTTGATGCAATTTACCAGTTTGGTGATATGATAGCCCTGTTTAAATATTTGAAGGGATGTCATATTGAGCAGGGATCAAACTTGTTTCCTGCTGCTCCAGAGAACAGGACCCAGAACAATAGATGAAAGCTACAGGAAAAAAGATTCCACCTAAACATTAGGTGGAACTTTCTGCAGTAATGGCTGTTCGACAGTGGAACACACTCCCTCAGAGAGTGGTGGAGTTTCCTTCCTTGGATATCTTTAAGGAGAGGCTGGATGGCTATCTGTCGGGAATACTTTGATTGAGAGTTCCTGCGTGGAAGGGGGTTGGACTGGATGGCCTTTCAGGTCTCTTCCAACTCTATGATTCTATCATTCTAATCAGTGGACAAACTGAACCCAAAGGGTTCACAAGTGGCTCTTCATCTTGAAATGACCAGTGGGGTGATCCAAGGCCCAGTGCTATTCAACATCTTGAGCAATGACTTCGAACGAGGAATAAAGGGTCTGCTTATCAAATTTGCAGATGAAACCATCTGTGGTAACTAATACATCAGAGGACAGGATAAAAGTTAAAATGACCTTAATAGATTAAAATGCTAGGCCAATATGAAGGGGAAAAAAGAGTTTCAACAGGGAGAAATGCAGGATATTAAACTTGGGCCGTAAAAATAAATGCACAGATATAGGATGGGTAACTGACTTGACAACAGTATATGTGAAAGGAATCTAGGAGCAATAGACCACAAGTTGAACATGTGCAAGGCCAATGCGATTTTAGGGTGCATCAATAGAAGTATTATGTCTAGACCAAGGGAAGTAATAGTGCCACTCTATTCTGCTCTGGTCAGGTCCCACCTGGAATATTGTGTCCATTTCTGATCACCACAATTCTTTTTAAATTGATAAACTGGAGCGTGTCCAAAGGAGGGCAACTAAAATGGTGAAGGGTCTGGAAACTATGCCCTGTAAGGAACGACTTAGAGAGCTGGGGATGTTTAGCTTGGAGAAGAGAAGGTTAAGAGGTGATATAATACCCCAGTTTAAATATTTGAAGGGATGTCATATTGACGAGGGAGAAAGCTTGTTTTCTGCTGCTCCAGAGAACAGGACCCGGAGCAATGGATTGCAAGCTACAGGAAAAGAGATTCCACCTCACCATTAGGAGGAACTTCCTGACAGTTAGGGCTGTTCAACAGTGGAACAAACTCCCTCTTCTTCCTTAGAGGTCTTTAAACGGAGGCTGGATGGCCATCTGTTGGGGATGCTTTGATTTAGATTTCCTGCATGGCAGGGGGTAGACTGGAACACATCCCCTTACTGTCAGGAAGTTCCTCCTAATGTTGATGTGGAATCTCTTTTCCCATAGCGTGCGTCCATTGTTCCAGGTCCTAGCCACTTCCACCTAATAATGCCACCAATTGCACCCCATTAACCAAGTCATCCCTGTTCGTTAGGATCAGATCTACAATAGCTGACCTCCTTGTTGCCTCTTCCACCTTTTGGACAATGAAATT
This sequence comes from Sceloporus occidentalis, assembly GCA_023333645.1. Taxonomy (NCBI): domain Eukaryota; kingdom Metazoa; phylum Chordata; class Lepidosauria; order Squamata; family Phrynosomatidae; genus Sceloporus; species Sceloporus occidentalis. Next base: position 124,426,143 of record JALMGF010000003.1, read on the forward strand.
GTCTCCAAGACCAGTGAGGAATTTGCTAGACCTTGAGGATTTTGCTGAGTTTGGCTTCCAGCAAATATCAGGATAGTTGAAGTCACCCATCACTACTACATCTCTCCTTTCTGAGTGTGTGGTTCTGTTCTAGTAAAGCATCATCCAATTCCTCCGTCTGACTTGGGGGGTCTGTAGTAGACTCCCATAATAACATCCTTGTTGTTTCCCTCCCCTTTAATTTTTATCCAGATGCTCTCCACTTGGCTTCCAGGATTGATGTCCTGGATCTCTTGACTGGTGTAAATATCCCTGACATATAATGCTATTCCTCCTCCTTTCCTGTTTGGCCTGTTTCTCTTAAAAAGGTTATACCCCTTTATTTCTTCATCCCACCTGATGTCAATTATGCCTATTATATCATATTTGCTTTGTTGTCTTAGGAGTTCAAGTTCACCTTGCTTATATCACATGCTCTGTGCATTAGTGTAGAGACATCTAAGACCATATGTTCCCTTTACTTGCTGCTTGTGCAATTTTTTTTTTGCCTCCCACTGTTGGATCCTTGCACTGTTTGCCTCTCTATGACAGTTTAACTATTTTCTCCAGCCCTTTTGTCTTCCAAAGTACTGTCTCCCTCCCCCACATAACTCAGTTTAAAGCCCCCCTGATCAAATTCTTGAGACTGTTGGCAAAAACGTTTCTGCCAACTGGCATGAGATGCAACCCATCCCTTCCCAGAAGGCCACCCTCATGGAACTGCAGCCCATGATCCATGAATTCAAACCATTCTTGCGGCACCATCTGCAGAGCCAGTTGTTTATGTCTGCTATTTTCCTCTCCCTTCCTGGACCATGCCCTTCAACTGGCAGAAGAGATGATATGACAACCTGTGCATCCATCTCTATCAGCTTCCTCCACAGGGCTTCATAATCCCTTCTGATATTCTGAAGGCTGTGCCTTGGCAGTGTCATTGGTTCCCACATAAACAAAAAAAAAGGGGTAATGATCAGTAGGCTTGTCAAGTCTTGTCAGTCTCTCTCTGTCACATCTTGGATCTTTGCCCTAGGGAGACAACACACCTCCCGAGACATCTTGTCAGGCCCAGAAATCACTGCTTTTTACCCCTCAGCAAGGAGTCCCCCACTATAACCACAAGCCTCCTCCGAGGCTTAGCAGTGACTGTTCCCTTTGGTGGAACTCTCAGCCCCCCCTGCTCTGTCCCTGAAGTCTGTCTATGCTGCTCTTCCTCATCATCCCTGATAAGAGAAAGAGCTTCAAATCGATTCTGTAGCTGCAAACTCCCAGAATGAGCCCTAGTTTCCCCACTTGTGTGTGTGTGACATTCCTCCAGCTGTCTAATTCCTGTGTATGTGAAGTAACCTTCTCCTCCCCAGCAACTTCCTCTGTATGGTCCCCATCCAAGACCATTCGTTCCGTTCTGTCCAAGTAAACCTCTTGCTCCCTAATATGCTGACATGTAGCTACCCGGGCCTCCAACTGTTAGACTTTCTCCTCCAAGAGGGCTACCAACTTGCACTCGGTGCATGTGAAGTTCTCCACATCTGTAGGCAAGGAGACAAACATCTCACATGTGTTGCAGGTGACTGCAGCAGTTCCCTCAGTGTCCATACTGAGAAGTCCTAAGTAATAACTGAAACAGGACTTTTGGCTTGCTCCTCAATAAAATCCCCCCATAAACAGCAATGTAAAAGGCCCCTGATGGACAATCTTTGTCAGTGAGCTCAATCTACTGGGGATATAACCATATAGAGATCTCCTGGCTGCTAGCTTGTTTCTGACTCACTTCCTCTGAGTAATAATAATAATAATAATAATAATAATAATATTTTTTTTTTAAAAAAAGGAAAAAACAGTAAAACTTTATTCCAGAAAACCATAGGTGTTAACAGGAAGACATCTGCAGTGAGAAGTGTCATCTTTCTCAAGCATTGCCATGACACTAACAATGCCCCCCCCAAAAAAAACTTTGCAGACTTCATCTTAATTTCTTTACTAATTGAAACATACCAATCCACTCTTCCATATTAGCCTTGTTCATTCAGTCCCCCAATACCCTCCTAGCCTCATCTTTATTTTCTATTTCCCAGAAGCAGATTCTGAGAAAATCTCTTCCCCAGACTTCTGCACATTCCTGCTCCATGCAACAAGCACCCCTTTGTACACACCACCAATTGTTTACACTTGTATTCTGCCTCCCATAATTCTCATAATATCCCAATATACTCTAACCTTCATATAATTCCTCCACAGATCTAAAACACTATGAGCCCATTCCCACTTACCAGAAAATCCGTTTCCTGAACCAATTCCTGAAACTGGTTCTGAAAAAAGTAGTTCCCACTATGTTGCACTGGTTTCAGGAATTGGTTCAGGAATCGGTAAGTGGTGGGGGGCCCAGCCCATGTCTGGCCTCTCCTAGCCCCAAACTCCTCAGCCCAGCCTCCTTACTGGCTTCTTTGGCTGCTGACTGGCTTTCCTGTGTCCTTTTTAAAAATGTCCTGCAGCTGGGGAGAATCACAGAATCATAGAATCTTAGAGTTGGAAGAGACCACTAGGGCCATCCAGTCCAACCCCCTGCCATGCAGGAAATCCAAATCAAAGCATCCCTGACAGATGGCCATCCAGCCTCTGTTTGAAGACCTCCAAGGAAGGAGACTCTATCACCTTCCGAGGAAGTGCATTCCACTGCCGAACAGCCCTTACTGTCAGGAAGTTCCTCCCAATGTTCAGGTGGAATCTCTTTTCCTGTAGCTTGCATCCATTGTTCCGGGTCCTGTTCTCTGGAGCAGCAGAAAACAAGCTTGCTCCCTCCTCAATATGACATCCTTTCAAATATTTAAACAGGGAGGATGGAAGGAGGTCGCAGAGGAGCTGACGGAAAGCTGGGAAGGTGGTCCCAAGGCTTCCAGCTTCTCTGCAACCTCCTTCTGGCCATCCTGGCCACGAGAAATTTTAAAAAAGGCACAGGGAGGCCAGTCACTGGCCAAAAAAGCCACTAAGGAGGTGGGGCTGAGGAGTTGGGGACCAGAAGAGCCAGGGCCATGCCAGCTCCCCCCCCCCCCCCGGGCCTGTCTACCAGTGGGAACGAGGCCATATTCAAATCTGATTAGAATCCGCCTGGTTCCCACTTGGGCTTAATTAATTTATTTCTAAATAAATTGACTCAGCCCAAAAAACACCCCATTTTCCCAGTGTCTTTTTGACGCAGGTTAAATGGTCAGAAATGGTAAAAAAATCATGGCCCCCCTTTCTGAATCGATTTCTAAAATCATATTCATGGGAACCCTGCCATTTAACCCGGATCCTGATCCCAATTTAAATGTAGTGGGAACAAGGCCAATAATACCCATTTGAACATGCTTATACATTACAATAATATGCATCTTATGACAGCATATGCCAGATTCTAACAAGGGGATGTTGAAAAAGTGTTCCAAACACTCTATCCATAGAAGTACTGGAGAGTGAGGTAATCAGTGCCTGAGGTTGGGGCCCCTTGAGAAACTGACACACATCCCTGAGGGGGGGGGGGGAGCATGGATCACCGTTTGAGATTAATAGCCTCTGCCTCTGTTTAAACATAGCCATCAGCCTCTGTTTAAAACCTTCTAATGAAGAAGACTCTACTACATTCTGTGACACCATATTCCACTGTCAAACAGTGCTCACTACATAGATTCATAGACACATACAGTTGGAAGAGACCACAAGGGCTATCCAGTCCAATCCCCTGCCATGCAGGAACACACAAATCACCCAGACAGACAGATAACCAGATAACAGATAACCACCCAGCCTCTGTTTAAAAACCTCCAAAGAAGGAGACTCCACCACTGTCCATGGAATCATGTATTCTGTCAAGCATTGTCAGTCAAGTGTGGAAAACAGGGATGTCTTGTCACCTTTGAATCAAGTGTGCCCCCTGAAGATGATGATGAAAGAAGTGGGACTAGAATCTTACCCACTGCAGATGATTCTGTAGAGAAAGGCAGCAGGGACAGGTGAAAAGACTGGGAAAGATTGAGGGGAAAGTAAATAAGCCCTTAAAATAGAATACTCCCCCCCCCCCGCCAATGGTGACCAGATCATGCAGACTATTTTAATAGCGCAAATTACTAATGAAATAGGTTGTTTCCTGCAAGGACTGTTTGTTTCTGGCACCTTACAGAATCTGAGACAATTTTGAACAGTGGAATGAATCTTATCTCATGGGTAATATGAGATTGCTTTCTAGGCCTTTTAAAAACTTTGTTTCATTTATCTCATGATTGAGGCCAGGAGTCCATATGTTGAGAAAGAATATGTTATTTTCAATTTACTGTTAATCTACTTTGCTAATTGCACTGAGTATGCTCAGGTTTAAGTATTTAGAAATTAATTATTATAAAAAGAGGGCCCAAACATTTCCAAATGACTGTTTCCCTCACACTACAGGAAGTAGCCAAGAGCATGGTTATGTAGAGTGGCATCATGGATAGGTGTAATTCTAAATTTCATTTTAGAAACAAATTTTAATAATAATAATAATAATAATAAATTTTATTTCTACCCCGCCCTTCCATAGGTATGATCAGGGTGGCTTACAAAATTATTAAAACATTCCAATACAAGATAAAAAATACAATATAACAGTTAAAAACATTAGTACAAAAACGGAACAGGAAGACAATAAAATATACATGTCAGGGGCAAGGAGAAGAGAGAAGGAGTTTACAACGGTCCGGGGTCGAAAGGGAAAAGGAGAGCAGGAAAAAACAGACAGTCTAAGGTGGGAAGGCCAGCCGGAATAGATATGTTTTCAGCTGTGTCTTAAAGACAGCTAATGAGGCGGCGGAGTGAAGCTCTGCAGGGAGCTTATTCCAGAGAGAAGGGGCAGCAGTAGTAAAAGCCCTCTGTGAGGTCCGCATCAAGTTGGACCTAGGGACCTCCAACAATTTGGTCCCGGAAGTTCTGAGCGTGCGAGGCGGATTATGTGGGGAGAGGCGGTCCTCCAAGTACCCTGGGCCCAAGCCATTTAGGGCTTTATAGGTCAAAACCAACACCTTGTATTGAGCTCGGAAGCAAATAGGCAGCCAATGAAGATCTTTTAAAATAGGTGTTATATGGTCCGACCTGGAGCTACCAGCGACCAGTCTGGCTGCCATGTTCTGCACCAATTGCAGCTTCCGGGTTTGGTACAAGGGTTGCCCCATGTAAAGCACATTGCAGAAATCGAATCGAGAGGTTACCAAAGCATGTACAACAGATTCAAGGTCCTTTCGGTCCAGGTAGGGACGCAGCTGGCGTATCAGCCGTAGCTGATAACAAGCACTCCTGACGGTCGCATCCACCTGAGAAGTTAGCTGGAGCGACGAATCAAGGAGTACTCCCAAGCTGTGCACCGAGTCCTTCAGGGGGAGCGTGACCCCATTCAGGACCGGGTGACAGATCTCACCACCCGAAACCGGGGAACCTATCACCAGTACTTTCGTTTTCCCTGGATTCACACTGAGTTTGTTCTCCCTCATCCAGCCCATTACCAACGCCAAGCAGGCATCTAGAGGAGAGATGCCATCCTTAGTTACTGCATCAGTCGGAGACATAGAGAAAATTATCTGGGTGTCATCAGCGTACTGATAACACCGCGCCCCATGTCTCCGGATGATCTCTCCCAGCGGCTTCATGTAAATGTTGAATAGCATAGGGGACAAAATCGCTCCCTGAGGGACACCAGATGTCAGGGCCCTCCTATCGGAGTGACAGTCCTCCAGCTCCACCATCTGGGATCTGCCCGAGAGGTAGGAACGGAACCACTGCAAAGCAGTGCCCCCAATTCCCAACTCCCTCAGGCGTCCCAGAAGGATACCATGGTCGATGGTATCGAAGGCCGCTGAGATGTCCAGAAGCACTAACAGGGACACGCTCCCCCTGTCCATGCCCAGACAGAGGTCATCAACTAAGGCGACCATGGCAGTCTCAACTCCATAGCCAGCCCGGAAGCCGGTTTGAAATGGGTCCAGAAAATCGGTGTCATCCAAGATCGACTGAAGCTGGAAGGCGACTGCTCTCTCAATCACCTTCCCCAAAAAAGGCAGCAGGGAGATGGGTCTATAGTTATTATGAAGCAGAGGGTCTAAGGAGGGCTTCTTTAGCAGGGGTTTAACCACTGCTGATTTTAATTTAGCTGGAAACTGACCCTCACTTAGAGATGTATTGATTATGCGGTGTAACATAAGTCGCACCGCATCTCCCCCCTGAGCTGCCAGCCATGAGGGACAGGGATCAAGAGAGCAAGTCGTCCTCCTAACACTTCAGAGGAGTCATTCCATGCCTGTAAAAATCAAGATGACAACATTAGGTGCCCAAACAGAGGACATCCAACTAAATTCACAGAAATCACTTTAACAATGAAGTCATCTTAAAATACACACCAATGATGGTTAATTGCAAGCCCGGTGTTATTTCAGAAGTCAGTGGAGTCAACCATCATATCCCCCCCTTTTCTGTAGATGTCTTTGAGGGGGGATGCAATGAATATTTCCCCTACTATAGAGCTATGGTGATGTAAAGGAAACTTTACCTGTTGAATTTCTGTTTGTTAGCAGGGAAACCAATTGGTACTAAACTTTTGATATGTGGATATCAATGAGGCAAAATCCCACCTGCACCCCACAACTTGGGCCGAATGTCTAGAATTATGAGGGAACAAGTGGAAGCTTAAAGATAAAAAGGAAGTCAAGAAAAACCATAACAAAACCAAGAAAACAATAAAACCCCTGTGACTCCTTTCATAACTAGTCAAAATGAGAATGTTATGGATAAGTCATAACCTAAGCCAATGCTTAGCAAATAGAGTGAAAGATGCTACTTGTATTTGTCTGAAGTAATAAAAATGTAATTTGTTACATTACTTACTGTCCCTCTTCAAATGAAGCTTTCACTCACCAGAAGTACAGGCAGCGCAACGGCTGAAAATGAAGAGTGGCAGCATTTGCTTGCAGCATTTGCTTCGTCACAGCAATGAAGAGATTGGGTTAAGTTATGTGTGTAAGGAGAGATATTTCATCTATTTGGGAATTAAATCCAGGTGGCATGATGTGTGGCAGACAAAAGATAAAAATCACAGAGGAAATGGCTTTGTCTGAGCCCACATCATGAAGCTTATGCTGACCTCACAACCTAAACCCCATCAGTCAGCTTGTCCTTCCGATGACTTTTCACCTAATGCTCTACTGATCCAAACAGGATGTGGTGGGGGTGGCAGAAGGATGGTTCTTCATCTTTCCTTTCCCCATGCCTAAGAAAGGTTCAGAGTTTTAGGACTTTTTTGTTGTTATTATTTTACATTTCCCTCCCTTGGGGATTTTATACAGACACTTGGCACAGTGCTTCTATGGATGGATAGAATAATTTTTGAAAAGGCACAGTGCCCACTAGGGAGAAAAGACTGGCCCATCCTGATTCTCTCTTTGCCAAAGTATTCTACACTGTTTATAGATTTTGTGCTCATTGTTATACATAATTATGTAACATAATCTCACTCATGTGTCCTAGAATCACAGAATCTGGAATTTTCTGCTCAATGTATTTGAAGTGTTATTGCAAAATTAGTGAAATAATTTCCACAGTTTTTTCCAGCTAGTAAGGCATTGTGTTGGTGATATTTGGTGTGTGTGAGTGTGTGAGTGTGTGTGTGTGTGTGTGTGTGTGAGAGAGAGAGAGAGAGAGAGAGAAAGAGAGAGAGAGTAAAATGATACAAGTATCAGACTTATAATGTGAGAGTGATGCATCCTTGTTTATTGCAGAAGTTCTACTGACCCTTTCTACTGGCACTCAGATTGCAATGTAGCCAAAGAATAACACATTTGTATCAGCACAGGAAAAGAAAGCTAATATACACTACTTTTGGACAACAAAGCAATTACAACTTTGGCTTTGCAGCATATTCCTAACTGTGCAAACCATCACTCTGCATTGTTAAGGATAGGATAAAGTATTGGTGTGGGTATGTGTTGCATCCTTTGACATTGGACCGCATCATCAAGGAGTTCATGAGAGTCTATGAAGCACTTTCTATCATGCTTTGCAACAACTGCTGAAACACTGAGATCACTACAATACACAAGCACTTTTTTCTCACACATTGTCCATTATAATAAATAATAATAAATAATAAAACTTTTATTTGTATCCCACTTTTCTGTGACGAGACAATCAAAGCAGCTCACAACACATTAAAATCTACATTTACAACATTGTGTCCCAAATTCCCCCTCTTAAAACAGGATTAAACATGTTACAATTAAAATATCTACTAAAACAGAAATATATATATATATATATATATATATATATATATATATATATATATATAAATGAGGACAGAGTGGTGGGCTAATACATGATGGGGGGGGGGGGGCAGTCATTCTGTGGCTAGGCACTTTTGTTCAGGAAAGGCCTGCCGGAAGAGATCCGTCTTGACAGCTTTTTTAAAGCTGTCTAAGCTGGCAATTTGATGGATCTCGTCCAGCAAGCCATTCCATAGTTTGGGAGCAATTGAAGAGAACGACCTCTGGGAGGTAAGAGTCTGGTTTTTAAAGGCTGCAATAGATTCCTCCCAGAGGACCTGAGGGTGCGGGGCAGATTATGTGGGAGCAGGCGATCCCTCAAATAGGTTAGGCCCAAGCCATGTAGGACTTTAACCAACACCTCCAGACTGCGAACACATTATTATAAGAATCTTGTTAGTTTTGAATAAAGATTGAGTCAATTAGGGTCTTTTCACACAACAGAATTATTCCACTTAAAGTGCCATGGCTGTATCCTATGGAATCCTTTTTTTAAAAAATCCTTTTAATTAAAATACAATTTTAATAGTAGAAAACAACATATATAGAAAAAATTACTACATCTACACACTACACACAACATACATTAACATACTACACATAATAATGATACAACAACAAAAAGAAAAAGGGAATCTCAACTTACTACTTCCAGCTTGCTAACTGATGATTATAGCTGTTAAATTCTTTTATTTCCTTTGACCAAATATAATAATAATAATAATAATAATAATAATAATAATTTGTATTTGTATTTTCCCGCCTCTCCCTGCAGATTGAGGCAGGATTACCAAAATTTATAAAATAGACTTCTACATATTAGTCCAATCTACTAGTCTTCAAATCCTAAAACTGCTATTTCACCACAATATATTCTCATAAAATCAATTATCGATTTCCATTCTTTTAAAAAATTACTAACAGGCATGAGTACACTGTGCATGTATTCACAACCAGTCCCTTAAGCTGTCTGTGCTCATTCCCAGTAATAGCATTTTAAATATGAGGAATGTCAAAACCCTTGAAATTAATTTGCACAAAGAGGTAATAGTTTTGAATGTCAACCAATGTGCAAGGCTTGTCTGGAATTTCATGAGTGCAGAAACTGTGTTTCTGTGTGTGCGAGAGAGATAAGAGGAGAATGAGAGAGAGAGAGAGAGATAAACTGAATACAGGGCTCCAGCTGTAGGCATATTGGTTGAAAAACCATTTTATTTTTCTCAAAAGCCTGAAGATGGGGCTCCTGTTAGTGGAAGGCCAAACGGTCCCAGTTTTTTATATGTTATTAACTTCAGTATTGTTGTTAACTATAACTGCTAAAAGCAGCAATAACTATAATAACAACAAGTAGTTGTTCATCTTATAGAAGGTAGCCATGGTATGGTGTTGATAAAGATCAAATGGGAATACAGTGGCCCCTTGCTATCCGTAGATTTGGTATCAGCAGATTTCAGCATCTGCGGATTGAAATGAAGAAGCATTTAATTTTTTAAAACGTGCTATGGATGGCAGCCAGGGTGAGAAGCAGTCTCTCTCGGGGCAGGAAGGGAGGCTTGGGCAGGAAGCTCCAGGCACCAGGGAGACATCTTTCCTGCTGCCGCTGCAGGCAGGAATTAACTAAGGCAGGCAGGAGCAGCAAGTGCTAGAATCTCAGAGGTTGAGTTTGCTGATGCTGCCTTCCATTCCCCCACTCTTCCACCTTGTGTCTCCTTGCAATCAATTCCAGGCAGGAGTTAACTAAGGCTGGTTTAGGTACATTTAGAATTTAAATACTGACTGGAGCATCTCTCTCTCTGTGTGTGTTTATTTGCAGGGTGTTCTGGAACCAAACCTTGTGGATAACCAGGGTCCACTGTATACATAATAAATAATCCATCTAGTATTACATTGCACAACCTGTTTTGTAATTGTTTCCCTGTTGCATGCGCTTTTTAATTATTCTTTTTATAATGTGAGCTGTTCCAAGAATATCTGTACTTAAGCCAGGCAAAAAAGCTGATTTATTAAGCCTTGCCTGTCTTTCACCAACTAGGACAGAAAATTGTGGCAACATTCCCCTATTTTTTGAAGGGCTATTTTTGTCTTTAAATATAATGGGAGGTAAGAGAAGCACACTATTTCTAGTGATTATGCTCCTTTTTGCCTTTTGTGCCTGTGCATCCCATACAACCAAGGTCTCCCCCCATCCTTCCCAGATCTGCACTTACACATTCCTTTCTCCTCCTTACTGTAGGTGGGGTTTCCGCTGCCTTGACCTGCAGAAACCCCCTCTATAGGCAGAAAGAGAGGTCTACCACATCCAATGTTCTTTCAGTAGTAATCTCCAGGAATTTAGGATTGCTCCTACAAAGACAGATAATAATAATAATAATAATTATTATTATTATTATTATTATTATTATTATTATTATTTATATCCCACCTCTTCTGATTGAGGATCAAGGCGGGTAACAACAAAATAAATACAATATACAACAATAAAAACAACAAGCCCCACAGAACCCCGACCCAATCCTTCCTCCCCCAACTATAAAATTAAACAGTAAAAAAATGTTTAAAAAGTACATAACAATACATCAAAGTTAAAAACAATTCACAAATAATAAAAATAATAAAAGGGGGGTTCAATTGGTTCTGGACATTATCAATTGGGGAAGGCCTGCCAGAAGAGAAAGGTTTTTGTCGCCTTTTTAAAAGCCTCGAGTGAGGATAATTGGTGAATCTCTTCTGGCAGGTCATTCCAGGTTTTTGGAGCGGTGGCAGAAAATGCCCTCCGGGAGGTCACCACCAGTCCAGTCTTTCTAGATTGTAAAAGGTTTTTCCCAGAGGATCGGAGTATACAGGAAGGATTGTATGGGAGGAGGCGTTCCTCCAAGTAGACTGGACCCAGGCCATGTAGGGCTTTATAGGTGATAACTAACACCTTGTACTGTACCCGGAAGCTAATAGGCAGCCAATGTAGTGATTTTAAAATAGGTGTAATATGGTTGAACTTGGATTTTCCAGCGACCAGTCTGGCTGTCATGTTTTGTTTCAATTGGAGCTTCCGGACGTGGCACAAAGGTTGCCCCATGTAGAGCGCATTGCAGAAATAAAGGCGAGAGGTTACTAGAGCATGTACAACTGTTTCTAGGTCCCGCTGCTCCAGTTAGGGGCGCAACTGGCGTATCAGCCAAAGCTGATAACAGCACTCCTGGCTGTTGCATCAATCTGAGAAGACAGTTGAAGCGACGAATGCAGGAGCAACCCCAAGCTGGGGACGCAGTCTTTCAGGGGAAGTGTAACCCCATCTAGAACTGGTGAACTTATCTCCATACCCAGATTGGGGTTACCTATCACGAGTACCTATGTTTTATTTGGATTCAGGTTAAGTCTATTTTCCCTCATCCAATCCATTAATGACTTCAGGCAGTCATTCAGGGGGGAGATGCCCTCCTTGGTCACTAAAACAGCCCGAGACATAGAGAAATAAATTTGGGTGTCATCAGCATACTGATAACACTCCGCCCCATGTCTCCGGATGATGTCACCCAGCGGCTTCATGTAATGGGGGGGCAGAATGGCGCCCTGAGGGACGCCAGATGTCAGCTCTCTCCTAGAAGAGCAGCTGTCTCCCAGCATCACCATCTGGAACCTTCCCGAGAGGTAGGAACATAGCCACTGCAAAGCAAAAAATGCAAAATAGCACCCTTACAACACACATTAACTTGGGGACCTATTCATGAAGACAATGGGGGGTAACATACTTATCAAATTTGCAGATGACACCAAATTAGGGGGAGTAGCTAATACCGCAGAGGACAGGATCAAGATACTAAATGACCTGAACAGACTAGAAAACTGGGCCATAGCTAACAAAATGAAATTCAACACGGAGAAATGTAACGTACTGCACTTAGGGTGGAAAAACGAAAAGCACAGATATAGGATGGAGGACACCTGGCTGAATGAAACTACGTGTGAAAGGGATCTAGGAGTCCAAGTAGACCATAAGTTGAACATGAGTCAACAATGTGATACGGCAGCTAACAAGGCCAATGCAATTTTAGGCTGCATCAATAGAAGTATAGTGTCTAGATCAAGGGAAGTCATAGTGCCACTATATTCTGCTCTGGTCAGGCCCCACCTGGAATATTGTGTCCATTTCTGGGCACCACAATTCAAAAAGGATATTGAGAAACTGGAGCGTGTCCAAAGGAGGGCGACTAAAATGGTGAAAGGTCTGGAAACCATGCCCTATAAGAAACGACTTAGGGAGCTGGGGATGTTTAGCCTGGAGAAGGGAAGGTTAAGTGGTGATATGATAGCCCTGTTTAAATATTTGAAGGGATTTCATATTGAGGAGGGAGCAAGCTTGTTTTCTGTTGCTCCAGAGACTAGGACCCGAAGCAATGGATGCAAACTGCAGGAAAAGAGATTCCACCTCAACATTAGGAGGAACTTCCTGACAGGAAGGGCTGTTCGACAGTGGAACACACTCCCTCGGAGTGTAGTGGAGTCTCCTTCCTTGGAGGTCTTCAAGCAGAGGCTGGATGGCCATCTGTCGGGGATGCTTTGATTGTGATTTCCTGCATGGCAGGGGGTTGGACTGGATGGCCCTTGTGGTCTCTTCCAACTCTATGATTCTGTGGCGGGGTACAGACCGCCGCTTTGCGGCGGTCTGCCGCCGCCGCCAGTAGGTCCGCGGGGGAGCCAGAGCCTTCAGACGGCCCGACTCCCGCGCGGACCGAAAAAGAAGCTCCAAAATGGAGCTTCTTTTACCGTCGCGTTTGCGACGTAGCGAGGCGCCAGGGGCGCGCTCGCTACGTCACAAGCGGCGCGACGCGTACGGACGCTCAGCGTCCGATACGCAAAGATGGCGGCGCCCATGTGGAAGGGGCGCCGCCATCTTATACGTATAGGATACGTACTAGGGTTAGGGGGGTGCGGAAGCACCGCCCCTTCCTAACCCTAGTACGTATTCTATACGTACTAAATGGCGGTATGTATCCCGCCTGTGATTCTAACAATAATCTCTCTAGTTTGCTTCTTTGGTTCCTGGGAGCTGGAGTTAACCTTTCCTGAAGGTAAAGTCTCCCTATGGACTATAAGTCATGCTATGAAAGTTTATGACTTTATACTGTGCAGATACATACAGGGAAGTAAAGACAGGAACCCAGCAGACTTCCAGGGCAATTCCACAACTTACTAAGATGGAGACATATAGAAAAGGCACATAGGCATTCATGCCTTAAAGGGAAATTTCTCCCAGTGAAGAAATGGAAAAAAAAACCCAAACCCGTTAGGCTATGGCTGTATTTTAAAATAAATCTGCACTCTTAGCACACTAGAACCAGCAGTAAGATATGGAAGAAGAAATAGCTATTCCAGCACTGAATAAAACCTTCAAGATAGAGAGCAGCTGAAGTTGAATTTCTTGTTGGGTATATGTAGTTTTGAAAAGGTGTTCTAAGAGTTACCAATTTATTCATTGTACAAAGTATTCCCTCTGTTGTGCCAAATGCCTTTCCACAATTCCCAAAGATCCTGTTTTTGTTCTTTGTTCTCAACAGTGATGCACATTTCTGGCTTTATTCTTCCCAAACCCAAAGGAAGTGGAAAACTTTAATTGCTGTTCTTGACTCCTCTGTGAAGAGGAAGAAAATAGTATTGGCTAGTCCCTCTCAAGGGAGCTGACCCATTCCAAAAAAATTCTTGAATAATGAGAATAGGAAGAACATATGCTCAGATTATGTTGAATAATGCTATTTGAATGACTAAACACAGACCATCTTTCTTGTTGTAGGAGAGTTTTATGGAGATTTTTATTGTTTTATGGTTTATTGACACTGAGTTTAGGATGGTGGAAAGACAGCATCTCCCCTGTCACAATTGACCTAGACTTCGCCCACCTTGCACAAACTTCTCCTTTTGGGAACTGCTGAGGAGAGCCACCACATCTGGGAGTGCTGGACTCTCTGAGGAACTCTGATTTTGAAGCAACTCTTGGATTGGATTGTAGCTGAACAGGAATTCAGTCTCTGATAGTCATCATCCAACATTCAAACTATGCACCATCTCACGAGGCTGTTTTAGTGGTGGGTTGGGCTTGCTGAGCAGTTCTCATCCTTTTGGATTTCAGATCCCCAAACCTCCAATCAACTTGGCTAACAGTCAGGAATTATGGGAGCTGAAGTCCAAAACAGCAGAGGACCAAAGATTATATGCTGCCTTTCTACCAGAGTGGGAAATAAGGCATTTATACAAGATATATAGAGGTGACAGCCATCCTCTCTTGAGTGGCAAAATCTCTTGGAACAGCCTGTGAGTCACACTGTTGAGGGAGACAAAGCCAGATTGCTGGTGGCTTCTGATGAGAGCTGAGCTAATAGTCCTTGTGCTTTCTCTCTCTTTCTAGTTGACAATAGTAATACTAGCAGCAGCAGCAGAAGCCAAGGGCTGAATGCGAGCCCTACTATATACAAAGTAGGTACTCTAGTGAGTAGTACTATTTTTGTCCTAGAAGTATAGACACTATACAGTCATCCCTCCATATTTGCGGCTTTGGTATTTACGGATTTGATTATTCATGAATTTGATTAATATGTTCTCTCTAGGAATCTAGGTCCTCCAGTGCAACTCGATGGTCAATTAATGAAAAGTTGCACTGAAAGTCCTAGAGATTCCTAGAGAGAATACTATACTGGGCATTTGGAGCTCCTCCAGTGCAGTTCTATGGTCAGTGCCTGTCGGATATTGACCACTGAGCATCACTGTAGGACCTAAAGATTCCTAGAGAGTTGTCCTCTCGGATAAAAACATGGTGTTTTTGTTGTTTGCGGTTTTTCCATAATCACGGGGGTCTTGTGCACCTAACCCTAGCAAATATGGAGGGACAAGTGTACTTCTATTGATGCAGTCTAGAATTGCATAAACAATAGAATCATAGAACTGGAAGTGACCACAAGGGCCATCCAGTTCAATCTCCTGCCATGCGGGAATGCTAGTACCAATCAGCTCTGTTCTAAGGATTCAGACAAGAGTCTTGGTAAAAGAACAACAACTTTATTGAAGATGAAGGACAATAGTGATCAGTCAGCATTTAGGTTGATATTGCCCTTCTCTGCCTTATTGTTCCTATATATAGACTAGAGTTATCTAGCCCCGTCTGTCTGCAATGTAACAATTTAACTTCTGCCTTGTAACTGCAATGTAACTTTTTCATTTCTGCCCAGTGACTTCTATGTAACCACTTGATTTCTGACTGGTGATTGTACTACAACCTTTTCTTCCTGTTTGATGTAACCTTTTGATTTCTGCTCGGCAACTGCAGTAAAATTTGGCACCAAAATTTAAACTTGCCTAAAACAGATAACACATTCTATATGTACTTATACATACAACACAAACCAATACAGGATTTATATATACATTTCCCAACTTCATACATAATGGCAGAACCAAAACCTTTTTGGGTTCTGACATCTCGCCACCCTATGCTTAGCCTTCCCCATTCTTCCCAGGTTTGTCCAGGTGGGCCTGATGAAAACAGCAAATTAATTTAGGGGCATTAACATAGTGGGCATACACCCATTCATTCTCGGACTCAGGGAAGTGTTTCCAGTGAATTAAATATTGCAGGTTGTTTCTGTGGATTCAGGAGGCCAAGATTTTAGCCACCTCGAAATGTTGTTTGCCTTCAACCAGCAAGAGATGGGGGTGGATCTGGTTCAGTCCACCATGGGTCCATTGAAAGGGCTGGTTTCATTAGGCTAAAATGAATTAGCGGATGCAAATGTCTGTAGGGCTTGGGCAAGTCCAATTCAACAGTTACATAATTAATCAGTCTCTTCGCAGTAAAAGGGCCAACAAATTTGGGTCCCAGCTTTTTGGCCGGCAATTGAGTATTTAGATGTTTGGTAGACAGGTAGACGCTGTTCCCAGGAGTTAAGTCCTATTCCTTGCTACGCTTGCATTCAACAAACTTTTTGTATTCCTGCCTCATCCAAAGCAGTCATTATCTGAGATCAAGCCTCTTTATTTTTGAAATCCACTGCATCAGTGGCACAGGGTCTGTAGGCTCTACAGTTAATGAGGGTGGCATCTTTGGTTCATACCCATAGACTATTCCAAAAGAGGAATGCCCATATTCTGATTAATCACCGCATTGCTTGGCAATAAATCAAACCAGTCATCTTGTAAATAGCAACTTATGTTTTGCTCCAGAGTTGAATTCACTCTTTCTGTCCATCCAATTGGGGGTGATGAATCACTGAATCATAGAATCACAGAGTTGGGAGTTTATCAGACAAGGGGAATTGGAAGTATAATCCGATGGCAATCTGAACGCAATCATGGAGTTTAACGTTATTGCGTGATAACCCACTACACACAAATTCGGGCAATGGGAAGTCAGTCCGAACGCAATCATGTGGTTTCACATCATTGCGTAATAGACTGCCACACGCAAATTTGGGCATTGGCATGCTATTTTCAGGCAATGGGAAGCCAGTTCGAGTGCAATGCATATTCACATAATTGTGTGAAACTAGCGACTTTTAAGTGAATGCGTTTTGGCCCCACTTTCTTTTCATTCAAATTTAAGAGAAATTCCTCCCGTTTGATAAACTCCTTGAAAGAGACCACAAGGGCCATCCTGTTCAACTCGTTGCCATGCAGGAATTCTCAATGAAACATCCACAACAGATGGCCATCCAGCCTCTTTTTAAAGACCTCCAAGGAAGGAGACTCCACTACACTCCGAGGGAGTATGTTCCACTGTCGAACAGCCCTTACTGTCAATGTTAAGGTGGAATCTCTTTTCCTGGAGCTTGCATCCATTGCTCTGGGTCCTACTGTCTGGAGCAGCAGAAAACAAGATGGCTCCCTCCTCAATATGACATCCCTTCAAATATTTAAACAGGGCTATCATATCACCTCTTAACCTTATCTTCTCCAGGCTAAACATCACCAGCTCCATAAGTCGTTTCTTATAGGGCATGGTTTCCAGACCCTTTACCATTTTGGTCGCCCTCCTTTGGACACACTCCGGTTTCTCAACATCTTGAATCATAGCGCCCAGAACTCGACACAGTATTCCAGGTGGGGCCTGACCAAAGCAGAATAGAGTGGCACTATTACTTCCCTTGATCTAGACATTATACTTTTATTGATGCAACCTAAAATTGCATTGGCCTTTTTAGCTGCCGCATCACACGGTTGACTCATGTTCAACTTGTGGTCTACTTGGACTCCTAGATCCCTTTCACACATAGTTTCATTCAGCCAGGTGTCCCCCATCCTATATCTGTGCATTTTATTTTTCCGCCCTAAGTGAAGTACCTTACATTTCTCCCTGTTGAAATTCATTTTGTTAGCTTTGGCCCAGCTTTCTAGTCTATTCAGGTCATTTTGAATTTTGAATTTTAATCCTGTCCTCTGGGGTATTTGCTACTCCTAATTTGGTGTCATCTGAAAATTTGATAAGCATGGCCCCAATTCTTTCATCCAAGTCATTGATAAAAGATGTTGAATAGCACTGGGCCCAAGATAGAACCCTGTGGGACCCCATTGGTTACTTCTCTCCGGGATGAAAAGGAGCCATTGTTGAGCACCCTTTGGGTTCAGCCAGTTACTTTGTCTAGACCACATTTTTACAAGCTTGTTTGCAAGAATGTCATGGGGAACCTTGTCAAAGGCCTTACTGAAATTAAGATATACTGTATCCAGTATTTCTTTCATCTACCAAGCTGGTAATGTTATCCAAAAAAGAGATAAGATTTGTCTGGCATGACTTGTTTCTCTGAAACCCATGTTGACTTTTTGTGATTATGGCATTGACTTCTAGATGTTCACAGATTTTCTGTTTAATGATCTTCTCTAGAATTTTTCCTAGTATTGATGTCAGACTAACTGGACGATAATTGTTGGGATCCTCTTTTTCCCCCTTTTTGAAGATGGGGACAAGGTTTGCCCTCCTCAAGTCTGTTGGGACTTCTGTTCTCCAGGAGTTCTCAAAGATTATTTCCAGTGGCTCCAGTATTACATTTGCCAGTTCTTTTAATACCCTTAGTATTACCCAGACAGTTCATCTGGCCCTCTTTGGTGATTTCCCAATTTTTCCATTTCTTATACATATTCTGTTTAAAACTTAGTTCAATTGAAAGTTCCTTATTTATCCATCCTGGTTTCTTGAGACACCTCCCATTTTTCTTCCTCATTGGAACCGTTTGAAATTGTGTCTTCAGTATCTCCCTCTTGAGAAACTCCCATCCATCTTGAACTACCTTCTCTTTTAGTATTTCTGACCACAGGATCACCCCCAGTACGTCCCTAAGTTTACTGAAATCAGCTCTCCTAAAGTCTAGAATGTGTCTCTGACTATGCCTGGCTTCTCCTTTCCACACTATAAGAAAGTCCAGGAGAACATGATCACTTCCTCCTAAGCATCCCACCACCTACACCACCTAACTAGGTCATCCCTCTTCTTTAGGATCAGATCTAAAACAGCTGATCCTCTTGTTGCGTCTTCAACCTTTTGGACAATGAATGGTCTTCCAGGCAAGGGAGGAATTTGCTAGACCTTGAGGTTTTGGCTGAATTTGACTTCCAACAAATATCAGGATAGTTGAAGTCACCCATCACTACTACATCTCTCCTTCCTGAGTGTGTGGTCATCTGTTCTAGAAAAGCATCATCCAATTCCTCAGTTTGACTTGGGGGTCTGTAATAGGACAACCACCCCTCACGTTCATTTTTATCCAGATGCTCTCCATCTGGCTTCCAGAATATAAGTCCTGGATCTCTGCACAGGTGTAAACATCCCTGACATATAATACTATTCCTCCTCCTTTTTTATTTGTTCTATTTCTCTTTAAAATGTTATACCCCTCTATTATTCCATTCATAAGATTCATCCTACCAGATTTCAGTGATGCCTATTATATTATATTTGCTTTGTTATGCTATGAGTTCAAGTTCATCCTGTTTATTTCCTATGCTCTGTGCATCAGTGTAGAGACATCTAAGATAGTGATCTCCCCCAACTTGCTGTCTGTGTAATGTTTTTTGCCTCCCACTGTTGGATTCTTGCACTATTTGCCTTTTTCCCTCTACAAGCTATTACCTCCAGTCCTTGATGAACTCCTGCCCTCGAAAATACTGTCTTCCTCCCCCAGATAACTCAGTTCAAAGCCCTCCTGATCAAATTTTTGAGACTATTGTCAAACATGTTTCTGACAACTGGAGTGAGGTGCAAACCATCCCTTGGGCTTCATGGAACCACAGCCCATGAACCAAGAATCCAAATCATTCTTGGAGACACCATCTACGGAACCAGTTGTTTACATCCGCTATTTTCCTCTCCCATCCTGGACCATGCTCAGTTGAAACTTGGGGAAGAAATGAAGATATCAACCTGTGCCTCCAGCTCTTTCATTTTGCTACCCAGAGCCTCATGTTGGGGCATAGAGAGACGAGCTGTGTCCCTTATGACCACACACAGAGTTGATTAACATAGGCAGGACACCTAGAAGGTCTGTGAAGAGCCAAGATTCTGCAAAGCCTCTGAGCTGAACAGCAAATTTCCTCCCATACACAGGCTGCCGCCTTGAGCTCCCACCCTGAGGAAATGAATCTCCGGACAGCAAGACTTCACTCAACATGAGGGCTTTTTAAATCTTTGTTGCCAACTATTTACAAAGATTACACTATCAGACCAGTGTGGCACATGGTCCTGATACCTCACAATCTCTTATATTCTGAAGGCTTTGCCTTGCAGTATCATTGACTCATGGGTTCCCACATGAACCAAAAGGGAGGGGTAACGGTCAATAGGCTTGATAAGTCTTATCATCCTCTCCGTTACATCACAGATCTTTGCCCTAGGGAGCCAACACACCTCCTGAGACATCTTGTCAGGCCCACACACCACTGATTCTGTACCCCTCAGCAAAGAGTCCCCACCACCACCACACACCACCTCCAAAGCTTAGCAGCGACTATTCTCTGCTGATTCTACGGGGATCTCCTGCACTTTCACTGAGGACTGTTCCTGCTCCTTTCCCTCATCGTGCCTGATAAGAGAGATGACTTCAAATCGGTTCCATAGCTGCTAGCTCCCAGAACAATCCCTGGTTTTCCTAGTTCTGTGTGTGAGATTCCAGTCTGCTGGGACTTCTGTTCTCCAAGAATTCTCAAAGATTATTGACATTGTTCCTGATATGATTTCTGCCATTTTTAAAAATACCCTTGGATGTAGTTCATCTGGCCCTGGACACTTCAATTTGTTTAGAATAGCTAGGTATTTATGTATTACCTTTTAACCTGTTTTGAGTTGTATTTCCTTTACCGCATCATCTGCTCTAATTTCCCCAGATGATGGAGGCAAAGAAGTTGTTGAGTAGTTCTGCCTTTTCTCCTTTCCCTATCAGCATTTTGCCATTTTCTCCATGCTGCAGCCCTATCATTTCCTTGTTCTTTTTTTCACTATGGATGCAGATTTTTTTTCTTTAAAAAAAAAGCCCTTTTATTGTTGTTGTTTTTTTACTCTTTAGCAAGCCTTGAGTCTCAGACTGGGAAAATGGCAAGGAGAATATTATAACAACAACAACAACAACAACAACCCTGGGAATAAATCCCATTGAACTCAATGGGGTTTACTCTCAGGCAAATATGTATAGGATTGTCAGTGCCTTATTTTCCCCAAAGATGTGGAGTGCACATCCTATGAATATGATGCAAACTTGCTTGCAAATAGAAATATTTTCTGAACTAATTCATATTTCAAATGAGGTTTTTGTGGCAAGATTTGTTCAGGGGGGATACATCTGAGGCTGGGAGTGTGACTTGGCCAGTATAATACAATACAATCTCAAGTAGCTCTGCTCATAAGTAAGTCATGTACAGCTGTAAAATCCTCAATTTAGACTTGTGACCTTAAAGCTTCACAAGGTAAAGTCCAGAGGCTTTATTCTGAGTAGACCAGCATGCAGCCAAGTCTTTGCATTTTTTACTCACAAGTGAGTACCATAGTAGATGGAGTAAGATTAGCTACACAGTCGTTTCAGTGCAGAGCTTTACAGACAGCTGTAAGGGATATAAAGGGAGAGGAGAGGGATTGTATTGTAAAGATAAGCACAATGGGACTGATTTCTTCACTTGCCTTGCAAACAATTTCTTTGTCCACAGAAGGATGAGGTAACAACGGGATCAGCTGTTTTAGATCTGAACCAAACCAACGATGATGGTTGCTGGAAGTGGAAGTGGCATGACCCTTAGGTGGGAGTGAGCATGTTATCCTTGAGATTGTTAAACAGCTGAAAGGCGAACTCAGACATGCATTCCAGGCTTTTAAAAAAGCTGATTTCTGTAAACGTGGGGAAATAATTGGGGTGGTCCCATGATCAGGAATACTTAAAAGAAGTTCATGATGGATGGGAATTTCTTAAAAGTGAAATATTGAGGGCAGAATTTCAAACAGTTAAAATTAGGAGAAAGGATGAGAGGTGTCCAAGATGAAATGATAACCATGTTTAAATATCTGAAGGGTTGCCAAACTGAGAATGGTGCAAGCTTGTTTTCTACTGCTCCGGAGACTAAGACATGGAGCAATGAATTCAAACTACAAGAAAAGAGACTCTCAGTTCCAAAACACACTGCAGAAGTAATCCAGTTTGAGCCCACATGAACTGCCGTAGCTTGGTGCTAGGGAATCCTGGAAATTGTAGGTGACTTGTGGCACCAGAACTCTCTGACAGAGAAGGCTAAATATCTCACAAAACTACAGTTCCCAGACTTCCCTAGCATTGTAGCATCCCTGATACAAACACACTGTCCCAAGTTTAATTTTTTTAATAAACTCACCCACTCAAAATGGCTGCTCAGAAACAGCTTTTTTTCTTCTCCCTGGCAAGAACTGCATCTTTATCAACAACTTGGAGAAAAGAATAGGGGGCATGCTTATCAAATTTGCAGATGTCACCAAATTAGGATGAGTTGCTAATATCCCAGTGCACAGGATCAGAATTACAAATTACTTTAACATATTAGAAATTCAGGCCAAAATTTTTTAAAAATGAATTTCAACAGTGAGAAATGTAAGGTACTGCACTTAGGCAGAAAAAATGAAATGCATAGATATAGGCCCTTTCCAGACGGGCCTTTTAGTACGTACTGTGTATGTACTAGGGTTGCCCTGGGGCGTCTCTTTCAGACGCCCTCAACCCTAGTACATACACAGTACATACAAAATGGCGGTGCCCATTCTACATGGGTGCCGCCATTAGGATGTCACGACCGCGCTGCCTCCAAACGGAGCGGCGCAGATGTGATGTCCTGGTGCTGCAGAAGGGCACCTGTGGCACCCTTTCCGCAACGCAGGAAGGAGCTCCATTTTGGAGCTTCTTCCGAGTTTTGTGTCGCTGGCGAGCCTTTACACAGCTGTGCTAGCGACACAAAGGAGAAAGGGGCCGAGCAGCCCCTTTGTCCTTTCCAGGCCGCGGGAAGCGGCCTTTTGCCACTTCCTGTGGCCTGGAAAAATGGCAGATCGGGGCCTCAGTGGCAGCTGAGGCCCCGATCCATCGGGGAAAGGGGCGGGTATAAGCCGCCCCAAAGAGGCAGTCTGTAATGCGCCACAGATACCTTTCACATGTAGTCTGGTTAATCCATTAACAAAACTACATGTGAAAGGGATCTAGGAGTTCTAGTAGACCACAAGATAACCATGAGTCAACAGTGTGATGCAGCTAAAAAGGCCAATGTGATTCTAGGCTGCATCAATAGAAGTATATTGTCTAGATCAAGGGAAGTCATAGTGCCACACTATACTGCTTTGGTCAGGCCTCAACTGGAATACTTCCAGGAAGACTTCTGTTCAAGTTCCTATTTATTTGCCTTTTTGGCCTTCCATGTTATCCTCAACACTCTTCTCCAGTATCACATCTTTTATGAATTAATTTTCTTCCTATCTTCACTGTCTTCCTATCTTCACTTTCTTCACTGTCCAGCTCTTGCATCTGAACATGGCAATAGGGAATACATTGGCTTGTACTATTCTAACTTTTGTGCTCAATTGTATATATTTACTTTTTAGGATCTTTTCTTGTTCTTTCATAGCTGCTCTTCCCATTACCAGTCTTCTTCTGATATCTTGACTATACTCCATTCTGCTTTGGTCAAGCCTCACCTGGAATACTGACACCACAGTTCAAAAAGGATTTGGAGAAGTTGGAGTGTGTCCAGAGAAGGGCAACGAAAATGGCGAAGGGTCTGGAAACCATGCCCTGTGAGGAAAGACTTAGGGAGCTTGGTATGTTTAGCCTGGAGAAGAGACAGTTAAGAGGTGATATGATAGACCTGTTTCAAGTACAGGGGTGTCATATTGGGGATGGAGTAAGCTTGTTTTCTGCTACTCCAGAATGGGACCCATAACAATGGAAGCAAGGAACAGGAAAAGAGATCCCACTTAAATATTAAGAAGAGCATCTTGACAGTAATTGCTGTTCAACAGTGAAACACACCCTCGGAGAATGGTGGAGTCTCCTTCTTTAGAGGTTTTTAAACAGAGGGTGGATGGCCATCTGTCGGGGTGCTTTGATTTGTTCCTGGATGGCAGGCAGTTGGACTGGATGGCCCTTGTGGTCTCTTCCAACTTAGATGATTCTATCTAAGAACAGCATAAAATCACATTACAATATGCAAAATTATACCTTAGGAGGAAATAATCACATTTTTCCACAGTTTGTAATATAATGGAAAAGAGAAGCCAAACATAGTCAGACACACGTTCTACACTTTGTTAACAGTAAAAGAGAAGAGAGTTCAGGATGGATGGGAATTTTTATTAAAAGGAAGATACTGAAGGCACAGTGTCAGTCAGTTCCAATGAATCAGTTCCTGCAGCTGTTGCAAAGCAGGATGTTAGGTGCTGCAGAGCTGCTTCTGTATGGGCAACGAGGGCAGCATTGTCAGCAAAAAGCAGCTCACGGACTAGATAGTTTAGAGTCTTAGTGCGGGACTTCAGGCGGCTTAAGTTAAACAGGCTACCATCAGTACGGTAGCGTATATAAATGCCATCTTCTTCTGTGAGATCTGCCGTAGCCCTTTGGAGCATCATGCTGAAGAAGATTGTAAACAGAGTTGGAGCAAGAACACAACCTTGTTTCACACCATTAGTTATTAGAAAGGGCTCTGAGAGAGCGTTGCCATATCTGACTTGACCTTGCTGGCCTTCATGCAGCAGGATGATCATTTTGAGGAATTCAGGGGGGGGGGGGGCATCCTAGTTGTTCCAGGATCTGCCACAGACCTTTTCTACTCACAGTGTCGAAGGCTTTGGTGAGGTCGACATAGAGTCCTTTGTTCTGCTCTCTACATTTCTCTTGTAGTTGTCTAAGGGCAAATACCATGTCTGTAGAGCTCCTATTAGCTCTAAAGCCGCATTGGCTTTCAGGAAGAAGTTCTTCTGCAATAGCAGGGACTAATCTGTTCAGCAGTATCCTTGCAAGGATTTTTCCAGCAATGGAGAGCAGTGTTATACCTCGATAGTTTGAGCAATCCAATTTTGCTCCTTTTTTCTTGTACAGGGTGATGATGACTGCATCTCAGAGATCTGATGGCAGTTCGCTTTTTTCCCAGCAACTCACAAGGAGCTCGTGGAGTTTAGCATGGAGTACATGACCTCCATGTTTCCAAGCTTCAGGTGGAATTCCATCAATTCCAGCAGCCTTGCCATTTTTCATCTGCTGCATGGCCTTAACGGTTTCTTCCAAAGTGGGAGCTATGTCCAATTCCTTCTTCATCGGTTGCTGTGTCATATGTTGAATAGCTGAGTCTTGGACTACTCGGTTGGCACTAAAGAGGCTTTGGAAATGTTCAGCCCATCGGTTCAGAATGGAAGCTTTATCTGTGATTAGTGTTTGGCCATCAGTACTGTATAGGGAGCTTTGGATCTGATATGTAGGTCCAAACACTGCTTTAAGAGCTTCATAAAATCCTCTGGAATCACCCAGATCTGCACAACGCTGTGTCTTTTCTGCTAAATTGATCCACCACTTGTTCTGAATGTCTCTGAGTTTTTGTTGGAGTTGACTACATGCAAGGCGAAAGGCTGCTTTTTTCACATGGCAAGATGACTGTGCGAGGTGTGCCTGGTGAGCAGTTCTCTTCTTTGCCAACAGCTCCTGGATCTCTTGGTTGTTTTCATCAAACCAGTCTTGGTTTTTCTTGAGGGAGAACCCTAAGGATTCTTCCGCAGATTGCAGGATGCTGTTTTTGATATGTTGCCAAAGCACTATAGAAGAGTCTACAGGATGGTCTTCAAGTTTTGTTTGCAGATTTGCCTGGAAGTTGTCTCTTATGGCAGCTTGTTGAAGATTGTTGACTTGGAGTCTCCTCTTTAGGATGCCACCCCTCTTAAGTTTGAACTTAAAATGAAGACTTAGTTTGCATCTTACGAGGCGATGATCTGTTTGACATTCTGCACTGGGCATCACTCGGGTATGACGGACATCGCGAATATTTCTTTGGCGCACTAGGATATAGTCAATGAGGTGCCAGTGTTTGGATCGGGGATGCATCCAGGTTGTCTTCAGGCTATCTTTCTGCTGAAATAGGATGTTTGTAATAGTCAGCTGCTGTTCTGCACAAAACTCTAGCAGGAGGCGTCCGTTATCATTACAGTTTCCAACACCATGCTTGCCTAAAACACCTTTCCAGGCTTCGAAGTTCTTTCCTACTCTGGCATTGAAGTCACCAAGGATAATGATTTTGTCTTCTGCAGGGACTTTCTGTATAAGGTGGCGTAGGTCTGAGTAGAATT
The DNA here is from genome assembly GCA_023333645.1 of Sceloporus occidentalis. Taxonomy (NCBI): domain Eukaryota; kingdom Metazoa; phylum Chordata; class Lepidosauria; order Squamata; family Phrynosomatidae; genus Sceloporus; species Sceloporus occidentalis. Next base: position 124,452,270 of record JALMGF010000003.1, read on the forward strand.
TGTCTTTCTCCGCAGGATCGGCTTGCATAGTTGGGGCATAAATACTGAAGAGAACCACATGTGGGAGGCGTAAGGAGATAATGTGATCAGAGTGTCCTGTTGGCAAGGTTTCGAGTTTGGAGGCAATGGAGCTTTTGATCATAAAGCCTACACCTGAAAGATGTTTTTCAGTTTTGGGTTTGCCAGACCAGTAGAGTGTGTAGCCGGCACTGTGTTCTTTAAGGCTGCCTTCCTTGTGGAGACGAACTTCACTAAGAGCAGCGATGTCGATGTTAAGTCATGACAGTTCATGGGCTATTAGGGCAGAATGACGCTCAGGACGTCCACTATCTGCAGAATCTTGCATGGTTCTGATGTTCCAGCATGCAAGCACTAGTCTATTTGCACCTTTGGAGGCTGGTGTGTGCCTTTGTCTCTGTCTTTGTTTGACCGCATCAGAAGATGCCCGTTGGCTGCAGCTAGCCAACCGGTTGGATGGGGATGAGCTTTCTTTAGGCCACCTTTTCTAAGCCCCTCTCCATATGGAGCAAGCAGTGCTCTCCTTAAAAAAGGCTGCTTGGTCATTCAGGATGCTGCCGAACAAGACTGTCATCCCCAGTCAGTCTCAAGCGACCAAAGTCCTGAACTGCCTGCATGCAGGGTTGGGTCTGCGGCTTCCAGTGCATCTTTAAACCTGCCGTTTCGTCCCTCGCCTATCGCTACAGGGCTTTTTCAAAGACTGGATGTATCCTTCGAGCCTGTGCAATGGATTTTGTGCAATTTGAACTTAACTATGGTTTAAATAGTCATAGATAATGCTTGTTGTTTAGTTCTGACAGTGAATGTCTCTGGTGTTTACTGAATAAAGGTGTGCTGAGTTTTAACTACTAAAAAGTTTGCTGAGTTAACTACCGAAGCCTGAATTTCTCAACTTGGTTAACTTGGTACTTTCAGCTGCCAAAAAAACACAAGAATGGGTCCAAGAGCAAATGAAAGATAGACTGTCCCTAAAAGTGAAGATGACTAAATTGTCATAGTTTGGAGATATCATAAGATGATGTGATTTACTGGAAAGGACAATAATGCTTGATAAAGTGGAAGGTAGTAAGAAAAGAGGGAGACCTCACTACAGGTTAACTGATTCATTCAAGAAATCCACAACCTTGAATTTGCCCGATCTAAGCAGGGCAGCTGATAACTGAGGATCTTGGAATTTGTCATTCATTGCCATAAGCTGAAGTTGACTTGATGGGGAATTTTTGCAAGAGTTGCTTGTTACCTAGTTGTGTGACAAGCAGTGCTTGCTGAGATTCCCTCTTCTATAGAACAATTAAATGTACAGGAGCCTCCTCTAGTTTTCAGTCCAGCAACCCTAATCACCAAACAGACAAATACATTCACTGTTTTCCTCACTATCATAACATCTAGATGCCCTTGCTCTCTGGTCCTTTTATCTCAGTCCTTTTTATTGCTGTCCATTCCCATCAGTTGGACAGATTCATGTGGGCATCGTTAAAGAGATACATGGTTTATTTACTCATTAGCATAGCCAGCTGTTAGCTTTCCTCTTCCCAATATTTCAAACTAACTAGCAGTTTGACATGAACAAAATCTATTCAAGTTGGGAGTTGGAGGATTTTATAAATATAGAATTCTTAAGCTACAATTGCTATGTGCTCTGTGCAATCTCTGCTTAGATGGTGAAATCTAAAAGGGTGGCAGGATAAGAGGAAACAGGAAGACTTAATGCTATCATTTGACTGGGCCTATTAAAATGAGTGAAATATGATTTTATTAAACAGATCAAGTTATATCAATAACAATAAATCATGATTTTTTTTAACATTATAATACTATAAAACCTTTTAAACTTTAATACAGTCGGCCTTTCTTATACACAGATTTTTTATACACGGATTCAAGCATACACGGTTTGAAAATGTTCCAAAAAAGTATAAATTTACCTTGATTTTCCATTTTTTCTAAGGGACACCATTTTGCTCTGTCATTATATTTAATGGGACTTGAGCATACACGGATTTTGTTATACACAGGGGATCTTGGAACCAAACACCAGCGTATAACAAGGGTCCACTGTAATTCATATCATATTCCCAACGCCCATGAGGATTCTGGACTTAGTGGTTAAGATGAACCTGCTGAGGAATAATTGCTCCTATATCTCGAGAGGTTCTGGTGCCGACAAGGGGAAGTATCAGGAGCTCAGGCCATCTGGTGACATTTTTTTAAAATTATGTATTTGCTTATTTAACATTTACGAATATGAGAATTATAGAAATGGAACAAACAAACAAAAACAAATAAGTAAAAGGAAACATAGTCTCATTGAATTGTGACTGGAACAAAGGTTGACTTGATATACATTATTTATCTTCCCTCTGTAGTTAAGCCCAAAGTTCCGCTACTTTCTCCCATTTTTTCTTATGCTGTTGAAATGAATCTCCTTTTTCGATCATAGAGAGCGTGTCCATTGTTGCCAGTTCTTGTACTTGTACATCTGGAGACATTTGAGCACCTGTGCTTCATTGCTATTCTGTATGTTGTTACAGTTTCTCCTTATCTATCTCTTGAGAGTTACCTCTGTACAAAATGTTAATGCATTTGACCTGTTGGGTTCCAGGGCAATCACATTGCCTTAAGTTTCCTACTGCTATTGAACTAACATTATTTAACTCTTCTGTATCAAACAACCTGTTTGGCAGCACATTAAACTTCACAACATCCATAAGAACAATACAGTTAACTGTTTCATTTTAGATAGGGTATCTGAGCCCATTTCCCTCTAGGAATAATATTGTGTGCATTCCTATTGTTCTTGTGTTCATGGCACCTGTAAATTCAAAATAAAATAATATACTACATAAAGCTTCATGCACAATGGGGTTCCACAATGGCTACTGTCCACTTTCTAGATTATAGACTCATGGAATTGGAAAGAAGCACAAGGGTCATCTTGTCCAACCCCTGCCATGCAGGAATAGACAACTTAAGCACTCTTCAAAGATGCCCACACAACATGCCCACAAAGATGGAGAGTCCATCACCCTCTGAAACAGTCTATTCCATTGTGAAACAACTTTTATAGTTCTTTATAATGTTTAGGTGGGATCTAAGGTGGAATTTTCTTATAATTTGTAAGGTGGAATTTTCATATTCTACATAACATCCCTTCGGATATTTAAAGAAAGCTATAATGTCACCTCATAGTCTCCCCTCCTCAAAGCAAAGATACCCAGCTCCCTCAGCCATTAATCATAAGGCTTGGTTTCCAGACCTTTGATCATCTTGGTTGCTCATTGATGGACATGTTGATATTGCTCAGAACTGGACATAGCATGCTGTGTGGAGTCTGAGCAAATAATAAACCAGCAGAAGTACTTGCCTAAATTTGGATATTATACTCCTGTTAACGCAGCCCAGAATTGCATCTGCTTTTTTTCAGCGGCTGCTTCTCAACATTGGCTCATGTTTAGCTTGTCGTCTTAGGCCTGTTCTGGACAGGCATAAAGTATGCACTCTGCGTGTACTAGGGTTAGAAAGGGCCATCACTTCCTGATGCCCCCAAGCCTAGTATGCACAGAGCGCGTACAAAATGGCGGCGCCCTTCCACACGGGCGTTGCCATCTTGACGTAGTGGACGCATAGCGTCCGCACGTCGCACCCCGGAAGTGATGCCGCGAGTGCGCGACTAGTGCTTCGCGGTGCCACTTCCGGGGCACAAAAAGAAGTGCCATTTTCAGGCTTCTTTTTGCCACGTCCGGGAACTGCGCGGTTTGGCCGCTGTGGTTCCTGGACACAACAACCGGCAGCACCGGCAGACCGCCGCTTTCAGGCGGTCTGTAACGTGCCTTAAAATCTTTTCACATGTTCTACTTTCAAGTCAAGCATTGCCCATCTTATATTTGTGCATTTCATTTTTTCTGCCTAAATGGAGAACCTTATATTTATCCCTGTTGAAATTCACTCGTTACTTTTGACCCAGCTCCAATCTGTTCAATCTATCCCTACTAATTTAGAGTAATTTTCTAATTTGGTTTTACATATATTTTATGTTACAAATGCAAGCATAAACACAGAAGACCAAAAAAAAAAAAAAGGCAAGGAATACATACAAATACAGACTACAAAATAGCTGTTGTTGCTGCTGCTGCTATGTGTCTGGACATCATTTCTGACTTGTGAGTACCCTATCATGGGGTTTTCCTAGCTTGGTGTTTGTCAGAAGTTTAGCATCTTTTCCCTTAATGTGAGTTCCTTGCAGACATCAGATATCTGGTTTCATTTTCTTATATGGTGATTTTTTTTTCCCATTTAACATGAAGAGTTCAGTCTGTTTACATTACATGTAAGAACTTAGCAGGTCTTCATATATATATATATATATATATATATATATATATATATTGATTTATTAAACTGTAGGTCTTCAATATCTAAATCTATTAAACTGATTTCTTGATGTTAGTCCTTATCAGATAGTTGTTCGTCCTCAGAATTCTCTCATGGATCTGCCTCTACACTTTGAACACATACTTTTTCCTTTTGAATCTTCTTCGGTTTAGGAACAATGTTGTTCTTATTCATGTCCTCTTTTCCTGGTTCAAGCCCCTGTTTTGTTGAAAAGAATCCTGTGCCTTTGCTATTAATAATAATAATAATAATAATAATAATATTTTGTTTTATTTATATACCGCTATTCCAACAGCAAGTAAGCTAATTAGCAAGTTTTCAGCCTGTACTTTTGCCCTTCATAAGTAAAAAAATTACCCCCTCCAGTCAATCCCACTTGAACAAAATCTTATTTGTTCTCCATTTAGATATATCTTTGCTTTTTAACTGTGGACAAAACATCTGGAAGGCTCAAGTTTGTAAATTGCCTCTCTGTGATTAGGTGAATTAATTCAGTAGCAAACTTTGAGCATTTTGCTGTTTCCTACTGAGTGAGGATTTCCTTGGACTGCTTTTCCCTGTCTCGTTAATTTGACCATGAGAAGAAAAAGAGCTCTATCGCCACAAAGTTTGGGTAATATACCTTGCTTTAAACATGTAAATTGGATAATTATACTGTATGGCAATCTGCAATGCCTGTCTCCCTAGCAGCAGAAATCAAATTGTCCAACAAGTATGTTCCTCTGGCAGAGGGAGGTGATGAAGCTAATGAGTTGTTTTTGTTTTTGTTTTTTAATCAGAAGCTGCTGGTATAACCCAAACAAGCTGTTTGGTCATGAAAAATTCTAAAGGAATTTTCTTTTTTTTCTTTTTTAAAATATTTTATTTTCTGACAATAACATAAATGACATACAAACATACACCATACAACAGACATTATATACATATCTACAAGGAATTTTCTAAAGGACTTCTGGTTGGTTGTGTTGGTGCTAAGGTCAAATCCCCAGAAGGTCCTGGAGGATGACAGCTTTGCACGGTTAAACCCCCCCCCCCCCAAAAAAAAATCATTTGCAAGGGAGATCTCTCCCACTGAATGGGGAGTTGAGAGGACTCATAGAAGCTCGATCCGGAGCTCCAGAGAGGAGTAGAAGGCTCCAAATTCAAGCTGAATTCACCTACGAGGGGGCCGAGGGAGCCAGGAGCAGCTCAAGCCATGTGGAGCAGCTGGGGTGTGAGCCAAGGCAACGATTAGTACAAGCACCAACAACAACTCTTAAGTAATAAAACAAATCAAAATAATAACTACAGTAATTAAATATCTAGAGGAAAAATGGTTAACAACTAATATTCCTACTAATAAAAGCTAAGGAAACATTGAAAGAGAGTAACTATTTACAGTTAACTACAATCTAAGGTGAAAAGAGAAAGGGAAAGAAGAAAAAATTGGAAAGTGAAAGCAGAAAGAGGAGATGTAAAGAAGAAAGTATGTACAGTATTAGAGAGAGGAGGACGGGGAGTGAATGAAGAAGAGAAAATTATAGTATGGACAATTTATAAAGTTATGCTAGAAGAGTAACAACAGATGAAGCTTTAATAGGGAGAGAAGAATATAGTAAGAATAAGTCAATAACATATGTGGATATTACAAAAAGGTATCATGAAGGGCTGACGTTAAAAACACAGGAAGCTCTATTAAAAGAAGGGTACAACTGTAATTGGTTTGCTTATAAACAGTTGTTGGAAAGGTTTAAAGTGGATTGGAAACTTAATGGAATAGAAATGGTCATCAAGATTTAGAAAAATTATAAAGGATGAGCCCTTGAAACCCACCCATCTTTGCCCTGGTCGTACCACAGCAGCTGCACGGTGTGGCACTGACTCACTCTCTAAAAAGAAGCTGCTCTAGGCAGCTTTTTTGAAGGTGCACCATAGGCGCGCTTGCACACCATGATAACACCCTTTCTGGCCAACGTGTGTCATCATGGCGCACCCTGTATGGATGTGTGCGTGCCAAGATGGCACACAGGTGGTGAAAGTAGGGCTGGGTGCGTTTAACCGCTCAGCCCTATCTAGCCCTATTTCAGACCCAGGCCGGCACAAAATGCCAGTCTGTTTACATATTTACATATGCATAGTCCATTTACCATCCTTCTTCCATTCTCCTTCTACTATCCTCCTCTTCTTACTCCCCACTTCTACCATCTTCTCATCCACATCTATCTCCCATAATCCTCTTAACCACCCTTAATTTCTCTTCCATCTCTGCCTTCTCATACCTTCTTTCTTACCCATCCAACCAACCTCCTCTTCACCTTCTACTACCTACTCGAACCTTCTCTCACTTCCCCAATCCTATCTTATTCTTCATTCCAACGCCTACAACCTTACTTTCATCCATGCATTCTGACTTCCTCACTTGCCATTTCCAAGCAATGATAACCGATCCCATATCCTTCCTTACATCACCTCCTCTATATTTCTATATTTCTCATTATCCAACTATTACAATTTATAATTCTATCATCTTCGTTTCTCTTCTTCTCTGAGTAATTTCAAAAACAACTAATCTAGTCTAATCTAACTAATCTAATAAACCTATTGCTGCTAATTGACCCCACTTTTTTCAAATAAATTTGTTACTGGTTTCCAATCAATATGTATTTTATTAGACAATTCATTTTTTAATCTCTGAGTTAACTTTTCTAATTCTAATACTCAATATAATTTAAAGATCCAATCATCTTCACTTGGGATAGTTTTAGTTTTCCATTTTTGAATGGGTTGCCACAGGGTTCTGTCCTGGGCCTAGTGCTATTCAATATCTTTGTCAATTACTTAGATGAAAGAATAGGGGACATGCTTATCAAATTTGCAGATGACACCAAATTAGGAGAAATAGCTAATAGCTAATACCCCAGGGGACAGGATCAAAATGCTGAAGTTATCGACTAGAACAGGATTTTGCTAAATTTATTTTCTAATTTCCCTTCAAAAATTCCTAACAAGTAGCTTTTTCTTGTAAACTGGAACAACCTGGCCCAAACATGGCCAGATTAAACCATTTTGCGTTTGGCTGTGGATATTGCATATTTTGATTTCAGTAAGGTCTTTGACAAGTTCCCCCATGATATTCTTGCAAACAAGCTTGTAAATGTGGGCTAGATAAGGCAACTGTTACATGGATTTGTAATAGGTTGACTGGTCGAACCTGAAGGGTGCTCAGCAATGGCTCCTCTTCATCTCGGAGAGAAATGACCAGTGGGTTGCCACAGGGTTCTGTCCTGGGCCTAGTGATATTCAATATCTTTGTCAATTACTTAGATGAAAGAATAGGGGACATGCTTATCAAATTTGCAGATGACACCAAATTAGGAGAAATAGCTAATACCCAAGAGGACAGGATCAAAATTCAAAATGACCTGAATAGATTCTAAAGCTGGGCCAAAGCTAACAAAATGAATTTCAACACAGAGAAATGTAAAGTACTCCACTTAAAGCAAAAGAAAATGCATAGATATAGGATTGAGGACACCTCACTTAATAATACTATATGTGAAAGGGATCTAGGAGTCCTAGTAAACCACAAGTTGAATATGAGTCAAAAGTGTGATGCAGTAGCTAAAAAGGCCAATGCGATTCTAACCTTCATCAATAGAAGTATGGTATCTAGATCAAGGGAAGTAATAGTGCCACTCTTTTCTGCCTTGGTAAGGCCTCACCTAGAATACTGCGTCCAGTTCTGGGCACCAAAAAGGATGTTGAGAAGCTGGAGTGTATCCAGAGGAGGGCAAGCAAAATGGTGAAGGGTGTAGAAATCATGCCTTATGAGGAGGGACTTGGAGAGCTAGATATGTTAGCCTGAAGAAGAAGGTTAAGAGATGATATGATATCCGTGTTAAATTTTTGAAGGGATGTCATATTGAGGGTGGAGCAAGCTTGTTTTCTGCTTCTCCAGCAAACAGGACCTGGAACAATGGATACACGCTACAGGAAAAGTGATTCCAGCTCAACATTAGGAGGAACTTCCTGGCAGTAAGGGCTGTCTGACAGTGGAACACACTCCCTCAGAGTGTGGTTGAGTCTCCTTCTTTGGAGGTCATTAAACAGAAGCTGGATGGTCATCTGTCAGGGATGCTTTGATTGTGAATTCCTGCATGTGGTCTCTTCCAACTCTATGATTCTATGATTCTATGGTGTACAGCTGCTGAGACTTGTAGGCCAAAAACATCTGGTGGCCACCTATTTCGCATGCTGACAGTATAGAAAATTTAAATTAAGCTTGCTGCCTCTTGGCTTGGCTGTCTTTTTTCAGCCCTAGGCACCATATAGGTATATCTGCAGGAAGCCAAGTGTGTGCACCAGAGGCCACATGAAACATGGCAGAAAACTGGAGTGGAGCTCCCATATTTTAATGCTACATCATCATTAGACAGAATGTATGTGTGAGGAAACCCTCTCTGGGCATCTTCTCAAAAGCTATAATGTTTATTTTATATCCTGGAAGTGTCAGATGTGATTCATAATCAGGCCTTCCTTCCTGCATTCACGATGAGACCCTCGTGTCTTCTTTTTGTCACAGCAGCCAGCCAGAAGGGTCTTCTCTTTGTCCATCTGGAAAGCTAGGCTTTACCATTACAATCCATTATCTCTTCTTCTTCCTCTTCCTTTCCCTACCTCCCAAATATTCTCTATTCTTTCTACAGATTGAGTATTATTCTCCTCCACTTTCTAGTTTTACATTAACTCTGTGTCTGGCTTCTGTTCTTTATTATAGATGCACCTTGCATTTCCCTTAAATTGGCATATCATATTCTTTTGCTGTTACTTTTCTCTTTATAGCTGCATTTGCATATGTATGTCAGAGTGTATTTCTACATCTCATATCCATACATACTAATAAAACCCCGTCTGTTTCCTGTTCTTGCTTTCCTTGAGAGAGGATGGTCACTTCTGTATAATCAGTCCAGGTAATGGGAGACTTCCCCTATTGTGTGTGCTGCAGAGCCACCTCCTGGCTGCTAGGAACATGACAATTGCTTGCCTTGCTGTTCTCTGGCTTCCTATATTCACTGGCTAAAACAATCCTTCCAGATGTATTTTTTAAAAAAGAAAAAAGAAAGAAAAGATCACCCATGTATTTCTGTTAGACATGTGTTCATACTAGTGGGGTTCAAGATTAGGAAGTTGATTGCTTGTGATATCATTCCAGTGTCATTTGGAGAGTCTTTCTGTTCAGCAGTCAGGCCCATCACCTTAATGCAAACATGCTCCCTCACAGCTTCACTGGTCTCTTGAGGGAGTTCTTCTTACAGCAGAAGAGTTTAAAAGAAAATTTTAAAAAAATGAGAGAATGATAAAAATGTAACATCTGTCAGGGTTGCTTTGATTTTGATTTCCTGTATGGCAGAGGGTTGGTCCTTGTGGTCCTCTCTATGATTCTATGAACAGAGAAGAAGAATTGAAAGGAGACCCCTCAAGGAAGAATCTACAAATAGAGATTAAAGCCCTACAATAACTATTAGGTTTGGATATGATGCCTGAAGCAGAAATGAAATTAACATATACAAGATAAAATTTCTTCAAACATTCCAATAAAATAGGGAAGTGCATTGCTTATAAACTCAGGAAAAGAAAAAAAAGATTATGATTTCAAGGAATGAAATTGGAGAAAATGAATATAGAGATAAACATCAAATAAAAAAGTCATTTCACAGGCTTATACAGAATTTTTCAAGAACTTAAATACATTGACGAAAAAATTAAAGATGACTTAGTCCAGTGATTCTCAAACTGTTTCAGCTACTGCTCCCTTTCCTCTTAGATGACAACCCTTGCGCGCGCGCACACACACACACACAGTGCAACATGTATTATTTGATATTACGTTTACTGTTTTACCATGTATTCAAAACAGTCACTCTCAATTTCTGCTCCATTTGCCACCCAGTCACCCTGGGAGCAGAACCAGATAGCTGGCTGAGCAGTGACTCTTGCAGCTGGCCTTGTAGCACAGGCATCACTAAAGAGTATGGGGGTGTACACCAGAAAGGGTTACACCATAAGTGGAGTGACACCCCCTAGCTATACCATGGTTGCTCCCTAAACAACTGCCTTTTGGAAGAAATGGGGAATAGCATTAATATACCTTGTAAGACACAAGGAGCTCAGCAGAAGAGAGGGTGTGATCAGTGTTATAACATATAGATTTATTAAATTTTGGAAGGTGTGGGGACTTCACTCTGACCTCAAACTGACCTCCTAGTGAAACCGCCATTTCTCCAAAGCAAGGAGGTCAGGTAGACAGCTTGCAAAGGTGGGGGTAGGAGCATGTGGAAAATCCCCACATGAAGTTTGGGAGTTGCTAAATGGGAAAGCCATGACCTCCAAAACCAACACAATGCTGATTGTATATTTTCAGCCTCATACTTGATGGGTCGGTGATCAAATCAACTACCCACCCATATATCTGTTTGTCTTTCCCAATTGTGTCAAGACCCAATTGCATTGACTAGGCTATTCTTCACCTTGGCTTAACAAAACCCAGGTCCTTACACTATTTATCTGAACTTCAACCAAACCATTAAGCTCATCACTAGAGGTTAGATTTCGCCTATAAAAACCTTTCGATTCATCCACTCAGATGTGCAACTTTCAGAATACAGCTTGACTCCACATCAGACTGGACTGTGATTTTAGCTTCCTCGACCATTTTCACCACATTCCGGCAGCCGTTTCTCTTCCATCATCCACAGCTGCATTGGACTCCCAGAGAAGCCTTCGGAAGTAAGTATCTCCCGTAGTTTTGCTTCTCTCTCAACTCTCTCCCAAATTTCCCTCCTTTGCTTTCATTGAACATTGATTGTGTGTGTGTGTCTGTTTCTTCAAGAACTGAAGAAAACTATAATGGACCCGGGGGAGAAAGTTTCTAATTTATCTGCTGATATGGCATCATTTAAGGCAGAGATTAGGACAGAGCTGAGAGCAGATCTTAAGAGATGAGAAAATCTATGGATAAGTCTGTGGTGGAATTAACCAAAATTAAAAATAAGCTGGATGCTGTGGAGGAAAAATACAAATCCCATGAAGAAAAAATTGCGGAAATCTGTGCGGTTCAAAAAGTTCATACAGAAGAAGAATTGAAACGGGAATGTAAGGCCCGAGAAAAATAATTAATAATAATAATTTGTTTTATTTATATACCGCTATTCCAAAGATCATAGCGGTGAACAGCAAGTAAGCTAATTTGCCCCCAACAGTCTGGGTACTCATTTTAGCGACCTCGGAAGGATGCAAGCCTGAGTCAAGCTTGGGCCCTTTTGCTGGTCTTGAACTCGCAACCTTGTGGTTTTGAGTGAATGGCTGCAGTACAGGCATTTAACCACTGCGCCACCAGGGCTCCAGTTAAGGTTAGAGGATTGAAGGAAAATGATGGAGAAGATTTGATGGAATCTTTTGTGCCGAAACTAGCTAAATATCTTCAATGTGATGCCCAGTTTTTTGCTTTGGGAATTGATCGGATTTTTAGATTGAATTCATTAATTGCCAAACAGAAGAAAGTTCCAAGAGATATTGTAATAATTTTCCTGAGAAAATATTCACGAGATCTTGTGTTAAAAATGCATAATGAATCTCCATTAATAATAGACAATCAAACCCTTCAAGTCTTTAAAGATTTGCCATCAAAAATTCTGAGGATACGGAAGGAGTATTTTTTTATAATGAGTCATCTTCGGAAAATTAATTTACCGTATCGCTGGCTATTACCAGAAGGTCTCTCTTTCTGGTTTAAAAAAAGGAGATACGAAATTAGGACTGTGGAGGAAGCTAAGATGCTGATGCATACTCTATTTAAATCCCAAAGAAAGGACGCTGATCAAGATCTGACAAAAGCAGCAACAGGGGGAGAGGTTGCCAAAGGCTCAGTTGGGGAGTACAACATGCGGTTTCCAAGGCGTAAGAAAAAACCGGATCAACCTGATGGCGATATACCTTTTGAAAATCGTAATGTATCATCTTTGCGCCCCCCTGAATTTAGTGGTGGTGATATTGATTCTACTCAAGAGGAATCGGTCAGGGGAGAGGATCTTCATAGGAAGCTGCCGGGAGTCGATGACACCAATTCAGATTCTGATGACAACCTCTTCCCAGAGGGTACATATGTGGAAACAGCAGGGCAGATCTCTTTATCATCTGGGATTAGAGTGGACTCTGTGATCTCCCATGGTGCAGAAACTTAAATGTGTTTCGTGGAATGTAAAAGGTATTAATAGAAATCTTAAGTGGAAAAGGGTATTTCATTATTTAACAGGTCTAAAGTGTGATATTTTATGTTTGCAGGAGACACATGTAAAAAAAGATGATATACAGTATCTTAAAAATTTTAAGTTAGGACAACATTTTGTTTTGGCCGCTGATAAATGTAAGAGGGGTGTAGTCTTGTATATAAATAATAATTTGGAGGCTGTTGAGTTATTGAATGATAAGGAAGGTCATTATGTTGGGGTATCTGTGAATCTTCTGGATCAGAATATTTTGGTCTTGGGGGTATATGCACCTATAAATAATAAAGATAGTTTTTTCAGGAAACTCTTGAATAAAATTAAAGATATCTCTTTTGATGCAGCAATAATGATGGGAGATTAGAATGGAGTGTGGACACCCCTACTAGATAGGATGTCTCCCTGTCCCATTAAACCTAAGCAAGGGAGGCTTCCGAAAAGTTTTTTTGATTTAGTAAATTTTTGCTCTTTGACTGATATCTGGAGGTTGAAAAACCCAAATGCAAAGGATTTTTCTTTTTTTTTCATCTGCCCAAAACTCTTGGGCTAGATTGGATATACATCTGGTCTCATCTAATTTGTGTACAAATGTAGTAGATGTTGATATGTTCCCTAATTTTACTTCAGACCATAAATTAGTCATGTTGGAATTAAAAATTGGAAGTAGTAAGTATAACTGGAGGCTTAATGATTTATTGCTAAATGATGAGAAGATAAGACTGGAGGCCAAATTGGTGCTTAAGAATTACTTTAAGGAAAATTTAAATGGAGAAGTACCCATAGAGATGGTTTGGGATGCATCTAAGGCTGTTTTAAGAGGGTGTTTTATCAAGAAAGGTGCTGAACGGGAAAAGTCCAAAAATAAGATCTTAATGGAACTGCAAGCTCAGTTAAAAGCCAAAGATAGAGAACTATTGAGTGATAGCGGGAATTTAAAATTAATGGAGGAGTGGAGACTCATTCAAAGGCAGATTTCACTGTTGACAGAACAGTTAAGCAAAAAGCTTAAGTTTAATAGACAGAAACATTTCTATTCCGCAAATAAACCAGGGAAATTTCTTGCATATAAGCTGAGAAATGAACAAAAGAAAAAATTAATTTTGAAGATAAAATATAATGATACAATATACTATCAACAGAAGGAGATTGAAAGAGCCTTTGTCAAATATTATACAAATCTTTTTAAGCATGATATGATCTCGGAAGAAATAATTAAAAAATATTTAGATAGTAAAAATATTTTTAAGATCACATCCCAACAAGCCGACATAATCAATAGAGAGTTTACTCCCCAGGAAATTTATAAGGTGATCATGGAGATAAAAACGGGGAAAGCCGCTGGTCCGGACGGCTTCCCCGTAGAATATTATAGAGCTTTTTCAGAAGAGCTGTTGAATCCGTTGGTAGCAGTCATAAATAATATTGGAAAAGGGAATCTACCTGACTCCTGGCGGGAATCAAATACTGTTTTGATTCCCAAATTAGAGGATGATATACTTGAACCGAAGAACTTCTGCCCTATTGCATTGCTCAGTGTTGATTATAAAGTGTTTGCAGCTGCCTTAGCGAAGAGATTTAAGCCTATTTTAAATGAATATATAAACTATGATCAATCTGGTTTCTTGCCCGGACGATATTTAATTGTGAAGATAAATAAGAATAAGATAGTAAAAGGAATACAAATGTAAAAAATCTGGCTTTTGCAGATGATTTGGCGATAAATCTAGAAGACACGCTTAACAATGCAAATCAGTTGATCAGCATGTTGGATAGTTTTGGAAAGGTGACGGGATATAAAATCAATCTTAAAAAATCAGCTATCATAACTAAAAAATATGTCCCAGATGGAAGATCTAGAACTACAGACCAAAACAGGTATAGAAGTAAGGGAAAAAGTAAAATATCTGGGTATAACAATATGCAAGAATACAAATGAATTACTTGATAATAATTATTCTGTACTTTGGAAAAAGATTTTAAAAGATCTAATAATTTGGAGGAATCTACAATTATCTTTCTCAGGAAGAATTGCAGCAGTGAAAATGTCTATCTTGCCTAGAATTTTATATTCATTTCAAAACATCCTGATAATGATTGTAGGGAAAACTATTAAGGGATGGAAGAAAGATATTATTAATTTTATTTGACAAGGGGAAAAGGCTAGAGTTGGATTTAAAGTATTGCAGGATGCTAAGGAAAGAGGAGGTCTGGCAATTCCTAATTTAAATATTTATCTAGAAGGCTGCCATTTTGTATGGATTAAAGATTGGATTACATTAAAAGACAAAAGACTACTAGAATTAGAGGGGAAAATTTGAGGTTTGATTTTCATGCCTTTTTGTTATATGATAAAGAAAAAACAAACCAATTTGTTAAAAATCATTGTATTAGGAATCCCTCTAATTTACCTGGAACAAATACAAACATGGAATTATTACAGATTTACCAAAATGGTCCCCCCCCCCCCCCAGAGGCTTTATATCCAAAGAAATGCAAAAATATGAGGATTGGTGTAAGTATAGAGATACATTATTAGACCAAAAAGATCATTATGTAATTAAATCATACAATCAAATAAACCAGCAGGGGTTTAAGCTAAGTTGGTTTGAATTCAGGCAAATATATGAAAGATCTAAAATAGATATTAAAAACTCTGAAAGATTAAACAAAAGATCGCAATTAGAGTTGGTGCTGAAGGAGAATGAAAATAAAAAAGAGATGATTGGTAAAATATACAAGTTTTACTAGACTAGGAAACGGAGGGAGAGGTGGTTAGATGGGCCAGAGATTTAGGATACCCAATACAAATGGACCAGTGAGAGAAAATATGGATTAAAGGGTTAAAATATACGGCAGCACAAAATCTGAAGGAAAACTGGTACAAACTGGCATTTCACCCCAACTAAATTAGCTAGAATTAATAAAAATACCAGTAACCTATATTGGAAATGTGGAGATAAACCGGATTAATATATTCACTGTTGGTAGCATTGTAAGGAAGCTAAAAGGTATTGGAAGGAACTCAGTTATTGAAGATATTAATAAGATTCTGGGAATAAGAATGGATTTAAAGCCAGAATATAAATTACTGGGGATGTTTAAAGGGGAAAATAGAGAAAAAATATGGTAAAATATTATTTTATATGGAAATGGTAGCCAGTATACTATATGCTAAAAAAAAGGAAATCTAAACTGATACCATATATAAAAGATTGGATATTCAAACTATTTGATATTGTAGCGATCAATAAGTTAACTTATTTGATCAATAACAACACCCTAGAAGGTTATGAAATACAATGTGGTGAAGAAATTTATAAAGGATCATTTGAGGGAATCTATAGTGGTAGGCTTTTAATTAATAAAGCAGATACCTACGAGTTAACAAATTTCACAAATAATACAATTGAAGTCCATAAAACAGTATATTTGTAGATTTTGGGTTTGATTCTGATTTTGTTTTGTTTTTGTTTGTTTGTTGTTTGTTTTATTTAATTTTTTATAATATTTCCATAAACAAATATCTCCCTACATTCTATTACATACTATTACATTTTAACACATTATTTTATATACCCCTCAGTGTCCCTCTTCCCCAGAGCCATTTCCATCCTTATATTCCATCCAAAATTCCAGTTCGTCTTCTGGAGGTAATCTTTCATCTTCTTTTCTCAGTACTTTCTCAACAAATTCTTTCCAAATCCCCTCAAAGTCATTTCTTTTCCATGGTCCCTTTTTTACTTTCAGTTTACATGTCAATTTATCACTAATAGCTAATCTCCATACCTCTTTGTACCAATCCTCCACTTCTACATCTATTTTCATTTTCCATCACCTTGCTATTATTAATCTCACTGCTGTGGGCAAACTTATTACCAAATCTTTTTTCCCCTTTTTCCATTTCTCTGAATTATATAACAATAACAAAACAATACTCGGTCTTCTATCTATTTTTATGTTCATAACATTTTCTATTTCTAATAGCACTTTTTCCCAAAAATTTTGTACATATTTACATTGCCACCACATATGCATATATGACCTGACTTCTTGACAGCCTCTCCAACAATTTTTTGAATTATTCTTATTAATATTATGTAATCTCACCGGAGTCAGGTACCATTTCCAAATCAATTTATAATAATTTTCTTTTATCTGAACTGATAAATTTTTCAAATGTCTTTGTTCCCAAATTCTATCCCATTCCTTATCATTTATTTTACATCCTAATTCTTCTTCCCATAATCCCTTTAAAATATTACCTTTTATTTTTCCTCCTTTATTCTCCATCAACATTTTGTAAATTTTACTAGTAATTCCTTTTATGTTCTCATTTTCTTCCATTTCTCTTCCTTCCTGAACTA
The DNA here is from genome assembly GCA_023333645.1 of Sceloporus occidentalis. Classification (NCBI taxonomy): domain Eukaryota; kingdom Metazoa; phylum Chordata; class Lepidosauria; order Squamata; family Phrynosomatidae; genus Sceloporus; species Sceloporus occidentalis. The sequence continues at coordinate 124,469,305 of JALMGF010000003.1, forward strand.
TTTGTTCAAATTGTGTATACTTTTTCTTTTCTACATTCCTTTTCCTCCAGTTTTTAATCCATTGTTCTATTTGCATATAGTGAAATCATGAAATTTTTATTCCCATAAGTTTTCTTTTATATTTCCTTTTTCTATTCCAATCTTCTATTCTGTCTATTTTCCTTTCCTTTAACTCCTTATCTAATAATCCTCTCAAGTTCTTTGGGAATTTCTTTTCCATTATTATTGGTGTTATTATTGAATCTTCATTCATTAGCTCTTTTTTATGTTTGTACCATATTACTATTATATTTTTCATAAGTGGGTTTCCAATAATTTTTATTTTTTGTTAGTAAAGTTCTTAAAAATATATATTCCATATTCTCATATCTACTTCCTCTATATCTACTCCCAACCATTCTAAATCTATCCCACCCAACATACCTTCTATCACATATCTCGATTGGTTAGCCTCATAATATCCTCTTATATTGGGAAGGCCTAACCCTCCCTCTCTTTGTGTTTTATACCAAAATTGTTTATTTAATCTTGTTCTTTTCCCTCCATTACAGAATATATTTATTAGCTGTTGCCATTTATTCAGTTCAGTTTCCAACACTTTTAATGGTATCATTCTGAATAAAAAATTTAATTTTGGTAATATTTTCATCTTAATAAATGCAATTCTTCCAAACCAGGATAATTGGATTTTTAAAAATATTCTGCCAATTTTTTCTCCACTTCTTTCCTTAGTACTACCAAATTTTTATCTTCCATTTCCTTCAAATCTTTTGTTATATTTATTCCTAAATATTTTATATTACTTCTTAATCTTATCTCTAAACTTTTTTGTTTTATAAACTCAGATTCCTCTTTTTTCTATAATTAAATATCATCATTTCTGATTTATTCCAATTAATCTGTAACCCTGTCATTTCTCCAAATATCTTTAAATGTTTTTATTTTACCCAATCTATCCAATAAATTTTTAATAGTTAATAATGTATCATCAGCAAATAAACTAATTTTATGTTTTAAGTCCTATTCCTTCTAAACTATTATCATTTCTTATAACATTCACTAACAACTCTATAACCATTGCAAATAATATTGGTGATAGTGGACACCCTTGTCTTGTACCTCTTGTCACTCTTATTTCACTTGTTATCCCATCATTTACCATTACTTTTATTATCAAGATATAATTGGTCTATTAATCCTCTTATTCTATCCCCCATTCCAAATCTTTTCATAATTATTTTTAATGTTGGTCATTCCACAAACGCTTTAAATATGTCTAATGCCAAAATCCCTGCCCTTATTTTTTTCTCTCCTATTACATGTATTTTATTCAACACTACCTACTAAATTGGACATTTGTCTTCCTTTCTCAAATCCACATTGATCCTTTCCTATATATTTATACATACATTTATTCAATCTATTTGCTATTATTTCTGATAAAATCTTTGCATCTTGATTTATTAATGATATTGGTCTATATGATCCTGGGTCTGTTAAATCTTTATCTACCTTTGGTATTAAGATTACTAATGATTGGTGCCATGATACTGGTATCTTCTCCCTGTTCATTATTCCATTATATAATTCTAACAATTTTGGGATTAGTATCTTTTTAAACACTTTATAATATTCTGGTCCCAATCAAGCCATCCCCAGAGCTTTCCCATTTTTCAATTTCTTTATTACCTCCACTATCTCTACCTTCTCAATGGGTTGCTCCAGTAACTATCCTCTTCCTCTATTCCCCCCCCCCGCCCCCCAATTTTCTTCTACATATTTCTCTATTTTATCCAAATGATTTTCTACTGCCTGATATAATTCCTTATAAAATTCTTCAAAAAAAATCAATTTTTCTTTCATCAATCTACATATTTTACCAGATTTATCTCTAACTTTATTTATCATATTTTCCATTTTCTTCTTTTGTGTGGACCTGGCCAACATTTTTGAATTCCTATTACTATATTCAAAAATTTTTCTTCTTAAATAAATCAGATTTTCTTGTACTTCATTTATTTCCATCTTATCCAATTCTTCCCTTTTTGCCCTTAATTCTACATATATCTGTTTAACTCTATTAACTATATATCTATTTTCCAATACTTCTATATCCTTTTTTAATTTCCTCTTTCTTTCTTCTTGTCTTTGCTTAAGATTATATGTTTCTTTCATACAAATTCCTCTTGTAACTGCTTTCATGGTGTCCTATAACAACCCTTTTGTCACCTCTTTATCATTTATATCCCATATTTCTTGCCATTCCTTTCCAATTTTTTCTACAATTTCCTTATAATTCAATATCTTAGTGTTTAACCTCCACCTTTTTACTTGTTCATAGTCCTTCTTAATCAGTATTTCTACATTCACCAAGGCATGGTCTGAAACCTTTATATTTGATATTTCCTAATTTAATACTTTATTTATCATATTTTTGATACAAAGATATAGTCTGTTCTTGTATATGTTTTATGTATAGCAGAATAATACATATATTTTGCTTCATCTCCTTTTACTAATCTCCATACATCTTTAAATTCCCTTTTGCTCATTATTTTATTTAAATTTGTTATGTTTTTACATCTATCCTTTACTGAGGGATTAGATTTATCTTTTATCCTATCCATTTGCATATTAAAATCACCTGCCAATACCACGTATTATTCTTATAGCTTTTCCACTTTTCTTAATACTTTCTCATAAAATTCTTCCTGTTTTTCATTTGGGGCATATACATTTGCCAATACATATTTATCTTCCCCTAATCCCCCTTGTATTATTATATATCTTCCATCATCATCTTTTAATACCCATTTTATTACAAAATTACATTTTTTTTGCAATTATTATTGCTACCCCCCTTGATTTAGAACTTCCAAACACTTTCTCATAATTCCTTGCCCAATTCAGTTTCAGTTCATTTTGTCCATGCTTATGTTGGTGCGTTTCTTGTAAAAAGATCAAATCTGCTGCATCCCTTTTTAATAATGCTTCAATCCTTCTTCTTTTAACCGGCGAACCCAGACCTTTAGTGTTTAAAGTTGAAGTTTTCAGCTTATTTGACATAATCCAGTTTATTTCTATTTCTAATGGCTCCAATTAGTGCTCCCCATACCCAAATCCCTTCCCCTACCCCCCCTTTCCTTCCCCCTTCCCCCATATCCATTCCACCTCCCCACTTCCATTCACTAAGGCACATTGCCCTAGCCTCGGCTGCCAAGGCTACCCTTGTGGGGAGAGGTGACGAAGACATCCAAAGGCCCAAAACTGCACTCCCCCCGAGTGCTCATGAATATAAAACTTAATTTTTTATTTGATTGTAGTAGTTCTTTCTTTCATCTCCAAATTTCCAACTCCTCCAACTTCTCCCAAGCTTTCTTCTCTTCCAATCGCTACAACCATTACTTCTTCTCCAACTCCTCCAGGTGTTCTCCCACTCTTTCCAGCTCCTTTTCTTCCAGACGTTTTCCCGGGTCCTCCAGGCTTTTTTCCTTCTTTATTTATCCCCAATTCTTCCAATAACTGTAATCCTTGCTCCACAGAGTCGATCCTGCATCTTCTTCCTGCCCATTGAAATTTTAAGGACAGCGGGTGTTCCCATGTGTAGTTAATCCCAGCCTTCAACAATGCAACAGTACATGGCTTCATCGATGTTCTCCATATTTTCGTCTGTGGGCAGTAATCATTATATATTTCCACTCTGGTTTCTCCAAATCTTAATTTCTCTGGGTTTTTTCTCATCATGTTCATCAGTCCCTCCTTCTTATTATAATTAGTCACTTTCACAATGACATCACTTGGGATTATTCTATTATTTCCTGATGGGATATGATGAATCCTCTCTAAGTCATCTTCAGTCCAATTAAGAGATGGGGAAATCTGTTGTAGCCATTTTAATATTTCCATTTTCAAATTGATTCTTCTGTCTCCCTTTCCAGTTTCTGGTATATATTTAATAACAAAGTTTGATCCTCTTTGATAATCTTGTAAATACAAAAGCCTTTTATCTATCTCAGTAAGTTTAATTTTGTTTCTCTGTATTTCTTTCTGATGTGCTTCATGAGCAGTTTTACATCCTTTATTTTTTTTATATATTTTTATTAAATTTCACAAAATAAAATATTTTATAGTGCATCAAATAAACATTGTATAATTGTCCGTATTAAATATTTAAACTTCCTCTACCCGCCACCAAGCTTGATTTTTAACCTATAATACATTGTCACTTTCTATATGTCTTTACTCTCCAGTACTCATTTGTTCCCCATATGTATAATTCTCACAATTTCAATCATTCTTTCATTCTTGGCTACGTTATTATTAGTCATCCCTCACATATTATATTATAAATATCATAAACACTGTTTCTAAAAAGAGTGATGTTGTCTTTTTTTCTTATTCTCTTATTGTGTTAATTTAATTATATATAATATTAGAATACAATCCTTCATCTTCTTTCAGAAAATCTAACCATGATTCCCAATCTTTTTAAAATTTATTCATTGATCTTTTATTAATCCAACACGTTAATTTGTCCACTTCCATATATTCATATACTTTCACTTTCCATTTATCTAAATCTGGTACCTGATCAGTCTTCTACATTGAGGCCAAAAGAATCCTGGCTGCACATATCATGTAGAATATCAATTTGCCATATTTTCTTTCCAATTCAGTGTCTTCTTTTTTTATATAACCTTAATAAAGTTTACCATACATATATATAAAAACATACATGTCTACATGCAAATCCATAACAATAACAATAACATACAATACAAACACTCAACACTAACCCCCCTCTAAACAACCCCACAACACCAAGTACAAAGACCACATTACTACAAGAACATAGTGACTTCCTACGGAGGGGTTGAGACATGATTTAGCCCAACTATTTTCCTTAATACAAAAATGAAATCAAATTCTCCACTCTTGCGTAATTAATGATTATTTTTAAAATTAAAACTTTTACTCATGTTTTAAAGACATCCATTATCCTTCATTCACCAATTTATGAAAATCTTTACAACTTATGAATTTGTCTCGCGTTTATATCTCTCCGCACTTTGCTATATTCCTTTCAAGAATCTTTATAACACATTAAGAAGTTACCCAATAAAGTTGCGGATCATATTTTCTGATTTTATAAACGTAATCAAAGGATGCCAAATCAGTGTCTTCAACCATATTTAGTAAATACATTTTAGGGTCTTTAACCATCTTTATCTTAAGTATCATCTGTATCTTCTGGTGTATCTCGGACCAATATTGACTCACTATTTTACAGTTCCACCAGCAATGAGACATAGTTCCGATTTCAGCTTTGCATTTCTAACATTTGTTTTGGCAATTCTTTGTCATTTTTGCTAACACTACCGGCGTCAAGTACCATCTAAATTGCATATTTACTAAATTTTCTTGTATGGCGTAATTTTTAGTAATTTTCATCCTTCTTGACCAGTTCTTCTCCCATTGTATTAACTGAATGTTTTGTCCAATATCCTGTGCCCATTTAATCATACAATTCTTTACGCTTTCTTGTTCTAACTCCTGTTTTAATAGCAATTGATAGATTTTTGAAATTTCCTGGATTCCTTCTTGTATGATGATCTTTTCAAATTCTATTTTATTGACCACTTTTAGTGTTTGTATATCTTGTTGGATTTGTTTAATGCTTTCCTGTAGATCCCTGAATTTTCCATCTGAACTTTTCCTTTCCAGTTCCATCTGTTGTTGGAATTGCTTTGTCATAGCTTCTCTCTCCTCTTTTATTGCCTCCAAAAAACTTGTTTTTTCTTTCTCCCTTTGTTTTTCCATCATTTCTGTAAGTTTCATCATCATTTCTTCACAATCCATCACTTTTATTTCCATTTACTTTTCACCTTTCCCCTTCCCTCCCTCCTCTTGCCTCAAGATGGCTGCAGGCTGTTTGGATTCCTGTATATCCTTTAAAGAGGGGGCTGCTTTTTGGGGGCTTCGGTTCATTTCTGATTCAGGTTCAAAGTGAGCTTTTCTCTCCAAACATTCAACACACCAGAATAATTGATCTGATGATTTAACATTAATTGGTCTCTGCCACCCTTTAGCCTCCCCCTTTTTCGTTTTCCGCATTAAATCTGTTCTCTCCTTTCTCCCCCTCCGTCTCCTCCTTGCTTTTAACCTTCACTTCACTTTTAATCACTCTTAACTTAATTATTCCCCAGTTTGAAGAAAGTCTCCATACCAAAATTCAAGCTTCCAGCTGCAAGCTTTGAAGGATTTATTTCTTTTCCTGTTCGTGAAGTCTCTTAGTAGCGTCTTAATAGCCTGATAAATCTTTAATGGCAGCCAACCAGTTCACTCCCCAGTTTACAGCCAAATCGAAAGCAAGAGTAAAGAGGATCTTTCATTGAGAATTAATGTCTTTTTTTTTACCTCAGCACGCTTCTTATGTCTTTATCTTGAAAATCCAGCTCAGAGCAGTGAAATTCCTCTTTTGGGGAGCATTATTTTAACTACAGTCTCTGTTTTCCCAGCACTTGGTTGTCTTGGACCGTCTTACCCAGCCATTGGCTGGCCCCGCCTCCCTGATTCTGATTTTGTAGGATAGCAATAATATATTTTCTGTATTCTCTTTTGTTATTATTTTTTTCTTATTGTATTTCAGAGATAACTACATCTTTCTAGGAGACCATTAAGATGGACAAAACAGAGAAGGATACCAGAAAGTCAATTAGATTTATTAATATAATGGTGGAAGTCAGTAACATTTGAAGAATTCCAGAACTGGATTCAAATGAGATATAATCGTGTATTTGAAGAGATCAAAGGAGGTTGAAGGGAAGAAGATTTTGGAGGCAGGAGGGGTGGAAAATTACCTCTAGATATATTTTCACCTGTATCATTGTACTGCATTGCATTACAAATAAAATTTATAAAAAATTAAAACCAAAACCTACTGCCAAACTCTTAGCTCTCTCCCTCTTCCTGATCTCCCCCACTTACTGCCTGTGGCTGCCAGTTGATCTGCCTCTTTGAGTGAGCAAATAAGTGCAAGGATAAAGAGCAAATTACCACTGGATGCCTTGTCATCTTTATCTCTGGAAGATGGTGCTGACAGGACCTAGAGGAAGAAGCAATTAAATGAGCACCAATAACATCACCATCACCAGTGAAAAAGAAGTGGGCCCTCTCAAGGACAAGATCTGAGACGTCCCAATAAGGACACCTTGCCCAAGGAGTCCCTAAAAGCAGAAATTATTATTATTATTATTATTATTATTATTATTATTATTATTAACCTTTATTTATAAAGCGCTGTAAATTTACACAGCGCTGTACATACAATCTTTTTAATTAGACGGTTCCCTGCCCTCAGGCTTACAATCTAAAAAGACATGACATAAAAGGAGAAGGGAAAGGTGGTGGGGCTAGTAGGCTAATACATATAAAGTACATAGCAATACAGGAAATGGTTCGATAAAACAGGCATCAAAAGAACATCAAATAGCAAGCGACAATTATGCAATGCCTGGGAACGCTTCTCTGAACAGGATGGTCTTCAACTCTGTTTTGAAGCTGGTTAAAGAAGTGACAGAAATGACACTGGCTAGGAAGTGGGGAATTCCCTCTGGCCTCAGCAGGAAGAAGTTTGCCCAGATTAAATATGGGATATACAAAAGATCTTTATTCTGAAAGACACAAATTAACCCTGTTCTAGGTACCAAAGGGGAGAAGCAGGCCAGCAGCAAACCCCTGATCAGCACGGAACCATGGCAATCAGATGGCACACTCTGAAAGCAGGCTGCCACCGTGGTCTCTCATTGCATCTTCCAGCCGCTTTCAGGACATGCGTCATCTATATGCCCTGCCCATGAAGCAGCTGGAAGCTTCTCTTTCCTGCCCAACTGTTTCAAGCCAAAGTTAATCTATGCTTCTACAGAAGTCTTGACAGGAAAAAAACAAAAATTCTACATTGACATCTTCATACTGTACAGAGCTATAGAAAGACCCTTGGCCCTGAATGTTCTTATGGTAAAGTTTATAATCACACTACTGCAATTTTATAAAAATGAGCCTATTGACCTTTGTTTTTCTATGGCTGAACATCTAAAATGTACCATTCAAAATGTTCTACAGATAGAAATGCTCCTGCATTGGAGGGATAGATGTAAAAAGCCTACCTCGGCACATGAGCTACCAAGCCGCAACATGCCTTTTGTCATCTCCTGGAGGAGATTGTGGATAATTACCTTTCCATTCTTTTCCTTTCAGCTGCTGACTTCACTTCAAGTTCCAACATTTGTTGACAGGAAGAAGGGTTTTTAGAGCTATATCGTTAAAACTATGGTGGCACGTTGTCAGGTCAACATGCTACAATGTAAGAAGGAAGTTTGTATCATAGGTGGCTCATTGTCATTCTGAGCATGATGTGTGGGAGAGGAATATATTCTGTTCTGCAGCACATGTCTGAAAGAAATTCATTTAGCATTTGTGAAGTTAGAAGGTGTGGTGAATGAATAGAGTACAAATACTATGTTGCAGATGTGATATTTAGCTTAATTTCAGACTCTGAATTACAAAATCAGATATTAATAATATAGATGAATGCATTACCAGAAAAAGCAAAGAAAACCACACCATTTCTATATCTGTTTGCCAGTTTTATTTTTTAACCCAAAATAAATATAAGATTTCATTGTTGCAAGACAAATACCCGTTTTCCTTTGCAGCCTGTCAGACTAGTTGAATTAAACTGTGATCGAAATTATTACATTTTCTTATTTTTAAGTTTATTTTGCAGCATGTAATATACAAAATAATAACATACTAAATAATCATCAAATTTTGTTTTCCAGATATACATATTTACAATTTACATGTTCATCCAGTTTGTATAAACCTTTGTCATATAAATCTTATTTTCTTCAGTTCAAAAATAATGTTTTTAACTATTCTTCTGTGTATTAAAGTCTAACTTAATTTATTTTGATCACTGTGTTTCAATTCATGCAATTAGCGTCTCGATAAATTTAAATTACCTTCTCACAGTACAGTAGTATTGGAGCCCAGTCCTGTTCTACTTTATGTACGTTTTGTCTTTTTAATCTAGCAGTTAACATATCTATACTCATCATATCAACTAATTTCCAGATCCACTCTTCAACAGAAGATACCTCTATTGTTTTCTAAATTTTCTTATTTAAATACTTCATTATTTGAATATAAATAACAAACTATAACCTTAAGAAGCCGAGGTAGACATTGAATCATAGAATAGAATCATAGAATCGTAGAGTTGGAAGAGACCACTAGGGCCATCCAGTCCAACCCCCTGCCATGCAGGAAATCCAATTCAAAGCATCCCTGACAGATGGCCATCCAGCCTCTGTTTAAAGACCTCCAAGGAAGGAGACTCTATCACCCTCCGAGGGAGTGCATTCCACTGTCGAACAGCCCTTACTGTCAGGAAGTTCCTCCTAATGTTCAGGTGGAATCTCTTTTCCTGGAGCTTGCATCCATTGTTCCGGGTCCTGTTCTCTGGAGCAGCAGAAAACAAGCTTGCTCCCTCTTCAATATGACATCCTTTCAAATATTTAAACAGGGCTATCATATCTCCTCCTACCTCTGCAACAAGATCACAGTGCCACAGAAAGTAAGTATTCTGAACTATGTATAATTCTTATTAGTTTAATGTCAAATAATGGAAGAGAAATTTGAAACAAAAGGTATAAAATTAGTTTGGTTTATTTTTACATCCTGACATAGATTACCGCACTACATTTTTATAGTGCTGCTGTTCCTGTTTAATTGCTCTGGCTGCTTCCTGTTGCATTCTGGGATTTGAGATTTAGGGAGGGGAAATTAGTATTCTGAGCCAGAAATTTCTTGAGCAACACTGAACTACAAACCCCAGTATGCAACAAGAGGTAGCCAGAATGGTAAAAGTGGAATAGCAGCACTATAAGAGTGTGGTGTGGGAATCTAAGCGAAGCTGTTTCCTGCCAGTAAAAAAGTAAGGATGCATCACAGTTGAGGTGCTTCCTCCCTAAACTAGTGAGTGCTACTTCATCAACCCCCCAGTCCCACTCACATTTCAAATGAAGACAGCTCTAATTTCTGGCAATTCTGTAACGTCCATCCTGGTTTCCTTAAATACCTCCCATTTTTTCTTCCTCACTGGAATTGTTTGAAATTGTGCCTTCAATATCTCACTTTTAAGAAACTCTCATCACTCATGAACTCCCTTCAGTTTTAGTATTCCTGATCATGGGATTACACCCAATATTTCCTAGATCTACTGAAATCAGCTTTTGAAAAGTCTAAACTTCCCTTTTCAGCTGTATAACAAACTCCAGGAGAACATGGTCACTCCCACTAACAGTCTGGCTGCAGCTCTTTGGACCGGTTGAAGTTCCCAAACATTCTTCAAAAGCATCCCCAAGTAGAGTTTGTTACAGAAGTCTAAATAGGATGTTACTAAGGCATGTAACACCATGACCAAGTTTAGGATCTCAAGGAATGGGCACAGTTGGCACACAAGTTTTAGATTGCATTGCTAGTCACTGAAGAAACTTGAGCCTCCAGGTTCAAAGCTTAGTCCAGGAGTACCCCCAAACTTTGAGCCTTTGGGGGGGGGGGGTATATCCCCATCTAACACAGGCTGGATCCCTGATCTGCCTTCTGATTGACCAGGAGCAGATATTCTGTTTTGTATGAATTAAGTTTCAATCTGTTTGCCATCATCCAATCCATTAATGATGACAGTCACTGGTGTAGGACCGGTTAGAATTGCATTGACTTTTTTAGCTGCCACATCACATTGCTGACTAATGTTCGGCCTGTGGTTCACTAAGACTCTTTCGCATGTAGTGCTGTCAACTAGGTGTCACCCATCCTATATCTGTACATTTCCTTTTTACTGTCCAAGTGTAGTATCCTACAAAGGAATGTAAATTGCTGCCAAAATTATTCTCATCATGGAGAAGGTGGTAAATATATTTACTGTTCTCCCCATAGATGAAGTGTGAGAAAATTAAAATGTTTCATCTCTCACACAAGACAAAGCTCACATATTCCAATTGGGGGCAAGAATTTCCCTTTGAAATTTGATGTTCTGAGCAGTATGGTTTTATTGCCTTAGTAGTAGAATGTAGTGGCTAAGTGGATAAGACACCAATTCTGATGATCAGAAGATCAGAAGGCTGGCAGTTAGAGGCGGAGTGCTGCATGATGGGGTGAGCGCCTGTCACTAATCCCAGCTTCTGCCAACCTAGCAGTTTGAAAGCATGCAAATGCAAGTAGATAAACAGGTACCACTTCAGTGCGAAGGTAACAGAATTCGGTGCAGTCATGCTGGTCACATGACCACCAGAGCAGTCCTTGGACAATGCTAGCTCTTAGGCTTAAAAACAGAGATGAGCATCACCCCCTACAGTTGGTTATGACTAGACATTCATGTCACAGGACTACCGTTACCTTTTTACTAGGTTGAGCAGTTAAACAGCAGAGGTGCAATTGAATCTGTCTCTCACATGGATCTTATTGTTGTGTCTTTGTGCCTTACAGACATTTCTGGCTTATGACAACCCTAAGGCAAACCTATCCCAGGGTTTTCTTGGCAAGTTTGTTCAGAGAGGTTTTGCCATTGCCCTCCTTTGGGGCTGAGAGATTTCACTTGCCTAAGTTTACCCAGTGGGTTTCAATTGGACTCCTGCTGTTTAACTGCTCAACTTAGTACTTTGACAATAAAACCATCCAAAACATTGAATTTCAAATGGACAATCTTTCCCATTAGTTCATTTTTAAATGAACCATCTGAGGATTCTAACATCTGGCCAGAGAAGGTGGGAAATTTCTTTGGTCATAAAAAATATTAAATGGGGAGCGAAAGCAACAATCCATACGATTATCAAACTGCAATGAATGTAAATCATTTCTTACATTTCTCCCTGTTGAAATGCATTTTTTTTTTCACATTTTGGCCCAGTTTTCTAAACTGTTCATTTTGAATTTAGTGTCATGTGTAAATTTGATAAGCATGCTTTCTATTATATCATGTAAGCAATTGACAATAATAATAATAATAATAATAATAATAATAATAATAATAATAGGATTTATTTATATGCCACCCAATCATTGGGAATCTGGGCGGCTTACAACAGAGGGGATAATAGACGGTTCCCTGCCCTCAGGCTTACAATCTAAAAAGACACGACACAAAAGGAGAAGGGAATGGTGGGGGCGGGGGAGATCAGGTCCAGCATTCTTTTCTCTGAGGCCTGGACCAAGGCAGATGGACTGGAGGGAGGGCTCTTTTTCTTAATCGAGGCCGGGCCCAATGGCGTTGGGCCTGTCCTTTCGCTCCCTCTACGGCCAGAAGATGACAGTTGGAAGAAGGGAGGGGAGGGCTCTTCCTCTTCAGGCTCGATGGCGTTGGGCCTGTCCTTTCGCTCTCTCTAGGCCAGGAGATGACAGTTGGAAGGAGGGAGGGGAGGGCTCTTCCTCTTCAGGCTCGATGGCGTAGGGCCTGTCCTTTCGCTCCCTCTAGGCCAGAAGATGACAGTTGGAAGGAGGGAGGGGAAGGCTCTTCTTCTTCAGGCCCGATGGCGTTGGGCCTGTCCTTTCGCTCCCTCTAGGCCAGAAGATGACAGTTGGAAGGAGGGAGGGGAAGGCTCTTCTTCTTCAGGCCCGATGGCGTTGGGCCTGTCCTTTCACTACCTCTAAGGCCAGAAGATGGCAGTTGGAAGGAGGGAGGGGAGGGCTCTTCCTCTTCAATGACATTGAATAATATTGTATCAACCTACCCATTCCACTTATATGCAGACCATATTGTAAGAAAAGCAGGCCTGGACACAAAAGAAGGAGGAGTGAAAATAGGAGAAATGAATATCAACAATGTGGTGGCTCAAGTGGTTAAGATGCTGACTCTGTTGATAGCAAGATCAGCAGGTTAGCAGTTTGATGCCCATGTGCCATATGATGGGATGAGCTCCTGTCACTAGTCCCAGCTTCTGCCAACCTAGCAGTTTGAAAGCATTTGATGGGAAGGTAAATAGCGTTCTGTGCAATCATGCTGGCCACATGATCACAGAGTAGTCTCTGACAATGCTGGCTGTTTGGATTAGATCACCATCCCCTGTGGTCAGACATGACTTGACAACCTTGTCAATGGGGAATACCTTTACCTTTAAGATATGCAAATGACACCATAATACTAGCAGAAAACCTTCTAGACCTGGAACAACTATTAAGGAAGATCAAGGAAGAAAGTGCAAAAGCAGGCTTACTGTTGAACATAGGAAAACAAAAATTATGACCAAGAAGAATCTATACAAATTCAGCCTAGACAATGAAGAAACAGAAATAGTAAAAGAGTTCTCATACCTGGGATCAAACATTGATATAAACAGGGGCTGTAGCTTGGAAACCTGAAGAAGATTAAGAATGGGGAGGGCAGCTATGAAAGAACTAAAAAACATCCTAAAATACAAAGATATACAAATGAGCACAGAAGTTAGAATCACAGAAGCCACTGTATTCCATATTACCATGTATGAATGTGAGAGCTGGACAGTTAAAAAAGAAGATAGAAAGAAAATCAGTGCATTTTAAATGTGGTGCTGAGGATTCCATGGACAGCCAAAAATACAGACAAACGGGTCCTAGAACAGATCTCCCTGGAAGCCAAGATGATAAAACTTAGGCCAGTGTACGTTGGACACATCATGAGAAGACATGTATCACTGGAAAAACAATAATGCTGGGAAAGGTGAAGGGAAGTAGAAAGAGAGGAAGGCTGCATGCTAGATGGATGTACTCTATTAAAGAGATCACGAGTATGAGTTTGCAGGAGACAGGCAGAGCAGCGGAGGACAGAGGGTCTTGGAGATGTCTAATCAACATGGTCACCATGGGTGGAGATCGATGTGAAGGAAGTTAACAACAACAAAGCCACTTTGGGTCCCAGTTTTGGGAGTAAAGTGGAATAGAAATAAATAAATATAATAATAATAATAATAATAATAATAATAATAATAATACTTTTAAGAAATATTTTCCATATCTTTTAATAATACAAATCAATTATTTCAATCTCTTCATATCTTGTACAGTGCTCCCACGTTATACGCGAATTTGAGCTTACGTGCAAAGCTGAGTAGAGCCGCACAGGAGCATGTGGGGCTCAAGGGGTGGTGTGTCCCATTTGAATGAATGGGGTCTGTGCCTGTGGCACGCGAGCACTGCTGCACAGCGTGCCACTATGTGCACGAGCCCCATTCACTTGAATGGGGCTCGAGCATACGCAATATTTGGCTTACGCCGGGGGGGGGGGGTCCGGAACAGATCCCCCGCATAAGCCAAGGGCACACTGTATCTGTAATTCTTCTAGTGCATTTCCTTCCTATAGTATTTATTAATTTGCTATCCACATCTTTCTTAATTACCTTTTCAAGATTACAAGAATGCTAGAAAACTAAAAAAGTAACTTTACTACCTTCTTGCTTATCATTATTTCTTTATACCAAGTTATTTTCATGTCACTCCATTATTTTATCTACATTGTCAAATAACCCATGTGCATTCTACCTCTAATTCGTAAACTCTAATCCCGTATCTCATGTTCCAATCCAATATCTATGAGTCTACTTTAAGACCATAATAGTTATATTAACAAAATAAATAGAATAGTCTGAATGTTTCTCAAACTATTACTCTCACATTGATAGTCTTATGACTCCATGTTTATTAGTACAGTGGACCCTTGTTATACGCTGGGGCTTGGTTCCAAAATCCCCCGTGGATAAGAAAATCCGTGCATGCTCTAGTCTCATTAAAAATGACATAGCAAAATGGTGTCCCTTATAAAAATTAAAAAAGCAAGGTTTGATATTTGAAATTTATGCTTTTTTGAACATTTTCAAACTGTGGATGCTTGAATCCATGTATAAAATATCCATGTATAAGAAGGGCTGACTGTACTAATAGTCTAAAATATGAGATCTTTCCATTTCTCTTTCCAATATTTTATTACTGGGAGCCTGTTTTCTCCACTGTTTTGAGAGACTTGTTATTTATCAAACAGGTATGTTTACCCAATTCTATCATTACAGTAAATTTAATCTACATTTCTTCTATTATTGGTGTTCCTTTATCCTTCCATTTCTTGGCAAATAAAATTTGGGTACCTATGATCATAAGTGGGATGTGATAGCTTAGTGGTTAAGATGCCAATTCTGATAATCGGAAGGTTAGAAGGTTGGCAGTTAGAATCCAAGTGCTGCATGATGGGGTGAGCTCCTGTCACTACTCCCAGTTTCTGCCAAGTTAGCAGATTAAAAGCATGTAAATGCAAGTAGGTAAACAGCATTCAGTGCAATCATGCTGGCCACATGACCATCAGAGTAGTCTTCGGACAATGCTGGCTCTTCGGCTTAGAAATGGAGATGAGCACCACCCCCTACAGTTGGTTACAACTAGACACTCAAGTCAAGGGTAAACCTTTACTTTTACATGACATCAAAGGCTTTCATGGCTGGCATCCATAGTTTTGTGTGGGTTTTTCAGGCTATGAAGCCATTTTCTAGAAGAGTTTATTCCTGACTTTTTTCCAGCAGCTGTGACAAAAAGTGAATGGGGCTTGTGCCCGCAGGCATGTACACCATTGCTTCTTCTGGCGCGCGGTGCTGCTCCTTCCAGCGCAGCTTCCAGCATATGCGTTCTCCCTCGATCGTGCATGTCCTCTGCCCACAGGCAGAGGCACACCCAGAACGCTAACAAAAGTGCATGTGATAAGGTCCTATGTGTGAAAGAGTTCTAGGAGTCCTAGGAGAGCACAAGTTGAACATGAGTCAACAGTATGATATGGCAGCTAAAAAGCCAATATGATTCTAGGCTGCATGAACAGGTGTGTAGTGTCTAGATCAAGGGAAGTAATAGTATCACTCTGTTCTCCTTCAGTCAGGTCTCACCTGGAACACTGTGTCCAATTCTCAGCACCACAGTTCAAAAAGGATGTTGATAAGCTGGAGCGTGTCCAGAGGAGAGTGACCAAAATGGTAAAGTGTCTGGACACACCTGGGTATTCTTAGCCTGGAGAAAAGACGATTAAGAAGTGATACGATAGCCCTGTTTAAATATTTGAAGGGATGTCATATTGAGGATGGAGAAGGCTTGTTTTCTGCTGGTCCAGAGAGTAGGACACAGAGCAATGGATTCAAACTACAGGAAAAGAGATTCCAGCTGAACATTAGGAAGAACTTCCTGATGGTAAGAGCTTTTTGACAGTGGAACACATTCCCTTGGAATGTGGTGGAGTCTCCTTCATTGGAAGATTTTAAACAGAGACTGAGTGGCCATCTGTCAGGGGTGTTGTGATATTGTGTTCCTGTATGGTAGGGGGTTGGATTGCATCATCCTTGTGGTCTCTTTCAATTCTATGATTCCACGATTGTGGTCTCTCTCCATTTATTGCTTCCTTTAGCACTTTATGTAACAGTAAAGTAAGTTCACTTTGCAATACCTTGTAATATAATACTCTTAGGCCATCCAATCTTTAGGCAATCCCTGATTTGCAACTCTGTATTGCTTTGATAATTTCTCCTATTGATATTGGGGTGTTTATTGTTTTTGTGTTGTTATTCTGCAATTTTAAGTATTTCATGTCTCTCTGGGTAAGAGCTCATCTTTTCCAATTTTCCATCCGATTATATATTTTTACTAACTAAATCTTGACCATAAATTTGAAAAGTTTTTTAATTGTTTCTTGATCTGTGTATGTTTTAACTCCTTTTTTTAAAAAAAAAAAAAATTTTATTGAATTTAATAAATATAAATGCATTCATTAGAATTCATGAATTCTAAATCTTATACAATCTATATATTTTAAATCTTATACAATCTAAATATTATAAAATCTAAATATTCTAAGTCTTTAATAATAACTCTATACCAAGTTTTAACTCCTTTTTTGATTGCCAGAATTAATCTGTCAAAAAGATTTTCATTTGAAAATTCCAGTAGGCCTCTAAATTTTGGATACCTGTCTCTATGTCTTAATTCTGAAAGCAGTATCAAACTTTAATCTTTTTCCTGTTTTTCTGTCAGCGCTTTCACTGATGTTTCTGTTTCTTGTGCATTCTCTTGAACATGTATTATACCTGTCCTCATCAATGTGATGTCCTCTCTTATAATCTATCAATTTTTTTTTGCCAAAAAGATCTAATTCAACTTTTATCTCTGCTTTTTCAAATCTTGACAAAATTCTTTCTATAGTAATTTCATTTCTTCCAAAATTGTCAAATTGGGGTCTGTTGATTTTGTTGCAGTTATATATCCAATTCGAATTTTTGAAAGCTCACTCATTTATAATATTAGGTTATTTGTAATGTTAGGCTAGTGTTGTTGCTGTGGTTTCATTGCTTCTTATCATAACGATCTAGAGTCTATGTGTCTATACTCATCATCACTTGGGGGGAGG
Source organism: Sceloporus occidentalis (assembly GCA_023333645.1). Lineage (NCBI taxonomy): Eukaryota > Metazoa > Chordata > Lepidosauria > Squamata > Phrynosomatidae > Sceloporus > Sceloporus occidentalis. The sequence goes on from JALMGF010000003.1 coordinate 124,486,769, forward strand.
TGTGTTTACTATTTAAAATACAATCTATATAACCTTTCTAAATATTAAATACTGGGTACTTTCCTTTACCTATTAGCTAGTTTAGACAATTACCTATTATACAGTTGTGTTTACATACTATGTTATACATATGTTATAAATGATATTTCTCTTGTATCACTCCTCATTCAGAAATTTCTCTTTTTCTCTCTATATTAATCGATATTCTCACTGCACTTTCTCCTGAAATCAAATATAAATTTTACTCTATCACTAATACTTTAACTTTCCCATGATTTACTTATATATTTGTGGACTAGGTGCCAGTCATTTTTGACCTTGTCTATTTGTCTCACTTTTAATATTTGGTTTAGTCTGTCCATTTCCATAGCATCAAATACTTTCAATAGTCATTCGTCTTTGTCAGGAACCAACTCAGATTTCCATTTCTGTGCTAAGATTAACCGTGCCATAGTAATCATATAAAAAAGTGTTTTTCCGATTTTCACTTCCAATTATTTGTCCATCATATTCAGTAAGTATGTCTCTGGTTTCATTTGGATATTAATATTTAGGATATCTCTTACTGTGTTATTTACCATTATCCAGAAATTTTAAACTTTACTATAGGTCCACCAGCAATGATAGAATGTTCTTAATTCTTTCTTGCATTTCCAACAATGGTTATTGGAATTTTTATATATTTTTGAGATTTTGACCGGGGTCATACACCAGCAGAAATACATCTTATAGCAATTTTCCCTTAGTGTTTGCAAAGCTGTGTACTTAAGTGTTTCCCCCCATACATGTTCCCATTTGTCCAATTCCAATGGGTATCCTATATTTTTTGCCCACTGGATAATTCCCTCTTTAACTACTTCTTCTTCCATTTCAATTTGCAAGAGGACATTATAGAATTTTTTAATTAGTTTTTTGGAGTCTCCAATTAAAATTTTACTTAACTCAGATTCCTCAAGTTCAAATCCCGATGTTTTATTATCAATTTTATATCTTTCTTTATTTGTCTATATGGGAACCAATTTAGGATATTTCCTTCTTCCTTTAACTCCTCCTGTGTTTTTAATCTAATTGATCCTTTTTGTTTTCTTAAGAGTAGTTCATATGTTAGCCAATTTTCATTGTGTATCATTTCCGTTCTTTGTATGGCTTCCTGTGGTGACAACCATAATGGTGTTTTGTTTACAATTCTGGGTTTCTATTTTTTCCCCCATGTTTTTAATAGGGATTTCCTAATACAATGATTGTTAAAGTCTTTGTTACATTTTTCTTTGTTATATATCAAATATGCATGCCAGCCAAATCTTAATCCTTCACCCTCAAGTTCTAACAATTCGTTGTCCTCTGTCTTCACCAAATTTGTCAACCACAATAAAGTACATGCCTCATAATAAAGTTTTAGATTAGGAACTCCAAGACCTCCTCTTTCCTTTGCATCCTGTTATATCTTAAATCTAATTCTTGGCTTCTTACCGCTCCATAGAAATTTAGACAGGTCTTTGTTCCATAATGCAAAAGTTTTATCTGTAATTGTAATGGGCATCATTTGGAATAGGAATAGAATTTTGGGGAGAATTGACATTTTAAATGCAGCAATCCTGCCTAATAGTGAAAGATGCATTTTGGTCCAATTGATCAACTGCTTGTTTATCTCTTTCCAGATTTTCGTATAATTTTTTTCAAACAGATTTGTACATTTATTTGAAATATTTAGTCCTAAATATTTCACTGTTTTTTGAACTTGAATCCCTAAGATTTCCTCTATGTTTCGTTCATTTTTTTTGGATAGGTTCTTTACAATTATTGATGATTTCCCTACATTAATTTTGCAACCTGTTAGTTCTCCAAATGTCTCGAATGTTTTCAATAGGGATTTAATACATTATAATGGATCATTTAAAAAATTACTAGATAGTCAGCAGATGTTCTAATTTTAATTTTTTAATTTTTAGGCCTTTGATATTATCATCTTTGACTCATTTTATCAGACACGCTATGATCAATAAGAAGACTAGGGGGGGACAGAGGACAACCCTGTCTTGTTCCTCTGCTTATAGATAAACTTTGCATTCTCTTACCATTAATTAGGATTTTGGCTTTTTGTTCTTTGTAAATTTCATTTATCCAATTAGAATAGTTTTTGTCCAAATTCATTTTTTGCAAGATTTCTTTTAAGGTATTCCAATTTACAGAGTCGAATGCTTTTTCGAGGTCGACGAAGACCAGAGGGAGTTCCTTCCCTATATGTTTGTCATAGTATTCCATTACATCCAAAACCACCCGTATGTTTTCTCTCATATGTCTCCTGGGGAGAAACCCTCTCTGGTCCTCAGCGATCCATGACTGTAAGCATGTTTTCAATCGATCCGCCAGGATGGTCGCAAAAATTTTGTAATCCCGATTTAAGAGTGAAATTGGCCTAAAATTTCTGGGTTCAGTGTTATCTTTTCCTTCTTTTGGTATAATTATTATATCAGTCTCTTTCCAAGTGTCCGGAATATCTTCTTTTAATATAGCATTAAATGTTTGGTGTAAAGAGTTTAGCAATTCATCTATAAACACGTTCCCTTTTGGTGGCTGCGGACAAGTCTACATAGGGACCACCAAACACAGTGTGCAAACAAGAATCAAGGAACACCAGAGACACTGCAGACTGGGCCAGCCAGAAAAATCAGCAGTATCATGCCACAAACATGCCACAAATCATCCTGGGCATAAAATACTGGTTAAAAACACTGAAATTCTGGACCATGCCAACCACTACCATGTCAGGATGCACAGGGAAGCCATTGAAATCCACAAACATCTGGATAATTTCAACCGCAAAGAAGAAACCCTTAAAGTGAACAAAATTTGGCTACCAGTCCTGAGGAATAGCAAAATAAGGACTCAGCAAATGCAAATGGGAGTCAGAGTCAGGAGCTTTCCCAGAACATAATGATCACCAATTAGCAGACACTAATCCTGTTTTGCATTAGCATCCCAGCCTGAGGCCTGCCATTAGCACAGAACAATACTCATGCAAATCACTCCTGCATTCCCAGGCTCACAGAGAATATATATATACCCACTTTTCCCAGGCAAAGCATTCTCTGAAGATGCCAGCCACAGAGGCTGGTGAAACGTTAGGAAGAAAATCTTCTAGAACATGGCCACATAGCCCAAAAAACCAACAAAAATCTATTGATGCCGGCCATGAAAGCCTTTGACTTCAAATTTATTATGGTTTCTTCAGTCCGGCCAGAGAGAGGAGAAGGAGAGGAGCAGCTGGGCAGCCATTTTGAGAATGTGTGCTTGTTGCTGAAGGGGCGGAGCTTCTGTGAGTCACATCAGTGAGTCACAAGGGGGAGGAGCTAGCAGACTAGCTCTATATAACTCCTTCCAGAGCCTTCCAGAATAGTCCGGCCAGAGAGAGGAGAAGGAGAAGAGCAGCTGGGCAGCCATTTTGAGACCGTGTGCTTGTTGCTGAAGGGGCGGAGCTTCTGTGAGTCACATCAGTGAGTCACAAGGGGGCGGAGCTAGCAGACTAGCTCTATATAACTCCTTCCAGAGCCTTCCAGAACAGTCCAGCCAGAGAGAGGAGAAGGAGAGGAGCAGCTGGGCAGCCATATTGAGAATGTGTGCTTGTTGCTGAAGGGGCGGAGCTTTGTGTGCGCAAATTTTAATTTTTTTTAACTAAACAACTCTACACAAGTGGCATCGGGTTAGAAGCAGAAATTGAAACAGAATCTTGCCTTTAAGTATAAAATAGCAGCCAGGACATTCCTATAAAGTTGTATTCCCAGTAGATTGAGCTTGCTTCCACAGACTGGTGAAAAGGCCAAGTCATCAGGGGCCTTAACATTGGTGTTTACCAGAGAATTTTTTGAGGAGGAAGCCCACAGTCCTGTTTCAATCATTACTAAAGATTTGCAGTATGGACGCCGAGGGATCTGCTACAGTCACCTGCAACTCGTGTGGGATGTTTGTCTTCTTGCCTACAGAAGTGGAGAACTTCACATGCCCCAAGTGCAAGTTGGTAGTACTCTTGGAGGAGAAAGTGCAGCAGCTGGAGTCCAGATTAGCTACACTTCAGCATATTAGGGAACAAGAGGATTTCCTGGACACAACAGAACTAACGATCTTGGATGAGTACCATGCAGAGGAAGATGCAAGGGCAGAGGAGGTCACTTCCCATACACAGGAGGCAGACAGCTGGAGGAATGTCACACAGAGAAGTAAGCCAAGAAGGGATTGTTCTGGGAGCTTGCAGCTAGAGAATCTTATCAAGGAGATGAAGAAGAGCAGCATGGACAGACTTCAGGGACAGAGCAGGGGAGCCTGAGAATCCCACCCGAGGGAACAGTCGCTGCTAAGCCTAAGAGGAGGCGTGTGGTCATAGTGGGGGACTCCTTGCTGAGGGGTACAGAAGCAGTGATTTGGAGGCCTGACAAGATGTCTCGAGAAGTGTGTTGTCTCCCCGGGGCAAAGATCCGTGATGTGACAGAGAGGCTGACAAGACTGGTCAAGCCTACTGACCAATACCCCTTCCTTTTGGTCCACGTGGGAACCAATGATATTGCAAGACACAGCCTGCAGAACATCAAAGGGGATTATGAGGCGCTTGGTAGGAAGCTGAAAGGGATGCACAGATTGTCATCTCGTGTCTTCTGCCAGTTGAAGGGCACAGTCCAGGAAGGGAGAGGAAAATAGCGGATGTGAACAACTGGCTCCGCAGATGGTGCCGCCGAGAACGATTTGGATTCTTCTATCATGGGCTGCGGTTCCATGAGGAGGGACTTCTTGCAACGGACAGGTTGCATCTCATGCCAGTTGGAAGAAATGTTTTTGCCAACAGTCTCAAGAACTTGATCAGGAGGGCTTTAAACTGAGTTCTGTGGGGGAGGGAGACAATATTAAGGAAGGCGAAAGGGATTGCGAAAGTAGTCAAACTGACATAGAGGAAACAAGGAAAAAAGTACAAGGACACAACAGTGGGAGGCAAAAAAACTTGCACAGGCAGCAAGTAAAAGGGACCTATGGTCTGCGATGTCTCTACACTAATGCACAGAGCATGGGAAATAAGCAAGATGAACTCGAACTCCTAGTACAACAAAGCTAATATGATATAATAGGCATCACTGAAACCTGGTGGGATGAGTGTCATAATTGGCAGGGACGTAGCTAGGAAGGGGGGGTTCAGACTAAGTGCCACCATTATAATGGGGCTTGGGTGCAGCGGCACAGCAGCACACGCCATTCATTTTTCTAATGGAAGGGGGGGTCCGGACCCCAAGAACCCCCCCCCCTTGGCTACGTCCCTGTAATTGGAATGTGGAAATAGAAGGGTGTAACCTTTTTAAGAAAAATAGGCCAAACAGGAAAGGAGGAGGAATAGCACTATATGTCAGAGATATTTACACCAGTGAAGAGATCCAGAACATCAATACTGACAGCCTGGTGGAGAGCATCTGGATAAAAATTAAAGGGGAGGGAAACAACAAGGATGGGAGGTGTCTCAAGAAACCAGGATGGATGACTAAAGAACTTTCAACCGAGCTAAGTTTGAAACGGAACATGTACAAGAAATGGAAAAAGGGGGAAATCACGAAAAAGGAATTCAAAGAAATAGCAGGCATGTGTAGGGGTAAAGTCAGAAAAGCTAAAGCACAGAATGAACTCAGGCTTGCTAGAGAGGTTAAGAACAACGAAAAGGGCTTTTTTTTATATGTCCACAGCAAAAGTAAGAAGAAGGAAATGGCAGGGCCATTGCATCGAGAAGATGGCAAAATGTTAACAGGGGACAGAGAAAAGGCAGAATTACTCAATACCTTCTTTGCCTCAGTCTTCTCAGAAAAGGAAAAGGGTGCTCAACCTGAGGATAATAGAGCAGAGGACAGAATAGGGAAATTTCAGCACAGAATAAGTAAAGAGATAGTAGAGGAATACATTGTTAATCTAAATGAATTTAAGTCTCCAGGACCAGATGAACTACATCCAAGGGTATTAAAAGAACTGGCAAATGTAATATCGGAGCCATTGGTAATAATCTTTGAAGACTCCTGGAAAACAGGAGAAATCCCAGCAGACTGGAGGAGGGCAAATGTTGCCCCCATCTTCAAAAAGGGAAAAAAAGAGGAACCCAAGAATTATCGTCCAGTTAGTCTGACATCAATACCAGAAAAGATTCTAGAGCAGATAATTAAACAAAGACTCTGTGAACATCTAGAAGGCAATGCCATAATCACAAAAAGTCAACACGGGTTTCGGAGAAAGACGTCATGCCAGACAAATCTTACCTCTTTTTTTTTATAAAATTACCAGCTTGGTAATCGAAGGGAATGCTGTGGATATAGTATATCTTGATTTCAGTAAGGCCTTTGACAAGGTTTACCATGACATTCTTGCAAACAAGCTTGTAAAATGTGGACTAGACAAGGTAAATGTTACATGGATTTGTAACTGGTTGACCGGCCGAACCCAAAGGGTGCTCAACAATGGCTCCTTTTCATCCTGGATGGAAGTGACCAGTGGGGTCCCACAGGGCTCTGTCCTGGGCCCAGTGCTATTCAACATCTTTATCAATGACCTGGATGACAGAATTGGGAGCATACGCATCAGATTTGCAGATGATACCAAATTAGGAGGAATAGCTTAATACTCCAGAGGACAGGATCAAAATTCAAAATGATCTGAATAGACTAGAAAGCTGGGCCAAAGCTAACAAAATGAAATTCAACACGGAGAAATGTAGGGTACTGTACCTAGGGCGAAAAAATAAAATGCACAAATATAGGATGGGGGACACCTGGCTGAATGAGACTACATGTGAAAGAGATCTAGGAGTCCAAGTAGACCACAAGTTGAACATGAGTCAACAGTGTGATGCGGCAGCTCAAAAGGCCAATGCAATTTTAGGCTGCATCAATAAAAGTATAGTGTCTAGATCAAGAGAAGTAATAGTGCCTCTGTATTCTGCTTTGGTCAGGCCCCACCTAGAATATTGTGTCCAGTTCTGGGCACCACAATTCAGAAAGGACATTGAGAAACTGGAGCGTGTCCAAAGGAGGGTGACTAAAATGGTGAAGGGTCTGGAAACCATGTCCTATGAGGAGCAACTTAGGGAGCTGGCGCTGTTTAGTCTGGAGAAAAGAAGGTTAAGAGGTGATATGATAGCCCTGTTTAAATATTTGAAGGGATGTCATGTTGAGGAGGGAGCAAGCTTATTTTCTGCTGCTCCAGAGAACAGAACCCGGAACAATGGATGCAAGCTACAGGAAAAGAGATTCCACCTCAACATTAGGAGGAACTTCCTGACAGTAAGGACTGTTCAACAGTGGAACGCACTCCCTCAGAGGGTGATAGAGTCTCCTTTCTTGGAGGTCTTTAAACAGAGGCTGGATGGCCATCTGTTGAGGATGCTTTGATTTGGATTTCCTGCATGGCAGGAGGTTGGACTGGATGGCCCTAGTGGTCTCTTCCAACTCTACGATTCTACATTAATTTCTGACAGCAATTCATCTTTTAGTCTCCACTGATAGGGTGGTTTATTTTCATTCATAGCTAGAATCATGGGATTGTGATCGGAAAATATTCTTAATAATAATAATAATATTACTACATATGTGGTGGACATGTGGAAAGGTTAAGAAATTTTGGCTTAAGGTGCATGAGATAATTCAGGAAACATTTTCACTGCAATTCAATTGCTCACCTGAGTTTTATTTGTTAAATATGCTACCAGTGCTAGACAGAAAGATAGAGAAAAAATACTGGAGAGTATTTTTGTATCTGATTACTGCGGCAAGACTCGTGGTCGCAAAAAACTGGAAAAACAACAAATTTATATTAATAGAAGACTGGATGATAAAAGTACAAGAACTAAAAGAAATGGACAGACTTACAAAAATCTTAGAAAGTAAATCGGATACGGACTTAAAAGAAGAATGGCTCCCTGTTTCTCTTTTTTGGGGAAAGACATTTGACATAAAACAAGATTTATTTTTATAAAAATAGAAAGAGTCAAAAAAAATGTATAGGATAGGATAGGGTTCTCTTTTTTTTCTTTTCGGGGGGGTGTATCTTCTTCCTTTTTCTTGTTCTTTTGTAGATTAAGAATTAAGCTGTATCTATGTATGATATGTAAAATTTGCTTATTGTTGAAGATGTAACAAAAATAAAATAATAATAATAATAATAATAATAATTTGTTTTATTTATATACCGCTATTCCAAAGATCATAGCGGTGAACAGCAAGTAAGCTAATTAGCTAGTAAGCTAACTAGCCCCCAACAGTCTGGGTACTCATTTTAGTGACCTCGGAAGGATGCAAGCCTGAGTCGAGCTTGGACCCTTTTGCTGGTCTTGAACTCACAACCTTGTGGTTTTGAGTAAATGGCTGCAGTACAGGCATTTAACCACTGCGCCATCAGGGCTCCTTCTTGGCACGATTTCGATTTTATGTATATCTTTAATTAGATTCATAGGCCCGTTACAAACGGGCTAGAAAGTACGTGCAGAGCGCGTACTAGGGTTAGAAAGGGGCACTGCTTCCGCACCCCCCCTAACCCTAGTGCGCGCACAAAATGGCAGCGGCCGTTCCACACGGCCGCCGCCATGAGGACGTCACGGCCGCACCGCCTCTATATGGGGCGAAGCGGACGTGATGTCCTCACTCCGCGCCAGGGCGCTTAGTGCGCCCTTAGAGCAGAGCAGGAAGGAGCTCCGTTTCGGAGCTCTTTCCTGGTTTGGTCCGCTGGGCGCAGCCTTCACATTGCTGCGCCCAGCGGACCAAAGGAGAAAGGGGCCAAGCGGCCCCTTTCTCCTCCTCCCCACCGCCGCGGGATGTCCTTGGGGCTTGAAGCCCCAAGGACACCCCTTTCCAGGCTGCGAGGAAGGGGCCTTTTGCCGCTTCCCCGCAGCCTGAAAAGTGGCAGATCGGGACCTCAGCAGCTGCCACTCTGGATGCTGAGGCCCTGATACAGCGGGGAAAGGGGCAGGTGCAGCCCGCCCCAAATGGGCGGTCTGTAACCCACCATAGAAACTAAAAATAAGTCGATTCTTGACAGAGAGTTGTGTCTGTCAGAGTAGAAAGTAAATTCTTGGTGACAGTTATTAAAGTGTCTCCAACTATCTAACACTTTTAATTCATTAGTCATTTTGAAAAAACTTTGAGGTAGTTTACCCTGATTCAGTTTAATCCCTTTCAATGGTTTTCTATCCAGATTTGGATCTATGACCCCTTTTGTCGTCTCCCATCATTATTACATGTTGATGCTGTCAGTCCTTCTGAGTGAGAGTGTCAGATATGACAGCTGGTGTTAGAGTAACTGCCTCTCTGTTTTGTTGTTATGGTTGTTTGGTTAATAATAATAATAATCATTATTTCTACCCCGCCTTTCCACAATGTGATCAAGGCGGCTTACAGATAAGAAGACAATAAAATACAAGTTAAAATATTACATATAAAAATTAAAACATCACCAGAGGAGTAGGGACGGGAAGCAAACAATCAAAATATCAGGGCAAAGATAAGACAACAACTTTAAGGTAGTTGGGGCAAAAGATAACAGGATTACTGAAGTGGGAATGCCAGCCGAAACAAGTGTGTTTTTAAATCTTTTTTAAAAGAAAGTAACGATGCAGAGGAACGAAGCTGTAAAGGGAGCTTGTTCTACAAAGTGGGGGCAAAGATAGTAAAGGCCCTCTGTGAGGTCGTTACAAAACGAGACTTAGGGACCTCCAACAGGTTGGCCCCAGATGTTCTGAGTGTGCGAGGCGGACTATATGGGGAGAGGCGGTCCTCCAAGTACCCTGGACCCAAGCCATTTAGGGCTTTATAGGTCAACACCAACACCTTGTATTGGGCTCGGAAGCGAATAGGCAGCCAGTGAAGATCTTTTAAGATAGGTGTTATATGGTCTGCCCTGGATCTGCCAGCGACCAATCTGGCTGCCATGTTTTGAACCAATTGTAGCTTCCGAGTGTGGTACAAGGGTTGCCCCATGTAGAGCGCATTGCAGAAGTCCAATCGAGAGGTTACCAAAGCATGTACAACAGTTTCAAGGTCCCCCCGGCCGAAGCTGATAACAAGCACTCCTGACCGTCGCATCCACCTGAGATGTTAGCTGGAGCGACGAATCAAGGAGCACTCCCAGACTGCGCACCGAGTCCTTCAAGGGGAGCGTGACCCCATTCAGGACCGGATGACAAATCTCACCACCCGGAGCAGGGGAACCTATCACCAGTACCTCCGTTTTCCCTGGATTCACACTGAGTTTGTTTTCCCTCATCCAGCCCATTACCGACGCCAGACAGGCATCTAGAGGAGAGATACCAGCCTTAGTTACTGCATCAGTCGGAGACACAGAGAAGACTATTTGGGTGTCATCAGCGTACTGATAACACCGCGCCCCGTGTCTCCGGATGATCTCACCCAGCGGTTTCATGTAGATGTTAAATAGCATAGGAGACAAAATCGCACCTTGAGGGACACCAGATGTAAGGGCCCTCTTATCGGAGCGACAGTCTCCCAGCTCCACCATCTGGAATCTACCCGAGAGGTAGGACCGGAACCACTGCAAAGCAGTTACTTTTATTATTTATTATTTATTAAAGTAACTTATTTATTAAAGCCCTCATGTAGAGTGAAGACTTGAAGTGCTCTTGTCGTTATTTCTCAAGCCGGGAGCTTAAGGCTGTTTGCAGTGATGAAGGAATATTTTCCTTCTTGGCCTGAATACCTTTGCAGACATCTCTTCAGATTCCTTCTCCCTGGCGTCCTGTCGACGTGGTTCAACTCTATAGGTGGTCGTGGTGTCTTTCCACGCCCTGATAGGATTTGCCTCCACCCAGCCAGTTACACAACTTAGGATACCACCATGTCCAGAAATATATGTCGTTAGGTTTCAAATATATTTGGGAGTACACTGGAAACTATCAATTTTGCAACATTTTTCCTTTAAATACCTGCCTGATGTCTTTCGCTATCCAAGTATCGCTCTCAGAGATTTGCTCAATGATGTGACACTACCGAGATGCTTATAACTGTTGTTATTTCTACTATTAGCATATTAAAAGGGACTCAGTGCTACGTCAAATTTCTTTCTTGTGAGCAATTGTTCCTTCTATTTTTTTGCCCCCTTTAACAGCTTATTTCTTTCTATATGCTGTTCATCAAGTTCTTTGTTGTTGTTGTTGTTGTTGTTACTGCTGCTTCTGCTGCTGTGTGCCTTCAAGCTGTTTCTGACTTAAGACAACACTAAGGCAAACCTATCATAGGGTTTTCTTGGCAAGATTTGTTCACAGGAGTTTGCATCTCAGTTTGGATGATCTGAAACATCGATATCAGGGGCAGCTAAGAAGTGGTTCAGGGGCATCATATGACCTCCACAACCCCCACTGCCAAATTAAGTTATGGGACAGTTGCCCTCTCCCATACTGTTTCATCCATGCAGGATGCCTGGATATTCTCCAGCAGAAATCAAAAGGAGAGTAAGGCCCGGTACACATTGTCAACAAGCGGTGTGCCGGCGCCAATACTAGGGTTAGGGACCGCACAGCAACCGCACGGTCCCTAACCCTAGTATGCAGTGGCAGCGTAACAACGGCGACATCCTGTCCATACTATATTTTTTTCCCTCCACAGTGACGTCACATCGTTTGGGGGCTGCGCCATCCCTGTGGAGGAAAATAGGCCGCCGGCAGGCCGCCTTTTTGGGACAGTCTGTCCTAGGCCTAAATTTCTTTAAAAGCACAGGATAAGATGCTTCAAAAGAACAACTAATTGCAGCTAAATCCCCTCACAAAGCATTCATCCAGAAGTAATGTAGAAGTCAGAGTAGCAGCTTCAGGTCTAATCCTGCTTACAAGCACAGGGTTCTGTAGCAACAGACAAACCACTTGGAAGGGGTGATAAACATTCACTACTACTTGATTTATTTAACTCTGTCCTCTCCTTTATGTATGACCTTAAATTGTTTTATTATTTGAGTTGTTCCTATCATTTCATAATCTCTTCCTTTCTCCTTCCTTATTAAATACATTCTGACAGCAAAGTGTTTGACTTTCATTTGTGCTTTTATTCAGACACTGAAGTTGTGTACTTAGCATGCATACTGTGTGCCTTCAAGTTGTTTTTGGCTTATAGTGACCCCATCATAGGTTTTCTTGGCAAGATTACTTCAGCTGAGGTTTACCATTGCCTTCCTCTAAGGCTGAGAGCATGTGACTGACAAGGTCAGTCAGTGGGTTTCATGGATGAATTGAATGTTCAAACTATTACACAGTACTCATGATTTATCCCAATAGGCTCAACAAGTATACAGTTATGTCTAGGTGTGTTCTTTCCTGAACTTGTTGTTGCTGTTGTTTTGATTCATATACAGTGGGTCCTTTTAAATAGTGTTTTGGGGGCACATGTTTTTTTTCAGACTGGAGGAGACTCTAACTAGGAAGATACCTCTTGCCCTCTGCCTCTGATCTGTGTAACTCTGAGGACATCAAGAAAGAGTGTCTCAACAGATCCCATTATTAGGTAACAGATCTCATCGCCAGATCTTTAAAAGACTGAAATAATTGTTTCCCCCTGTATTGATGGCTGTTGTTGTTTTCGTATTTTGAGTTGTGAGCCTCCTTGAGCACCTTGAGTAAAAGGTGGTATAAAATGAATTAAATAAAGAGAAATCTAAAATATAAGTGTCTTCTTTATGTTTTTCAAATTTGCAGGTTTAGGCATGCCAAAGTGGCTTCTTGTGAATAAGAAAGGATCAATGATTTAAATCAAGTAAAAAGCATCCATTCTTTTCTTTCTTAAAATCTTCTTTTGAAAAAAGCTATGAGGAGAGTGGCAGTGAGTATATTGTTAGCCACCTTCCTTGCGTCCTCTCATTGCTCCCAACATATCAGTAATGTTTATTAAGAAATGACAAGTCTATCAGGCCTCATAAGCAGCCTTCACAAGTAGGAGATCTTACATCCAGAGAGAATAATCAATCTTCTGCTTGCTCTGCTCTCCTGAACAACTGAAACGAACGCAGCCCCTACTCCAACAGCAAGAGATGTACTTTGTGAGAAGTACACAAAGAAAGGCAGAGTGCTAGGAGTCAATTTCATCAGAAACTACCAACATTTTTTTGTGAAAATGAGCTGAACATATTTAAATGAACCTGTTTAATGGGATGCCTGCATCTGCTTTTAAATATATATATAAAAGACAACATTCAGGGGTAGCTGTGTTGGCCATTTAACAACCAAACAAGAAAAAAAACAACAACAATTGGAGATGTTGCATAGAGATACCACATTGTAGCTGCAACAGGACTGGGACTTCAACCAAAGTAAAACAATTTTTCTTCTTAAATTTGGACTGAATTTGCACGTTTTACCTCTCCATCACCAAAATGTTCCTGATGCAAAAACATGGAAACTTCTTGAGGAATCCATTGCTCTCTGCCTACAAAGAGGCCTGTGACCTCACTTGAATGGAGAAATGTTGGATTGCAAAAAAGGGGTCCCATGCAAAAGGACTTTAAATTTCCTGGACTTTGAAAAACTCCCTATTCCCGAAGGAGGAGGAGCCTGCCTGCAAAAGATATACTTCCCATCATAACATCTGTACTAAGGACTGAAACAACATGCAGGCATCTGGATAACATCTCCAGTTATTTTTTCTCCGGTTTGGTTTGTAACATCTTGCCTGATTAAGAAGCTTATGGAGCTTTGAAAGCTTGCAACACGTACATATATTGTGCATTTCGGTTGGCTAATAAAGGTATTACTGATGGATTTTTGTTTGTATTTATCTAAAAGATAGGTGGGGGTTTTTTGGTTTGTTTTTTTGAGCAGCTATCTAATCTGGTAACTGCAAAGAACCAGATGGAACAGAGAAAACCTTAACATTTTCCCTAGGTGTCATGCTCTTTCCTACTATGGTGAGAAATTTATTTTTAATTTATAAAAATTATTTCTGATGTTTTCTCTCTGTGTTTGTGTGCATGCATGCATATGCATCCATGTTGGCAAATGCCATTTTATGCAAACTTGTGTGCATTATTAGATACATATGTGGACCCTCTTACATTTAATAGCTGAACACTTTTTTGTCAAAAGGCCAGATTATGCAAAACATGGGCATTTTTCTGTGTTTTTCATACCAATACTGGATACTACAGGAAACCTGTGGTGTCAGATGGCATCAAATCTAACTCAAAATGTTTATTGCACGTAATAACAAATTTCTGCTTCTTGACAAGTGGAGACAGCAAATCACAATATTCCATTTATTTCAATATCTACATAAACAAAGTGGTGCTGTGGAGAACATTTGCTGCCATTGTTGGATATACCAGTTCCATTTGAAGTCAGTGTCCCACATATGTTGGCACTGGGAGAGGGAGAGATGTTTAACTTGAAGTGGGTGTTTTTGATTGGCACAACTACTCCAAACTCTATAGCTAGCTCTGTAGCAGGGATTGGTTGCTTGTTAGCCCTGCCCCATCTGTGCTCATTCAAATATATGGATAACTATTTCTTCTTCAGGAAAGGCCAATAGCTGTATGTAAGTTGAGGATTTAGAGATTATGTACTGGCAGCCTGGGGAGACCACCATCCTCCCGGACTGCTTGCAGGAGGATTTTTTCATATACAGTATAAGGACATTGGCAAGCTGGAGTATGTCCCAAGGAAGGTGACCAAAATAGTGAAAGGTCTGGAAGAGTGACTTAGGGAGCTGGATATGTTTATCTTGGAGAAGAGATGTTAAGATGTGGTATGATAGCCCAGTTTAAATATTTGGATGCCATACTGAGAATGGAGCAAGCTTGTTTTCTGTAGCTCCAGAGAATAGGACCAAGGGCAATGGATTCAAACTATAGGAAAAGAGATTCCACCTCAGCATTAGGAGGAACCTCCTGACAGTATAATTCAAATTTATTTATTTATTTACATTAGCCAACCAGGCTTTTGCAAACAGTCATAAAACAATCCAGTACCATGTTAAACCTAAAACAGGACAATTACTGTAAATTGGTAGTAAAATATACAAAATAAAACAGATTATATCTTGTCATGAAACAATTTAAAAGCTTCTCTTTTGGACAGAGCTAACTTAATATATTTAGCCGTTCGACAGAACACGTAATAGTTCCTGCCAGTAAAAATATCACTTGTTTTAAGGGAACAGCATTCCTGATGTGTACAACAAGAGGGTCAAAGTATTGGGCTCTCAGGTCCAAGTACAAAGAACATTCCAGGAGAAATTGATGCAAATCCTCGGTCTTCCTTCAGCCATATAGGCACTGTCTATAGGTTTTTGGTAAGCCATCATAATGCCCTTTAACTTCCATTAAGTGCAAGGTATTTAATCCACACTTAGTTAAAAGGGACCTAAGGTCATATGGGGCAAGTAAAGGCTAGATAAGGAGGCAATTTACCAGGATAAATGGTGAAATTTTTATACAGAATAACAGAACGGCAGTTATCCACTAATGCAGCTTTTTTCTGAAAGTCAATGGAAGTTAGGACTCTTTCACACGAGGGAAAATTGGAGGGTTAAAGTGGTCCCAATGCAGGGTCATTCAGGGTTTAGGGACAACATCACAGTTGATTTCCACATGATGTTGCATGCAATCCAAACAGAATCTAGGGAGAATGTGAGGCCAATCAGGAAATAAGCAAATTCTCAAAACTGCCAGATTTACATTTCCATTTTGCTTGCGAATTGACTTCTTTCACGCAATGCACACTTGTCTGAAAATGCAAGCTTCCAGATGCATTCGGTTTCCTGATGTCCCAAGCTGCCTTGCAGGCCTGAATAAGGCAGAATAGAGTGGCACTGTTACTTCCCTTGATCTAGACACAATGGCCTGTTACAGACAGCCAAAATAAAGCTGCTTCGAGTCACTTTGGAGGTATGGTATTTCAATGATGCATGAATCCTAAGAGTCTGGAAGCTTCACCAAAGCTGCACTCTAGTCCTTAGGACTGGAGCGTGGCTTTGGTGCGGCCTTTGGACTCTTAGGACGCATGTATCATTGAAATACCATGCCTCCAAAGTGACTCGAAGCAGCTTTATTTTGGCTGTCTGTAACAGGCCTATATGTCTATTGATGCAGCCTAAAACTGCATTGGCCTTTTTAGCTACGGCATCGCACTGTTGGTTCATGTTCAACTGGTGGTCTACTTGGACTTCTTTCACACGTAGTCTTGTTCAGCCAGGTGTCCCCCATCCTATATCTGTGCATTTCATTTTCCTGCCCTAAATGCAGTACCTTACATTTCTCCGTGTTGAATTTCATTTTGGGGCAGTACAGACAGCTGCAAAACGACGTCCTGCTTTCACCCATTTTAACTCTGGAGGGATGGTGCAGCCCCCAAACTGTGCGCCAACCCTCCAGAGTAAAAAGAACCTGGTGTTTCTGGGTTCTTTTTGTGGCGCCAGAGTGACATTGGTGCACTTGTGATGTAAGCAACGCGTGACGACGTGCAGATGTTGCACATCACTTACATCAAAATGGCGGTGCCCGGATGGATGGGACGCTGCCATTACTCTGCTGCCGTGTTGTGCTAGGGTTAGGGACCATGCAGTTGGTGGATGGTCCCTAACCCTAGTATTGGTGTCAGCATGGCACATTCAGACCATCTGTTTCGGGCCTTTGTTAGCTTTGGCCCAGCTTTCTAGTCTATTCAGGTCATTTTGAATTTTGATCCTGTCCCCTGGGGTATTAATTACTACTCCTAATTTGGTGTCATCTGCAAATTTGATAAATATGCCCCTAGTTCTGTCATCCAAGTCATTGATAAAGATGTTGAATAACACTGGGCCCAGGACAGAGCCTTGTGGGACCCCACTGATCACTTTTCTCCAGGATGAAAAGAAGCCATTGTTGAGCAACTTTTGGGTTTGGCCAGTCAACCAATTACAAATCCATGTAACAGTTACCTTGTCTAGCATACATTTTATGGCCCTTGAGATCCTTTCTAACACTAGGATTCTATTATTCTATGTCTGTGTGACATGCTTGTGAGTGTCATGGAGATATTTGGCTGGTTGCTGTTGGAAAGAATGCTGCACTCTAGTGTTCCTCAGAAATTAGTTCTTGGTTTTTTAATGCATGATTAAAAAATACATATGGTACTCTACTACATAGCTCTAAAATCAGTATATGGCATAACAATAGGAGGATATTTGTTCAGGATAACCAGCACAGCAAGGTATAAACTCACAGGGAGGACTATAGCCCTACAGATGTTTGGAATATATGTTCCTTATAAAATGTAATAGATGACCAGAAGAAGAAGAAGAAGAAGAAGAAGAAGAAGAAGAGAAGCTTTTACACTAATCTCTTGAAAAAGGAAAGGCAGTGGTGGCAATAGCCACAGGAGCATCAGGAACAAGAGCTGAATTCCTGTTTAAATAAAATGCCAAAAGGCCATCAGTGGAAGTGACATTTATGGTGTTACTACAAATGCATTCAGTAGGAAAGCTGGGTAGCAGGAGCTGGAACGAGGTGGCCAGGGTGGGGGGAGAACAAGCTGTAGTGAAAACTGCCATCTGTATATTGTGTCCTGTTTTAATATTCTGTATTCTCATAAAAAGTGTTGTTTCTGTCACTATTCAATCTCACAAACTCACAGAGAACACTGTTAAAAGTCAGTAGTGTGTGAAATGGTATTTTAAAATAAATGAAACCAGCTCACAGAGCTGTGGAGGAATATTGCAATGCAGGGGTGCTGACAGACAGGCACTGAAAAGTAACAACCGTTATCATCTTAAAGCAAAGTGGATTAAATAAAAACCCACAGCTAGTGGTGCATTACCAAGTCTGATATTGACACAGCTGCTAGGGTGGTTATTTTTCATTGTCTCATCAAGACAAAGCATCATGGGATATCAATCTTCTCTCTGTCAGGCCAAGCCTGGTATAAAGTTATTTTTGTTCCTGTTGTTTACATTTTCATTATATTCCTTTTACCTCAGCAGCCAGTCTTTTGGGAGGGAAATGAGAATAGGAAGGAGTACTATTTGGGGGAATTGGAATTGACTTCCAGGATTACTCTTGAGTTAAAGGGCATTTCAAGAATTGTCTCACTCACCCTTAGCAATTCTTCAGAAGATTCTGGCCATTATTCTTGTGTTTTTGGTGAGAGATTAAAATCTGTATAAGGATGGGTTGAGAGGTGGGATGGAAGCACAAATTACCGCTTTTGCATCTATCAGTCAGAAACAGGCCAGCACATTGGAAAAGTGTTCCCTCAAAAACCCACTGAGAAATATGATTTTATAAAACCCTGAGAAATATGATTAATAGGCACACATATGCACAAACACACACATGCATTGCACTTTCTCCTGCAGACTTGCATTTTGCCATTACCTGCTTTAGTTTCCAAAGTACTTGGCTGGCCTATGAATTAATTCACCTTGTAGTAAATTCTTTCTTATACTGCAGAAAACATGCAGGGGTAGCTGTGTTGGCCATTTGGTAAATTTAAAAAAATCTGCCAAACAGTGATACCTTTATTGGCCAACTGAAATGCACAATATACTTGTTGCAAGCTTTCAGAGCTCCACTGGCTTCTGCATCGGTTGGCCAATAAAGGTGTTTGGTGGATTTTTGTTTGAATTTACTAAATGGCCAACACAGCTACCCCTGCATGTTTTCTAGATTGTGAGAAACCACATTGTAGCTGCAACAGGGGAACCCTGAAGAGTGAGCCTGGGACCTTCAACCAAGGTAAAAGCATTTTTCTTCTCAAATTTGGACTGGATTGGTATGTTTTACCTCTACACCTACCAAAATGTTCCTGATACCAAAACATGGAGACTTCTTGAGGAATTCATTGTCCTCTGCCTACAAAGAGGCCTGTAGCCTCATAGGAATGTAGATATGTAGGATTGCAAAAGAGGAGACTTTGTTGATATGCAAATAGACTTTAAATTTCCTGTAGTTTGAAAATCTCCCTATTGTCACATGACCAGAGGAGGAAGGAGCAGCCTGCTAAAGATACCCGCCCCAAATCATCTTAACTAAGGACAGAAACAACAAAATGCAGGCATCTTACTAACATTTCCAATTTTTCTCCTGTTTGGTATGTAACATCTTGCCTGATGAAGAAGCCAGTGGAGGTTCGAAAAAAGGTATCACTGTTTAGGTGGGTTTTTCTTTCTTGTATTGCATTTGTTTGAGGTTACACATTCTCTGTTCTCCCTTGCAGGGGTAGTCCTCACAGGCTGATAACCTTTTCCTTACATCAAGGGAAAATGGAAGTCAAAGGCTTTCATGGCCAGCATCCATAGTTTTTCGTGGTTTTTTTTGGGTTATGTGGCCATGTTCTATAAGAGTTTATTGCTGGTGAAACGTCAGGAATAAACTCTTACAGAACATGGCCACACAGCCTGAAAAAATCCACAAAAAAACCTAGGAAAGTGGAAGGGCTGCATCTAGTAGGAATGGAAATAGCTGTCAAAATTTTCTCATCCCTGGAGAAGGGTGGGAAATATATTTACTGTTCTCTCCGCAGGTGAAATATGAGAAAATTAAAATGTTTTATATATCACATGGGGTGGGGCATGGGACAGGAATTTCCATTGGAAATTGAATGTTTTAGATGGCTTTATTGTCCCAGTACTAAGCTGAGCAATAAAACAAGCTGAAGTTGCAACTGATTTTTGTTGTTGCATGTCATCAAACCATTTCTGAATTTTGATGACCCTAATGCAAACCTATTACAGGTTTTTTTTTTGGGGGGGGGGGGCAGGATTTATTCAGAGGCACTTTGTCATTGTCATCCTCTAAGGCTAAGAGAGGATTTCTATGCTTTTGGGGAGCTAATCTTAAATAATAATAAATAAAGGTAGGCTAGTACATACATATTGATAATGAGATGCTGAAATTCTGTGTTACTGTTGTTTTTGCCAATGACTGGATTCAAATTTGTCAACCCTATAACAAAAAATGTTACACAAAGGAGGGGGAAGGTATCTTGTATGGGAAGATATAGTTTTTAAGAATATAGTAAAGGCAAGCTAGGATCAGTTTTCCATTTGGGCTCGTTATGTATTGCATTCCAACCAAAATGATCTGTTGAAGAAACACTCTGTGTAGCTCTGAAGGGACTACAAATATTCATTCAGTTGCATTACTCCTTATCTGTCAGAGCTTGGAAACATTGCCTTTTTTGGATTTCATATCCCATAGCTGGGTGGGGGATTATAGGAGCTGTATCCCCTTCTCTCCAGTTTATACTGTAATGCTCAGTTTATTTGGATCAGCTAGCACATATAGAAAATACAGTCCAGTGTAGTTGTTAGCATGTTGGACTTTAGGTGGTAAGATCTAGGTCCCTATCCTTGATACAATTTAAATTTACATTGGGGCTTTATGGCAGTCAGTGTCAGAGTTTAAGGTCTCCCTTACAAGATTATTGGATTTATCAACAGAGAATACAACAGAGAATACATGTGTTCCATTCAATTATGCAGCTATTCCTTTTTTAAAGCTACTTTTGGGCTGCTGTGTTATTTTGTCAGCCCTCCAGCTATTGTTGGACTACAAGTCCCAGCATCCCCTAGCTGTTTTAGCTAATGCTGAGAAATACTGGAAACTGCTATCAGCAACATATGGATCATGGAAGCTGTGCTACTTGAAGGCACAGACATACACAGTGCAATCTCTGCAGCCTCTGGAGTTTATGATCTAAAATGTCCCTAAAAAGCATCAGGCAAGCTAGACCACCAGGTCAGAAAACCACTGAGGGCTCTACAGACCACCTGGATAAAGCAGTGTCCCACCATCCCTTTCAGCACTAGATTGGGGCCACAGCAACTGCATGCTGCAACCCTGATCTAAATGAAATGGCAAAATGATGCTCCTTTTAGAGCCAGCAAAAAGCTGCCATTGTCACCACGGCAGCAGCTTTTTGCCAATTCTTAGGTGCAGAGCCTCTAAATATTGTACCAAAGAAATGGTGTGATGCTGTCCACCATGCGGTTGGGCGTGCACAGTGACGCTGGCATTGGGGAGGAGTTGAGGTGGCTAGCATGTGGTCTATGCCCCCATTCCACCACAATGCTGGCATTTCTTGCTGGTCTGTACAGCCCCTCAGTCACCTTCACAAAGTCACACTCTCTCAGTCTCAGTGGAAGGCAAAATCAAACCTCCTCTGATCAAATCTTGCCAAGAAAACCTGTGATAGGTTTGCCTTAGGGTTGCCATAACTCAGAAATGACTTGAACAACAACAAAGGAGAGAGTGTGAATTGCACCCCTACTGCTTGAGTGCTAACTTAGTATTGAGACCATAAAATCATTATGTACAAATTTCAAATGGACGTTCTTGTCTCATCAGTTAATTTACAATTGAACCATGTGAAGATTCTCATGCCTGGCCTAAGGAGATGGCAAATTTCTTGACTTGTTAATAAAAAATGTAAAGGGGGTGAGAAAATAAAAGTCTGTATGTTTATCAAAGTGCATGATCATCCCATCCCTAGCTGTATCCACATATAATAAATTACATCTACTTGTTTTGCAATATTTGTTGTTGTTATTAACTACCCTTGAGTCAATCTCAAACCATGGCAACCCTGTGGGTGAGACATCTTTGTTACCGAGTTTGGTTTTATATAAATTTTGGGTGCCAAGCGATCAAAAATCATGACCCCTTACTGACCCCATCGCAAGCCGCCATTACCCCAAAAGCGAGCTGACCACGTAGCCAGCAAGCTTGCTAGGCTTGGTCAAGGAAAAAAAGGTAAAATGCAAACCTTTCAGCAGGCAGTTTTGGGAGTTGCCCAACAAGTTTCGCCGGCTGCCCAAAGAGACGAGGACAATAGAAGTAGCCTCTCTCCTAATGAGCAAGTGATTGTCTTAAACAGCTCTGCCATCTAGATATTTGTCCTCCCCTGAAAAGTGTCAGACCTCTTCTTTGTGTATCCATTGTGTAAGTTTCAGCTTAGACCAAAGATAGCCATCAAGACCTTTGTTCACCATAGCCTGAGGATATGTTCAGGGGTGGAAAAAGACCCCTCTTCCAGCCCTCATTGGGCTTGTTGAGCTGAAGTTCCAAATGTCATTCCTTGCTTGTAGAGCGCCTCGCTCTGAGCTTACGAACCTTGAGTCCTGGGCTCTGCTGAAATCACTCGAGCTAAGCCAAAAGCTCACTGTCTCTCGGGCCTCTAGTTAGCTTTGCCCGCTGGAACTCAGCTCCTAGCCACCGTGGTCGCCGCTTGTTTTCCCCGTTCCCGCGGCCGTGTTTCACCATCCCCCATCACTCGTATCCGTCGCATTGGAGAAGACTCCTAAGGTAAATATTCCAACGGTGCCTCTATCCTTTCTCCTTTACTCCCAAACTCTCCCCCTCCCTTGCTTTAGCATTGAATGTGTGTGTGCGTGTGTGATCTCTTTGTTGTGTGGCTTTAATAAATGTTACATTTTAATTGCAACTCATTGGCATTGGAGTCTCTGTTTCTTGGGGTTGCACTAGATGACCTCTGGTATACACATAGGGACATGATCCACTGCGTGCGTTATTAGGACATGCCTCGTAAATTTGAGCTAATTAAATTCCCCTAATTTGATCCTTCCTAACATCTTGAAGACATCCTGGGGCCATTCAGACTACCTTTTGTACCAAATTGTAAACCGGATTAAATAATTAATTAATAATTTGTTTTATTTATATACCACTATTCCAAAGATCATAGCGGTGAACAGCAAGTAAGCTAATTAGCAAGTAAGCTAATTTTCCCCCAACAGTCTGGGTACTCATTTTAGCGACCTCGGAAGGATGCAAGCCTGAGTCGAGCTTGGGCCCTTTTGCTGGTCTTGAACTCGCAACCTTGTGGTTTTGAGTGAATGGCTGCAATACAGGCATTTAACCACTGCGCCACCAGGGCTCTTAAAAATTAATTGGAAGTTCCCATTGGCACCAGTTTAAACACAACAGAATTAGGGTCTTTTACACACAATCCAGGGCAAATCCCCCTTGCAGTGGTTTTTCCAGAAATGGATTATTTCCCGTGTCTTTTAAGAAAACTTGTTTCTTCCCTGCTGCCAGCAAATGTGAACTTGGCCCTGGTCATGATCGGGTCAAGTTCAGGGGAGGGATTTAGGTCAGCGGGAGGACAGAGGGCAGAACATGCCTCCCCTCTCACAGGCAGCATTTTCTCTCTCTTTTTTGTATTTTTATTTTTGACAGATTATGCAAATGCTTGTTCTACAGGTTGATACATATCGATAGAATGTGTCTGCTTGTGCTACATTTCCCTTTCGTTTGCTTGCTGCCGGCACGGCAGGTCACTTTGCAAGTGGCATTTTTAAAAATTATGTGTGTGTGTGTGTGTGTGTATGCAAATGCCACAATGTGAATGTTACAAATGTTTCCCAGATTATGTGAATGCTTTGGGCTGGAAGGGAAGGGAAGAGGTTCCAAAGAGGAGGAAATGCTGGGCTGGAAGTGAAGGGGAAACTAGAGCCTGGCATTCAGAGTGAAGACTGTGGAAACCCATGACTTTGGGGGAGTCACACGCTCTCATCCTCAGGGGAAACGCAATGGCAAATCTCCTCGGAACCAATCTTACCAAGAAAACCCCAGGATGGGGTCGTTTTACGGTTGCCATAATCTGTAATGACTCAAATACACACAACACACACACACATCTGGAGGTTTTTAAATTTGACAAGTTGGCAGAATATGCACACCCTGCCGTCAGTTTTTTTTTAAAAAAAGGAGGGGGGAAAGCACCCATTCAGTTGGCCAATGGTTGCAGGATATGTCACCTTTGACAAAAGCGGAAGTGAATTTGATTGACAACAAAGGAGGCTCCATTTTAAAGCGGTACTGCAAATGTGAACTTCAGAGGAGCAAATTGCCCCAATCAAGATAAAGGGTAGTGGGCACTTGTAACTGGGCTGATTCGGTATGGGGGCGACCGGATCTACCCAGTTCTATCCAGAGCAAATGGGCTAGTGAAAAATTAGAATCATACAAGCCATTGTATTTCCTATTACCATGCATAGAGAGCTGGACAGTTAATAAAGATGACAGGAAGAAAATCAATGCATTTGAGATGTAGTGCTGGAGTAGAGTGCTGCGGATACCATGGACAGCCAAAAAGACAAACAAATGGAGCAGATCAAGCCAGAAATTGCCATGGAAGCCAAAATCACAAAACATAGGCTGTTTGTTATACCTTGGCCACATCATGAGAAGGCAGAACTCACTGGAATAAACAATAATGCTAGGAAAGGTGGAGGGAAGTAGAAAAGGGAAAGGTCACATGCTAGATGGACAGTCTCCATTAAGCAAGTCATAGCTATGCTAACTCCCTGTAGAGGACAGGGGCCCCATTTTGTTCTCTGTTATATATTTGTAGGATCTTTTCTAGTTCTTTCATTGCCATTCTCCGCATTCTTAATCTTCTTCTGATTTCCTAGCTGCAGCCCCCATTCCTATCAATGTTTGATCTCAAGTATGAGAACTCTTTTACTATTTATATATTCTATTACTGTTTCATTACTGGTTAGCTTGAATTTGTATAAATTCTCCATGGTCATTATTTTTGTTTTCTTTATGTTCAACAATAAGCCTGCCTTTGCTCTTTCTTCCTTGATCTTCCAGGTCTGTGAGGTTTTCTGCTAGTATTATGGTGTTGTATACATATCTTAAATTGTTGATATTCCTTCCTCCTATTTTCACTGCTCCTTTTTCTTTTTCAAGCTTGCTTTTCTTACAATATGTTCTGTATATAGGTTGAACAGGTAGAGTAATAAGATGCAGCCCCTTTGCCAATTGGGAACCATTCCGTTTCTTCATGTTCTGTTCTGACAATTGCCTCTTCTCCTGAGTCCAGATTCCTCATCAGGACTATTAGATGTGTTGGCACTCCCATGTCTTTAAGGGTGTTCCATAGCCTTTTGTGGTCTATGCAGTCAAATGTTTCGCTATAGTCTATAAAACACATGCTGATTTTCTTTTGGAATTCCCTGCTGTGTTCCATTACCCATCATATGTTTGCAATGTGGTTTCTCATGCTTTCCTTTCCTGAACCACTCTTGGACCTCTGGGATTTCTCTCTCCTTGTATAGAGTCTTT
Source organism: Sceloporus occidentalis (assembly GCA_023333645.1). NCBI lineage: Eukaryota > Metazoa > Chordata > Lepidosauria > Squamata > Phrynosomatidae > Sceloporus > Sceloporus occidentalis. The sequence continues at coordinate 124,511,840 of JALMGF010000003.1, forward strand.
GTTGCATAATTTTGCTTGCATGGAAGATTAGTGCTACGGTCTTATAGTTGCGGCAGTCTTTTGTGTCTCCTTTTTTGTGGATGGAAATGTATATTGATCATTTCCAATCTGTTGGCCATTGTTTTGTTTTCCATATCTGTTGACATATATTGGTTAGCTGACAGTAAGGGCTGTTCGACAGTGGAACAAACTCCCTCGGAGTGTAGTGGAGTCTCCTTCTTTGGAGGTCTTTAAGCAGAGGCTGGATGGCCATCTGTCGGGTATGCTTTGATTTGGATTTCCTGCATGGCAGGGGATTGGACTGGATGGCCCTTGTGGTCTCTTCCAACTCTACGATTCTATGATTCTAGCACTACAGTTGATTCTGTCAATGTGGATTGTTGAAGTTCAATTGGAATATCATCCAACCTAGTGATTTGTTTTTTGCCATTTCTTTCATTGCAGCTTCCACCTCACTTTTTAGAATTTGGTTCATCCTCATATGGCTCTTCATTCCATTATCCTTTATTTTGTCATCTCTTTTATATAACTCTTCTGTGTACTGCATCTAATGTCTTTTTATTCCTTCTTGGTCTTGAATTATAGCCCAGTAAAGACTGCTGGAAACTGGCAGTCCGGGGCCGATTTTAGGGCTCGGGATTGCGGAGCAACCGCATGCTCCCGAGCCCTACCATGCGTTGGCGGTGCCATCATGGCACAGCCCCATCCACATGAGGGTTGCCATGATGATACAAAATGGCACAGCATCTAAATGTCATGGTGCAGTGCATGAATCATCACTGCATGCAAGTGTGCCATTGGTGCACTCACGGTGCCTGCCGCACAGACTAGACCTGACAGAGGCTGCAGTGTTTGGTTGATGCAGCCGCCATCTTGAGTAAAAATGGACATGTCCTACCCACCCTTTTGGGGCAGTCTTTTGAGCCCCTATGTTATTTATATTGCCATAGAGCATCTCGGTCCTTGGTTTGAACTTTTCTTTGATTTCCTGGATCTTGTGGAATAGGTCTCTCATTCTTCCCTTTCTGTTGTCTTCTATTTCTCTGTATTGGTCATTATACAAATTCTCCTTACATTTTTGCACTAGCCATTGTACTGTTATATTCATGGTCTTTAGTTTATTCCTATCTCAAGCGCGTTACAGACTGCCCAAAACGGGCAGTCTGCCTGCGCCTTCATTTGCTGCGCAGAGGAGCCTCAGTGGCCAAACCGCGAGGCTTCTCCGCACTGCAAAAAAGAAGCCCCAAAATGGTGCTTCTTGTTGCGGCACGCTAATGACATCACAAAGCGCCAATGGCACACTCATGGCATCATTAGCGCCGCATGATGTGCGGACGCTAGGCATCCGTGACATCAAGATAGTACGTCTCCAGGACATACTAGGGTTAGGGGTGTGTGTAAAGCACGCCCTTTCCTAACCCTAGTACATCCTGGGGATGTACTATATGCCTGTGCATATAGTACATACATCCTTTTCCTTCTCTTCTGTCCTTTGTGTCTTGTAGCATTTTATCTGTCGTCCATGTTTTCTTCTCTTTCTTTTTATCTATTGAAAGTGTCTGTCTGCATTCTTCTTTTATTATGTCCCTGGTTTCAGACCATAGTTCTTCTTCTTCTCAATCTATTATGCTTAGTAGTGCAAATCTGTTCCTTATATTGTCAATAAAGTCTGTTGAGATATTGAGATAATTTGTGATCTTTGCCACAATTAGTGTCTGGTCTAGTGTTGGACACCAGTATGAAGCTTTACCATCTTTTACTTCCAGTTATATAATCTATTTGGTTTTTCTGTTGGCCATATAGTGATGTCCATGTGTCTAGCCCTCTTTCTGGTTGTATGAAAAATGTGTTTGCAATGAATAGGTTATTGGCTTCACAAAAATCTATCAGACACTCACCTACTTCATTTTTTTTTTTTTTTTTTTTTTTTTGCCTAATCCAAATCAGTCCACTGTCTTTTTTTCTTCTTTGCTTCCATCTTTGACATTCAATTTGCCTATGATCAAGCTGATGTCCTGTGTTGGTATCCTGTTAATTTCTTCCTGCACTCCTTCATAGAATGTTTCAATTTCTTCCTGTTCTGTCTCTGTGGTTGGTGTGTATACTTGAATTATGGTGATATTCACAGGTTTTGGACAGTGGAACAAACTCCCTCGGAGTGTAGTGGAGTCTTCAATCAGAGGTTGGATGGCCATCTGTCGGGGATGCTTTGATTATGATTTCCTGTATGGCAGGGGGTTTGACTGGATGGTCCTTGCGGTCTCTTCCAACTCTACAATTCTATGACTCTATGATTTTCCATGGAGCCTTATTGAGATGATTCCATATGATTTTGCATTGTATCCTCTGACTGTTTTTATCAAAACCATTTCTTTATGTCTTTTCATTTCCTGAGTAGAACAATGTAGTTGTCTGATTCAAAGCCCATTCCTGCCCATTTTTAAATCACTCACCCCTAGTACTCCTATGTTCATGAATCCCATTTGCATTTTTTCTATGTCTATCTTCCTTTGACTCATGCATCTCACATTCCATGTCCCTATTTTATGTGTGGTGCTGCTTCAGATAGCATTTGCCCTTCTGAGCGTGTCTACTACTTGTCTCGCCATGTTTCTTATGCCCTTGGCTATTGTTGCAAATGTGATTTCCCTTTATTTCTTCCTATCTCTCTGTTAGTGCTCTGATCCTGCCTGTCTCACTTGGTATGTCTCATCACTGGGTTTTCTAGGTGGGGGAGTTAGGTAAGGAGGGCTACCTCCACCTCTCTGTACGCAATGCTAACAAGTGTAGCTATGGATGTCACTGCTGTTCTCTCACGTTAGTGACACTCACTACTACTGCTGCTGCCCAGTAGCGGTTATCCTCCCTATATAATTACTCCCACTGTTGTTCATTTGCTTCCCTACCTATCTGCACATACGTCTCTTGGTTTCCCTGTTCCTCTCATATCCTCCCCCCTCAGTCTCTCTCTCTCCATTGTTCTTATATGATCTGTCGCAGATGTCTCTTTGGAGCTGGGGATGAATGCTAGTCCTCCTTCCACCTCTCTCTGTTGTCTCTCTGGTGCTGCTTCAGGCTGGCAGGATGGGGTGTGTGTGTGATATATTGCGATATATTCATCTTTAATTCATACAGTCAGTAAGATAGAAACTATGGCAAAATCATATTACTATCATGCTAAAAATACAGAAATTTTATAAAGCCACCTTCCCCTGGAAGGAATTTGTGTATCTCATTTAAGTTTAAGTTTTTAAAAAATCTTCTTGTGTAGCTATTCAGAATTTGTAGTCATTACCAAATCAATTACTCCTCCATTTAGGAATATTATGCAGCATGACAAAAGGGAGCAGACTATGGGGAGATGGTCACACTTTCACTTTTCAGATCGAGGAGAGTCTACTGTTAATTTCAGTTAGGTATGAGTTTTATATGAACTATACCGATTCAGGATCTTTTTCTCTCAATCTCTGTCCTTTTCTCATCTGCTGCTCATTTTCTCTGTTCCTTCTGTCTTCTTTCTCTCTCTTCTAAAAATGATTGTGGCACCAGCAGATGCATTCACCAAACATAAAGTTATACACAGAAGAGAAGGATTAAAAATGCTCTCATACCACATTACCGCACTATACTCTTATAGTGCTGCTATTCCAATTTTTACTGTGCTGGCTGACTCCTGTTGCATTCTGAAGCTTGTAGTTCAGTGAGGCCTAAGAGTGCTCTGGCTGAGAATATTAAATGTTCCTCCTTAAACTGCAAATCCCAGAATGCAACAGGAGGCAGCCAGAGCAGTTAAAATGGAATAGCAGCACTATAAGAGTGTAGTTCGGCAATCTAGCTGGTCTTTAACTTGCTTGAGCTTCTGGGAAGCTCCTATTCTCTTCTATGAGCTGTTATTCCATGAGCAAAGCCAACAAATTACAGATCCTAGATGCTTTAACTACTTGAATGTGTTCTATATTATGGTTGTCTAATTGGGAAATCCCTCAGTCCTGAAAGTTGAAATGCTAATACCTCATTTAGAATGTTCAGATGTTTAAAGAGTTAATGTGGACCAGACCCAAATATGCTCATCAGCTAAATGTGCAGAAAGCATGCACAGCACTACCAGTTACAAGAAAGAATGTCTCTTTCAGAGCTGCGGCCAGCTTGCTGTGTGCTTTGACATTATCTGATTCCAAACAATCCTGGCCGTTAAGGATTCCAGTAATGAACATTGGTGTACTCTCTCACTCTCTTTTTCTCAGAGGCATCACTTGCTAATCAGCATCCTTAATAGCAGGGTAAGCAAAAGTTATGGTATATTTTTCAATAACCACAGTAAATTTGTCATCAATAAGGAAATTTGCTGTTGGGAAGGAAAAACCATACATTTCCATTTTCATTTTAAATCAATCAGCCAGAGTTAATTTGGCAAAGCAGTTAATCCTCTTCCCCTTCCAACTTCCCTTGTTTTAGAAGGGGAAGAGGATTAACTGCTTTGCCAAATTAACTCTGGCTGATTCATTTAAAATGGAAATTGAAATGCATTTGCTCCAGAGTTAAGGAGGTAAGCATTAACATGAATAGTTAAGAGTCAGTCAAGTTTGCAGACAACCCAAAAAGACTTTTAGTGATTTGAGAAACCCATGTTTTTCTTCTCATTCATTGAGAACTTTTTTAAAAAAAATATTTGTTCCACAAGTCCCACTTTCAAAAGGTGATTTCTTCTCTCCCTTTCAGCAGCTAGCCAAATATTTTTCACAGATTTCTCAAATGACAATAAAAGACAAGTCGAATAATTACACTAATTACTTTGCATTTCAAACTCACTTACCATGTCAAAAGGAAGTTTTGCAGATGTTTAAAGAATATTCCTATGCTTAAAAAAACCTGAAGGCACACACACAAAAGGAGGGAAAAAGCCCAGTCTCAACAAATAAACTGTGATTGAAGCCCCAACAAGAAATGGTAGAGTTGAGGGGACCCTCAAGGACCATCCAGTTCAACCCCCTTCTGTTATGAAGTAATATATAGGAAAACATGGGATCCTAGAGGACATGTAGTCTGGCCCCTGTTCAACATCAGGATGGCACTGGAAGATGGGACAAACTGAGGGTTTTCTTGGCATAAAGAGGAATTTTGCCATGGGATGCCCCTGAAGCTGAGACAGTGTGACCCTCACAGATGAGAAGGGGAGGGGTGGGGTGCCAAGTGGCAATGCTCTTCTGCCAAGTAGGAATCCTCAAGAAGGAGCGGAGTGGGGTGTGATAGCAGGAATTCTGCCATGGATAAAACCTACCATGAAGGAATACCAGTGAATTTCTATGGTGAACTGGGGAGGCTAGAGTTCTAATCCCAGCTCAGCCATGTAAATCCACAGGGTGACATTGGGTAAGTCACACTCTCTCATTCATGGATATTCTGCACTCTCCTTGCCAATTACTATTACTATTATTATTATTATTATTATTATTGCATGTCCTTAGCATCACCATGGGAGAGGTGCAGAGAGCGAGAGTTGGTCATGCCCTGCCTTTGAGGCTGAGAGAATGTGACCTTCACAAAAGAGAAGAAGGGGCAGGATGGGGTGCAATGGCAGGAATTCTGCCATGATGGATAAAACCTAGCATTCGAAGGGATTCCATGGGGTCATCCAACCACCCCGCTCTTCTACCATGAAGGAATACCTAGGAGTTGAAGCCAAGAGCATGTCAATTGCCCAAGGTCAGCCAGTGAATTGTGAACTGGGAGGCTAAAGTCCTGATCCCAGCTCAGCCATGTAAATCCACAGGGTGACACTCACGGATTTAAACCACATTTATCCATGGGATTTGGGTGCTACCGTAATAATATTTCCTGCCTCTCCCTGTGGATCGAGATGGGATTACAGCATAAAAAGTTACAAAAACACAATAAAAAGTTACATAACCCCTAAACCCTCCCACCATTAAAATTAATAAAAAAACAACAATTAAAATAATTACATCAGTCACTTGATCTACAATAATCAACATGGAATGGACCGTTAAGGTGGATGAGGCTATCCTTCTTCGGGAGATTAGTCCAGAAAGGCCCACTGAAAGAGATCTTTCTTGACAGCCTTCTTGAAGGGAATTTAAGATGGTGATAAGATGGATCTCCTCTGGCAGGTCATTCCACAGTTTCAGAGCGGCAGAAAAGAAAGATCTCTGGGAAGTTGCTGCTAATTTGCTCTGCTGTGGTTGGAGTAGATTCTTCCCAGAGAATATGAGAGCGCAGGGTGGATTATATAGGGAGAGGCGTTCCTGCATGTAACCTGGACGCAAGCCATGTAAGGCTTTAAAGGTGATAACCAACACCTTCTACTGCGCCTGGAAGCTGATTGGCAGCCAGTGAAGGGTTTTTAAAACAGGTGTTATATGGTCGAACCTGAATTTGCCAGCATTACAGAGGTTGACACAAGAGGTAACCAGAGCATGTACAATGGCTTCAAGGTACTCCTCGTCCAGGTAGGGTCACAGTTGGCATATCAACCGATGTTGATAATAAGTGCTCCTGGCCGTTGCATCTATCTGGGATGACAACTGAAGGGACAAGTCCAGGAGAACTCCCAAGCTGTGAACACAGTCCAGGACTGGTTGGCAAATCTCCGACCCCAGCTTTGAGGTTCCTATAGCGAGTACGCGGGTGCACCATATGCAGCTTCCTGTTTATGCGGAAGCTGTGTTCCCATTAAATGAATGGCACACGTGCCTGCTGCGCACACCACTTACGTGGGATTTGTCTTACGCGGGGGGTGGGGGGGTGGGGGTGTCCAGAACGGATCTCCCGTGTAAGGCTAGGCTCCACTGTACCTCCGTTTTTCCAGGATTCAATTGAATCTTTTTCCTCATCCAGTCCATTACCTACCCAAGACAGTCATTCAGAGGACAGATGGGATTACTTAGTCACTGCAGCAGTTCAAGACATGGAGAAACATGTTTGGGTGTCATCAGCATACTGATAACACCTCACCCAATGTCTCCGGGTAATCTTGCCCAGTGGCTTTATGTAAATGTTGAATAGAATGGGAGACAGAATGGTGCCCTGAGGGATGCCAGATTTTAACTCTCTTTTAGAAGACTAACTGTCTCCCAGCATCACCATCTGGAATCTGCCCGAGAGATAGGAATGGAACCACTGGGGTGCGGTGCCCCCAATTCCCAACTCCCTCAAGCGTTCTAGAATTATACCATGGTCGATGGTATCGAAGGCCGCTGAGATGTCCAAAAGCACCAACAGGGTCACACTTCCCCGTCGATACCCAGATGGAGATGATCAACTAAGGCGACCATAACAGTGCCTCCCATGTGATAAACTCTTCAGTTGCTTTTGGAAGAGATGCTGTTTATCAGTCCCCAGTGAGACCTCCAAAGAGGACGACTTTCCTGTGGTGGTGAACCTCAATCCAATCCCAAGACATCAACCTTTATTGAAAGAAGAATGTGCTAAATTTTCATTTGTTCTTCTTCTTTTTTTTTCTTGTGTGTGATAAATTTACCAGCTTGGTAGATGAAGGGAATGCTGTGAATGTAGTATATCTTGATTTCAGTAAAGCCTTCGACAAGGTACCCCATGATATTCTTGTAAACAAGCTAGTAAAATGTGGGTTAGACAAGGCTATTGTTAGAGGGATTTGTAATTGGATGACCAACCAAGCCTGAAGGATGTTCACCAATGGCTCCTCTTCATCCTGAAAAGTGACTAGTAGGGTGCCACAGGCTTCTGCCCTGGATGCAGTGCTATTCAACATCATTATCAATGATTTGGAGGAAGGAATACAAGACTTATGAAATTTTCTGATGACACCAAATTAGGAAGAGTAGCTACCACTGCAGAGTACAGGATCAAAATTCAAAATGATCATAATAGATTAGAAAGCTGAGCCAAAACTAACAAAATAAATTTCAACAGGGAGAAATGTAAGGTATTGCAGTTGGGCAGAAAAAAATGAGATGCATACATATAGGTTGGGGGAGACCTCGTTTGACAACAGTACATGTGAAAAGAATCTAGGAGTCCTAGTCAACCACAAGTTGAACACAAGTTGAGTCAACAGCAGCAGCTTAAAAATGTGATCCTAGGCTGCATCAATACAAGTATAGTGTCTAGATCAAGGAAAGTAATATTGCCAATCCATTCTGCTTTGGTCAGGCACCATCTGGAATACTGCATCCAGTTCTCAACATCACAATTCTAAAAGGAATGTTGACAAGCTGGAGCATATCCAGAGGAAGGCAACTAAAATGGTAAAGGTCTGGAAATCATGCCCTATGATGAGAGACTTACTTAGGGAGCTGGGTATGTTTAGCTAACACACATAGAATATACAGTCCAGTGTAGTTGTTAGCATGTTGGACTTTAGGTGGAAAGATCTAGGTCCCTATCCTTGATACAATTTAAATTTACATTGTGGCTTTATGGCAGTCAGTGTCAGAATTTAAGGCTTACCGTACCAGGTTATCATTAGCATAATATCTGGGTCTGTTGGACTTAATCTAACTCATGTATTCCTCCCTGAATTCATTGGGTTTCCAGCACCTGGCTATCATAAATGAAACCTAAGTTTTCCTGGTGTCATCAACTTTCAATGTTACCATTTTGCTAACCGGGTCCAGAGACGCTGCCCAGCGATTCTGATCTCTACAATACAGTAAGGCCCAAAGCAGACAGAACAAATAAAGCACCTTTTGTGTGCTTTGGGGGCATGGTGTTCAAACAATGCATACCCCTGAAGTAGCTGGAAGCTGCTCCAGGACTGAATAACATGGCCCAAAGCCAGTCCAAAAAGGAGCAGCAAAAAGCTGCTCCTGTCTGTGGCCCATTTGAGACCATGGCAGTGGCTGGCTTCATGACCGTGGTGTCTGGTCACTGGGGTTCAGAAACAAATGCAGCCAGAGCAGCCACAGATCACTCCATTGGCCTGTCTGTTTCACCCCATGTCACCTAAAATGGACTGTAGTCATAAGGGGATGACTGGGTGAATGGGTAAACTTGTGTTTGCTTCCACTGTAGCAATAAAGAGCCTCACCAGGTTTAGATAGGGGATATATGATATATTTACCAGTGTCCATCAAGATTCTAATTTAGATGTGGAATGTAGAATGTATTTAACAGGGTTCACCAAGATTCGAACTCTATCTCCACTTTTTTCAAATTTGGTTTCATTAATTCTCAGATTTCCTTTGATATGTTCCCATCATAAGCATGAAAAATTAGAGCTCAAATTGTCATTAAGTTGACTGCATTAATTTAGGTACAGACGAGAACTAGTAAAACATTAGTACTGCATACTACTCATGAGTATAACAGTGTTCCTCTCCATTAATATTATTTATTTATTATATTTATTTGTATCCCGCTCTTTTCCCAGGACTGGGACTCAGAGCGTCTTCACAGCAGTAAAAACAGTACAATTAAAAACATAAAAAAATAAATTAAATTAAATAATAATAATAATAATAATAATAATAATAATAATAATTACATTAAAATGAATTAAATTATTACAATATTAAAACAGATAGTTATTAAAAGAATAAAACATATTTTAAAAAGATAAAACTACATATAGAGAAAAAAAAACTGTATCAAATTTTTAAAATGGTCCAACATCCCAGCCTGTCCTTATAGCAATTCCTTAAACGCCTGTGTGTAGGTCTTCACCTGCCAGCGGAAGGCCATCAAGGAGGGAGCCATTCTGATCTCCCTGGGTAGGAAGTTCCAGAGTCTAGGGGCAGCCACTGAGAAGGCCCTCTCTCATGTCCCTACCAACCATGTTTGTGATGGTGCTGAGACAGAGAGAAGAGCTTCTCCAGAGGATCTCAGAGTCCGGGCCGGTTCATACCAGAAGAAACAATCTGCCAAATAGTGTGGATCTGAGCCATGTAGGAACATTTTAAATTTGTCATAGTCAAAGTCATATGTTCCTCATGCCTGAGCATAGGCTACCTTCTGGGTATAGATTGCCAACAGTTTCATCTGGCTATGAAAGCCTCAGGATTCTTACCTAGAGCCTGGCACTCAATCATGTATAAAATGGTGCTCTGTAAAAAACAGCTGTTGTCTGTCCTGGCCACATAATCTGGGTGAGCTGTCTCATTGATATATGAGGGAGGAGGTTCTGGGGGCGGGGGGGGGGGGGGCTAAGACTGATCCTAGGGCCAGTGAGTCTGCACTTGAAACACACAACCAGGTGAATGGTGTCAGGTATTGGCCATTGGCAGAAGGATGTGTGTGAATCATAGCATTTAGCGGCATGATCCTGGTTTCTTATAGCTTTAGCTTTTGTAGCAGTCCATGATACCCTTTCCTCAACATTTTGCTGCAGCCACTGATCAAGTTCCGGGTAACAATTTTACTACAAAGTGGGCAGACAAATGTGAAATGGTCCCGGTTGGGATTTGAAGAAGTGTTGGGGATCTCTTCCTTTGGTAGAGGCTCATTTACAATGTACACAGGGAGTGGGGGAATGTACACTGGGCAAATGGTGGAGATGATTGCATCCTTAATTGCCACTGTAACTGAGCATACCTTTTGGCTAATGTGGGCATGTTGTGTTTTGGCTTGGCTGGCCAGATATTTAGCAGTGTGCTAAATGGAATGTTCCTCTTCTAATTCAACTAGTTGTCCCTCTATTCCATCTCATCTTATTCCATTTTCTTTCTTTTTGTTTCCCTCTGTCTCCCTCATCCCTCCGTCTCCTTCTGTGCCACCTTCTTTTAATTACACACTTAAGGTGCATAGAAGAATGGGCTTGTTAGATACCTGATCATTAAAACTGAATGTGTCACAATTTGGGATTCCTGTCTCTTGCATGAAAAACCTGTAGTCCAGCAGTGGTCTTTTTAGACCACATTTCTTGACCAAGAGTGGAGAGATGGAAAGGATGCAATCATTCATTTGTGCAGAAAAAATATTCAGAGACTCTAAAAAAAATTAATTAAGAATTTTCTATCCATGAGTCACAGACTGATCATTGTTCTATTTATTGCCGTAGTTGCACTGGATCAATGCCCTCTAACTGAAATACTGTATTTTCTGGCGTATAAGACTACTTTTTAACCCAGGAAAATCTTCTCAAAAGTTGAGGGTCGTCTTATATGCCGGGTGTCATCTTATAGGGCAGATGATGAAACATCTGAGCTGGACTGGAGAATCTGCAGTTGCCACATATGTAACTGAAGGGCGGAGCAAGCTGCAGGCGTCCGGGATGCCTGGGATATGGAAAAAAAGCCATGTTTGCAATACTGCTCTGATAGTCTTGGAGACAGGGAGGGCTGGGCAGGCAGGGAGAGCTAACCAATCCAAGCAGGCTTTGTATATAACAAGTTTTCCTGCTAAGTATCTGCATGTCATAAGCATTTGAATTAAAATTACCATATTGAAATCAAATCTGATGTTTTTTTTTTAATTTTTATTTGGTGTGTGTTGGAAGTGGGGTAGTCTTATATGGCGAGTATATCCCAAACTCTATATTTTAACTGGAAAAGTTGGGGGTCGTCTTATACACCCAGTCGTCTTATACACCGGAAAATATGGTAGATCACTTCCTCTTAATTGTTAATGAACAAGGCACTGGAAGAGTGGGTGAAGTCTGCGTGTCAGCGGCGGGGGGGGGGGGGGAGGGCGGAGATGCAGTTGAGTGACAAACTGAATTGAAGAGATTGTATGATAAGATCCAGTGCCCTGAGACAACCTTCCTCAAAGTGACAGTTCCTAGAGTTGCTGGACTCCCATCATTTGGTGGTTCTGTATTTTTTTCTCTCTGATATTTACAAAGCAAAGCTAAAAACACACAGCTAAAAGGGTATAAATTTAGAAAATAGCAGCAGTAAGTATATTGGCAGGTGCAGCTGTACCACGGGGCTCCCCTCCCTATAGGTAATATCTGCAGTGTTTTCCATGCAGCTCTGTCCAGAAGGATGGGGGAGGACATATCACAGGCTGGATTGAAATGGAAATTTGTTCAAATTATTTAGCACAAGAGATCAGCTCCTGCCAGCCCTTTGTGCCACAGCTAGAATGCATAATCAAGGAGAATAAATAGCATCAGATCTTGGTGAAAGACAGAGTCCTACCACATACATATTCAGAATTTCTCCCTCTGCACAAGAAACTCCTCCTAGCTTGAGTGCCACAGCTCAGACATTTTCAGTGGCTTAGAGTCATACACAGCAATTCACATTGCAGATCAAAATTGATTTGCCTCTGCATAGCATCTCCCCCTTGCACACACACACATGCACAACATAAGCCCTATTATTTCCTAATACGCACCCCTTGGTATGCTTGATAGAATTGCCACAAAACATCTCCCCAAGCTCTACTCATAAACCATTTACATGTAAGAGGTACAAATTCTACACAAACCCCTCCAACATTTGTTTGTTTGACTAGAAAAATGCACTTGTTTTGTATTAGTTGTTCAATCATAAACATAATTTAATTTACAAGTAACTGTGACTGGGAATGAGCTGCACGTTTAGCTAGAATAGTAGAGCAAAGTGATACCAAGTGGTTTCTATTACATGTCTCCCCGCCATACAAAGTTCATGCTCTCTGACATTTCACAGATATAAACTGGGATACATGTGGCCAACTAATAACAGAATGTTGTCAAGATGGTAAAAGAGGAAAAAGGGTGGCCAGGATGAGGAAGAACACACAAGCTAGGAGAAGCTGCAGCAGTTTGCTTTTGCCTGAGCCTATCAGGGCAGGGTCAGGCTCTGCCCCCTTTTCACCTCTCCCCATTGCTGTGTTAATTGAATACAAACTACTTTTGCACTTTAAATTCAGTTTGTAGCAATTCACATAAGCTGAGGACAAAGGAGGGGAAGGAGGAGAGAGAAACCAGGTGGCTTAGCAGACGAGCCAGGAAAGCACCATCTGAGCCTCTGCTTTTCTGGCCCAAGGTTCAAACTGGATCAGTCAGGCTGGTGCAGGGATGTGATGGTGTTTATACACCTGCTCATCCCTGCTCCGGTACTGCTGCAGGCCTTTACCACCATCATCACTGTTGCAGGTGAATAGATCACCCTTCCCCTGTTGCCGCATGAGAGACAGAAATGAGGCACCTGGCTGCACATGGGACCATCAGGACAGCCAGGATTTGCTGTGGAATTTCTAGGAAACTCAACAACAACAACAACAAAACCCAGTTGCATATTAACCCAGGGTAAAGAATGTTTACTTTGAGGTCAGGCTGGCTCCTTTGGATACATGTCTGGTCTGACAGGATCAAGCTCAGTTCCATGCCTGGGGTTTTGGCCTGTGGACAGAAGCCGGCTTTCAGGCGCTGCAGTGGCATGCGACATGTAAACGCTATGCCGCAGTGCCCAGAAGGCAGCCCACTTGTGGGCAGCTGGGCAATGTGAAGCCAGATTCCGGGCAACTTCAGAGCATACAGTGTCAAAACGCCTCCCTCTGAAGCCACCCAGAAGGCGGTGCAAATGGGTGGTCTGTTTTACCCCTCAGTTTGAAAGAACAGCTATGAAGGAACTAGCTGAGATACTGTAAAGATATATCACTAAAGTTAGGATGCTCCATGCTGTCATTACAATGCATGGCCATGAAAGCTAGACCCTGAAGAAAGGTAACAGGAAGAAAATCGGCTCATTTGAGATGTGGTGCTGTATATTCCACTATGGCAGGGTTTTGACTGGATGGCCTTTGTGGTCTGTTCCAGCTCTAAGATTCTATGATTCTTAGAGTTCTGCTAGACAGCCAGAAAGAAAAAATAAATGGATCCTAGAGCAAATCAGAACTAAACTCTCCCTGGAAATTAAGAAAACTGTACTGAAAATGGCATACAGTGGTACCCCGGGTTACGAAAATAATTCGTTCCGCCGCCGCTTTCGTAACCCGAAAGGCTTCGTAAGCCGAAAAACCCATAGGCGCTAATGGGGAAAAGCCGCGATTTGGTGCGAAATAGCGCCGAAAAGCACCAAAAGGTTTTCGTAACCCGAAAAAACATTCGTAACGCGGAACAGTTTTTTTAAATAGATTTTTTTCGTAACCCGGAAATTTCGTAAGGCGGCGCATTCGTATCCCGGGGTACCACTGTACTTTGGCCCATCATGGGAAAACATAACTCAGTAGATAAAATTATAATGCTTAGTAATGTGGAAGAAAATAGGAAAAGAGGGCAACTACATTCCATATGGACAGATTCAATCAGGAATGCCACAGCCTTCTGGTTGGTAATGGTGTCCCTTTAGGAGATCCTCAACCCAGCGGGAGGGGAGCAACTGCAAACAATGAGAGATCCAAGCTGTTAGAGGACATAAAACAGCTGGAAAATCAAATCCCTTGGTATAGGGAGGTCTGAGGAGCCTAGCGTGGGTCCATTCCTGCATCTCCAACCCCCTGGATAGAAGGATTTCTTTGGGTTTGGGGGTGAGTTTTGGAGTGACAGAGGGGATCAGTGAGGTAAGTCATGGCCTTGTTGTTTGTTTCCTCTAAAGATGACCGAGATGCCACCAATGTTAATATATTTTGGACTTACAAAACTACAACAAAGAGAGCAATTCTTTTCAAGAATACTGATTCAAAATCTCCCACTCTTTTCCATATAAGTAAACTTTTCTTTTTGGAACTGATTAAAATGCAAAATAAGAAAGAAGGCGTGAAGAGCTGAAGTTAAAATTCTGGACAAAATAGTATATACAGAGCTCAAGAACAGTGTTATCTAAGAGAAATATAGAATCAAAGCAATTTTGAAGAGTGGAGAGGAAAATGGATTAAAGAGATTAAAAAGAAGAAATGTAGAACCCATGAAAAGCCAATGGCGCACTCACGACATCATTATGGTCCGTCGCGTCAAAATGGCGGTGCCCATCTGTACAGGGTGCCACCATTTTGTGGGGCGTCTGTAAGAGAGCCCTCAGGCAACCCTAGCACGTCTTCATGACGTGCTATGGCGCCGGTCTGTACTGGACCATAGACACACAGAGATGCATACAAATAGAAACAGGCAGACACAGACAGAGAGAAAGGAGATCTCCAGGACTTTCATTTTGAACCCTCCACACAGTTGCCTTAAGCATCAAGTCCTCTAGCCATCCAACTTACAGAGGACTTTATCGCATAGGGCTCCTGGGCCACAACCAGAATGGTCCCAACTGCACACAGAGTCCCTCACCCATTACATTCCCTGTCCTTCTGTTCCCAGTCCATTCCAGAGAGGAGGAGATTTTTGTGAACTGTTTTGAACGGTTCTCAAAAATCTCCTCCTCTGGAATGGATGGGGAACAGATGGGGAATGAACGGAATGAGTGAGGGACTTGTGTGTGCAATAAAATGTGTCCTGCACTTGTCCCTCACTCATTCCAGGCCCCTTCCGTTCCATTCTGAGAGAAGTCCCTGGGAGCCCTGTGCAATAAAGTTCCTAGACTCATTTTCATGTCACAGCGTGAGAAAATCCATGTATGTGTTTTAGTCTGTAATCCCTTCATTTTAGCTATACACCTCTAGCCCCATTTCCAAGTCAAGAGTTCAGTTTTAGCACCTATGCCATTTCCCCCTCTCTTTCACTCTGAGAAACAGTTTGCACTGGGTATAGACTGTTCTGTTGGTTTCTACTGCTATCTTTTTCTGTCTATTTTTGCTGCAAAATCAGCTTGTCCTTGGCCTGATTTCATCCCTCCTACCTCATTTTCACTTGTAATCACTCTGGTTAATTGTCCACTTTTAAAACCTTCAGCTTGCAAGGTTCTGAATAGAATTAGTGCCTGAGCAGAAATTTAACACCAAACCAATGAAAACAGTGTACTGCTCTTAAAATATCTCTTTCAAGTTTTCATTTCTACAGCAAAATCGAAAAATATTGAGGAAAAAGTTCATCCATTAACTTAGTATAAAGTTATGTCTGAATACCCTTTTAAAGGTCAAGTTGCTGCAGTATATAGATGGTTAACTGAGGATATTTTTGGCAATGGCCTCAGCATTAAAGCAGATTTCTTATACATGTCCCCATTTAAAACTTAGCTCCATTGAAACTTTGGCCTGGGTGGAAAACGCCATCCTCGGGCCAAAATTAGGATTCGGGAGTGTGCAGCAACCAGATCCTCCCAAACCCTAATACAGAACGGCGGCATTATCATGGCGGCCTCCTGTCCACACAGGGCTGCCATGATAATGCAAGCACCGCACAGCATCCAGATATCGCTGGCAGGAAGTGGCGTCATGGCGGCGCCCTTTCCTGTTTGCGGTGCCACAAAAAGAAGCCTCTCTAGGCAGCTTCTTTTTGGCAGTGCGTTGGTGCTGCAGCGTGCGGCTGCTGCAGCACTGATTCAGGGCAAAGGCTGGCAGCACAGAGCTGCCCATCTGTTGAGCCCCTTTGTTAGTCATCCATCCTAATTTCTGGAGACACCTCCCATTTTTTCTCCTCATTGAAACTGTTTGAAATTGTGCCTCCAGTATCACCCTTTTGAGAAATTCCCATCCTTCCTGAACTCCCTTGACTTTTAGTATTCCTGACCACAGGATCACACTCAGCATTTCCCTAAATTTACTGAAATCAGCTTTCTTAAAGTCTAGAATGCATGTCTGACTATGCTTGGCTTCCCCTTTCCACTATATAATAAAGTTCAGGATAACATGATCAGCTGCACCTAAGGATCCTGCCACTTCCATCCCATTAGTTTGTAAGTACCGATGAAGTGGACAAGCTCCTTGGAAGTGTAAGGAGGACGACATGCGCCCTCGATCCTTGCCCATCATGGTTGACCGTCCAGGGAGGGAATGCTATGACTACATTATTATGATCAATAATCAATGCATCCTTTAGAGAGGGCAAATTTCCATCACAGCTAAAATTGGCAGTGGTTAAACCGCTTTTATAAAAGCCCTCCCTAGATCCCCTAGAGAGAAACAATTACCTTTTTTGGGCAAGGTGATTGAGAGAGCAGTCGCCTTCCAACTCCAGGCTGTCTTGGATGAAACCGATTATCTGGACCCATTTCAAACTGGCTTTAGGGCGCGATATTTATTTATTTATTTATTTAATAATTATTTATTTATATCCTGCTCTTCTCCCAGGACTGGGACTCAGAGCGGCTTCACAGCAATTAATAAACAAATAAACAAACAAAAAGTGCTTTAAAATATTTTAAAAATAAATAAATGACATGAATTAAAAATAATGTTGTCTTCCACGCATGGCCTGTTGTTGCTGGCCTGCCTCTCTCCCCCTCAAGATGGCTGTCGGAAGGAGGGCTCTTCGTCTTTCAGGCGAGGCCTGTTGTTGCTGGCCTGCCTCTCTCCCCCTCAAGATGGCTGTCGGAAGGAGGGCTCTTCGTCTTTCAGGCGAGGCCTGTTGTTGCTGGCCTGCCTCTCTCCCCCTCAAGATGGCTGTCGGAAGGAGGGCTCTTCGTCTTTCAGGCGAGGCCTGTTGTTGCTGGCCTGCCTCTCTCCCCCTCAAGATGGCTGTCGGAAGGAGGGCTCTTCGTCTTTCAGGCGAGGCCTGTTGTTGCTGGCCTGCCTCTCTCCCCCTCAAGATGGCTGTCGGAAGGAGGGCTCTTCGTCTTTCAGGCGAGGCCTGTTGTTGCTGGCCTGCCTCTCTCCCCCTCAAGATGGCTGTCGGAAGGAGGGCTCTTCGTCTTTCAGGCGAGGCCTGTTGTTGCTGGCCTGCCTCTCTCCCCCTCAAGATGGCTGTCGGAAGGAGGGCTCTTCGTCTTTCAGGCGAGGCCTGTTGTTGCTGGCCTGCCTCTCTCCCCCTCAAGATGGCTGTCGGAAGGAGGGCTCTTCGTCTTTCAGGCGAGGCCTGTTGTTGCTGGCCTGCCTCTCTCCCCCTCAAGATGGCTGTCGGAAGGAGGGCTCTTCGTCTTTCAGGCGAGGCCTGTTGTTGCTGGCCTGCCTCTCTCCCCCTCAAGATGGCTGTCGGAAGGAGGGCTCTTCGTCTTTCAGGCGAGGCCTGTTGTTGCTGGCCTGCCTCTCTCCCCCTCAAGATGGCGGTCGGAAGGAGGGCTCTTCGTCTTTCAGGCGAGGCCTGTTGTTGCTGGCCTGCCTCTCTCCCCCTCAAGATGGCGGTCGGAAGGAGGGCTCTTCGTCTTTCAGGCGAGGCCTCTTGTTGCTGGCCTGCCTCTCTCCCCCTCAAGATGGCGGTCGGAAGGAGGGCTCTTCGTCTTTCAGGCGAGGCCTCTTGTTGCTGGCCTGCCTCTCTCCCCCTCAAGATGGCGGTCGGAAGGAGGGCTCTTCGTCTTTCAGGCGAGGCCTCTTGTTGCTGGCCTGCCTCTCTCCCCCTCAAGATGGCTGTCGGAAGGAGGGCTCTTCGTCTTTCAGGCGAGGCCTGTTGTTGCTGGCCTGCCTCTCTCCCCCTCAAGATGGCGGTCGGAAGGAGGGCTCTTCGTCTTTCAGGCGAGGCCTGTTGTTGCTGGCCTGCCTCTCTCCCCCTCAAGATGGCGGTCGGAAGGAGGGCTCTTCGTCTTTCAGGCGAGGCCTGTTGTTGCTGGCCTGCCTCTCTCCCCCTCAAGATGGCGGTCGGAAGGAGGGCTCTTCGTCTTTCAGGCGAGGCCTGTTGTTGCTGGCCTGCCTCTCTCCCCCTCAAGATGGCGGTCGGAAGGAGGGCTCTTCGTCTTTCAGGCGAGGCCTCTTGTTGCTGGCCTGCCTCTCTCCCCCTCAAGATGGCTGTCGGAAGGAGGGCTCTTCGTCTTTCAGGCGAGGCCTCTTGTTGCTGGCCTGCCTCTCTCCCCCTCAAGATGGTGGTCGGAAGGAGGGCTCTTCGTCTTTCAGGCGAGGCCTCTTGTTGCTGGCCTGCCTCTCTCCCCCTCAAGATGGCTGTCGGAAGGAGGGCTCTTCGTCTTTCAGGCGAGGCCTGTTGTTGCTGGCCTGCCTCTCTCCCTCTCAAGATGGCAGTCGGAAGGCCATATGGAGTGGAGACAGCCATGGTCGTCTTAATCGATGACCTCCGTTTGGGCACAGACAGGGGAAGTGTGACCCTGTTAGTGCTCTTGGACATCTCAGCGGCTTTCAATACCATCGACCATGGTATCCTTCTGGAGAGCCTGAGGGAGTTGGGTATAGGGGCACTGTGCTCCAGTGACTCAGATCCTACCTCTTGGGCAGGTTCCAGATGGTGAAGCTGGGGGACAGTTGCTCTTCTAGAAAAGAGCTGACATCTGGCGTCCCTCAAGGTGCCATTCTGTCCCCCATGCTATTTAACATTTTCATGAAGCCGCTGGGAGAGATCATCTGGAGACATGTGGTTATCAGTATGCTGATGACACCCAAATATGCTTCTCTATGTCCCCGACTGCTACAGTGACTAAGGATGACTTCTCCCCTCTGAACCCCTGCCTTGAGTCAGTAATGGGCTGGATGAGGAAAAACAGACTCAAGCTGAATCCGGAGAAAATGGAGGTACTTGCCATAGGTTCCTTAAGTCCGGAGAGGGAAATTTGTCCACCACTCCTTGATGGGGTCACACTTCCCCTGAAGTTCACAGTTTGGGAGTACATCTGGATCCGTCTCTATGTTTGTCATCTCAAGTGGATGCAACGGCCAGAAGTGCTTGGTACCAACTTCGGTTGATACGGCAACTGCGACCCTACCTCAACCGAAAGGACCTTGAAGCTGTAGTGCATGCTCTGGTAATCTCTTATCTTGACTTCTGCAATGCGCTCTACAAGGGGCTACCCTTGTATCAAGTTTGAAAGCTTAAATTAGTGCAAAATGCGGCAGCCAGGTTGGTCATTAGTTCTTCGAGACTTGACCATATAACACCTATTTTGAAAGGTCTACACTGCCTCCCAATTAGCACAATACAAGGTGTTGGTCATTACCTTTAAAGCCCTACATGGCTTGGGTCTGGGTTACTTACGGGAACGCATCTCCCTATACAATCCGCCCCGCACTCTTAGAACAAGTGGGAAGAACTTGTTGGAGATACCAGCATCCAAACATGTTTCTACTTCCCAAAAGGCATTCAGCATAGCTGCCCCTAGACTTTGGAATGGACTCCCAGAGGAGACCCACCTTGTTACATCCTTAGAAATCTTTAAGAAGGTGGTAAAGACAGATCTATTCCGCCGCATTTATCCTCCTGACCTCCTATGAAGATCACTAGTATGGAACGAGACCAGCTGACCCCATGATTGATTGATGTTAATGTTTTTAGATTCTTATGCTTTTATGTTTTTATGTTTTTATTTTTTACTGTGGTTTTAATGGTGCAGTAACCAATGCTGCAATATTTTAATTGTAATTTTAACCTTGCTGTGATCCCACTTCGATCTATTGGGAGAGGTGGGAAGATAGAAATAAAAATTATTATTATTATTATTATTATTAACCAGGTCATTCCTGTTGCTTAGAATCAGATCTGAAATAGCAAATCCCCATGTTGCTTCTTCCACCTTTTGGACAACGAAATTGTTTCCAAGCAAGTAAGGAATTTGCTGGACTTTAAACTTTTGGCTGTGTTTGAGTTCCAGCAAATATCGGGATAGTTGAAGTCACCCATCACTTCTGCATCTCTCCTTTCTGAGTGCGTGGTCATCTGTTCTAGAAAGGTATGATCCAGTTCCTCAGACTGACCTGGGGGTTTGAAGTAGACTCCCACAATAACATTCCTGATTTTATTTTCCCCTTTAATTTTTGTCCAGATGTTCTCCACCTGGCTTCCAGGGTTTAAGTCATGGAGTGTAAAACATTTATTTATTTATTTATTATCTATTTCCAGGATTTATATCCCACCTTTCTCCCACAGTGGGATTTATCCCTGATAAGTAATACTCTTCCTCCTACTTTCCTATTTGGCCTATTTCTCTTTAAAATGTTATACCCTATTACTTCACTCCTATCATGAGATTCATCCCACCAGGTTTCAGTAATGTCTATTATATCATGTTTAGTTTGCTGTGTCAGCAGTTCAAGTTTATCTTGTTTATTTCCCATGCTCTGTACATTACTGTACAGACATCTAAGACCATGCCCCCCCCCCCAAGCTGGCTATGTACACTTTCCCCCTCGCATTGTTGGGCCCTTGCACTATTCACCTCATTCTCTCAATAACTGTTTGAGGAACTTGTGCCATGCAGAATATCGTCTCCCCCATGCCCACATAACTCAGTGTAAAGCCCTCCTGGTCAATTTTTAAAAAATAAAAACTGTACAATACCAAACTGAAAGTTGGTGGCCATAAGAGGAAGCAGCAGCAGCAGAAAACATCTGCAAGGGAAGCCTCAAGAGCATCTAGAGATAATAGCCTATATGTTATACAGAGAAGGCAAATAGTACAAGAACTCATCAGTGGGAGGGGGGGAAACCTTTAAAAGCAGCTTAGGGAAATGGTCCCGGGTCTTAGATGTGTTTACACTAATACACAGAACACAGAAAATAAAGAAGATGAGCATCAACTCCTAACATATTGAGCAAGTATTATTATTATTATTATTATTATTATTATTAACCTTTATTTATAAAGCGCTATATGATATATGCATTACTGAAACCTGGTGGGATTAGGCTCGTGGCTCGATAAAAGAGCATAACCTATTTCAGAGAAATAGACCAAACAGGAAGGGATGAGGAATAGTATTCTATGTCAAGGATGCTTACACCTGTGAAGAATCCAGGACTTAAATCCTGGAATCCAGGTTGAAAGCATTTGGGTAAAAATTAAGGGGGAAAGAAACAACGTCATTATAGGGGACTTCTATAGACCCCCTAACCAGACTGAGGGCTTGGATGATGCCTTCCTAGAACAGATGGTCACACATTCATCAAGGAGAGATATAGTAGTAATGGGGGACTTCAAGTATCCTGATATTTGTTGGAAGTCAAACTCTTCCAGAAACCTAAGGTCCAACAAATTATTTACTTGCCTTCAGAGAATTTCATTATTGAAATGGTGGAAGAGATAACAAGGGCATCAGCCATTTTAGATCTAATCCTCAGCAACAGTCATGACCTGGTTAATGAAGTGATTGAAGCCAAGCAGCAGACATGCATTCTAGACTTTAAGAAAGCTGATTTCAGTAAACTTGAGGAAATACTGGGGGTGATCTCATGGCCAGCATTATTGAAAGATAAGGAAGTTTATGATGGATGGGAGTTTTTAAAAAGAAAGACATTGAAGGAACAATTTCAAACAGTCCCACTGAGGTGGAAAAATAGGAAAAAAATAGGAAAAATATCCATTAGTTCATGTCTAAGACCATATGGCCACTGCTCTGTAAAAAAGAGCAAGAGGTGGTATTAACAGCTTTAGTAATTATGTGTAAAGCTTTAGACTTAATCTTGTTAAGCTGATACAATAAAGTATAGGAAGCCAGTGAAAAGGCCTAGGAACCATAATCCAACACAGGCAGAATATATAGGCATGATAAAACATCAACAGAATTGTGAATTCGTAGGCCGTCATGGCTGGCATCCATAGTTTTTTGTGGGTTTTTCAGTCTATGTGGCCATGTTCTAGTAGAGTTTATTTCTGATGTTTCGCCAGCATCTATGGCTGGTGAAACATCAGGGATAGACTCTTCTAGAACATGGCCACATAACCTGAAAAACTCACAAAAAACTATCAATAAAATTTTCTTACCTGAACCCCATTTATTCCCAATACAGTGTAGCATAGTGGCTTGAATGTTGGACTATGACTCTGGAAATCAGGGTTCAATTTCTGAATTGGCCATAGAAATCCACTGGGAGATCTTGGGTACATCACATTCTCTCGGTCCCAGGGAAAGGCAATCACAAATCTCCTCTGAACAAATCTAGCCAAAAAAATTCCACTTTAGGGTCACCATAATTTGGAAGGTGTGTGAAGGCACAGAACAACAACCACCAGACATCCAACAAATTCAATATAATCTTACATTTCTCCATCAAAGAATGAATGTGTACCTTCCAAGTTAAGTTACAGTCAAAATACAACCCAAGAAACCTAAAGCTAAACATTATTTGAATTATTTCCCCATAAAGAGTCAAGACAATTGAATGAGAACTTTGTCATCAAGTAAAGATTGTATCTACGTTTTTACTAAGGAAAACCAAAACCCCATAAATTCTGCCATTCTACCAATTTACATAGAGAGCCAATGTGGTACGGTAGTTTGAGCATTGGATTACATCTCTGGAGACCAGTCTTCAAATCCCTGCTCAGCCATGGAAACTAATTGAGTGACCTTGGGCAAGTCACACTCTCTCAGCCTCAGAAGGAGGCAAAAGCAAATTTCCTCTGAACAACTCTTGCTAAGAAAACCTTGTGATATAGAATATGTTTGCATTAGTGTTGCCATACATCAGAACTTACTTGAAGGAATAGAACAGCAACCAATTTACACTGAGATTCGTCTAAATGAAGAGTCCTACTACAGACCTGCAGTAACATCCAAAATCCACAAAACAGTGGATTGAGCTCGCTGCCAGAGACTGGTGAAAAGTCCAGGTCAGCAGGGTACTTAACCAGAGGGTTTTTTGAGGAGGAAGCCCACAGTCCCATTTCAGTCATTACTAAAGACTTCACAGTATGGACACTGAAGGAACTGTTGCAGTCACATGCAACACTTGTGGAATCATTCGGGAACACTTGCCCATAAAGAATCATTGGGGACACTTTCTCATAGGGAATCATCGAGGATTACATGCCCATAGAAAATTATTGGGAAACACTTCCCCATAGAGAATTATTGGAGAACACTTGCCCATAAAGAATCACTGCCCTGATTGTCCTGGTCAGAGGGGTGAGTTTTAAATAAAATATTATTATTATTATTATTATTATTATTATTATTATTATTATTACCTTCTTTGCTTCAGTTTTCTAAGAAAAGGCAAAGTGAGCTCAACCTGAGGATAATGGAGCAGAGGACGCAATGGGGAAATTTCAGCACATAACAAGTAAAGAGATAGTACAAGACTACCAAGTCAATCTAAATGAATATAAGTCTCCAGGACCAGATGAACTACATCCAAGGGTATTAAAAGAACTGGCAAATGCAATATCAGAGCCATTGGCAATAATCTTTGAAAAATCCTGTAGAACAGGAGAAGTCCCAGCAGACTGGAGGAGGGCAAACATTGTTCCTATCTTCAAAAAGGGGGGTGCCAAAAATTATCATCCAAGATAGTCTGACATCAATATCAGGAAAGATTCTAGAGCAGATAATTAAACAGAGAGTCTGTGAACATCTAGAAAGCAATGCCATAATCACAAAAAATCAACATGGGTTTCAGAGAAAGAAGTCATGCCAGAGAAATGTGATCTCCTTCTTTGATAAAATTACCAGCTTGGTAGATGACGCTAATGAATGGATATAGTATATCTTGATTTCAGTAAGGCCTTTGGGAAGGTTTCCCATGACATTCTTGCAAACAAACTAGTGGAATGTGGGCTAGACAAGGCAACTGTTACATGGATTTGTAATTGGTTGACTGGCCGAACCCAAAGGGTGCTCAACAATGACTCCTTTTCATCCTGGAGAGAAGTGACCAGTGGGGTCCCACAAGGCTCTGTCCTGGGCCCAGTGCTATTCAACATCTTTATCAATGACTTGGATGACAGAATTGGGGACATACTTATCAAATTTTCAGATGACACCAAATTAGGTGGAGTAGCTAATACCCCAGAAGACAAGATCAAGATTCAAAATAACCTTGATAGATTGGAAAGCTGGGCCAAAGCTAACAAAATGAATTTCAACAGGGAGAAATGTAAGGTACTGCACTTAGAGCGGAAAAATGAAATGCACAGATACAGGATGGAGGACACCTGGCTGAATGAGACTACATGTGAAAGGGATCTAGGAGTCAAATAGACCATAAGTTGAACATCAGTCAACAGTGTGATGGGGCAGCTAAAAAGCCCAATGCAATTTTAGGTTGCATCAATAAAAGTATAGCGTCTAGATCAGGGGAAGTAACAGTGCCACTCTATTCTGCTCTGGTCAGGCCCCACCTGGAATATTGTGTCCAGTTCTGGGCACCACAATTTAAAAAGGATGTTGAGAAACGAGCGTGTCCAAAGGAGGGCGACCAAAATGGTGAAGGGGCTGGAAACCATGCCCTATGAGGAATGACTTAAGAGCTGGGGATGTTTAGCCTGGAGAAGGGAAGGTTAAGAGATGATAGGATAGCCCTGTTTAAATATTTGAAGGGATGTCATATTGAGGAGGGAGCAAGCTTGTTTTCTGCTGCTCTAGAGAACAGGACCCGGAACAAGCTCCAGGAAAAGAGATTCCACCTCAACATTAGGAGGAACTTCCTGACAGTAAGGGCTGTTTGACAGTGGAACACACTACCTTGGAGAGTGGTGTAGTCTACCTCCTTGGAGGTCTTTAAGCAGAGGCTAGATCAGTGGTTCTCAACCTTCCTAATGCCGTGACCCTTTAATACAGTTCCTCATGTTGTGGTGACCTCCAACCATACAATTATTTTCATCGCTACATGCAAATATGTGTTTTCCTATGGTCTTAGGTGACCCCTGTGAAAGGGTCGTTCAACCCCCAAAGGGGTCCCGACCCACAGGTTGGGAACCACTGGGCTAGATGGTCATCTGTTGTGGATGCTTTGATTGAGATTTCCTGCAAGGCAGGGGGTTGGGCTGGATGGCCCTTGTGGTCTCTTCCAACTCTATGATTCTAACTTTAATGGGCCAACAAAAAATGCATAAATTTATGTTGCAAGCTTTTGAA
Organism: Sceloporus occidentalis; assembly: GCA_023333645.1. Taxonomy (NCBI): domain Eukaryota; kingdom Metazoa; phylum Chordata; class Lepidosauria; order Squamata; family Phrynosomatidae; genus Sceloporus; species Sceloporus occidentalis. The sequence goes on from JALMGF010000003.1 coordinate 124,537,471, forward strand.
GCTCCACTGGTTTCTTCACCAGGCAAAGGTGTTAAAAATAATACAGGAGAATACAAATTAACAATGTTAGTCACAGGCTTGCATTTTGTCAAGATGATGTTGTTCTGAATATGGAAGGATATGTATGTAGGCAGGCCACTCTTCCTTCTGCCCAAGGCAAAGCATTTTAAAGTCCTGGATCTAATAGGAAGGACTTTTTTTTTTTTTTTTTGCTAATAAAATTTACATTTCTTGGACTAACATCATCTTTTTCCCCCTCCTGTTGTGACAGAGTTGCTATGCAAACCTAACTTCCTGGCATCCAATCACAGACCACGCAGACTGTGAAGGGTGGGCTGTGGGGGAACTGGAATGTGTAAAAGCCCATGTGTGTTGAAGGAGCTGGAGAGAGACACAAAGGGTCTCAGCCAAGATTAGTCAAGGATTGTGAAAGGAGAGGGAGTTCAGTTAAATTAGTTCAGAGGAAACTATGATTCAGTGGGAATAAACATGTCTGGTTGGTTAGTATGGTTAGGTCACTCTCTGTAGGAATTAATGAGAGTGAGAGATTAGAGTACAGAGAATCAAAAGCCTGCAATTTTTATGTTAATGTAACCACACTAAGTTTGAAGGAACCTACCAAAGATACTTTCTTTCTTAACATTATTTAATAAAGTTGCTGATTATTTTTTACCACAGATATCTCTTTCTGAGTGATTTCCATAAGCTGTAAACAAAGGCAAGCATGCTACATAAAAATGAACTGGCTTGGGGAAGAAGCTTGGGATCCTGGCTCTTATATACTTAGGGAGAGTGTTAAAAGGAGGAAAAGCAGGGTATGTGTCAGTGACTGAGGCTTATGTGGATAAGAGTTAAAGGTAACCTCGGTGTATAAAGAAGGTCCTGTATTTTTAACACCTTGCCTGATGAAGAAGTCAGTATAGTTTCGAATGCATACAACATTTATTTTTTTGCATTTTGGTTGATCCAATAAATGTATCAGTGTTTTGTGGGTTTGGAGTGTTATCGTACTTTGCCGTATGGCCAACATGGCTTGTTTACAGACCTACAGAGCACAATTATCTGCATACTGATTGACTGAAACACAAAATGGAATAACTAGTGGAAGATCATTGATCATATTATTAAAGGAAGTTGGACTAACCACACTCTCCTTGGAAATTCTATAATTATTCCTAACTTGCAAATTCTGATCACACAAAAAAATCATGCAACCATCAAAATATATTGCAAACCCATCTGATGTAATTTGTAAATTAAACCCTTCTTCCACACCATATCATAAGTTTTTTCTATATTAAAAATACAGCCATTAATAATTATTTAGAGCAAAAACTCTTCCAGACCTCTGTTTCTAATAAAATAATCGGATACATAATGTATCTACCAAGCTGAAAACCATTCTGTACAGGAGTCAAAAGAGTATGTCTCTCCAAACAGGCAGTTAACCTATTATAATCCACCTGCTACATAGCTTTACATAAAAAGGAAGTGAGTGCAATAGAATTATTAAATGAAGGATCAAATAATATCTTCCCACGTTTGGGTAGAGGGTCAACAATAGTAGGTTTCTACCCTACAGGCATCTAGCCTAGATTCCAAGACAAATCAAGAAGAAAGAGGTGCACTGTCAAAGAATTCCTAGGTAAATGCCAAAGCAGTTCGTAACCTGCATTATTCCCTCCTAAGGAAATATTCTTACTATTATTTATAGCATAATGCAGTTCCCTGAGGGAGAAGTCCACACTAAGAGCAGCCAATCACTCAAGATGGAGTTATACTTATTAAGACCTCAAGGTTCTCTCTCCATATTGTAAGTCCAACCTGTACCCAAGAGTGTTAAATCCTCCAGTAAGATTTATTGAATGAGGAAATTAAATCAATGTTGCTGTGTTTTGAGTTACGTGAATATAATAAACTCAGAGTATCCTGCTTGAGATGCAGTTTATGCTCCCTATAACTCATCGGCTTGTTCATTAAACAAACAGACAAGTGAGGTAGTCAGGCTATTAGCAGCTGTCCCCAGGAGAGGGGGAAAGGCAATGCAAGCAGTCTGTCCAGGAATGCCCCAGGGCACCATCTAAATCCTGTTGTATTGTTACTGCCCATGTGGCAACCCCTTCTGAGTCAACCAAATAATCTTTTCATCACATCCTGGGAATGTGGGCACAGTAGCCCCAAAACCGCTGGGTTTCAATTGCTGCATCTATCTGCATGTCCATAAATCTTGAGTAAATGACTTAATGATTTCTATTTGAATATTATGTTCAAAAAACAGACATTTGTATAGACATTAATAAGTGCTTTCATTACCAGAACTGCAGATTTTTTTTTCTGTTTGTACTTCAAATGAAGGAATCAATATGTTGTAGTAATTTGAGTGTTTGACTAGTGCTCTTGGAGACGAAGGATCAAATCCATGCTCAGTCATGGAAACCTACTGGGTAACCTTCAATAAGTCATATTCTCCCAGCCTTAGAGGAAGGCAAGGGCAAACCTCTCTAAAAAAATCTTGCCAAGAAACCCCAGTGATAGACTGGTCTTAGGATCACCATAAGTCATGTCAGAAGCAAGTTGAATGCAAACAAGAGCCACAAGATTCAGATGATGGAGTGTAATCATGGGCAATCATTTAGGTGTTAAAGTGGAGGCAGAAAACGGATTATGAACAAAGCTAGTATGTGCCCAATCCACTGCCTGATAGCAGTCACTAATCCTATGGTGCTGTTGGTACTGGCCACATGTGTGGTCTAATCAAGATACACAGAACCAGGACAGAATTATTGGCAGCCGTTTGGGAGCTGTGGAGAAACTGCTAACTGATGGCCAACAAGGAAGATGGCTTTACTGGACATGATATGGCAGATGTCACCACAAAAGATGACAAATATAACAGAAATTAGTCATGCAATGCTAACCCTTCAAGAGTTAGCATTGCATGACTAATTTCTGTTATGTTTGTCATCTTCTGTGGTGACATTTGCCATATCATGTCCAGTAAAGCCACCTTCCTTGTCTGCATCTCAGGATTACCTTCATTCTGATAATCACATTGATTTACAATGAGCCAAGGCAGGCAGGTAGGTGTGTTTAATAAACAACTGCATTTAGTGTGTGTTCACATGAACACACATTTGCTTTACTTTAAAAGACATAATGCAAATAAGAGGTACTCTACATCTGAAACTGAAATATCATAGAAGGGGGTCTTTGACATCTTTGAATACTCCATGAGGTAAATGGAGGTGCTGTACATTGGAAACTGGTTTATCTGGAAGGTACTAGGTTCCAGACTCTCTCGTTGTGGTCTGTTTAATTATTTATTTGTTTCTCAGCTTATTATAAAAGTATTCAAGGTGGCATATGTAAACTACAAAAACAAAATAAAATTGCTTCATTATTTATTATACTCTGTTTTATCCTTGACCCCAAGAAAGGTTCCAGAGTTCACATCCCCTGCGAATCAGGAGGGACAACTGTACATTGTCTTGGCATTCTGAGACTTGTTCTTTTTATGTTCTAACTTACATAAACTACAATCTGCAAGTAGTGGGGGGAGGTATCTCCCATCAAAAATGATTTATGACTTTTCAATGCCTATCAAGAATTATTTATGACCTGTCAACATTTATTGAGTGATAACCTGTCAAAAATGATTGAAGCCTGTAAAAATTATGAGCATGCCTCTCCCCCAGGAAAACTAGGGCGAGACATTTGGGATGGGTCAAGTGCCCCACCCAGAAGTTGCCTTGTTACCCCAACCAATAGATGGTGGTTTGGCCCCTCTCCCTGGCCCAATGTGTTCTGATTGGCCCCCTTGAGGCCATGTGACCCCTCTAAGTCCATGCCTTACCATTCTCAACCAATGGGAAATGATTTTGGATCTCTCTGAATCACATGTTCCAAACTAGTCAATCATTCTAGATTTCCCATGTGTTCCAATTGGCCATTGAGATCATGTGATCTTTCTAGGGCCATGCTTCACCACCTCTGACCAATAGGAATTGGTTTCAGTCCCATGAGAACCACGTGGACCAAGCCAGCCAATAGGAAGAGAGAAGTCGCCATTTTTTGCATGCATTCTATGGAAGCAACATGGAGGCACTGAGCACCCCCACTATACCTCTATTGATGCAGCCTAAAATCGCATTGGACTTTTTCGCTGCCGTATCACTAATAGGACTCCTAGGTCCTTTTTACACGTAGTTTCATTCAGCCACGTATCCCCCATCCTATATCTATGCATTTCTTTTTTTTCCTTTTTTCCTTTTGCCCTAAGTGCAGTACTGTACATTTCTCTGTGTTAAAATTCACTTTCTTATCTCTGGCCCAGTTTTCTAATCTAGTAAAGTAACTTTGAATTTTAATCCTGTCCTCTGGGTTAAGGAGCCCAGGTGGCTCAGTAGTTAAATGCCTGTACTGCAGCCACTCACTCAAAAACCACAAGGTTGTAAATTCAATACCAACCAGGGGCTCTGCGCTGACTCAGCATGGCATCCTTCCAAGGGTGCTAAAATGAGTACCAAGCATGTTGGGGGCAATTATCTTACACCAAGTCTAGCGTGATCAAGATCTCAGTCTTCCAAAAACCCAGACCTCATATTTTGTCATGATTTTCGAGGGCAATATATTCTCTCAGCATCTGTCCCACTACAAAACTTAGTTTCATTTATCCAAAGTTAGTTTGTAGAAAAAAAACAAATAAAGAAATAGTATTATGGCTTTCAAAGAGTCTTTATTCTGGAACGGAAGAGAGTCCAAAATAGCATGAAACCCTTGGGAATCTTCCTCTTGTTCACAATTCTCTTTATGTAAATGTCAGTTCTCATCAGGCATCCTACAGGACCATCATAACTTGGCCAAGGTGTCCCTTTTGTAGGTTTTATTCTCCTGGTAATAGAAAAGCCTTCAAGCCTCTGAGGAGTGCTCAGTGCCTCCATGTTGCCTCTGTAGAACATGTCTGGGGGCATGCAAAAAATTGTCACTTCTCTCTCCAGAATACAGCTCTCTGCAGCCAGTCTTCCTATTGGCTAGCTCGGCCCATGTGATTCTTATGGGACCCAAATCAGCTCCCATTGGTCAGAGGTAGTGAGACATGATCCTAGAGGGGTCACATGACCACAATGGCCAGTTAGAACACATGGGAAATCTAGCACAATTGGTCAGTTTGGAACATGTAATAATAATAATAATAATAATAATAATAATAATAATAATAAATTTATTTATGTTTCCCCGCCTCTCCCAATGGATCGAAGTGGGGTTACAGACTATAAAAGCACAAAGTGTTTACATAAAAATTCAATTAAAAGCAGCTAAAAACAATAAAATATCCAACATCATACAGTAACAATAGCATCAACAAGCAAGGCAGGGATCATACACAGACAGGGCAAGTCATTCATATCAGGGGGGTATTCATATCAGGTGGGGTATGCTCGGCTAAAAAGCTCGGTTTTAATTGCTTTTCTAAATGTTTCTAACGAGGCCGCCGATCGGATCTCCTCTGGGAGACTGTTCCAAAGTCTCGGAGCTGATGTTGAAAATGCTCTTTGTGAAGTAGCAACATACTTAGAGGTTTATATAGGGAGATGCGGTCCCGTAAGTAACAAGGGCCCAAGCCATGTAGGGCTTTATAGGTAATAACCAACACCTTGTACTGTGTCTGGAAGCATATAGGGAGCCAGTGAAGATCTTTTAAGATAGGTGTAATATGGTCAAACCTTGATGAACCAGTGACCAATCTGGCTGCCCTATTTTGCACTAACTGAAGCTTCAGAACTTGGTACAAAGATAGCCCCATGTAAAGCGCATTACAGAAATCTAGACGAGAGATTACCAGAGCGTGCACCACCGTTTCAAGGTCAATGTGGTACAGAGGGGTCCAAAATCAATTCGCATTGGTTGGGGGGTGATGAGACATAGTCTTAGAGATAGTCTGCTACCTGTCCTCTTGATCCTATTCCTACTCGTCTTCTAATCTCTATAGCTCCCTCCTTTCTGCCCTCGCTTCTCCATATCTTCAATCTCTCTCTCTCTACAGGCTCCTTCCCTTCGGACTTCAAACATGCTCTCATTTCCCCAATTCTGAAAAAAACTTCTCTTGACCCCTCCTCTTTGTCTAGCTATCGTCCGATTTCTCTTCTCCCCTTTCTTTCTAAGGTTTTGGAACGGGTTGTTTATTCGCGCTGTCTCAAGTTTCTCGAAACCAACTCCATCCTTGATCCCTATCAGTCTGGTTTCCGCCCAAGGCATTCCACAGAGTCAGCTCTCACAAAGATCTCGAATGACCTTTTACAGGCCAAGGCTAATGGCCTTTACTCTGTTCTCATCCTTCTCGATTTGTCTGCAGCCTTCGACACTGTTGATCACTGTCTCCTAATTGACATACTCTCTGACCTTGGGTTCTCAGACTCTGTTCTCAACTGGTTTAGATCTTACTTGACTGGCAGATCTTTTGCAGTAGTTGCAGGGGGTCAGACTTCTTCTCCTGTTCCCTTATCTGTTGGAGTTCCCCAGGGCTCTGTTCTGGGTCCCCTTCTGTTTTCTCTCTACACACTGTCCTTAGGAAAACTCATCAGCTCTTTTGGCTTTTCCTACCATCTGTATGCCGATGACACCCAGCTGTATCTTTCTGCCCCTGACCTTTCTCCAAGGCTTGAACAGCAAGTCTCATCTTGCCTTACAGCTGTCTCACAGTGGATGCGCCATCGGCGTTTGAAGCTCAACATGTCCAAGACGGAGCTTCTTGTCTTTCCTCCTAAGCCCAACCTTCAACACTCCTTTTCTGTCTCTGTGGACAACATTTCCATTCAACCAGTCCAGCAAGCCCGCAGTCTTGGCTTTATCTTTGACTCTTCTCTGTCGTGTATCCCTCAGATCCAGACCACAGCCAAGGCTTGTAGATTCTTTTTGTACAATATTGCCAAAATCCGACCTTATCTCTCCGCCTCTTCTGCCAAGATCCTGCTCCATGCCCTAGTGATCTCACGACTTGATTACTGTAATGTCCTCCTGGCTGGACTTCCTCTTTCTCACCTCCGTCCTTTAATCTCTGCCCAGCATTCAGCTGCACGCATTATCACTTCCACCCACCGCTCTGACCACATCTCTCCTGTGTTGGCATCCCTTCACTGGCTCCCTCTCCCTTTCCGCATTCAGTATAAGCTCCTGCTGTCGACATTCAAAGCCCTCCATGGACTGGCCCCTCCTTACTTATCAGACCTTCTTTCTCCTCACCTTCCCACTCGGGCCCTCCGTTCTGGTAGTCAAGGGTTCCTGTCTCAGCCCAGGATTTCCTCTGCCCCATCCCGGATTCGCCCCTTTTCACTTGCTGCCCCTCACTCCTGGAACCTTCTTCCTCCACAAGCAAGAGTCATCACTTCTTTAACCAGCTTCAAAACAGAGTTGAAAACCATCCTGTTCAGAGAAGCCTTCCCAGACATTGCATAATTGTCGCTTACTATCTGATGTTCTGTTGTTGACTGTTTATTGATCCATTTCCTGTATTGCTATGTACTGTATATGTATTATCCTACTTGTGAGTATGTATTTTCCCTGGATAATGATTAACCTTCCATTTTGAAGTCAAGCCCTCCCTCCTGTCCATCTGCCTTGGTCCAGGCCTCGGTGGTTGAGAGGAACTGCTGGACCTCTTACCCTTTCCCTCCACCATTCCCTTCTCCTTCTGTGTCATGTCTTTTTAGATTGTAAGCCTGAGGGCAGGGAACCGTCTAACTAAAAAAATTGCATGTACAGCGCTGTGTAAATTTACAGCGCTTCATAAATAAAGGTTAATAATAATAATAATAATAGAGGGGTCATATGGCCTCAAGGGGGGACAATTTGAACACATTGGGCCAGGGGGAAGGGGAAAAACCACCAACTATTGGTTGGGGTAACGAGGCAACTTCTGGGTGGGGGCACATAACCTTTCCCAGAGGTCCTGCCCTAGAATTTCAGGAGGAAGGGCACAGCCATAATTTTTTCAGGCCTGAATCATTCTTGATAGGTCATAAATCATAAGTCATAAAGACATAAATAATTTTTTGGCAGGGGCTACACCCCCCTACTACTTCTGCAAACAAATAAGCAACAGTTTAAAATAAATAACAGTTTTAAATACACAAACAATGGGAGCAGATTGCAGAATTTCATACTCTCTCACACACATATATACATGTACATGCCCAAATACAAAGCTTGAATTTCTCCTGCTAGCCTTACCTTCGGTTTCTACCTAAAGAGGGAAACAGCCTCATTTTTAGTACACAGAGAATATAGGCCCAGTACACACTGCCAACAAGCGGTGGACCGGCGCCAATTCTAGGGTTAGGGAGTGTGTATCAATGTGGTTTTTAATGTGGAAGACTATTAAAAATGTGACCTGTGCAAATTTATTACATCTGTATCTATGGAGCTTTTCACACAAGGTACTTACTGCATAGATATTGTTGCCCAAGTGCAAAGGTGGGATCGCTGGTCACATTTCTGAAATGTCACTGAAGCGTATCCCACTCTTCTCCTGTCGACAAATCATTCACAGAGAAGCCATTTTTTGCATAACAGATGATCCCATTATTACAAAAATGGCATCTCTGCAAATGATTCATCGACGGGAGAAGAGTGGGATACGCTTCAGTGACATTTCAGAAACACGACCGGTGATCCCACTTCCATGCTTCTGGAAAGTTTAGGCAACGATATCCACATAGTAAGTGCCTCGTGTGATAATCCCCTAAGTGAGAAAATTCAACTCATATAACTTTGTTACTGTTTTTTTCTGTTTTTACCAACTTTTATCAATCAATAACACATTTATCAGTCTACAGCCTAAACTCTCAAAACCCCATGCAAAAGTACTTTATCACACACACACTCACACACACACACGTTTAGACACAGGGACATGCTGCGGCCTCCACAGGGGTCCCTTTTTTTGTGTCCTGGAAGGGGTACCATAGGTGCTCTCACAGGCCATGATGACTCTTTAGGTGCTGTGCACAATGAGCATCATAATGTAGATGGGTGCACGCCAAGATGGTGCTCAGGCCGAAGCGGTGAGGGCTCAGAGCGTCCAGACACTCAGCCCGCACCACGTGTACAGGCCAGCACAAAGTACAGCCCCTTAGTGTTGTGCATTAAATCAAAGTTGGGTAATAACTTTATTGGGCCACCAAATTATCATTAAATAGATCAACTTTTGGGTCCTTCAGAATTCTGCATCATAATGGACATTACAAAATTTCAGATGAAGGAGAAGCAGAAACATTTGAAAGTTAATCTGGCCAGATGTTATAGCCATGGGATTTGTAGTTGATAAAGTCTCAGACATTAGCAATCAGTCCATCCCAGTGAGTGTGAAATCTTCATAAGATGATTTCAAGTTTTACAAGTTTCTTTTTCTCTTACAGAAATTGCAAAGTGAAAACCCCTAGATACATTCTCACCATAAATCAACATTCTTTCTCAGTTCTATTTCATTCTTTCCTGTGATAGTGCTGAAGAAATCTGATATCAACTGATAGGGAGTATTAGCATCCATTTAACTTTCAGCTCTCAGCAACTTCACAACTCTTTCTACTTTGTCATTCTTCATACTTAAAAGTCATCTGACAAGTAATTCATCTTCAATGGGACTCAATGGTCATTCACATTTGCCTATCTCTACCACATTGGAACAAGCCAAAGATTTATAGCTACCACTAACCTGTTTCCAAAAGCACAGATTTCTTGCCCTTCTGTATATGCTAATTTCTAATAATTCTCAGGCATGATAGCAATTACTGAGAAGAGTCAGCCTCTGTGAATAGTTTATCACAGTTCATCATACATCCTTTGTCAGTGGAAATACTTTGACAAGCCTGGTGTTAATTAAAACCAAGTAGACAATAAAATACACCTAATCAAACACTACAGGTACAGAAATCAATTAGCAGATTTATGGTTCTTTGGAACTTTCTATAATGTGCTGGATTCAAAGAAACTATCAGTTCTGCCTCCCCAAGACAGTGTAATTGAATTTCTAATTGAAACTACCTTGCAGTGGGTAACAGAATCCAGCAAAATCTTATTTGCATGAAAGGGAGGACTACAGAGGCCCAAAAGAGTCTATAAAAACCAGCATTACTCAAGATATTTCCTCATTAAAGCAAAAATCCAAAGAAATTTGAAATCAATACAATGTAGAGGAGTTGGTTTGGATTGATCTGAGAAGATGGCTTATCCCTGCAAAGGATAAGCTTTCAGTCAAGCCCTTAGAAGAATCACCTATTCACTGCAAACATTCACCATCTGTACTTGTGTGGATTTTCCTACATAAGTTACATTTTTAACAGATTTGTTGTCCTGGGGAACTTCAACATCCATGAGGTCAACTTAGTTGGATTGCCGCAGGACTTCATTTCCTCCATGGAAACTGTGGATCTGTCCCAACTGGTACACAGCCCCAGTTCTGTGCACTTACTTCTGTTTGGTGGAATGGTGGCAATCTGGGTATGAACAAATGAATTCCTAGAAGAGTGCAGTCTTAACTTGTTCTTGAAACCTCTGTAGGGGCAGATAAGAGAAATTCAGGAAACCAAACAGATCAAAATGGTTTTCTGATGCTTTGGGGGAATTTTCCTGTAACCTTTGCAAGTGATTCTGCTCAAACTCTGCATTACCTCTGATGCTTTCCTGCTGAGTAGAACTAAATGAACTAAATTCTTATGGAATATCGTATGGTAATAGTGAGACAGTGACTGCAGCAATGTTGACAGAAGACCTGGTGAGTCTGACTGAACATAGCCTACAACCCATCTAAAAGCCTACTCCATTGTGGTGATGGCAGCAACATCATTCTGTGTTACCATTGCTCGTCTGTAATAGACCTTGTTTCAGTGGTCAAAGGGATATAATCTTCTAGAACATGAAAAGACAGTAGAGACTTCTCCACATCCATTTATGACCAATTTGCACAATTCCCTTGCAGATAAAATGTTGAGACATATTCCAATCTAAATGCCATCGGGAAAATCCAAATGGGTGTGACTTTTCACTTGCCATTTTGCTTGTACAAAGGAGTCTCAATTTGTATTGCCCCAATTTACAGTTCAAGTTTACAAAATTTTGCTATAAATAAATAAAAGCTTTGCCTAGCATGCCTATGAGGTGACGTGGAAGAACAAGCCATATCCAGTTCTTCTTCCTAGCTGACTATCCTCTCTATCTTTTCCCTATCTCTCTGCTATCCTCTGCCTATCTCTTTGCAGTCTTTTCCCTGTTGCTATGGCATCTTTCCTCTATCTGCCTTCTGTCAAAGACAAGGCTCAGTTTTGTATTCCTTCTCTCTCGTAGGCTCCCTTTCACAGCTTTCCCTGAGCTGTTATTGACTAGCTCTAACCAATGGCCCACCAATGGACTTTCCATGGTAGTGGGAGTGCTTGCTCCTTTGAGGCATGGCTATGCTTCCATGTCAGGCAGGCTTTAGGAGCCAGACTATATGTTAAGCAGCTACTGGTCAGCAGCAGTAGTGCAGGGTGATAATGAAGAAGAATCTCTGAGACAATGAGAATGGCACGATAGCACACTACTTGTCAGTAGTGTGCAGAGGGGTGCACAAGTAAACCTTCTTTTGAATATCTTTTACCACAAAAAAAATTAGCAATAAAAATTCTAAAAAGTTGGCAAGATCATCACAAAAAAAGAAAGAGAGGAATGTGATGGGTGTAATAAAGGATAAAACTGGGAAGATATGTATGATGATAAAAAAAGATAAAGATATTTGAGGAATATTACAAAGATTTACATTCAGCAGGGAACAAGTCAGTAGAAAAAATTGAAGAATATATTGAGAAACATTGGAAAATAAAAATAGATGAGGAGGATAAAGAAATAATGGAATAATTGATTTCAATTAATTGGAAATCAATACTGGATTCAAATAAAAGGGATAATAAAATTATTAAATGAAATACAATTGAATATTTTAGACCAAAATGAATTGCTAGAAGAAATAATTAAAAAAATTAGAAAGTGGAAAAGGATTAATAGGGAAAATTTATAAGATTATGCTAACAACTGAATGATAGTGGGACTGACAATGAACTGGGGGGAAAACTTATTGATTGATACAGACAAAATTAAAATTTGGCTACAAGAAATTGTTAATACAGTGACCCCTTGACTTATGCGTTCCAGACCCCCCCCAATAAGCCAAAAAAAGCGTAAGCTCAAGTCCCATTCAGTTGAATGTTTCTGTTGAAACAGATGCCAATGTTTCTTCTCCTATCTTCTATCTTCACGCCTCCTTCTGATTCTAACTCTGCTTTTCTTATGATTTTTTCAGTATACAGTCAGCCCTTCTTATACACTGATTTTTTATACACATATTCAAGCATCCACGGTTTGAAAATGTTCCAAAAAAGTGTACATTTCAAATATCAAACCTTGATTTTCCAATTTTTATAAGGGACATCATTTTGCTATGTCATTATATTTAATGGGACTTGAGCATCCATGGATTTTGTTATCCACGGGGGATCTTAGAACCAAATCCCAGCGTATAACAAGGGTCCACTGTATAAGTTGAACAAATAGGGTGATAGGTTGCAGCCTTGCCTCAGCCATTTGCTTATTGAGAACCACTCTGTTTCTCTGAATTCTGTTCTGATGGTTGCCCCTTGTCTTGCTACAGATTTCACATCAGGACTATAAATTGTAGTGGCACCCCCATGTCTTTCAGTGTTGGACTATAAATTGTAGTGGCACCCCCATGTCTTTCAGTGTGTTCTATAGCTTTTCATGATCTATAAAATCAAATGCTTTGCTACAGTCTATGAAACACATGCTGATTTTTTCCTGGAATGCTTTGGTGCACTCTATTAGGTATCGTATGTTTGCGATGTGGTGCCTGGTGCCTGTTCCTTTCCTGAATTCTGCTTGCATCTCGGGGATTTCTTTTTCCATAGAGTCCATGCTGTAGAATTTTGAGCATTATTTTGCTGGCATGTGAGATTAGTGCTATTGTCCTATGTAGTCTTTTGTATGTCTTTTCTTGTGGATTGATACATATATTGATTATTTCCAGTCTGTTGGCCACCTCTTTGTTTTCTATATTTGTTGGCATATTTTTACTGCATTTTAAAGAAATCTTTTTAGTATAAGCACCTGCCATGTGGAATTCTATCGTGAAACACATAAACAGTGGGCCCTCCTCATACGTGGATTTGCCATGCGCGGATTTGAGCATCCCACAGGTGCACTACCATTGGGGACAAAAGTCCCTCCCCTCTAGTGTTGCCATAGCTGAGGACCTCCAAACCGGGACAAATGTAGGACAAGGTTCAAAAATGTAGGACCTTTTTTTTAAATTTCCTGGCCAGGAAATTAAAAAAAAAAAAGGTCCCACATTTTTGAACCTTGTCCTCCTTCTCCTTCCCGGCTTGAGAGGAAGCCTCGGGCTGCTTGCAGGCCGGGAAGGAGCATGGGGGCCGGCTGTCATCGCGGCCATCGCCGTGGTGGCAAGCGGCCTCCTCCTCGGCCTTGCAGAGGCCTTGGAGGACCCCACAGCCGGAGCTCCGACCGCGGAGCCGCTTCCAGGGCCTCCAAAGGGGCCTGGGGAGAGCTTCTCCCAAGCCCCAGAGGCCTTGGAGGAGTGCTCCGCAATCGCGGAGCCGCTTCCAAGGCCTACAAAGGGGCCTGGGGAGAGCTTCTCCCAAGCCCCAGAGGCCTTGGAGGAGTGCTCCGCGATCGCGGAGCCGCTTCCAAGGCCTCCAAAGGGGCCTGGGGAGAGCTTCTCCCAAGCCCCAGAGGCCTTGGAGGAGTGCTCCGCGATTGCGGAGCCACTTCCAAGGCCTCCCTGGGGCCTGGGGACAGCTTCTCCCAAGCCCCAGCCTGCAGGCCCTCGCTGGGAGGGGGGTGTCCCGGGGGCGGGGCCAAACCAGGGTGGGACCGTGTGGACCCGCCCCAAACCAGGAAAGTCCCGCCCCCAGGCGGGATATGGCATGCCTACTCCCCTCCCCTCCTCTCCTCCCTTCCTCTTTCCCTCCCTTCTTCCTTCCTTCCTTCCTTCCTTCCCTGCCACCCACCCTCATTCCTTCCCTCCGAGTCCCTGCTTACCTCCTGTTGCTGCCGCCATGGAAAAAGCCGGCTGGCAGTGTTGGAGGTCTTGAAGGCCTCTGGCGCTGCTGCTCCACCTCCTCCTCGCCGCCGCCATGGTGGCTGTGCCTTTTTCCATGGCAGTGACAGCAGGAGGTAAGCAGGGACTTGGGAGGGAAGGAATGAGGCAGGAGGCAGGGAAGGAAGGAAGGAAGGGAGTGAAAGAGGAAGGGACGAGAGAAGGGGAGGCGAGGGACAATGAGGGATGTCACTGGGGACAATGGGACTTGAACATACGTGGATTTTGGTATGCGTGGGGGGGGGGCTACTATTGTTGGTTCTGTGTATGGCTTTAAAAAACACAAAAACCTTTGTCTGTGCTCCTTGATTTTTAACTGAAAATGTTTGTATTGCACACTATCAATGGATATTTTTAAGCTGTATCTTTCTAAAACTAAATTTATTAAAATTGTTACATGTTTCATATGATTTTAATATGGTGTAATATAGTGTTTAATAATTTTTAATATAAATGTGTTCTCATTATTATTTATGGCATCTGTACAAGTGTCTCATGACTTCTAGGGGATTTTGATTTGTTTAAAAAAGCTAATAATTAAAAATAAATTTGGAACTAAATAGTGCCAAGTCTTTTCACTGCAGAGATACAGAGCTCTCAGAATGAGAGCTAGAAACGGATAGAGAGAAGAATAAGGAAAAAGTGGTAAAGAAAGAGGGTGTGTGATTCCAACAACAAGGAAAGAAGAACAGTGAATTTGGGAGTGAATTCTGTTATTATGGAAAGCACATCTGTTTGAAAGTATGTATTTGTTAAAAAGCCAGACAAAGGCCTGAAAAAGATGACATGGCTCCAAGCCATGGTATGGGCATGCCGCTTACATGATGCATGCCATGAACGCAGCCTGAAGCTGTGCTGAGGCCACGCCAACGAAAAAGAACCAGCAGCCCAGTTCAGAACTGTGGCAGTGGCCTAGATTTGGACTGGGCATGTAAGTTTGCTGCAGTCCCAGTGTGAACAGCACCAGCACAGCCTTGTATCACTCCTTTGGGCCAGTCTGTTTTGGGCCAAAGTTACCCATAATTTTCAAGTTGTACAGAAGACGGTAAGTTACCTGATTGGCAGGTACTGGCCGGCTGGATAACGTCACTTTGAGAGAGCGGGGGGATTATCTGAGTACCATATATACTCGACTATAAGTCAAAAAAATTATGCCCCAAAATTGACCCTAAAATCCTGAGTCGATTTATATACAAGTCAATACACTAATACTGCTTAGAAAGGTCCTGAAACAAGCACCGGCATGATGCAACATTCTTCCCCACTCTTCGTGCCTCAAGGCAGGAGTGTATGTGTCTGTGTCTGTGTCTGTGTCTGTGAAAGAGGTTCCCAATCCAATTTGAAAGTCTTCTCTTCCCATCAAAGAAATACCCCATTATCTCCATTTCCTTTCCTCCCCAATCAGATTTTCTAAGCTCTCCTCCAGCACCTGCCAAGTGGTGTTATGTGGATGAGAGAGGTCCTGAGAAGGAGAAGAAGGAATGAAAAATGTGTTTTCCCCTTTCCATCCTTTGCTATAGCCCCTTAAGTTTTACCCTTGACTTATCCATGGATCATATCAAAATCCATGATTTTTACCATGAAATCTTCCCTCAGCTTATACATGAGGTCGAGTTGTGCATATGTATATCCAGTAGATCTCACCTGAATGGATTTTCCAAGGAATTCTGAGGGAATACATATGTTATTTGGTGATTAGTGATATTTCTGAAGCAGACTCCACTCACTTTTTGGATAAAAGAAGATAACAGTATAGGTGTGGGTGTGTTTGACCCCTGATACCTGAGAAAAGCTGCCCTTTTTGTCCATGGTTAAATTTACTCTGCTAGCAAATTTCCTGTTTTGTGTGTGTGTGTGTGTGTTTCAAATTGATCATGTTCCTTGGCTTCAGATAAAAAAACTTCAAAGGCCTTCCCTGTGTTAACAATAATGGATTTAAAATAAAACATTTTTGCTCTTCACCTTTCTGTTTTACACTAAAAAAATAATATTCAGAATCCAGCAAGTCACAAATATTAATCATGGCATTTCTGTGGGGAAAAAGGGGAACTGAATTTTTTAGGAGTTCATACGAAAGACAAGGAGCATTGTTGCATATCAGAAAAATTAATCTCCATAGAAAAGTGTAAAAACCTGCAATTCAGAGAGCAAAGAATTAGGACAGGCCAGCTGAGAATAATTTTCGAGCCAGTTAATTTAATTGCATGAATCATTCCATTGTTAGCAATGAAGAGATATAATTAAAATGAGATTGCTTCTCACTTCTGTTCTCTAGAAACTAAAGGAATTGATTTTGGAGCATGCATTGCCAAATACTACAATGGCAAATTTACACATTCAGACAGGCTACACCATCTTGTGCTAATGTTGAGGAGAGCCTTAACTAATTATAGATATGCCATATAATCACAAAGAAATAACTTACTTAATGCCCGTTGAAATAAGTTTGCATATGTGTATATACACTTGGATACAGAGTGTTGTGTTTTTACCAACAGCTCAGAAAGTTTAAATAGTAGGTGTCAGGAGAAATGCCAATGAGAATATAGTAACCAGTTTAAAATTTAAAAGCTGCTTTATCCAGAATGAGGCTCTTCAACAGTCCAGCTCATTTTGCACTCTTTCTTCTAGCTACCATGATGTCCTTCAATGTAAAATGCTCTCTGTCAACCAGCCGATTCCATCATCCCCTGCGTCCTCCTAGACCCCGATCTGCTCCCCTCCTTCACCCTGACACCTAACCCATCATCCCCTGACTGCTCCTACATCTCCATCTCACCCCCTCTGCCACCTAACCCATCATCCTCTGACTGCTCCTGCATTACCATCTTGCCCCCTCTGCCACCTAACCCATCATCCCTGGCCCCAGCGACCTATCCCATCATCCTCTGCCTTCCCCTTCCTTCCAATCCTGGCCCCAACGACCAAGCCCATCATCCTCTGACTGCCCCTGCCTCTCGATCCTGGCCCCAGGGACCTATCCCATCATCCTCTGACTGCCCCTGCCTCCCGATCCTGGCCCCAGGGACCTATCCCATCATCCTCTGCCTTCCCCTTCCTCCCAATCCTGACCCTAGCGACCTAGCCCATCATCCTCTGACTGCCCCTGCCTCTCAATCCTGGCCCCAGGGACCTATCCCATCATCATCTGACTGCCCCTGCCTCCCAGTCCTGGCCCCAGAGACCTATCCCATCATCATCTGATTGCCCCTGCCTCCCAGTCCTGGCCCCAGCGACCTATCCCATTATCCTCTGACTGCCCCTGCCTCCCGATCCTGGCCCCAGGGACCTATCCCATCATCCTCTGACTGCCCCTGCCTCCCGATCCTGGCCCCAGCGACCTATCCCATCATCATCTGATTGCCCCTGCCTCCCAGTCCTCCTGGCCCCAGCGAGCTATCCCATCATCCTCTGACTGCCCCTGCCTCCCGATCCTGGCCCCAGGGACCTATCCCATCATCCTCTGCCTTCCCCTTCCTCCCAGTCCTGGCCCCAGCGACCTATCCCATCATCCTCTGACTGCCCCTGCCTCCCGATCCTGGCCCCAGGGACCTATCCCATCATCCTCTGACTGCCCCTGCCTCCCGATCCTGGCCCCAGGGACCTATCCCATCATCCTCTGACTGCCCCTGCCTCCCGATCCTGGCCCCAGCGACCTATCCCATCATCCTCTGACTGCCCCTGCCTCCCGATCCTGGCCCCAGCAACCTATCCCATCATCCTCTGGCTGCCCCTGCCTCCCGATCCTGGCCCCAGAGACCTATCCCATCATCCTCTGACTGCCCCTGCCTCCCAGTCCTGGCCCCAGTGACCTATCCCATCATCCTCTGACTGCCCCTGCCTCCCAATCCTGGCCCCAGCAACCTATCCCATCATCCTCTGACTGCCCCTGCCTCCCAGTCCTGGCCCCAGGGACCTATCCCATCATCCTCTGACTGCCCCTGCCTCCCGATCCTGGCCCCAGCAACCTATCCCATCATCCTCTGACTGCCCCTGCCTCCCGATCCTGGCCCCAGCGACCTATCCCATCATCCTCTGGCTGCCCCTGCCTCCCGGTCCTGGCCCCAGCGACCTATCCCATCATCCTCTGACTGCCCCTGCCTCCCAGTCCTGGCCCCAGTGACCTATCCCATCATCCTCTGACTGCCCCTGCCTCCCAATCCTGGCCCCAGCAACCTATCCCATCATCTCCTGACTGCTCCTGCATCCCCATCTCACCCCCTCTGCCACCTATCCCATCATCCTCTCCCTGCTCCTTTAGCCCGATGAAGGATCACAGCTAAGGAGGGGGCAGGGAAGGAGGGCAGAGTCCAGAGCCCCACTGAGCATCCCAAGGGTGCCGATTCGAATCGTTGAACCCTCAGAGTATGCTCTGGTGTGGTAATACAATGTGCACTCACTCCCCTTTGCTTGAGTCCGCATCACGTGACTTGCTTGGAATCAAACTGTCTTCTCTTCCCCCTCACTTCGGAAGGACAACAGCAAGGCAACCACGTGTGGTAAAACATCACGTTTTAACCTTAATTCGCATTGCTAGAGAGGAGTGACTCTGGACCTGGTGTGGAAAAACATCACGTTTTGCATTGCTAGAACAGGAGTGACTGCGAATCTGAGCTGCACCCCCCCCCCCCCCCCGTGATAAGGGATAGTGCGTGTGAGAAAATTAGAAAAGAGGGTTGGTTAACAGTGAGGGATAGACTGTGAGAATTGGAGGTGGGTGCTAATTTTCGCACCGAACAATAAGAGGAGAGAGTTTTAGGTTTTGAGCTTTTAATGTATTGTTTGGCTTGGGGTGGGAAGTTCTGGCTTAAATGCTGAATGGCATCCCTTCACTGGCTCCCCCTCCCTTTCCGTATTCAGTTTAAGCTCCTGCTGTCGACGTTTAAAGTCCTCCATGGGCTGGCCCCTCCTTATTTATCAGACTTTCTTTCTCCTCACCTTCCCACTCAGGCCCTCCATTCTGGTAGTCTAGGTTGGCTGTCCTAGCCCAGGATTTCCTCTGCCCCATCTAGGATTCGCCCCTTTTCACTTGCTGCCCTTCACTCCTGGAACCTTATTCCCCCACAAGCAAGAGCCATCACTTCATTAACCAGCTTCAAAACAGAGTTGAAGTCCATCCTGTTCAGAGAAGCGTTCCCAGGCATTGCGTGATTAGCATTTGCTATTTGATGTTCTTTTTGTTGCCTGTTTTATTGAACCATTTCCTGTATTGCTATGTATTTTATATGTATTATCCCATTATTTCTTAGATTGTACACCATAGGCAGGTTTACTCTTATATATTTATTGTTTTATGTACAGTGCTGTGCAAATCTACAGTGCTATATAAATAATAATAATAATAATAATAATAATAATAATAATAATAATAGATATAATAGAAGTGCAAATCAAGTATAAAAAACTGGAAAATATGATGGATATGATGGATATGTAGCCTGAGCATCGATTTCTTGTTATGGTGTTAAGACGTCATTTAAAAGAAAAAGAAAGAACTAGAGAGAGCAAGGGAGGAAGCCAGTCTATATGATCCTATATTGATCTGATCCTAACCAACAGGGATGACCTAGTTAATGGAGTGCAAGTGGTGGGATCTTTAGGTGGGAGTGATCATGCACTCCTGGAGTTTGTTATACAATGGAAAGGAGAAGTCAGGCATAGTCAGACACACATTCTAGACTTTAGGAGAGCTGATTTCAGTAAACTTAGAGAAATACTGGGGGTGATCCCATGGTCAGGAATACTAAAAGAGAAGGAAGTTTAAGATGGATGGGAGTTTCTCAAAAGGGAGATACTGAAGGCACAAATTAAAACAATTCCAGTGAGAAAGAAAAATGGGAGATATCTCAAAAAATCAGGATGGATGACTAAGGAACTTTCAACTGAGCTAAGTTTTAAACGGAACATGTATAAGAAATGGAAAAGGGGGGAAATCACCAAAGAGGAATTCAAACAAATAGCGAGCACATGTAGGGGTAAAGTCAGAAAAGCTAAAGCGCAGAATGAACCCAGGCTTGCTAGAGAGGTTAAGAACAATAAAAAGGACTTTGGGGGATATGCAGCAGAAGGAAGAAGAAGGAAACGGTAGGGCCACTTTGTGGAGAAGATAGCAAAATGCTAACGGGACAGAGAAAAGACAAAATTATTCAACACCTTTTTTGCTTCAGTCTTCTCAGAAAAGGCAAAGGGTGCTCAACCTGAGGATAATGGAGCAGAGGACAGAATAGGGGAATTTCAGCACAGAATAAGTAAAAAGATAGCAAAGGAATATTTGGTTAATCTAAATGAATTTAAATCTCCAGAACCAGATGAACTACATCCAAGGGTATTAAAAGAACTGGCAAATGTAATATCGGAGCCATTGGCAATAATCTTTCAGAACTCCTGGAGAACAGGAGAAATCCCAGCTGACTGGAGGAGGGCAAACGTTGGACCCAACTTCCAAAAGGGGGGGAAAGAGGATCCCAACACTTGTCATCCAGTTAGTCTGACATCTATATCAGGAAAGATTGTAGTGCAGCTAATTAAACAGAGAGTCTGTGAACATCTAAAAAGCAATGCCATAATCACAAAAAAGTCAACATGGGTTTCAGAGAAACAAGTCATGCCAGACAAATCTAATCTCTTTCTTTGATAAAATTACCGGCTTGGAAGATGAAGGGAATGCTGTGGATATAGTATATCTTGATTTCAGTAAGGCCTTTGACAAGGTTTCCCATGACATTCTTGCAAACAAGCTTGTAAAATGTGGGCTAGACAAAGTAACTGTTAGATGGATTTGTAATTGGTTGGCTGGCCGAACCCAAAGGGTGCTCAACGTTGGCTCCTTTTCATCCTGGAGAGAAGTGACTAGTGGGGTGCCACCAGGGTCTGTCGGTGACTTGGATGACAGAATTGGGGGCATACTTATCAAATTTGCAGATGACACCAAACTAGGAGTAGCTAATACCCCAGAGGATAAGATCAAGATTCAAAATGACCGTAATAGATTAGAAAGCTGGGCCAACGCTAACAAAATGAATTTCAACATGGAGAAATGTAAGGTACTGCACTTAGGGTGGAAAAATGAAATGCACAGATATAGGATGGGAGACACCTGGCTGAACAAGACTATGTATCAAAGGGATCTGGGAGTCCAAGTGGACCACTAGTTGAACCTTTGTCAACAGTGCGATGCAGCAGCTAACAAGGCTAATGCAATTTTAGGCTGCATCAATAGAAGTATAGTGTCTAGATCAAGGGAAGTAATAGTACCACTCTTCCCCACAGTAAGGGCTTATTCAACAGTGGAACAAACTCCCCCGGATAGTGGTGGAGTCTCCTTCCTTGGAGGTCTTTAAACAGAGGCTGGATGGCCATCTGTCGGGGATGTTTGATTGTGATTTCCTGCATGGCAGGGTGTTGGACTGGATGGCCCTTGCGGTCTCTTCCAACTCTATGATTCTATGATTAATACCCAACATATTACTTATCACATCACTAACTCTCTTCCAGTAATTGTTTGCCAGTCGACATATCCACCAACTGTCGGAAAAGGTTCCTGGAAGATTGCTGCATTTCTAGCACTTATTGTCTGTCTATTTTTACATCTTAGAGATTTTTTTTTTTAAGATCAGGTACCAATGAAAAAATGTTTTATAAAAGTTCTTCCTTATATTTTGAGTGGCTGTGTATTAGTGTTTTATCGATTGTACTTGTATTATGTATTATTTTAACAATGTAATCCCGCCCCGATCCGTGGGAGAGGCGGGAAATATAAATAAATATTATTATTATTATTATTACTTGTTTCTCATATTCCTTATTTTTTTCATTACTATAAATAAATAGGGTGACCCACTTCCTTTGCCCACCTGATCATCGAAGCTTATACCACCTCCTCTTCTTTCATATCAAATTGTAACAAAAATTTATATATTTTGTCACTACTTTTTCCTAATTCCATATATAATATCTTCTCAAATTCTTTTTCATATCTGTTTTAAACCTCTCATATAATAGCCTATATGGGTACCATTGTAATTTATGCCTTTCTCACCCAATTCTTCTTGTGATTTAATATATGTTTTCTCTCCTTTTGTTGTTGTTGCTCTTCTCTAAACTTAAGAGCTGTACAAACAGCCCCTAAGGGGCAGCATGCAGCCACCCCTTCTTCAGCCGGATCTGGGCCATGGCAACCTCACTCCATGGCCCAAATCCGGCCTCTGGAGTGGGTGGGGCGGCACTGTAATGGCGCCGTCCGCATGTAGTACGGCTCAGGACATCACATCCTGGTGGTGTGTACCAGGCCCTAGCCATCTAGTATGCACCCTTCCTCTCTTTCTACTTCCCGCCACCTTTCCTAGCATTATTGTCTTTTGTAACAAGCCATGCCTTCTCATGATGTGGCCAAAGTACAACAGCTTCAATTTGACCATATTTGCTTCTAGAAGCATTCCAGGCTTGATCTGTTTGAGGACCCATTTATTTGTCATCCTCAGCACTCTTCTGTAGCACCACATCTCTAATGATTTGAGTTTATTTTTGTGAACTTTCTTCATTGTCCAGCTCTCACAGCTATACATAGTGATGGGGAATACTATGGCTTGGTTGATTCTAACTTTAGTCTTCAATTGTACAACTTGGCTCTTTAAGATCTTGTCTAGTTCTTTCATCATTACTCTTCCCATTCCTAGTCTTCTTATCTCTTGACTACAGTCTCCATTCTGATCAATGTCTGATCCCAGATATAAGAAATATTTAACTATTTCCTCACCTCATTGTTTAGGTTGAATTTAAGTAGGCCCTCTGTAGTCATTTTTGTTTTCTTTATCTTCAGCAGGAAGCCTGCCTTTGCATTTTCTTCCTTTAGTGTCCTTAGTAAAAGAGCCCTGGTGGTGCAGTGATTAAATGCTGGTATTGCAGCCATAACATAGTAAGTTTGATCCTAGAGGAGGGTTCCAAGGTCCACTCAGTCTTCCATCCCTTCATAGGTTGGTAAAATGACTACCCAGCTTAATGGGGGCAATTGGCTTACACATTTAGGGAATGCTAGTTCACTGATATAGAAATATACTTGCTATTAAATGTAGAAGTATACTTGCTATAGTATATACTATATATACTATGCTATAGTATGCTATAGTATACTACACTTGCTATAGAAATATACTTGCTATTGCTTGCTATAGTAATTGCTCCAAGTCTATGAAATTTTACACTAGTAAAATGGTGTAATCTGAATATCTTAGATTGTTGATATTCCTTCCTCCTATCTTCTTCTTTTCCTTCCTCTTCTTCTTTAAGACATCTTCAAGTCTAAACCCGCTCTATGTATGATGTTTTCTGTGCAGAAGTTAATAAAATGAAGCCTTGTCTGACCCCCTTGCCAACTGGGAACCATTCTGTTTTTCCACATTCTGTTCTAACAGTGGGCTCTTGTCCTGAATACAGGTTTTTTCACCAGAATTATTATTATTATTATTATTATTATTATTATTATTATTATTATTATTAAGCTTATTTATATAGTGCAGTAAATTTACACAGCGCTGTACATACAATCTTTTTAATTAGACAATTCCTTTCCCTCAGGCTTACAATCTAAAAAGACGTGACACAAAAGGAGAAGGGAATGGTGGTAGGGAAGGGGATCAGGTCCAGCATTTCTTCTCTCCCTCTGAGGCCTGGACCAAGGCAGATGGACTGGAGGGAGGGCTCTTCTTCTTCTTCTTCTTCTTCTGGCTAGGCCTGATGGAGTTTAGCCTGCGTTTTCATTCCCTCCAGGCCAGATGGTTTGCCTTCTCTCCCTCTGGATGATGGTGGATGGAGGGAGGGCCTTCTTCTTTTCAGGCAAGGCCTGATGGAGCTGGCCTGCCCTTCTCTCCCTCTGGAATTATCGTGTATTGGTACTCCCATATCTTTGAGAGCATTCCATAGTTTTTCATGGCCAATGCAGTTGAAGGCTTTGTTATAGTCTATAAAGCACATGTGAGTTTTTTTCTGAAATTCTTTGGCTTGCTCCATTATCCAACATATGTTTGCAATGTGGTCTAAAGTGCCTCTACCTTTCCTGAACCCTGCCTGCACTTGTGGGATTTCTCTTTCCATATGTGGTTGCAGAATTTTAAGCACAATTTTGCTTGCATGGAAAATTAATACTATGGCCCTAAAGTTGCTGCAGTCTTCTGTGTCTTCTATTTTGTGAATGGGGATGTATATTGAATATTTCCAGACTGTTGACCACCATTTTGTTTTCCATATTTGTTGGCTTATTATAGTTTACACTAGAGTTGATTCTATATGTGTGAATTTGTCAGAGCCACACACTACTCGTGGTCTTTCCCTGCTGGGCTCCGCAGTGCTGCCAGCAGGTACAACTGCAGAAGGTGCTAAAGAAATACTCAGAGTCTCCAAGTTCTAGTTACTCCAAGTTCTTAGAACTACTAAGTATGTACAGCACTATATACATGACAATGACTCTCCAACCAACCATTCACTTAATAATAATAACTCACACTGTCCATATGGTCATACCCATATTTATACATATTGTCCATTATATGATCTCTTCAGACATGTGTCTACAATTGTCCACTTGTATCAACCTCTTGCATTATGCTTGTTGAGTCATCCTGGGCATATCTTCCAAGTGGTGTGATGATGACACTCTATGTTAGTTGCCATGGTGCCACCTTACCAGGTGCTACATCATCCAGTTTCCTCAGCCAGCTGCCATATTCTGTCCTGTTAAATTCTGGTCCTAGTAATGTACATACATACATACACTGACAGAATTGTAGCAGCTCAGTTAGAATCTAATTTCTTCCTGGTGATTTATTTTTCCCAGTTTCTCTTATTGCAGCTTCCACTTCACTTTCTAGAATTTGGGGATCAACTTCATATGATTCTTCATCCTATGTGTCATTCATTTTTTCATCTCTTTCATATAGTTGTTACGTGTATTTCATCCAGTGTCTTCATTTCTTCCTGATCTTGTAGTATGTTTCTCTTCTTATCCTAGCATTTGGTTGAACTTCCCTTTGACTTCATTTTGAGTATTGTCTTCTATTTCTTTGCAGTGATTGTTATAAATTAGTCCTCTTTATCCTGGCACACTAGCTGTTGAACAGTTATATTAATGGTTCCGATTTTGTTCCTATCTACCTTTTCTTTAACCGTACTTATTTCCTGGACTGCTTGAAGCCTTTCATCTGTTATCCATTATGTCTTCTCTTTTGTCTATATCTTTTTTAAAAATTAAGCATCCGGAACTGAACATAATACTCCAGATGATGTTTGGCTAGCGCAGAATATAGTGAGGTTATTATTTCCCATGACTTGGAAACTGTGGTTCTATTAATGCAGGCTAAAATACTAATGTTCTTCTTTGCTGCAGCTTCACACTTTTGGGTTATGTTCAATTCATGATTAACAATAATCCCAAGGTCCTTTTTACATGTACTACTGCTAAACTCCTAAACCTTGTTTTTGTTTTAACATACTATTACTTCCTCTAATCTCTCAGGATCAAAGATCACATAATGGTGATTTAAATCAGTAAGCAAATTTAAATTTATTTAACACTATAAAAGCTTACATGACCATTTCTTGGGATGTGTGATATACTCTGAAAGCAATGAAAATTTGGTGGTATTTTTCATATAGGACTATGGTCTATGACTACCCTAATCCAAGGAACTCTTCTCTTTTTCCCCTTTCCCGTTCTTCTCCAAGATAAGAAAGACATGAAATAGCAAATGTACACAACTTTGTTACACGTCCACAACTCAATACAAGGAATTGACCACAAACATTTTTTTCTAAAATCTCCTGGATTACACCCAAAACATTATTTTACAACATATATGGGCAACCTAATGTGCAATTGTTTTTTAGAATAATTCTTCTGACACAAAGATCGAGCTGTATTCAAAACTTCTTTCTGAGGAGTGTCAGAAGTCAGGAAACATATTTGTTAAGGCCGATCTATGGCTACAAATATTTTTTCAGTTCTGGCAACACACATTTATGGACCAACACTGTCACCCAGTGGAGAAAAATATAATCCCTTTCTTATAAGCATATTTTCACAGTCAGGTGGGTGAGAAAATATTAAAAATGTCTACAAAAACATTTAAATTTAAGATGTTACTGTCTTGGGAATCAGAACTGGAATCATGACTTTACTGAAAAGACTTAGAAAAGAAAAAAATGCTATGTTTTGAGTTTATTTTTCATTTTCATATTTCATATAGTCATATTGTTTTGTTGTAAAATTACTAAATTTATATATGATATCCAGACAGGGAAATGAGCCTGAGAGGCTTTAGCTTGCCAAGTGCCAATAGCTGAACTTACACCAGAAGTACATTTTAAACTGTGTAGTGACAATCTGATTGAGCAAAGCTTCTAGAATAGGGTGACAGCCTAGATGCCAAGATTCCATATGTTTAAAATGAAGGTGAAGCTAGAACTAATCACTAATCATTAATATGGCTCCTAAAAGCTGAAATTTTCTGGCATTTTGGGGCATTACAAAGGTCTTGAAGCAAAGAATTGGTAGTGGACTCAGATCATGCAAATTTAAAACTGAAAATTCAATGGAAAAAAAAAAGAAAGGAAGCAATACAATAAATTAATTTGAGCAAAAATCCCATAGAGTGTAAGCAAAGCTAACAGAAACAGGTGGAAATAAAAATCCATCAGCACCTTTACTGGCCAACCAAAATGCACAAAGTACTTGTTGCAAGCTTTCAAAGCTCCATGGGCTTCTTCATCTACAAACCAAAGCCCCAGGAGCGGAAGTTGGCGGCCTCCTTTTGGCGAACATCCCACCGCTAACGACCCCGAGCCTTATCAAGCTTGCCCTGTCTTCCTACCCGGTCCTCGCCTGCGGTGGGATATCAGAGGTCGTTGTTGGCCTTCGTCTCGTGAAGCAACGGGCCACCCCAGCCGAGAAGCCAACGCTTCACTGGACGACCTGGACGTCGAGACGCCATAAGCCCATAGCAAGGGTGGTCCGCAACTTGTAAGCAGTTGAAGAGATTTTAGTTATTTGCAAGCCCAGTTGGCTAGGACTTGGTGTTGGTAAAGGACAGTGGAGTAACTGAGTAATGTTGCCTGCGGGCTTTTGTTGTGTGCATTAAAATGTTGGAAGCATCCTTCTGCGTCCTGTGTCTCCATGGAACCTATGGGACCACCTCCCCCCACCGACGGGGCCAGGGGCCTGGCAACATCTAGTTTGTTTCTCTGGTTTTATTTTTGGAAATTGTAAATGTTTTATTGGAATGCTTTTTATGATGTTTTTAACTTGATATGTTTTATATTGTATACTGTTTGATGTATCCATGTTGTAACCCGCTTTGATCTTTGGAAAAGCAGGCTAGAAATAAACAGTATTATTATTATTATTTATTATTATCTTGCTTATTTCCCATGCTCTGTGTATTAGTGTAGAGACATGTAAGACCATTTGTTCCCTTTACTTGCTGCCTGTGCAAGTTTTTTTGCCTCCCACTTTTGGGTCCTTGCACTGTTTGCCTTGTTCCCTCTATGACAAGTTTGATTATTTTCTCCAGCCTTTTTGCCTTCCAGAATACTGTCTCCCTCCCCCACATAATTCAGTTTAAAGCCCTCCTGATCAAATTCCTGAGACTATTGGCAAAAACATTTCTGCTAACTGGGAGATGCAACCCATCTCTTGCCAGAAGTCCCTCCCCATGGTCCAAGAATCCAAATTGTTCTTGGCGGCACCATCTACGGAGCCAGTTATTTACATCTGCTATTTTCTTCTCCCTTCCTGGACCTTGCCCTTCAACTGGGAGAAGAGATGAGATGACAACCTGTGCATCCATCTCTTTCAATTTCCTACCCAAAGCCTCATAGTCCCTTATGATATTCTGAAGGCTATGCCTTGCAGTATCATTGGTTCCCACATGAACCAAAAGAATGGTCAGTAGGCTTGACAAGTCTTGTCAGCCTCTGTCACATCACAGATCTTTGCCCCAGGGAGACAGCACACCTCCCGAGACATCTTGTCAAGCAAAACGATTCTGTAGCTGTAAGCTTACAGAATGTTCCCTGGTTTCCCTACTTCTGTGCGTGACATTCCTCCAACTATCTACTTCTGTTGTGTGTGAAGTTACCTCCTTCTCCCCAGCAACTTCCTCTGTGTTTCCTGTCCAGGACCATCTGGTCTGTTCTGGTCAGAAAAACCTCTTGCTCCCTATGAAATTTGACTGCATTCACCCCTGGTTCGTGTGAGTTTGTAACATGTGTAGCAAGTTGGGAGGACTTCCGGGCAAGATGCAGGCCGGAGCACAAGCCCTGCCCACTCTCATGCTGCCAAATTCTTTCTTTCAGTTAATCTCAAAGGTGCTACAAGATCTCTCTATGTACTGATTCTAGACTAACAAGGCCTATCTTTGAATTCTACCAATATGTGAATAAAGCCTTTATTAGTCAAATCTTTATTGGTCATAAAAGAACAACGTAATAATTGTTCAGAAATACACAGACTCTAACATCACAAATACATGATGTTTTTTTAAAGAGTTTAGCAAGGTCTCCTAATGCACTAGTGCAAGCAAAGAGAACCGGGGCTTGCATTTTCCTACCCAAAGAAAATTGTTTATTGCTCACAGCAACCACTCCTAGAACAGGAATGAAGAATTGGGTGGCCCTTCAAATATTTTTAGACTACAGCTATCATCACTCTTTGTCTGGGGCTGATAGAAGCTGCAGTCCAATAAATTTTAAAAGAGCTGCACTTTCTCTATTTATACTTTAGAAACTGAAAAACAAAAGAAAAACTGGGAAACTGCCCTCTTTGCACACTTCTCAACTGAGGATGTTTGGACTTGACGTGTTGTAGCTAACAGATTGAACCACAACTTGTAGCCCAGGAAGATAAA
This sequence comes from Sceloporus occidentalis, assembly GCA_023333645.1. Classification (NCBI taxonomy): domain Eukaryota; kingdom Metazoa; phylum Chordata; class Lepidosauria; order Squamata; family Phrynosomatidae; genus Sceloporus; species Sceloporus occidentalis. The sequence goes on from JALMGF010000003.1 coordinate 124,566,523, forward strand.
ATATAAAAAACAAACAAACCATAATGCAGAAAAAATGAACAAAGTTCTTTATTTAACAAGATTTATTAACTAATACTACCACATCTAATCTAGTACTGAATTGGTCATGAATCCCTCCCTCCCGGATCAAAATAATTCTTAATTTTAATTATTTTCTTTAACTGAATGACACTCTAAAGCTAAATGTTATAAACATTATATGAACAAAGTCTGTTATCAGAGTAATTAAGTTAAAACAGCCTAGATAATTCAGATGTTTTGTCTTCTCTTGCAGATGTATAGTTGTCCACAATTCTTGCCAGATTTTCATGATATTTCTCCAAGCCAGCCCGCAAGCTAAGATAAATCTCCTTGGGTGAACAGGAAGGAGAGAAATTAAGTATAATTAAGAGTAAGAAACAATACATCAGGAATGCATTAATATTTTTCGGCCTACTAAGCACATACCATTTTTGAAAATACTCCCTCTTCCAAAAAAAAAAATATATATTTCTGAAACATGCTAAATTTCGCTAAGTATGTTTTCTCTGAATGATTAACCAAGGCTGGCACAGAGTTGTGCATGCTCTTTTGAAATTAAAGAAGACTCTTATTATCTGCTGAGGTTTGGTTCCAGGAAAAACACACCCACACACCCGTGGATACTAAAATCGATGGATGTTCAAGTCCCATAATATACAGTGACATGGTAAAATGGTGTCCCTTATAAAAAATGGTAAAAAATAAAGGTTTGCTTTTGGGAAGGTTTTTTTTGGGGGGGGGGGGGCGGGGAGTATTTTCAGCCCATGGATGGTTGAATCTTTGGATGCAGAATCTATGGATACGGAAGGCCAACTGTATTTGAACTAATGTTGTAAAATTTTATATAACTGGCAGCCTGACATCATCCATGCTACATGCATTCCAGAGCCATGTGATGTACATCACAGCCTTTTAAGTGATATCTACTGCTTTTATACTTGTAACTAGGGTTGCCATAATTGTCCACTTTTACCAGGGACAAAATGTGGAACAAATTCAAGACCAAACTGTAGGACAACTGCAGGACAAAACTCAGCCCAAAATGTAGGACATTGAAGAAAAATGGTGGACCTTAAATGTCCTACATTTTGAGCTGAGTTTTGTCCTGCAGTTGCCCTACAGTTTGGTCTTGAATTTGTCCTACATTTTGTCCCTGGTAAAAGTGGACAATTATGGCAGCCCTACTTGTAACTCTAATAGTAGATTAAGCTGTCGATAGTATCAACTCTGTTATGGAAGAGAGACAGCCTTGGTCACTTTGGTGGATTACGTACAAAGGGAACTGGACAGGGAAAGTGGACCTCCCAGCGGCTTTTGGTATCAGTGACCATGGTATTGTTCTGGAGATGAGACTTGAAGGTACTGTTTCACAGTGGCTTCATTCCTTCCTGGAGGGGTGAATACAGGTGGTGCTGACTGACACTTGCTTTACCACTGGCCGTTGGCCTGTGGGGTCCCTCAGGGTGCTGTTCTGAACTCTTTGAAACTGTGCCTTCAGTATCTCAGTTTTAAGAAACCCCTATCCCGTATTAACCCCCTTCTCTATTAGTACTCCTGCCTATGGGATTGCCACCAATATTTCCCTAAATGTATTGAAATCATAGAATCAGAGTTGGAAGAGACCACAAGGGCCATCTAGTCCAATCCCTGCCATGCAGGAACTCTAAATCAAAGCATACCTGACAGATGGCCATCCAGCCTCTGTTTAAAGACCTCCAAGGGAGTGTGTTCCACTGTCTAGCAGCCCTTACTGTCAGGAAGTCCTTCCTAATGTTGAAGTGGAATCTCTTTTCCTGTAGCTTGCATCCATTATTCCGGGTCCTGTTCTCTGGAGCAGCAGAAAACAAGCTTGCGCCCTCCTCAATATGACATCCCTTCAAATATTTAAACAGGGCTATCATATCACCTCTTAAATTTCTCTTCTCCAGGCTAAATGTCCCCAGCTCCCTAAGTCGTTCCTTATAGGGAATCAGATTTCTTAAAATCTAGAATGCATGTCTGACTGTGCCTGGCTTCCCCTTTTCACTGATGTACAAACTCCAAGAGAACATGGTCACTTCCACCTAAGGATCTTGCCACTTGCACCCTATTAACCAGGTCATCTCTTTTGGTTAAGATCAGATTTGAAACAGCTGTTCCCCTAATTGCCTCTTCCACCTTCTGGACAATAAAACTGTCAGCAATTCAATTTGGTTTCTTTAAAGTTTGACTTTCAAGCCTATCAAGGGAGTGGGAGTGGCAGCTACTAATATAGACTTACTCACCTGCGCTTTTAACTTCTCTTTTTCCACATTGTCATTTAGCTGCTGAATAGCACCTTTCAGCCACATGATTTCTTCATGAGTTTTTGTCAGCTTCTCACAGACAACTCCTCTCTCTTCTTGAAATTTGTTGCAATACCTAGAATGGTATATGTCAGTGCAATTAATACCAGACTGGGTAACTTTCTGTGCAGGTCATTAAGCAAAAACTCTCTGTTATAGGACATGCCTCTTGAAAGATTAATTATACAGTAGGCCCTTGTTATCTGCTGGGGTTTGGTTCCAGGATCCCCTGTAGATATCAAAATCTACAGATGCACAAGGCTCATTAAATACAATGGCACAGTAAAATGGTGTCCCTTATATAAAATAGCAAAATCAACATGCAGCGTATTTGGAATTTATACTTTCTTTTAATATTTTCAAGCCATAGATGCTTGAATCAGTGGATAGCGAATCTGGAAACAGAGGGCCGACTGTATGTTTTGTAAAGGTAAAGCCAAGGATCAGGCAGTTGCTCAGCAAATGAGAAATCAGTGGGGCCAAGAGAGAAAAGGTAACAGCTGTATGCCTCTTGGAATAGGCCCAGATATCAGGGTGCTCCCCAATGGCCTCATAAATTATCTCTATTAAGTTTTAGGTGAAACAATGTTCCATTAGCAATTCAGTGGGGAGAGGAAAGGATCTCCAAAACCATCATCACTGAACATGGTTGTTCAAATGGTGTTCAACACCTGTTATGAAAATTTGCTGAATGTACAACTTAATAGACAATATCTAGAGCCCTGGTGGCGCAGTGGTTAAATGCCGGTACTGTAGCCACACTCACAAACCACGCGTTTCCGAGTTCAATACCAGCGAAAGGGCTCAAACTTGATTCAGGCTTACATCCTTCTGAGGTCGCTAAAATGAATACCCAGATTGTTGGGGGCAATTAGCTTACAATTTGTAAACCACTTAAGGAGTGCTTAAGTGCACTGATAAGCAGTATAGAAATGCACTTGCTATTGCTACTTGCTATAGAGTACAACCAACCTTGCCATACATGATTTTAATATACAATGAATGAGCCTCTGCAGAGAAATGGACAAAAGTGGAGACCTCCACCTTAACATGCAGCATTCTGTGCAATGGGAATGCTTCAATGACTCCCCCAGTCTGAAAGATCTTTGGACATATATACACAGTGCCAAGGCACAAAGGACAGGGCTGCTCTCCATTGCATTGTGGTATATTCTCACAATTTTCTGTATCACAGAAATTCAAAAATTGTGTGGGCCAATTAACCAAAAAAACTGCCAAAACTGAGATGCAAACTACTGTGAGGTATGAAGCAGGCAAAGCTGGAGCAGGGAGGCTTTATTCTCTCACTTTAAATCTTTGGCCCTGCATTCTGGAGTAATAGAAGATACCTCACTCTGGACTACTCCCTTCCACTATAAGAAACATGGAACAGTATTCTGTGCTGTGTCAAGTTCCAGCTTCACCACTGGAACTGGATGGCTCTTAGTAGCAGGATGGAATTTACACAACTTGAGCTATCAAGATGCAAGTGTTTTTGTGTGTTCTTACATGTGAGGAAGTATGAGTGGCTGATATTCAGAAAGTGTAAATTTGTTCAAATACCTATATTCAAGTTTGAGTGGATGAAAGAATAAAACAAGTATGTATCTCTGTGTTCTGTCAAACTGAGATCTGGCAAATCATGTTGGGGCACCACATGCCATTTAATGAGGGAGACAGAATAAGACACCTTCCACTGGCCTGCTTCTCTTACATATTTTGTATTTCATATCTCTCACATATTTTGTATTGCCTATTTTGTTAGTTACTTAAATTATAATATGGCAGAATTCAAATATGATAGATAAAACCACTGTTTGTGGTAGTTTCTTTGTTGTTTCCTACTTGGGTTTGTGTGAGGGTACAGCTGACCCCAGGCTTGGGTGAGTGGGTTTGCTTCTAACTATGAGCTCTCCCTGGGCACATGGTCTGAGAGGGTGGGGCCAGCAGCCTAGCTCTACAAAACTGCTACCAAAGGTGTGTGCCTAACACCGCACAAACTTTCACAACTCCTGCTCCAACAGTTGAGGAAAACAATTGGAACTAGGCAAGGCAGGGAAGTTTGAGGAGGAGCAACAAAGTTCTTTTCTTTTCCTCTTTTTAACTGATTGGATGGATAGTGATGGAATTTTTGCAGTCACCTGCAACAGCTGTGCTTTATTGCCAAAGGACGTGGCTGATTACACATGAAGCAAGTGCAGGTTGGTGGCCCTGTTGGAAGAAAAGGTCCAGCAGCGGGAGGGCCATGTTTCTAATATTCAGAACATTAGGGAGCATGAGGTTTTCTTGGATAGAGCTGTTAGGACTTTTTTTGAATACCGAACACATGAAAAATGTCACTGAGGAGAAATTATTTGATCAGTCAATTAAAAACAACAACTCTGTTGCTCCCCTTCAAACTTCCCTGCTAAACTAACTCCCCTGTTTGCCTTGCCTCTGTTGCCAAGCTTCAATAGTCTTCCTCAAGTAAGAGAAGACGGTTTGTGGTGGTTGGAAACTCTTTTGCTCAGAGGAACAGAAGCAACAATCTGCAAACCTGACAAGATGAATCATGAGGTGTGCTGTGTTCCTGGAGTCAAAATTCATGATCTAACAGAGGGGCTGAAAAAACTGGTCAAGCCCAGTAACTGTTACCCCTTCATTTTGGTTCATGTGGGAACCAATGCTACTGTGAGACACAGCTTTCATAACATCACAAAGCATTATGAGGATATGGGTAGGAAGCTGAAGGATCTTGGTGCAGAGGTTGTAATTTTAATAAAATAATAATAATAAAATGTATTTATATCCCACCTCTCTACAGAATGCAATTGAAGCGGCTTACAAGATTAAAATATACAGTCTGAACCCTCAACCCCCCCCCCTTAAAATACAATTAAACCTTGAAGAATTTAAAACATAAAACATACTTAAAAACAATACAATAACTGGTGAAGTCAGAGGTCAGCAGTTAGATTTTCCTTCTGATAGCCGGAGAACTATTCAGGAAAAGCCTGCCGGAAGAGATCCGTCTTTATAGCTCTTTTAAAGCTGTTTAGAGTGGTAATATGACGGATCTCGTCCGGCAGGCCATTCCACAATCTGGGCACAGTAGCTGAGAAGGTCCTCTGGGAAGTCGTTTGCAAACCTGTAACAAATTTTTCCCTGAGGATCTAAGTGTGCGGGGAGGATTATATGGAAGGAGGTGGTCCTGAAGATAGGTTGGACCCAAGCCATTTAGGGCTTTAAAGGTGATAACCAACACCTTGTACTGGGTCCAGAAACTGATGGGCAGCCAATGAAGCAATCTCAAGATCGGTGTTATATGGTGTCTTCTGGATGTACCAGAGACCAGTCTGATTGCCATGTTTTGAACTAATTGAAGTTTCTGAACCAAGCACGAGGGTAGCCCCATGTAGAGTGCATTACAGAAATCAAGGCGTGAGGTTACCAGTGCATGAACTACGGTCTCAAGGTCCCTGACTTCCAGGAAAGGGCACAGCTGGCATATCAGCCGGAGCTGATAACAGGCACACCTGACCATCGCATTCACCTGATTTGTCATATGAAGTGACGAATCTAGGAGCACCCCCCAGATTGTGAACACAGTCATTTGAGGAGAATGTGACCCCTTCTAGGACTGGAGGTTGTATCCTGATGCCTGGGTTCAGAGCCGATACCATAAGTACCTCCGTTTTGTCTGGATTCATCTTCAATTTGTTTTCCCTCATTCAATCCATTACACTGGTACCTCGGGATACGAAATACCCAGGTTACGAAATTTTCGGGATACGAAAAACGTGGATTGGAAAAAACTGTTTCGGGTTACGAATTATTTTTCGGGTTACGAAATTCGTTTTGGCGCGAAATTCAAATGATGCAAAGTGCAACGTACAGATTTTCCAGGGATTTCCAGGGCTAACGGAAACCTAAGGGGGCTGGGTTAGGGGTTAGCTTTGGCGCGAATTTTGAATTTCGTTAGCAGCAGTGATTGGCTTGAGAAATCAAGCTGATCAACTGTATTGGCTAACGAAATTGGGGGGGGTGGCCTGGCTTGAGGTACAAAAGCCGGCTTCCATTGATCTGCTCCTTTGTCTGGCCCTGTGGACTGTGTGAGGAAGAGTTGATATTCTGAGCTCTGACTCTTGGGTTCACTTGCGGTTCGGACTTTGCCTGGCTTTGGACTTTTGCTGCCTTTGCCAGGTGTATCTTCGGATCAAGACCGGCCATCAGGAATTTCTCTACAGGTAGGTTGATGGATTTTTACCTTCTTCTTGTGGGGTGGGCTGGGGTGAGACAGTGTGACCATGCTTTTGCTGTGGGGTGCTGGGGTTTTTTGTTTTTTTTTGTGTGTTTTCAAAGTGTGGATTGTGGGTTTTGCTACTGGCATGTTCAGATGTGTGGATTATGGGCTTGAGGTGCTGGGTTGCTTTTTTTGGGTTTTTTTGCTGTTTGGGTGGCATGCTCTGATTTGTGGATTATGGGCTTGAGGTGCTGGGTTGCTTTTTTTGGCTTTTTTCCTTTTAGGGTGGCATGTTCAGATGTGTGGATTATGGGCTTGACATGCTGGCTTGCCTTTTTTGGCTTTTTTTCCTTTTAGGGTGGCATGTTCAGATGTGTGGATTATGGGCTTGACATGCTGGCTTGCCTTTTTTGGCTTTTTTTCCTTTTAGGGTGGCATGTTCAGATGTGTGGATTATGGGCTTCACATGCTGGCTTGCCTTTTTTGGCTTTTTTCCTTTTAGGGTGGCATGTTCAGATGTGTGGATTATGGGCTTGACATGCTGGCTTGCCTTTTTTGGCTTTTTTTCCTTTTAGGGTGGCATGTTCAGATGTGTGGATTATGGGCTTGACTTGCTGGCTTGCCTTTTTTGGCTTTTTTTCCTTTTAGGGTGGCATGTTCAGATGTGTGGATTATGGGCTTCACATGCTGGCTTGCCTTTTTTGGCTTTTTTTCCTTTTAGGGTGGCATGTTCAGATGTGTGGATTATGGGCTTCACATGCTGGCTTGCCTTTTTTGGCTTTTTTTCCTTTTAGGGTGGCATGTTCAGATGTGTGGATTATGGGCTTCACATGCTGGCTTGCCTTTTTTGGCTTTTTTTCCTTTTAGGGTGGCATGTTCAGATGTGTGGATTATGGGCTTGGGGTGCTGGGTTGCCTTTTTTGGCTTTTTTTCCTTTTAGGGTGGCATGTTCAGATGTGTGGATTATGGGCTTCACATGCTGGCTTGCCTTTTTTGGCTTTTTTTCCTTTTAGGGTGGCATGTTCAGATGTGTGGATTATGGGCTTGACATGCTGGCTTGCCTTTTTTGGCTTTTTTTCCTTTTAGGGTGGCATGTTCAGATGTGTGGATAATGGGCTTGACATGCTGGCTTGCCTTTTTTGGCTTTTTTTCCTTTTAGGGTGGCATGTTCAGATGTGTGGATTATGGGCTTCACATGCTGGCTTGCCTTTTTTGGCTTTTTTTCCTTTTAGGGTGGCATGTTCAGATGTGTGGATTATGGGCTTGACATGCTGGCTTGCCTTTTTTGGCTTTTTTTCCTTTTAGGGTGGCATGTTCAGATGTGTGGATTATGGGCTTGACATGCTGGCTTGCCTTTTTTGGCTTTTTTTCCTTTTAGGGTGCCATGTTCAGATGTGTGGATTATGGGCTTGACATGCTGGCTTGCCTTTTTTGGCTTTTTTTCCTTTTAGGGTGCCATGTTCAGATGTGTGGATTATGGGCTTGACATGCTGGCTTGCCTTTTTTGGCTTTTTTTCCTTTTAGGGTGCCATGTTCAGATGTGTGGATTATGGGCTTGACATGCTGGCTTGCCTTTTTTGGCTTTTTTTCCTTTTAGGGTGCCATGTTCAGATGTGTGGATTATGGGCTTGACATGCTGGCTTGCCTTTTTTGGCTTTTTTTCCTTTTAGGGTGCCATGTTCAGATGTGTGGATTATGGGCTTCACATGCTGGCTTGCCTTTTTTGGCTTTTTTTCCTTTTAGGGTGGCATGTTCAGATGTGTGGATTATGGGCTTCACATGCTGGCTTGCCTTTTTTGGCTTTTTTTCCTTTTAGGGTGGCATGTTCAGATGTGTGGATTATGGGCTTGGGGTGCTGGCTTGCCTTTTTTGGCTTTTTTTCCTTTTAGGGTGGCATGTTCAGATGTGTGGATTATGGGCTTGGGGTGCTGGGTTGCCTTTTTTGGCTTTTTTTCCTTTTAGGGTGGCATGTTCAGATGTGTGGATTATGGGCTTCACATGCTGGGTTTTTTTTTTTTTCTGTTTTCAAAGTGTGGAGTGTGGGTTTTGAAACTTTGGCCATGGTCCCATGTGGGCCAGAGAGTCCCACCATAGGGTGGCATTTTCAGATTTTGGGTTTCTGGCCTATGGGCTTGTGTTCTTGTGTGCTTTGGCCATGGCTGTGATGATTTGAGAGTGTGGGGTGGGACTTTTGCAAGTTTGGGCCAGAGAGTGTGACCATGGGGGTGGGGGTGGTTTCCAATTGTGGCTTTTGCTCAGTGCCTGTGCCTTTTGTCCTTTTTAGGCTTGAGCTATGGCTCCCAAGCCAAGCGGTGAGAAAAAGAAGAGGGCTCCCTTGTCCTTGGAGGACAAGAAGGACATCATCGCCAAGCACGAGAGGGGCGTGCGCTTGGTGGACATTGCCAAGGAGTATGGACGAAACCCTTCGACAATTGGCACTGTCCTCAAGCAGAAGGAGGCCATCAGAGCTGTTGTGGCTCCAGCGAAAGGCGTGACGACGATCGCCAAGCAGAGGACACCGAAGCACGAGGAGATGGAGCGCCTGCTTCTCCTCTGGATCAAGGAAAAGGAGCGAGTCGGGGACACTGTGACCACCTCGGTCATCTGCGAGAAGGCCATCACCATTTTCGAAGACCTGGCCAGCAGGGAGGCAGGCGAAGGAACTTCTTCGCAGGAGGAGCCAGCCACCCCGGACTTCAAAGCATCACGTGGCTGGTTCGAGAAGTTCAAGAGGAGGACCGGGATCCACTCTGTCGTCCGTCACGGCGAGGCGTCCAGCGCAGACCACCAGGCCGCCGAAGCATTCGTCGTCGCGTTCAAGGCCATGGTGGAGGAGGAAGGCTACGTCCCGCAGCAAGTCTTCAATTGCGACGAGACGGGCCTCTTCTGGAAGAAGATGCCTCGCCGCACCTACATCACCCAGGAGGAGAGGAGACAGCCAGGCCACAAGCCTATGAAGGACCGCTTCACACTTGCGTTGTGTGCCAATGCCAGCGGGGACTGTAAGGTCAAGCCCCTGTTGGTGTACCACTCCGAAAATCCAAGGGCTTTCAAGGCACACAACATCCAGAAGGACAGGTTGCCAGTGATGTGGCGCTCCAATGGCCGCGCATGGGTCACACGCCTCCTTTTCGTCGAGTGGATCAACAGTGTCTTCGCCCCGACAGTGAAGCGGTACCTGGAGGAAGAAGATTTGCCCTTGAAGTGCCTCCTCCTCTTGGACAATGCTCCTGCGCACCCGCATGGCCTGGAGAAGGACATCCTCGCGGAGTTCTCCTTCATCAAGGTCCAGTTTCTGCCACCCAACACGACCTCCCTCTTGCAACCCATGGACCAGCAGGTGATCGCCAACTTCAAGAAGATCTACACCAAGCACATGTTCAAGCGTTGCTTCGATGTGACAGAGAGCACACAGCTGACCCTTCGAGAGTTCTGGAAGCAGCATTTTGATATCGTGGTGTGCTTGAAGATGGTGGACTTGGCCTGGCAGGAGATCACCAGGCGCAACCTGATTGCTGCGTGGAGGAAGCTGTGGCCTGATGCTTCTTCCTTGGAAGGGTCACAGTCCGAGGGTGCTGAGCCAGGTGAAGAGGAAGAGGTGCACGAGATCGTCTCCATCGCAAGGTCCCTGGGACTCGACGTGGACAACGAGGACGTGGAGGAACTCATCGAGGAGCACAACGCCGACCTGACAACAGAGGACCTGAAGGCCTTGGCGGCGATGCAACACTCGGCCGTGGATGAAGACGTGCTCCATTTCGACAGGGGCCAGGAGGAGGAGGCTGCGGGGGCATCTTTGCCAACGGCAGAAATTAAAGACATTTTGCGGCAATTCCACAATGTGTCTTCATATGTGGAGAAGCACCACCCTGAGAAGGTGCTCACCAGCCATGCCATTGCCCATTTTGATAATGTCTGCCTTAGCCATTTTAAGAACCTGCTTAAGGGCCGGCAAAAGCAGACATCCTTGGACCAGTTCTTCACTAGAGAGGGAGAACCGTCATCCAAGAAGGCAAAAGGTGACCCTTAAAAAAAAGGTGACCCTTAAAAAAAACACCAAATTCTTTTAAAAAAAAAGGTTAACTTTGTTAAATTGGTGGCATTGGCTAAATTGGCTGAATTGGTTAAATTGCTTGAATTGGCTAAATTGGCTGAATTGGTTAAATTGCTTGAATTGGCTAAATTGGCTGAATTGGTTAAATTGCTTGAATTGGATAAATTGGCTGAATTGGTTAAATTGCTTGAATTGGCTAAATTGGCTGAAGTGGTTAAATTGCTTGAATTGGTTTAAATTTGGCTTTTTGGGCTGCCCCTCTCCTCCTCCTCCTCCTCCTGCCTCACTCCGAGATGCCAGGACCAGATGCCAAGACCAGCAAAGATAAGAAAAACACTTTTGTATGGTCATGGGTGTGATGATTTGAGAGTGTGGGATGTGAGTTTTGCATGTTTGACCTTGATTTGATGTGGGCCAGAGAGTGTGACTTTGGGGTGGCATTTTCAGATTTGGGGTTTCTGGCCTTTGAGTTTGGGTTCTGGGGTGGTTTGGTCATGGGTGTGATGATTTGAGAGTGTGAGATGTGAGGTTTGCATGTTTGGCCTTGATTTGATGTGGGCCAGAGAGTGTGACCATGGGGTTGCTTTTTTAGATTTGGGGTTTCTGGCCTTTGAGTTTGGGTTCTGGGGTGGTTTGGTCATGGGTGTGATGATTTGAGAGTGTGGGATGTGAGGTTTGCATGTTTGGCCTTGATTTGATGTGGGCCAGAGAGTGTGACCATGGGGTTGCTTTTTTAGATTTGGGGTTGCTTTGGTCATGGCTATGATGATTTGAGAGCTCCTCCTCCTCCTTCTCCTGCCTCACTCTGATGCCAAGACCAGCAAAGATAAGAAAAACACTTTTTTTCTTTATCCTTTAGAATGGGCCTGACCATGGGGTGGCATGTTCAGATTTGGGGTTTCTGGCCTTTGGGTTTGGGTTCTGGGGTGGTATGGTCATGGGTGTGATGATTTGAGAGTGTGGGATGTGAGGTTTGCATGTTTGGCCTTGATTTGATGTGGGCCAGAGAGTGTGACCATGGGGTGGCATTTTCAGATTTGGGGTTTCTGGCCTTTGAGTTTGGGTTCTGGGGTGGTTTGGTCATGGCTGTGATGTTTTCAAAGTGTGGGCATCGATTTTTGCAAGTTTGGCCTTGATTTGATGTGGGCCAGAGAGTGTGACTTTGGGGTGGCATTTTCAGATTTGGGGTTTCTGGCCTTTGAGTTTGGGTTCTGGGGTGGTTTGGTCATGGCTGTGATGTTTTCAAAGTGTGGGCATCGATTTTTGCAAGTTTGGCCTTGATTTGATGTGGGCCAGAGAGTGTGACCTTGGGGTGGCATGTTCAGATTTGGGGTTTCTGGCCTTTGAGTTTGGGTTCTGGGGTGGTTTGGTCATGGCTGTGATGTTTTCAAAGTGTGGGCATCGATTTTTGCAAGTTTGGCCTTGATTTGATGTGGGCCAGAGAGTGTGACCATGGGGTGGCATTTTCAGATTTGGGGTTTCTGGCCTTTGAGTTTGGGTTCTGGGGTGGTTTGGTCATGGCTGTGATGTTTTCAAAGTGTGGGCATCGATTTTTGCAAGTTTGGCCTTGATTTGATGTGGGCCAGAGAGTGTGACCTTGGGGTGGCATGTTCAGATTTGGGGTTTCTGGCCTATGGGTTTGGGTTCTGGGGTGGTATGGTCATGGGTGTGATGATTTCAAAGTGTGGGCATCGATTTTTGCAAGTTTGGCCTTGATTTGATGTGGGCCAGAGAGTGTGACCTTGGGGTGGCATGTTCAGATTTGGGGTTTCTGGCCTTTGAGTTTGGGTTCTGGGGTGGTTTGGTCATGGCTGTGATGTTTTCAAAGTGTGGGCATCGATTTTTGCAAGTTTGGCCTTGATTTGATGTGGGCCAGAGAGTGTGACCTTGGGGTGGCATGTTCAGATTTGGGGTTTCTGGCCTTTGAGTTTGGGTTCTGGGGTGGTTTGGTCATGGCTGTGATGTTTTCAAAGTGTGGGCATCGATTTTTGCAAGTTTGGCCTTGATTTGATGTGGGCCAGAGAGTGTGACCATGGGGTGGCATTTTCAGATTTGGGGTTTCTGGCCTTTGAGTTTGGGTTCTGGGGTGGTTTGGTCATGGCTGTGATGTTTTCAAAGTGTGGGCATCGATTTTTGCAAGTTTGGCCTTGATTTGATGTGGGCCAGAGAGTGTGACCTTGGGGTGGCATGTTCAGATTTGGGGTTTCTGGCCTTTGGGTTTGGGTTCTGGGGTGGTATGGTCATGGGTGTGATGATTTCAAAGTGTGGGCATCGATTTTTGCAAGTTTGGCCTTGATTTGATGTGGGCCAGAGAGTGTGACCTTGGGGTGGCATGTTCAGATTTGGGGTTTCTGGCCTTTGGGTTTGGGTTCTGGGGTGGTATGGTCATGGGTGTGATGATTTGAGAGTGTGGGATGTGAGGTTTGCATGTTTGGCCTTGATTTGATGTGGGCCAGAGAGTGTGACCATGGGGTGGCATTTTCAGATTTGGGGTTTCTGGCCTTTGAGTTTGGGTTCTGGGGTGGTTTGGTCATGGCTGTGATGTTTTCAAAGTGTGGGCATCGATTTTTGCAAGTTTGGCCTTGATTTGATGTGGGCCAGAGAGTGTGACCTTGGGGTGGCATGTTCAGATTTGGGGTTTCTGGCCTTTGGGTTTGGGTTCTGGGGTGGTATGGTCATGGGTGTGATGATTTCAAAGTGTGGGATGTGAGGTTTGCATGTTTGGCCTTGATTTGATGTGGGCCAGAGAGTGTGACCATGGGGTTGCTTTTTTAGATTTGGGGTTGCTTTGGTCATGGCTATGATGATTTGAGAGCTCCTCCTCCTCCTTCTCCTGCCTCACTCTGATGCCAAGACCAGCAAAGATAAGAAAAACACTTTTTTTCTTTATCCTTTAGAATGGGCCTGACCATGGGGTTGCTTTTTTAGATTTGGGGTTTCTGGCCTTTGGGTTTGGGTTCTGGGGTGGTATGGTCATGGGTGTGATGATTTGAGAGTGTGGGATGTGAGGTTTGCATGTTTGGCCTTGATTTGATGTGGGCCAGAGAGTGTGACTTTGGGGTGGCATTTTCAGATTTGGGGTTTCTGGCCTTTGAGTTTGGGTTCTGGGGTGGTTTGGTCATGGCTGTGATGTTTTCAAAGTGTGGGCATCGATTTTTGCAAGTTTGGCCTTGATTTGATGTGGGCCAGAGAGTGTGACTTTGGGGTGGCATTTTCAGATTTGGGGTTTCTGGCCTTTGAGTTTGGGTTCTGGGGTGGTATGGTCATGGGTGTGATGATTTGAGAGTGTGGGATGTGAGGTTTGCATGTTTGGCCTTGATTTGATGTGGGCCAGAGAGTGTGACCATGGGGTGGCATTTTCAGATTTGGGGTTTCTGGCCTTTGAGTTTGGGTTCTGGGGTGGTTTGGTCATGGCTGTGATGTTTTCAAAGTGTGGGCATCGATTTTTGCAAGTTTGGCCTTGATTTGATGTGGGCCAGAGAGTGTGACCTTGGGGTGGCATGTTCAGATTTGGGGTTTCTGGCCTTTGGGTTTGGGTTCTGGGGTGGTATGGTCATGGGTGTGATGATTTCAAAGTGTGGGATGTGAGGTTTGCATGTTTGGCCTTGATTTGATGTGGGCCAGAGAGTGTGACCATGGGGTTGCTTTTTTAGATTTGGGGTTGCTTTGGTCATGGCTATGATGATTTGAGAGCTCCTCCTCCTCCTTCTCCTGCCTCACTCTGATGCCAAGACCAGCAAAGATAAGAAAAACACTTTTTTTCTTTATCCTTTAGAATGGGCCTGACCATGGGGTTGCTTTTTTAGATTTGGGGTTTCTGGCCTTTGGGTTTGGGTTCTGGGGTGGTATGGTCATGGGTGTGATGATTTGAGAGTGTGGGATGTGAGGTTTGCATGTTTGGCCTTGATTTGATGTGGGCCAGAGAGTGTGACTTTGGGGTGGCATTTTCAGATTTGGGGTTTCTGGCCTTTGAGTTTGGGTTCTGGGGTGGTTTGGTCATGGCTGTGATGATTTGAGAGTGTGGGATGTGAGGTTTGCATGTTTGGCCTTGATTTGATGTGGGCCAGAGAGTGTGACCATGGGGTTGCTTTGGTCATGGGTGTGATGATTTGAGAGCTCCTCCTCCTCCTCCTGCCTCACTCTGAGATGCCAGAACCATCAAAGATAAGAAAAAAACTTTTTTTCTTTATCCTTTAGAAAGTTTAGAATGGACCTGCCAGTCATTGTTAAGATCCTTAGAAAGTTTAGAATGGACCTGCCAGTCATTGTTAAGATCCTTAGAAAGTTTAGAATGGACCTGCCAGTCATTGTTAAGATCATTAGAAAGTTTAGAATGGACCTGCCAGTCATTGTTAAGCTCTTTAGTGCCTCAGGCAACTTGTATTGTAGGGTACTTAGCTTAATAGGCCTCTATTGTGCGTTTGTTTTGACTTGCAGGTTCAGTCTGAGGTCATAGAACGCATTAGTTATTTTCAATGGAAAATGTGTTTCGGGTTACGAAATTTTCGGCTTACGAAAGGAATAGCGGAACGAATTAATTTCGTAACCCGAGGTACCAGTGTACTGCCTTAAGACAGTCATTGAGAGGCGAAACGCCATCTGAAGTCAAAGCTGAAAACCGAGACATGGAGAAATATATCTGGGTGTCATCAGCGTACTGATAACACCACGTGCCATGCCTCTGGATAATCTCTTCCAGTGGCTTCATGTAAATGTTGAAAAGCATTGTGGACAGGATGGCGCTTGTAGGATGTCACAATTAAGCTCCTTCTTTGCCGAGCAACTGTTCCCGAGCACCACCATCTGGAATCTGCCTGAGAGGAAGGAACGGAACCACTGAAGCGCAGTGCCTCCTATTCCTAACCTTCTCAGGCGATTCAAGAGGATGTCATGATCTATAGTGTCAAATGCCGCTGAGAGGTCCAGAAGCACCAACAGGGTCACACTACCCCTGTCGATGCCCAGACATAGCTCATCAGCCAGAGCAACCATGGCGGCCTCAACTCCAAATCCAGTCCTAAAGCCAGTTTGAAATGCATCTAGATAATCAGTTTCATCCAAGACAGCTTGGAGTTGAAGAGCAACCGCTCTCTCGATCACCTTGCTCAGAAATGGCAGTAAAGAGACTGGCCTGTAGTTCTTCATATCTGGGGGGGTCAAGGGAGGGTTTTTTCAGGAGCGGTCTAACTGCCTCTTCCTTCAAACAAGAGGGAACATGACCCTCCCTAAAGGACGCATTGATGATGCCATGAAGGGCAAGGGCATGTTGTTTACCTCACTCTATCAAGGAGCTTGTCCACATATAATTTTGTCTCTCTATGGCCCAAGAAGGGAAAGAAGAGTAACAGAGGTGAACAACTGGTGCTGCAAATGGTGCCACTGAGAATGATTTGGCTTTTTGGACCACAGTCTGCTTTTTCACAATGATGGTCTTTTGGCCAAGGATGGGGTGCACCTCACAGCTGTTGGCAAGAATGTTTTTGCTAAGAGGCTCACAAATATAATCAGGGGAGCTTTAAACTGAGTTCTGGTGAAGAGAAAGATAGCATTTTGGAGAGCACAAATTCAGCAATTGCTGGGGAGAAAAAAACAAGTGCTAGAATGGAAGAAGAGCAAGTAATACTAGAGAACAATGGGGGGGGGGGGAGAAAAACACATATGGGCTTAAATGTCTCTACACTAATGCACAGAGCATGGTAAATAAAGAAGATGAACTGAAACTCTTAATACATCATAATAAATATGGTAAATATGGTATACTAGGTATCACTGAAATCAGATGGGATGAGTCTCATGGCTGCAATGCAGTAACTGGGGGGGGGGGATAACCTATTTCAGAGATATGAACCCAGTAAGAAAGCAGGGGGAGAAGTTTTGTATATTGAAGATGTTTATACTTGTGAAGAGATCCATCACTTAAATCCAGGAAGCCAGGTTAGGAGTATCTGGGTAAGAATTAAGGGGGAGAGAAACAAAAGGGATGTCATAGTGGGGCCTACTATAAACCTCAAAGCCAGACTGAGGATATGGATGATGCCTTCCTGGAGGATATGAGTGCACATTCAAAAAGGAGAGATTAATAGCAATGGAAGATTTCAACTGTCCTGATATATGTTGGCAGTGAACTTCTGCCAAGAACATCAGATCCAACAAATTACAATGCGCCCACGTTTTATGCACTAAAGCCGCGGGGAGCGCGCAGGGCGGTGCATCCCATTCAGATGAATGGGGCGCATTCACACAAGCCCCATTCAGATGAATGGGGCTCCAGCATAGGCGGAATTCGCCTTACGCGGGGGGGGGGGGGTCCAGAACGGATCCCCTATGTAAGGCAAGGGTCCACTGTACCTACCTTTTTATAGACAATTTCATTGTCCAAAAGGAAGAGGCAACAAGGGGATCAGCTATTTTAGATCTGATCATAACCAACAGGAATGATCTTGATAATGGGATGGAAGTGATGGGATCCTTAGGTGGAAGTGACCATGCCCTTTCAGAATTTGTCATATAGTGGGAAAGGGAACTACGTATAGCTAGACACACATTCTAGACTTTAAGAAAGCCAATTTCCGAAACTGGCTGTAATTTCATGGATAAAGATAATGAACGAGAAGGAAGTTCTGGATGGATGGAATTTCTTAGAAGTGAGATACTAAAGGCACAAACTAAAACTGTTCCAATAAGAAGGGAAAATTGGAGGGGTCTAAACAAACCAGAATGATTAACTAAAGAACTTTCAACTGAGCTAAGCGTTTGTTTTTATTAAAAGGGTAAATCTACACTAGATCAGTGTTTTGTTTTGCATCATGTGATTCAAAAATACTCGCAAAAGGATAGAAAAGAACTTTTCACTGCCTTTGTTTATTTTACTTCTGCTTTTGACCTAGTCGAACGAGATCAACTCTGGTCAGTTAGCTGCGGCAAACATTGATAGAAGACTGCTTCATCAAATAGAATAGGGGAATTTCAGTACAGAATAAGTAAAGAGATAGTACAGGAAGACCTTGTTAATCTAAATGAATATAAGTCTCCAGGACCAGATGAATTACATCCAAGAGTATTAAAAGTACTGGCAAATGTAACATCAAAGCCATTGGCAATAATCTTTGAGAACTCCTGGAGAACAGACGTCCCAGCAGACTGGAGGAGAGCAAACGTTGTCTCCATCTTCAAAAAGAGGAAAAAAGAGGATCCCAACAATTATAATCCAGTTAGTCTGAAATCAATACCAGGAAAGATTCTAGAGCAGATCATTAAACAGAGAGTCTGTGAACATTTAGAAGGCAATTCCATAATCACAAAGAGTCAACATGGGTTTAGAGAAACAAATCATGCCAGACAAATCTGATCTCTTCTTTGATAAAATTACCAGCTTGGTAGATGAAGGGAATGCTGTGGATATAGTATATCTTGATTTCAGTAAGGCTTTTGACAGGGTTCCTCATGACATTCTTGCAAACAAGCTGGTGAAATGTGGGTTACACAAGATAACTGTTACATGGATTTGGAATTGATTGACCGGCCGAACCTAAAGGGTGCTCAACAATGGCTCCTTTTCATTCTGGAGAAAAGTGACCAGTGGGGTCCCACAAGGCTCTGTCCTGGGCCCAGTGCTATTCAACATCTTTATCAATGACTTAGATGACAGGATTCGGGGCATATTTATCAAATTTGCAGATGACACCAAATTAGGAGGAAGAGCTAATACTCCTGAGGACAGGATCAAAATTCAAAACGACCTGAATAAACTAGAAAGCTGGGCCAAAGCTAACAAAATGAAATTTAACATGGAGAAATGTAAGGTACTGCACTTAGGGTGGAAAAATGAAATGCACAGATATAGGATGGGGGACACCTGGCTGAACGAGACTACATGTGAAGGGGATCTAGGAGTCCAACTAGACCACAAGTTGAACATGAGTCAACAGTGTGATGCAGCAGCTAAAAAGGCCAATAAAATTTTAGACTGCCTCAATAAAAGTATAGTATCTAGATCAAGAGAAGTAATAGTGCCACTATATGCTGCTTTGGTCAGGCCCACCTGGAATATTGTGTCCAGTTTTGGGTACCACAATTCAAAAAGGACATTGAGAAACTGGAGTGGGTCCAAAGAAGGGCGACTAAAATGGTGAAGGATGTGGAAACCATGTCCTATGAGGAACAACTTAGGGAGCTGGGGATGTTTAGCCTAGAGAAGGGAAGGTTAAGAAGTGATATGATAGCCCTGTTTAAATATTTGAAGGGATGTTATATTGAGGAGGGAACAAGCTTGTTTTCTGCTGCTCCAGAGAACGGTCCACCTCAACATTAGGATGAACTTCCTGATGGTAAGAGCTGTTCGACAGTGGAACACACTCCATTGGAGAGTGGTGGAGTCTCCCTCCTTGGAGGTCTTTTAAGCAGAGGCTGGATGGCCATGTCGGGGATGCTTTGATTGAGAGTTCCTGCATGGCAGGAGATTGGACTGGATGGACCTTGTGGTCTCTTCCAACTCTACATTTCTAAGATTCGAAATCCCTTGCTTGGTTAGTGAAGGCAGGGAGAGAAAGAGGATAAGATGGCACAGCAGAAATAAAAAGAGGAAGGGTTGTGAAGGAAGGAGCCCTGGTGGCGCAGTGGTTAAATGCCTGTACTGCAGCCACTCACTCAAAAGCACAAGGTTGCGAGTTCAAGACTAGCAAAAGGGCCCAAGCTTGACTCAGGCTTGCATCCTTCCAAGGTCGCTAAAATGAGTACCCAGATTGTTGGGGGAAAATTAGCTTACAGTTGTAAACTGCTTAGGCGCTATGAAACAGTATATAAATGAAGCTTGTTTGTTTGTTTGTGAATACTGAGGAAAGAGAGAGAAGTTACATTATATTAGAGGAGAAAAGGGAAGATTAAGAGCAGGGAGGTTCTGGAGCAAGTAAAGAAAAACATGTCCTATCACAACAGGAGACAGGAATAAAACTGACCTTTCTGGGGGTCACTTCCCCTGGTAGAGGCACTAAAAAGGTCTACCTTTCCTGCTTTTGGATCAAGTAGGACAAACAACCCATCTAAAAGATTTTTCCCTGTTCCCCACTGGGCTAGAGTAATTTAGACAAACATACTCCCTATTCACTGAAAAACTAAGGATTCGAATCTGGGTTTGGAGAAATGATTTCTTTACCTGTCAACAAACCCTTCAAGTTTGTCTGCTTAATTAGATTAAAACCGTCTACCACACCTCAAAGCACCACCATTTTGTTGTTACAAAAACGCTAAACGTTTTTAAATGGTGCTGAGTTAATTTGTTCCAGTGTCAAAAACGAAGAGCCAAAAATGCCTAGGAAGCTTTGATCAAGTGACGTTTCCCTTTTAGCTTGAGAAATTATGTGTCCCATTCAGACAGAAGCCATCATTTCCCTACAGGCCTTGAGGTTTTTCATAATCAGATGTGGCTGAGAAATTATGAAAGATTCATGAAAGGTAAATAGATTGTTGTTAAAAGTCTATGCCAAGATGTGACTTTCTTCACAATGATAAAAGCAGAAAGCAGAGTTAAATTAATTGGCACAGTGCTGAAACTGTTGCTTACCAGTTGCACACTGATACTAGAGCACTGGATCACCTCCTAATAAGAAAAACTCTCTTTGTACACACTTTACCAATAAACATATTTCTTTAAAAGGCAGCATAACTGAATGTGCTTTCTTTAGGATAATGTGGGCCCTCAGTATCCATTGGGGGGGGGGGGGGGGGGAGATCCATTCCGGATCGTCCTCATGAATGCCAAGCTCCACATATGCTCAAGTTGTATAAACTTCAATGGTGGTGCGGCTGCACCACCATTGAAGACAATGGCGCTTTGGAGGAGCTTCCTACTTCTGCTCTCCCCTGCCTGTCACCTTTCTCCTCTCTTCTCCCCCACCGATGCTTCCTCCTCCTGCCTTCCTCCTCCTCCTCCCACCTTGCGCCGCGCCTTCCTCCACTTCCTCCTCCTGCCTCACCTTCTTCCTCTGCCCTCCTGTAATCTTGCTATCCGCGTATGCTCAAATATGCGGATGGCAAGTCCGTGGATAAGGAGGGCCCACTGTACTAGTTTTGAAGTTATATTAAGATATTTGAACATGTAGGATAAAAATAAATGTCACACAGTCATACTCTGTTATTGCCTGCTTGCGTTGCTCAGTATCATCACGTATTTTTTGAAGTTTGATATCCAGAGTGGTGAGTTTTTCCCTTCTAACAGTAACCATCCTTTTCAAGGACATTTCTTCAATCTTGGCATTCTTTAATCCACTTTTGCTATTCTCTATTTGATCCTCTAGTGTTCGAATCTGGAATGAGAATGTTTTGAGAGAGGTCAAGAATCAAGGACAGATAGAAAGATAGTTTCTCTACCAACACAATTTAAACAAAATGCCACAAAGCAACAATGTATTGACCATTGCAAATACTAAACTATTTTGCAAAAAATAAAAAAATAAAAAAAATTCACAAAAAGAAATGAATGCTTATATCAGTGGTTCTCAAACTTTTTAACCATGTGACTCCCTTTACATCTACATGCAGATGTCATGCCTGCCCCTGACATAATACATGAACCATTTTTTGTTTTGTTTAGTGGGCATATTTTGTTTGCACATTCATGTTTTAACATTTTATAAGGAAACAACATTGTACAAATTAGAACAGTTTTATTTAAATAAATTAAATACAGTATTTTACACATACTGTCTCACATAGCCAGTCACATACACCAATGCTGATATGTAGTTATGCTCTTTCATCCTCTTTATCTCATTCACACACATACCCATTTGCTCTATTAAACGCACAGTCATACAGAAACATTCACTGTATTGTCTATATATAAGTATACACAAGTGCATATGTATGTAAAAAGAGATGAAGAATATGACTGAGAGAGAGAGATAATGAATTTGTGCAGGAGACTGTATGTAAATAAACGTGTTTAAAGGAGAGTCAGAAAAAGAGCATTACTGAGTGTGGATGAGATTTAGTGTGAGAGAAAGTCACTCGCACACCAAAAATACTGAGAATGTGTGAGAGAATGCGCTGTGGCTGCAGCAAGGTCTCATCTCAAGAACTGGGGCACTGATGGGACGGGTGGGGGAAGCAACAGCTTGGGATGAAACCCCCCCCCCTAAGGTCACAATCCATTGAGTGTCCTCTTTCCTCCTACTCCTCCCTCAGGCAGAAGTGCTTCTCCAAACACCCTTCTTGCCTTTCATTTCACATCCAGGACAAAAGAAGTTTTGGAAGAGGAGCAGGAGGAAGAGGAGGAGGGGGAATCAAGGCCTCCAATCTCACAACCTGTTGAGCAACTCTCAAGCCCCACCTGGGGGTCTTGCCCCACCATTTGAGTAACTGTGGCTTATATAGCTGCATTTCCAAACAGGAAAAATATGATATAGAGTGGACTCTCCAGTATCCATGGGGATCCATTCAGGACCCCCAAGATACCAAAATCCATAGATGCTCAAGTCCCGTTGTCCTTAATGGTAGTGTGGCCACTCCACCATTAGGGACAATGGGATCCTTCCACCCTCTCCTTCCTTCCTTCCTTCCTCCCCTCTCCTTCCCCCTCCAAGGCTTTTGCCCCAGGCTTGGCTTCGGAGGTGGAGACTAGAGCTCCATCGGCCGGAAGGAGCCAGAGCCAGCTCTGGGGCTTGAGTCTCGGAGCCCCTGCCCTCAGGCCCAACACCCAGGCTCCAAGACCTAAGCCCTGGCCCTGATGCTGGCTTTGGCTCCCTTTGGCCAACAGGGCTCCAACCTCCAACCCCAAAGCCAAGCCCGGGGCAGAAGCCTCAAAGGGGGAGGGAGAGAAGGAAGGAGGAAGAGAGGGACTTCACTCCCATTTTCCCCAATGTATGCATGCACTGCCACTGATGCTCAAATTCGAAGATTTCAAGTCATGGATACCGAGGTCCACTGTATTCTGGAAAACAAATATATTGTTACCAAGGTTTTAAAAAATAACTGTACTTTTGCAGAGGCTTTTTTTAAGAGACAAGTGAGCTCTTACCTACTTAGACTGGACTGAGAAACGAACATTGGCTTACCTTGTGAGATGTTTATTTTCAGCGCTGAAGGCGGATACATCCTTCATAAGGGTTGGTTCCCCCTGTTTGCTCCAATCAGGTAGGACCTAGAGTTCTGGGTATGAACCCAGGGGAATCCATCCCTTGTTGCCCAGTCAATGAATGGCCAAGCAGAAGAATGTCTAATAACAAATTACCAAAGGCTAGCAAACAACAAAGGATCTAATATTAATTAAGAACAAACCTAGATCCTTTAACAATACCCTTTAAAGTGTATAACTGATCCCCTGGTACCGGGAACACAATCCTCAGTCTCGGGAGGGCAGGATGTCTCCGCCTTCAATGCTGAAAACAAACATCTCACAAGGTAAGCCAATGTTCGTTTTTCCAGCGGTGAAGGCGGAGCCATCCTTCATAAGGGACATACCAAAGGTCCCCTGAACTGGGTGAGAAACTGAGGTAATATCTGAATTATAAAACGGACTGTCCTGTGTTAGTTGATCTTCCAAAAGACTTGTATTGAGATCTAGAGGAAGATCTCTGGCCAGACCACTGTTGTCCGCCACCTCTGCTGCCCCTCCCACGGAAGGAACGAAAGGAACAAAAGGAAGATTGTCCCTGACGAGACGATTTTTTGTCCTCTCAGTGGGGAATGGAAGGGAGAGCCTTTTTCTTATCTTTGATTTCAATAAGGACAGGTTCTAAAGCTTCACCAAATAGCCTTACACCCCCGAGGGAAGCCAAAGTTAAATTTTGTTTAGATCTAGAATCTACCTGCCAGTTTTTTAGCCAAAAAATGTCTTCTGACAGGGACAGAAGCTGCCTTGGCACGGGCACTAAACTGAATGACATCGAGGGAGGAATCAGCAGCAAAGGCCAAGACCTTTAATAATTTATTAATTCCTTGGCGTAGCTTGGTATTGCCCCGAGGCACCTCTAATAGGAGGTCCTTGGCCCAAAGGTGAGCAGCCCTGGTTAACACAGAAGTAGAGGTGGTGGCCCTGATAGCAATGGAAGATGCCTCAAAGGACCTTTTGAGGGAAGTGTCAGCCGTTCTCTGGCAATTTAAGAGAATCTTCTCCATCTTTAGAATAGATGGCAGATGTAATGAGAGATGACACTGGAGCATCTACAAGAGGAATCTGTAGTTTGGACATCATGGTTTGAGGGAGGAAATAGAATTTTTTAACAGAAGAGGGATTGGGTCTAACCGTTGCAGGTTTTGACCATTCTTCTTTAATCACTCTCATGTATTCAGATGGGAAAGGCACCTCATCACTAGGCTCAGGGAAGGAATCTCTTTTGCCTTTGGGAAGATCAGTCTCCTCTTGGTGAGGAGTCAGTGGTTTTGTATCTAACTCAAGGACTTTAATGGCCTTTTAAAAATAAAATAGGAAAATCATCAGCAGAAAAAAGTCTGGATGAAGAAGACGAAGGATCAACAACTTCATCATCATCAGACCACTCTCCTCCCTCTGATTCAGAGGCAGAAATGGATTGGCATCTGGATAAGGCCTCATCCTCCAAAGAGTGTCTCATTTTTTTTGGCTTAGAGGACTTGACTTTAGAGGGCGCTCTATGCTTATGTTTAAGCTTAGAATGAGCAGAGACAACAATGGATGAAGCATGGTTCCTTTTTTTAATTTGAATGTGCACACCACAGAGAGTTTGGGCGCGAATTTGCCCCTTTCAGATAAGGGAATGGCGTCCCTGGATGAAGGGGAGGCAGGAGGGGAGGATGAGGACTCTCTGGCCCTGTCAGACTGGCCAGGAGGCCTGTCGCCCTCAGAGTGGGAGTCCCTGGGAGGAACTAACGAAGGCTCCTTTATGAGGCGAGCCTCCCTATTCGAGGAGGGCAGGGAAGAAGAAATGGCTGCCGTAAGGGCAGACACCAGGTTAACCAACTCTGGAGGGAGTGGTTGGGGTGTTACAGTCCTGGAGACCTCCGAGCGAGCCGCTCCCTCCCGATTTCAGGAAAGGTTACAGTAGCCGGGCGCGTTAGAGCGCGGAGACGAGGGATATCCCTCCTCAGGCTGTGCCCCGCGGCCTCCGGGCTGCATGCCAGAAGTCCAGGACAACTCTCTCCGTGCCACAGGAGCCCTTGGCAGATGTCCGGAATCGCCGGACATCCCAGGGCTGTCCATCTCCTCCATCCCACATCTAGCCTGCTACATAGGAGAAGGAAGGTAAGGGAAAGGAGGAGAGGACAGAGAAGGACAGGTTGCTCACCTGTAACTGTGTTTCTTCGAGTGGTCATCTGCGAATTCACACAAATTGGTTTATTCTGTGCCTGCGCAGCAATACTCGGAAACTTCTAGAATCTCTGGGCAGAAATAGTTCGCAACTTTCTGCGACTTTTTGGCGGTAGCTCCACCCATCCCTATATATAGCCCCTAGCGGTCCCGCTCTCTCCAGTTCCGAATGAGCCGCAAGTGCGGTAGTTAATTTAGCTAAGAGCCAGACACTAAGGGGAGGATGGGCGGGTTTGTGTGAATTCGCAGATGACCACTTGAAGAAACACAGTTACAGGTGAGCAACCTGTCCTTCTTCTTCGTGGTCTCTGCGAATAACACAAATGGGTATAGACTAGCAAGCTAAAGTCAGTGGAGAAGGGAGTGTCAATAGCATGGTTGGAATTATCAAGGTCAATATCACTGTGATAGTTAATCATAATAAAGATTAAACCAAACAGACATACTGTGATTACTTAACATTTCAACAGGTTTAATGAATGGCAGAAAGTAACACTGCCCTCCCGAAAGCTGCCTCTTGTCTGGCCCTGGCGTCCAGCCTGTAGTGTCTGATAAAAGTCAGTGGTTGGGACCAGACAGCAGCTTTACAAACATCCTCCAAAGGGACACCAGTCAGAAAAGCGGAGGATGCTGCTACCGCCCGTGTTGCATGGGCTCGAACCCGACAAGGTACCGGCCTGCCAGCCAGTTCATAGCAAAGGTGGATGGTATTGACCACCCATTTAGAAAATCTCTGAGCTGACACCGGTAGTCCTTTCTTGGCTTCAGAATAGCAAACAAAGAGTCTCTCCGAACGCCTTGTATCAGAAGTCCTGTCCAGATAAAACGCCAACGCCCTACGCATGTCCAAAGCGTGGATATGGCGTTTAGAGTCTGTGGTCGGGTTCGGAGCCAAAGTAGGTAAGACAATGTCTTGGTTCATGTGGAATGCAGACACTACCATAGGTAGGAAGGTAATGTCGGTACAGAGAACCACTTTGTCTTTATGGAAGCGCAGGAAAGGCTGGTCAGCCCGTAGAGCACATAGTTCGCCTGCGTGGCGTGCCGATGTGATAGCCACCAAAAAGGCTGTCTTCCATGTCAAGAGCCTTAAGTCCGTGGTAGCCATGGGCTCGAAGGGTTTAGAAGTTAGTCGGTTCAAGACTACGTCCAAACTCCATGCTGGTGCCGGAATGGAGGCTGGAGGGTGCAGATTGTTGAACCCTTTAAGGAACCTTCTTATGAGGGGGTCACCAAACAAAGAAGGCTTGCCCTTAAGCCAGTAGTGGGAGGATATCGCAGAGAGATAAACAAAGGCCCGCATCCACCAGGGTCATAAGGAAGTCCAGGACTGTTGGGATGGAGACTTAAGAGGGAAGGATGGCTCTGTCCCATAGAAAAGCAAGAAACTTGTCCCATTTATATCTATAAGACTTTTGTGTGGCAGGTTTCTGGGCCGCGCGGACAGCGCGGACGTTAGCAGGCAGTGTTGTCAACACTGTATCCTCCATGTCACCAATGGGAGCAAAAGCATCTCGGGATGGAGAACTTGTCCAGTGTGTAATGACAGAAGGTCGGGACGGTACTCGAGTTGGATAGTCCTGTGCGAGCCGGAGAAGCGGGGCAAACCACAGCTGCCTGGGCCACCATGGGGTGACCAGGATCGCATTTGAGCAGTCTGCTAACATTTTCGAGAGCACCCTTGTGATGAGCGGAAATGGGGGGAAGGCGTACAGTAGTCCTTGTGTCCATATGAATTGGAAGGCATCCCCCCTCGAACCTGGTGCTCGGGTTCGTGAGCAGAAAGTTGGTCTGTGGGTGTTCAGATGGGTGGCGAACAGGTCCATTAAGGGTGTTCCCCATAGGGAGAACAGGTGGTTGACCACGTCTGGGTGTAGTCTCCATTCGTAGCAAGTGGTGGATGATCTGCTGAGTTGATCTGCCAGGCCGTTTTGATCTCCAGAAAGATGGATGCATTGGAGCAAGATTTTGTGAAGAATGCACCACTCCCAGATACGAAGAGTGACTGCTAGCAATGTTCTCGACTTTGTGCCGCCTTGCTTGTTCAAATAGTACATCACGGTGGTGTTGTCCGTGAGCAGGCAAACTACACTGTTGGCAAGAATGGTCTGAAAGGCTCTGAGTGCTTTTTCCACGGCTAGCATTTCCAGTACGTTGATGTGAAGAGATGCCTCCATGGGTGTCCATCTGTCCTTTATCATGAGGTCTAGAGTATGAGCACCCCAACCTTGAAGGGATGCATCCGTGATGAGCGTGACGTCTGGCTAGGGTGGATGGAAGGGCATGCCCAAGCAGACGTTGTCGGGTTGGAGCCATCACTGTAGGGACCGTTGTACTTTTCTGGGGATGGTGAGCATCCTGGAGGGGGAATCCCACACGGAATCGAACACGGACAGGAACCAGAATTGAAGAGGTCTGAGACGGAGTCTCACCCATGGGGTAACGAAAGTAGTAGAGGCTAAATGTCCCATCACGATCTGGATATGTCGAGCCCGTAGGCGCCTGTGGCAGATACAGGGCGAGATTGCCACACAGAGGGCTCGGAACCTTGCCTGTGGAAGGAACGCTTTCTGTGCCACCGACTCCAGTGTCGTGCCTATGAAGTCCATGCGTCTGGCAGGGGTCAGATTTGATTTCTTGAAGTTGACCTGGAGGCCCAAAGCAGTGAGGAGAGAGAGGGAGAACTGAACGTCTTTGAGAAGAGTCTCCTGGGATGGTGCTGTGAAGAGCCAATCGTCCAGGTATAGGAAAACCGTTATCCCTTTCTGACGCAAGTATGCCACTACGGGCGCCATGCACTTTGTGAAGACCCGTGGGGCTGTGGAGAGGCCAAAAGGGAGGACCTTGTATTGGAAGATCTTGGTCCCGACGGCGAATGCAAGGAAACTGCGGCGATCCTCCCGAATGGAGATGTGGAAATATGCGTCCTTTAAATCCAGCGTCACGAACCAGGCGTCCTTCTGAAGAGTGGTAAAATAGAAGCAAGAGTTACCATCCGGAAACGCTTGCAGATGATAAAGACGTTCAAGCCTCGCAAGTCCATTATGGGTCTAAGACCAGAGTCTTTCTTTGGAATGGTAAAGTATCTAGAGAAAAGGCAATATCGAGCCCAAGAAGAGTCTACGGGTTTGATGGCGCCTTTTTGTAAGAGAGTGCGCACTTCGTCAAGTAGGGTGTCCGAGGGGACGGTAGAAATAAGAGCTCCGGTTGGTGGGAGCTCAGAAAACTCAAGGGCATAGCCCCTACGGACGATGTTAAGTGCCCAAGAGTCAGTTGTGATAGATGCCCAGGTGTCAAGGAAGGGTCTTAATCTATCACCAAAGGTGACGACGAGGTGCGCAGGGGGGCTTCAGAACCTCTTTTTGCCTCGGGGGTCCTTTTTCTTGTAGCCCTGTTGGGATCTGGGCTGTGATGGTTGGCGCCGGTCAGAAGGGGCGGAAGGCGAGTGAGAGGGGCGAGCCTGGGGTGCCCTGTCTGGCTGGTAAGCCCAATCTTGCGGTTGGTAACGGTACTGAGTTGGAAGGTACCAGGGGCGGTGCGTACTGTATCTCTGTCGCAGTGATTTTGATGAGGAAGCCGACATGCCGTGCTTCCTGGCCGCAGTCTTCATCCGGTATCGGAAACTCAGCTTCTCATCGGTCTCCTTATTAAACAGCCCTAAGTTGTTGAAGGGCATGTCTTCAGTCACCGCTCTCGCTTGTGGGGGTGAGATCTGAAGCATGCAACCAGGCATAGCAGCGCAGAGCTATGGACCCAGAAAGCACCTTAGATGCACAGTCTGTCGAACGCCTGGCAGAGATAATCTGCTGGCCTGCCATAAAATGGCTGCGGAGTGCAATCATCATCCGCCTTCTGTCCTCCGGGATCTCGTTAATGGTGGGGTCCATCTTTTCTGTCAGCAGCTGGATATAGGCCCCCATGCAGGCAGCGTAGTTGGCTATCTTCATGTCCAGTGCAGCAGAGGCATAAAATTTCTTAGCAAGGCCATCGAGTTTCTTGCTATCTTTGTCCATCGGGGAGGAAGACGGGCGCGGTGCAAACGTAGTCTGTGCCCCTTCCACGATGGCTGAATTCGGTTTCGGATGGTTGGAAAGCCAAGACAGTGCTGATGGCATCGCCCTGTATAGATTTTCAATTTTACGAGAGGTGGACGCTATGGTGGCAGGTGTATCCCAAGACCTCTTTGCAATCTTCTCTAACGATGGGAGATAAGCCAAGGCAGGTGGTGCTGGTGCTGAGCTGTGAATTCTTCTCTCGACAGGGTCGAGGGCATCCTCATCGGGATGAGCGACTTCTAACTTGAGGGCATCGGCCATCCTGATGATCCAGTCAGCAAAAGCTCTCACGTCATCGGTAGGGGAAGGCATTACAGGCTCCACAAACGACAACGGAGACTCCGTATTGGAGATAGGAGATTGCGAGCGAGACCGTGTGTGGGACCGAGACCGAGATCAGCTTAAACGGCCAGCAGCCAGTGAGGTGTCCCTCCTAGGTGTCGAGAGTAACATGGAGCGGCTGTTGGCATCAAAGGCCGTGTCGAGCTGGTGAGGAAACATCGGTCTGATTCTGGTGGGTCCTGGAATGTTGCGGCGAAGGTGGGAAGCTGCCACGGGCAACAGGTATTGGCCCGAACAGTGGTCATAGATGAGGTCTGGGTAGGATTCAAACAGGTCTCGATCTGGCAGGTCCTTGTCCGGTAGGTTGTAGGCCAACGCCTCATCCGCCTCTGTGCCAAGAGTGGCTCGATCCTTACGAGAGAGGGAGCAGATCCGGGGTCTGTCCCGTGGCGGGGAACGAGAACGGATCCGTGGTATGTTCCGTGGCAGGGAATGAGATCTAGGCCTGGCCCTTTGAGGAGAAAGCGGGATGTTGGAATCCGGGATTTCTCCCTCAGATTCGGAGGAGCGGTGCAAGTTCGCAATTTGGAGGTCCTCAGCTGGTACCGACAGGTGGCTGGAAATGAGGACTCCCGGTTCCAGTGGAACTGGGACTGGTGCTGCGGGTACCGACGGAATAGGAGTCGTCGTTGGCCTAGACTCAGGCGACAGTACAGTTATAGGCCTTGAATCCGGTGGAGGCACTGAGACCGTACTCGGAGGTCCCTTGTGGCGAACCTTAGGCGGGGGTGATGCCGAGCAAGCCCTCTTGGAGCCCCGGTCTGTGGCAAAAGACTTGGGGGGCCTTTGCTTGTCCCCTTGCCTCTTTCTGGGGGCCTTGGAAGATTCTCCTTCACCCTCCCCAGGAACCACCGTAGTGGAGGGTTGGTTCAAAACTTTCTCATAAAGGGCCGCTTTCAAGGTCTGGTCCCGGTTCTTTAAGGCTTGAGTGGACATGGGCTTACAGTGGGGGCAAGTGCTTGGGATATGGGTCTCCCCCAAGCAAAGCACACATTTATCGTGGCCATCGGCCATAGGAATCTTCACCCCACAATTGGCGCACCTCTTAAAGGAGGCCATTAGTGCCCCGTCCAAGCGTTTCAAGCCAAAGAAAGTCAGCCATTTACTAAGGGTCAATGTCCCAAACAGAGTCCGTGAGAATGGTCAGTCGTACTGAAGGTCAATCAATGTCCAAAGCAGAGTCCGTGAGAATGGTCAATCGTACCGAAGGTCAATAGTCCAGAGACTCTATCATAGAATGGAAGCGAGTGCTAGCGAAGTTCCTCGAGCGGCTTAGCACGGCAGAATGAAGGAACTGGAGAGAGCGGGACTGCTAGGGGCTATATATAGGGATGGGCAGAGCTATCGCCAAAAAGTTGCAGAAAGTTGCAAACTATTTCTGCCCAGAGATTCTAGAAGTTTCCGAGTATTGCTGCGCAGGCGCAGAATAAACCCATTTGTGTGATTCGCAGAGACCACGAAGAAGAAAGTTTTGTTTTGTTTTTTGGAGACGAGGAGAAGGGAGTCTGAAAGTAACCTGATGGAGCAAAGGCAGGAACTAGACTGGGCAACAAGAGGGGATGGATTCCCCCGGGTTCACGCCCAGAATTCTAGGTCCTACCTAATTGGAGCTCTGCCTTCACCGCTGGAAAATGAGATACGTTTCCCCAAACAATTGTCTTCCTTATTATTGAGAATGTTTATTGTTTTTCTACAATCTACTTTGGAAAACAGTCCCCAGGTAAACGGGGGGTAGCGTCAAAACCACATTCATGGGTGAGGCACCCTCGAACTAAAAGGATGCCCAGTGGGCTTCTGTCTTTCAGCTTCTTTTTGTGGGATCAGCCACATAACAGAGAGAAAGGTGTGGAAAGACTGGACAATACTAATGCTTGCCTGTCCTTTAAAGTGAGCACTACTGTGTCCCTGAAGTTCAGTGGGATGTGTGCTAAAGCATAAGTAGATAGCCAGGTACAGGGACCATGCCTGTCCCATTTCCCTCCTACCACTTTCCTCACAAGGGTTACACTTGCCCATTTTTTCTAAACTTGAAGTTCTATTAAAATTTTCTTTAAAAAGCTATTTCAAGCCTTTAGAATTTACTGGTGGGCTTAGCATTTATATTGAGAACCCCACAGAGGAGTTTATTCTCCATATCTTGTTTTGGATAAGCAGCCATGGGCCTGCACCGAAGTGACTGAAGGTCTCAGGCACTCCACAGGCTACATGATTACCTCAACTAAAGTAAGAAGAATCTCTGCTGCTGTCTCTGTATCATTGATTGGATATTGGGGATGCCTCTCCCATGCAACCACCAGGTGGTTGGATCGGCCTATGGTGGGAGTCTAACCCAAGGGCCAGTGTTATTTTGCATGTTAGCTGTCACTATATCTTACATCATTAGTCAAGAACTCCAAAACACAGGTATACCTCAGTTAATCACAGAATTATAGTTGGAAGAGACCACAAGGGTAATCTGGGGCAGCAGATGTGTCTCTCAACATAACTTCTTTAATAGAACGTTTGGTACGAGAGGCAGCAATAAAATGGAAAGAATGAGAATAGTTCAAAA
This sequence comes from Sceloporus occidentalis, assembly GCA_023333645.1. Classification (NCBI taxonomy): domain Eukaryota; kingdom Metazoa; phylum Chordata; class Lepidosauria; order Squamata; family Phrynosomatidae; genus Sceloporus; species Sceloporus occidentalis. Next base: position 124,598,373 of record JALMGF010000003.1, read on the forward strand.
AGGAAGAAGTGTTCAAGATGTTTCAGCAAACTTTTTATCCCAAACTGCAACAATATGTATATGTGAAATGAAACCACCAGTTCAGGTAAGTCTCTTGCAAGTAAACAAAAACAACCTGCATGTTCTAGAGACCACTCAAAAGCTTCTTTCAAAATGTATCCCAAGATTCTTTTTCTTTCATCAGCCTCCACTTTTCTTTATGATTTCTATTTTGGTGGCAAAACATACAGATCTATGATTTTTTTTTAATATTGCGGGGTGGGGAGGGGTTAGATGATCAGCAGGCTTATCTGTTTTCCAGTTTTCTTGCTGTTCACAAATGCTCATCAATGCTTTCTGGATGCAGCTGCTGTTCATGTTGCCTGTTGCAGGCAGGCACACACAGCTACAGTAGGATCAACTAGATGAGAATTCCATTCTTTCCTAGCGAAAGCAAAACTGCATTGTTTACTGCAGACACAGTGCTGTTATCTGACATCAAACCTCCATGTTTCTTTAGCCTGCTTTCACCATCTTTCCAATGCTGATGCTGCTAAAAAAACCTGCCAGCTGGACAGAGAACAAGGAGGAAATGCTAGGGGTTAGGTAAACATGAAAAGACTTTGTAAAAAAGAGCTTCTTTGTCAGAAGCTTTGTTAACTGAAGTATGACTGCATTCATCACTACACCAACACACCAACAACACAGCAAAAAATCAGAGGCACAATCCTTTCAAAGTACAGTGGTACCCCGGGATACGAATGCGCCGCCTTACGAAATTTCCGGGTTACGAAAAAAATCCATTTAAAAACATTTTTCCGGGTTACGAAGGTTATTTCGGGTTACGAAAAAAAAATTGGTGCTTTTCGGCGCGATTTCACACGGAATCGCGGCTTTCGCTATTAGCGCCTATGGGCATTTCGGCTAGCGAAAGTTTCCGGGTTACGAAAGCGGCGGCGGAACGAATTAATTTCGTAACCCGGGGTACCACTGTACTGTTATTTTTCTTTATAGGTAGCCATAATTGAGGTCAAGACTTACTTTTATTTTCCCTTGTCTGTGAATACGAAAGGTATTCTGTACTCTGGCTACTACTCAGAACAAAAAAAAACCATCACATCTCTCATTTCCCCATCCAGACCTCTTTCTGAAAACCAGTATGGAACTTAATTCAAGCTGTGTTCACACCAGAATGCACTCTGCCTCAATATGTTTGAGAGACAGCCATTACATTAGAATTCTACATGCTAAATAGCTCTAATGTAATCCTGCATGTATTAATACAAACCTCTGCCAATATATTCGATAACTTATCCACATTTGTTGCTTGGGTTTGCATTTTCTTTTGGTACAGCTGAACCTCCAGTTGGTACGATGGAAAGATCTCTACAAGGTCTCTGTAAGCTTCATACTTCTCACTTACTTCTTGCTTTATAATTAAAAAAAATTAAGCAGAGTTTTAGCATCTCAGCTTATACATAACCAATACTTCTTTTTTGGGGGGGGAGTGGAATCTACCATTCTTAGGCATTTAAAAAACTGGTAAATTTTTTGTTTCCTAAAGGATTTGATTGTTGTGTGCCTTCAAGTCATTTCTGCTTAGTGTAAGGAACCTGTCACAGGGCTTTCTTGGAAGAATTTGTGGAAAAGGGATTTGCTGTTGCCTTCCTCTGAGGCTGACTGACTGACTTGACCAAAGTTACCAAGTAAGTTTCCATGGATGAGCTGGGATTCAAACCTTGGCCTCCCAGTGTCCCAGTACCACTACATCATTCTGGATTTAATAATGAAATTATTTGTACAGTTGTCCCTCCCAATTTGCGGGGATCCGTTCCAAACACCCCCCCCCAATGAATTAGAAATCCGCAAATATTCAAGTCCTCATTGAAAATAATGGCGGCACATTCCCACACATGGCCCTGTGCACGGACTGTTTTGGCCCTCCTTGCTTCCCATCTGCAGAAATTCAAGACTGTGAATGGGAAATCAGCGAATCCAGAGGGGAGACTAATTTCTGTATATAAACTCAATGATTAAAGTCAGAAAAATGATATTTCAATAAAGAAAAAAATGGTCATATTTGTATACTATTTCCGTCAAACTATTTTTATGTACCAGCAAACATAATGGGTTTCACAAATACATCCATCCTTTTCTTTATATCCTGCCTGTCTCCCAGAGTAGGACCCAAGGCAGTTTACAAAAAGGCAGAAAATACAACAACACATACTGCATATACTCGACTATAAGTCGAAAACTTTATGCCCAAAAATTGACCCTAAAATCCTGGGTCAACTTATGTATGGGTCAATACAGTAATACCGCTTAGAAAGGTCCAGTGGAAAGGTCCGCCCTGAAGCCCCACTGTCCGTGCCTGACAGTGATCTCTGAAAGAGCTGCCAAGGCAGCCTGTGTGTGAAAGAGATGATTCCCTTCTCAATCGGATGTTAAACCCCCCCCCCCTCCTCCTCCAGATCTCTCTCTCTCTCTCTCCACCAAACAAACACCCCATTTAACACCACTTCCCTTCCCTGCTCAAAGGTAAGTGGTGTTAGGCGGTCAGGAGAGGTCAAGAGAAGGAGAAGGAGGGAAGGAAGGAAGTAGTGTCCTTTGTTACATGTCTCTACATCTGTCCTTCGACTTATCCATGGGTTATATCAAAATCCATGGTTTTGGCTGCAAAACCTTCCATCAACTTATACATGTACACAAGTATATACAGTAATTAAAAATATTTTTAAAAAATTAAAACAGTATTAAATAATGACATAATTAAAACCACTTAAAATCTGACTTTAAAACAAAGATCAAAAACAGTACAACACCACCGAAAGGCCTAATCTTGTTAAAAATAAATTTGCAAAGGATTGCTGGGGGAACAAAGTAGAGTGCCACTGAAAGAAAAAAAAAAAAAAAAGGGGGGGGGGACTATCCTCACTTTCCTAGGGAGGGAATTCCAAAGGACTGGAGTAGTCACAGAGAATTTTTCCTGCATTCCTACTAACTGTGCCCACAAAGGTAGTGGAATAGAGAAGTGCAACTCTTACAGATCTCAAATCTCAGAGAAATTCATACAAAACAATATGAGTGAGGGTATGCTCCTCAAATCATCTATTGACCTAGGACAGTGGTTCCCAACCTGTGGGTCGGGACCCCTTTGGGGGTTGAACAACCCTTTCACAGGGGTTGCCTAAGACCATCTGAAAACACATATTTGCATGTAGCAATGAAAATAATTGTATGGTTGGGGGTCACCACAACATGAGGAACTGTATGAAAGGGTCGCGGCATTAGGAAGGTTGAGAACCACTGACCTAGGATGAACCCATGCATTTCACAGAGTTTCCGTGGGCAAGAAATACACAGAAGTTGTTTTGCCAGTATGTAATATAGCCTATAGCACCTGAAATTCATTGGCCGTCTCCCATCCAAGTACTAACCAGAGCTGACCCTTCTTAGCTTCAAATTAGATGGAATCTGGTGCCTTTATGGTATTTTGATTTTATAGGTCAAAATCAACACTTTGAATTGTGCTTGGAAATAGACCAGCAACCAGTAGAGATGTTCTAATAAGAACATGTAAACCAGCCCATCAGCAATTTGGCCAATTGCATCAGTGGAATTTTCTAAACAGTCTTCACAAAGGCAGTCCCATGTAGAGTGCATTATAGTAATCCATTCAGAAAGTATATGTACCACCATAACCAAGTCAGATGTATCAAGGAACAGATGCAACTGGCACATTAGGTTTAACTGTGAAAATGCACTCTTGGTCACTACAGAAACTTCAGCATCCAGGGTCTGGGCTAAATCCAGCAGTACACACAAACTGTGTACCTGTGTCTTTAGGGAGAGTGTAACCCACTCCAGCACAGGCTGAATCCCTAGTCTCTAATCTCACAGAACCATAGAATAGGTATTAATTTATTTATGGTATTTATACCCTGCCCTTCAGCCCTAATGGCTATCAGAGTGGCTTATTATTATTATTATTATTATTATTATTATTATTATTATTATTAACCTTTATTTATAAAGCGCTGTAAATTTACACAGCGCTGTACATACAATCTTTTAGTTAGACGGTTCCCTGCCCTCAGGCTTACAATCTAAGAAGACACGACACAAAAGGAGAAGGGAGTGGTGGTGGGGAATGGGATCAGGTCCAGCAGTTCTCCACCTCCGAGGCCTGGACCAAGGCAGATGGACTGGAGGAAGTGCTTGGCTTCTTAATTAATGGTTAAAAGGAGGCTTACTGGGTCAGAGAGGGGCTAGCCTCTGGGAATGCTTCTCTAAACAATATAGTCTTTAACTCAGTTTTGAAACTGGGTAGAGAAGTGATGAGGTGTGCATGTGGGGGAAGAAGGTTCCAGGAGTAAGGGGCAGCAAGTGAGAAGGGACGAATTCGGGAGGGTGCAGTGGTAGTCCTACACTGTGACAGGAGACCTTGACTACAAGAGTGGAGGGTGCGAGTAGGAATGTAAGGAGAAAGAAGGTCAGTTAAGTAAGGAGGGGCCAATCCATGTAGGGCTTTGAAAGTCAATAATAAAAGCTTGTACTGGATGCGGAAGGGGAGCCAATGAAGGGAGGATAAAAGAGATGAAAAATGGTCAAAGCGGCGAGCGGATGTGACAATACGGGCAGCTGAATATTGGACAGAGATTAAAGGATGGAGGTGTGAAAGAGGAAGCCCTGTCAGAAGGAGGTTACAATAATCTAGTCGCGAAACCACTAAGGCATGGACTAGAGTCTTGGCAGTAGAGGCTGAGAGGAATGGACGGATCTTGGCAATGTTGTGGAGAAAGAATCTACAGGCCTTGGCGGTGGCCTGGATCTGGGGAATAAATGACAGAGAAGAGTAAAAAATGAAGCCAAGACTGAGGGCTTGATGAACCGGTTGAATAGAAGTGTCGTCGACAGAAAAGGAATAGTGAAGGGTGGGTTTAGGTGGAAAGACAAGAAGCTCAGTCTTAGACATGTTGAGTAAATCAACCAGGAGACAGTGATCAACAGTGTCAAAGGCCACAAACAAATCAAGAAGAATGAGAATAGAGTAGAGGCCGTTTGTCTTGGCCCGCAAGAGATCGTTTGGCTTACAATTATTATTTTTAATTAGACGGTTCCCTGCCCTCAGGCTTACAATCCAAGACACGGCACAAAAGGAGAAGGGAGTGGTGGTGGGAAAGGGGATGAGGTCCAGTGGTTCTTCTCTCCCTCAGAGGCCTGGACCAAGGCAGATGGACTGGAGGGAGGGCTCTTCTTCTTCAGGCTAACCCTGATGGAGCTGGGCCTGCCTGTTCACTCCCTCGCAGGCCGGAGGATGGCAGTTATGGAGGGAGGAGCCTCTTTCTTCAGGCTAGCTCTGATGGAGCTGAGTAGAGATGACAAGGGACACCCAGTCCAAACCCCTGCCATGCAGAAATACACAAAGTACTCCTGACAGGTGGCCATCCAGCCTCTGTTTAAAAACCTCCAAAGAAGGACACTCCACCACACTCCAAGGGAGTGTGTTCCACTATCAAACAGTTCTCACCTTCAGGTATATCTTCTTAATGTCTATGTGAAATCTCTTTTCACGTAGTTTGAATCCATTAGTCTGTGTCCTAGTACCTGGAGCAGCTGAAAACAAGCTTGTTCCATCCACAATATCAAATATTTAAACAGGGCTATCATGTCACCTCTTAACCTTTTCTTCTCCAAGTTAAACATATCCAACTCCCTAAACCTCATAGGGCATGGATTCCAAACCATTCACAATTTTGGGCACCCTCCTCTGGAGACTCTCCAGTTTGTCAATATCCCTCTTGAATTTTGGTGTCCAGCACTGGACATAGTTTTCCAAGTGACTTCTAACCAAAGTAGAATAGAGTGGCTCTATTACCTGCCTTGAGCTAGACACTACCTGTCTAATGATGCAGCCTAGGATCATATTGGCTTTTTTAGGTGCTGCATCACATGTTCACTCAGGTTCAGCTTGTGGTCTACTAGAACCCTAGATCCATTTCACATATATTCTTGTCAAGCCAGGTATCACCCAGTCTATATCTGTGCACTTCATTTTTTCTACCTAAGTACAGTACCTTGCATTTCCCCCTGTTCAAATTGTGATCATGTCCTCTACCCCTCCTAATTATGTATTATTTACTAATAAAAACATTTCCCCTAGTCATCATCAAAGTCATTGATAAAGACCAGTGTTTAACTGAATAGTTTGTTTTACATTTTTTTAGCTGTACTTTGTTTTAATCTATGTTATAAACTGCCTGGGATCTCATGTGAGGAGAAAGGTGGCATTTAAATTTTGAAAAGAACCAACAAACACACTAGTCATCCAGTTCATATATTTTTCAATTAAATCTTTTTCCCACTGTTTAATAAATTACATTATAGTCAACTATACTTGAACATTTTTCTTATAAAAATCCATCATTTATTATATACACAATGGCGATATTTTAAAAACCTTGTTTGAGAAGTGATGTTTTCTATATGATTGTATTAGGGAGTCATATTTACTAACCACCTATATCATGCTTATTATTATTATTATTACGTTTATTTATACCCCACCTTTCTCCCAAATTTGAGACTCAAGCCAGCTTACAGTTTTAAAAATACTGCTAGAAACATACCAAAAGTGAACATTAAAATGGAATTAAACTATCCACAGTATAAAAATGATTTAAAACTACTGTCAGAGGGTGGAGGAGGGGAAGGAGTTGGGTTGGGGTCCCGCAGCAGAGGACGATGGGCTGGAGGACCCAGAAGGAGCCCAGATGGGCGAGGTGGAACTGGCTCAAGGGGAAACAGCTGGGCAGGGGAAGAGCTGGGGAGGGAGGCGGCGCCTGGGGGTAGAAAAGGGGTAGAGAAGGAAGCCGAAGGGGAGGAGGAGCCAGGACAGGAATGGACGCCGAGGGACGAGAGAGAGACAGGCCACAAGGCAGAGATTTAGGCTTGGGTCCGAGATGTCCTGTCAGCAGAAATCAACCGGCGCTACTTCTGGGGCCGAGGGACGACCGGTGGTCGAGGCAGAGACCAACGGGACCTGGTAGAGAGTCTGTGAGCCTCCTTAGTCCATCCCACAGGGGACAACGTGGAACCGTATCAGGCCTGACCCGTAATTAATCCAGGGCTGCAGCTGTTGTGGGATATAAGGGGAAGGTGCTGGCCTCCTGAGCGGAGCCCACGTGGACAACCCGTACGAGAACTCAGGCTGGGTTTGGAAGAGCTGAGCCCGTAGACTGTGGCACGGTGAGGAACGCGAACAGTGAAGTAACTAGTCCCAGGATATTGTTGCCTATGGGCCTATTTAAGTCAGTTACTGGCGGTGAAGTAACCAGCCTCAGTGTTATTGTTGCCTGTGGGCCCATCTACGTTATATTAAAGACAAGTTAAGCATCTTTCGGTGTCGGTGACTTTGTGGCATGGAACCCCTTGGACCTCCCTACCCAGCTAGCAGAGCTCGTGGCCCGGCAACAACTACACTTTAAAAATATCAAATGCAATTAAAAGATAGAAAACAATTAAAGCAGTCCAGTTTTAAAATAGTACAACATCCTCAGTCCATTCTTAAAAAAATATTTTTTTCCAGCCTGCCAGAAGCCTTTTCCTGCCAACAGAAGGACAGAAGGGGGGAGGCCATTATGGCATCCCTGGGAAGGAGGTTCCAGGGCAGCCACCAAGAAGGTCCTATCCTGTGTCCTCACCAATGGTGCTTCTGACAGTGATGGGACTGAGAGAGGCCTCTCCTGATGATCTCAGCATTATACTTCACCACAAATTCTTCCATTATATTCTTCAAGGGATCAGACAATCTAGAAAAGATTTATACAACTATGGTCCAAAACACACTGCAGAAATAATCCAGTTTGAGACCACTTTAACTGCCCTTGCTCAGTGCTAGGGAATCCTGGGAATTGTACTTTATTGTGGCACCAGAGCTCTCTGAAAGAGAAGGAGTAAATATCTCAGAAAACTACAGTTCCCAAAATTGCTCAAAATTGATTATTTCTGCAACATGTTTTGGACCTCTGCCATAAAACTGCCTATAGAAACTACCACTAGTGCTGTTAGTTGGATTGTGTTGTTTTATTATTTAAATAGTTTAAAGTAAACCTTTCACCTCTTTTTGGATTACTGAGGTTTGCAGAATGTCATTACTTTCTCTGTAAATACATCCAAGTATCCAAATATTCAAATAAACCTGCATTAATTTGAAAAAAAATTTCAATAACTTATTTAGATCAACAGAAAGTGACATTCTAAACTTGTGATGCTATGTTCTTCCAGAAAGATGCCAGAAGAGCTTCTAAATGAATCCAGTAAAGATTGCAAATAAACCATGCATAGAACAGGAAGATTTTCTCCATATCAAGTTATCAGGCAAAATTGAGGAGAGCTGATTTTGATCACTTGTGAAACTACTAATAAAGACCAAAAGACAGTCTAAGAGCAATTCTGACCTTGTCTCTCTTGATTTTCTGAAGTGTCTGTTTCAGACGTTCTTTGCAATTAGTCAGCTCTTCTGGAGACTCTGTAATCTTTGACTTCAGTTGTTCTTGTTCTTCTTTTAGGTTACATATGGCCAATTTTAGCTCATTCTAATTAACAAGAGATTTAATACAAAGCTTGTCTTAATGTTACAGCAGTTTAGGTTTCTTGTTAGGGGGGGAAATGTTCATTAAGTCAGTCTCTCTCTCTCTCTCTCTCTTATGCACACCCACCCAGTCAGTGATTATGAAATTCCCCTTCCGCAAAGAAACCAAATTCACTTGATTTACAAAGAAATCTAAAACAAATTGGGACTTTCACTTCTGTGTACATACTTTGGAGAACAGTAATAGAAGAGTAATACAAAGCTGTTTAATTTGTTTCTGAATTTCCTAATTGTAGGACCTATTGTACTAAAAGGAATCTGTTGGTCTGAACAATCATGGTTAATTCTATAAAGAATACATTATTCAAGACTTTATATAGCAGAAATAGCTGAATTCAGTTACTTAAATCTTCAAATCTTTATTTTACAAATTATGTTGACAACTACATTGCATTGAGCTTTTATATTAGAGTGGGCCTTGGTATCCACTGGGGTTTGGCTCCAGGATCACCGTTGGATACCAAAATCCATGGATACTCAAGTCCCATTATATATCGTGGCATAGTAAAATGGTGTCCCTAATATAACATGGCAAAATAAAAGTTTGTTTTTTGAAATTTTTGTTTTCACACTATTGATGGATGAATCTCTAGACACAGAATCTGTTGATACAGAGGGCCAACTGTACATACTATTTTAATATTTATTTAATAAATAACCTTAAGATTGGTTTAGGGCAATGCTTCTCACACTGTGTAATGAGGGATACCAGCACTCCCTCACCCCATGTGCCAGGGAACAGGATCATAAATTTGAATCTGGTTACAGTTGTTTTTTCCCTTGAAACTCACTACAGACCAACAGCTAAGGCTAATGGTGCACAACCCTAGTTCAGACAATTAAACGGACTGTCACTGTAGCTCAGTCACATAACTGCCTCATTTGAATTATTCCCTTCAACAGAAATCTTGGTTAAACAAATCTGAAGGGTATTTGTATATGACATCATTCTTATTTCTGAGATCTTTATACTGGATATAATAGCTGAAGAGAAGCATACATTAAATCTACTTATTTCCACTAAACAAATTGATATTTAACTCTATTGTTCAAATCATGTTGAGATCTACTTACTAGATTCTGTTTTTTTTCTGCAATTTCTGTTCTGTTTTGGTGGATTTCTTCTTGAAAAATACTCTATTAGAAAGAATGGGTTTTTTGTCAGCTACAAAGAAAATTACAAAAAAATCTACTTTTCACACTGAGTTCTGGATGATTTTAGAATTTTTTCCCTTGGAATATTGTACTTCAGTTTATGCTGCCATTTGAAAGAAAGTGAAAACAGGATGATCATCATCCTCATCTCATTCTCCATTTATACCCCAATTTTTTGCTAAACTGGAAATGAAGGCAGCTGACAAATTAAACAAGCACAATACATTTAAAGAAAACATACAAGAATGCACCCACCCTGGCGACTTGAAAGCCACTGATACTTGTCCCTACTGGCAAACATGGAGGGACACTAGCAAAAGGACCACAAATAAGCCCTTGAATGAGAACAGTATCACTGTCTTTCTACAACTTGCATTTCTATAGATTTTCTAATTCCTGACTAAGACACTGACTTTAATGATCTATAAATGTAACAGTAATTCAAAGATCAAAATTTCATATGTTAATAATAATAACAATAATAATAATTTATTTATATCTACAATCCAAACCTATAGCTCTTATTGACCAGAAAATACAAACCAGACTAACTTTCCATATCAAAGGGACTCTATGAAAAACACACACCGTTTTCTGTCGATATTCTTGGTTGAGTTTTTGCTCCAGCTCCTGAATATCTTGAGATAGTTCCTTGAATTCTACTTGTTGATCTGGAGGAACAGTACTGAATACAAAAGAAATGAAATTGCTATGAAGCATATGTGTGTGTACATAAGCAGTCATACAGAATCTAATTATCGTTTCACTTATTAGAAAAGCTCACTTTTTAATACAATTAGCTGACAATGGGCACGTGCTGTTTTGTATCATCAAGGAATCTGATATCCTTCTGTATTTGCTGGAAATAAGAAGACGGAATTGTTTCTTTAAATACCAGGTGCACAGACCTTGTTTTAGAGCAGATCTGTATTCTTTGAATTATAAACACACTCTGATGTCAAGAGTGTGATCCTTTTGCTTTGTTTCACTGTTTAATTGATTAATTTTTAAAAATACCCTAGTGTTATACTTAATTTTCATCAGTGATGCGCGGTGGCAAAACCACCTCAACTTTTGGATGGCAGCAAAAGGCACCTGCTGCTGGTGGTGATGCGGTCCTCTGTAGCCCTGTCACTGGGAAGCTGCCCACCCCATTGAACTACCTTTACTGTTGCAGTAATATAAAAGACAACACTAAATTTAGGCTTGTAGAAAAAGTTAGTTACTAGGAGAAAATTGGAACAAGTTATGAGAAAAAACGAATTCACACTTTGCCAAAACTTAAATGAAAACTATTTTAAAATGCTCCACCATTGGTATCTCACTCTGAACAAACTCGATAAGATCTACTACAACACAGGTATAAATTGTATAATGCTGGAAATGTCAAGTAAACATAGGCGGGTTACACACCGCCATTTAGTACGCGCTCTGCGCGTCCTAGGGTTAGGAAAGGGCGTGCTAGAGTTAGGAAGGTTCTCACCTTCCTAACCGCCCCTCTCCCTAGGACGCGCGGAGCGCATACTAAATGGCAGCGCCTGTCCACATGGGCACTGCCATATTTACGTCTTGGACGCACAGCGTACGAAGTGGTGCGGCAGAAGTGACGCCGTGAGTGCGTGCCTCGCGGCGCCACTTCTGGGGCCAAAAAGGAGCGCCATTTTGGCGCTCCTTTTTTAGCTGCGCCGGGAAGCCTCACGGTCTGACCGCTGGGGCTTCTCGGAGTAGCTAATGGAGCCGGCGCCAGACCGCCTGCTTTTGGGCAGTCTGTAACGCGCCATAGGAACCTTTTTCCACATGTAGAAAGAAATACAGTGCGTCCTTGGTATACGCGGGGGATCCGTTCCGGACCCCCCCGCGTATACCAAATTCCGCGTATGCTCAAGTCCCGTTGTCCCCAATGGCGCCGCGGCGAGGAGGAGGAGGCCGAGTGCCTGGGGCCTCTTCGGCCCCCACTCCGCCGGCGCCTGCACCTCGATGCAGGGGCCGAGTGGCGGACTGGAGACCAAGAGGCCTCCAGCCCACCCCCCGGCCCTTGCAGAGAGGTGCTGGCGGTGGCGGCGGCGGAGTGGGGGCCGAAGAGGCCTCTGGCGCTGGTGCTCCGCTGCCGCCGCCGCCGCCACCACAGAAGGGCCGGGTGGCAGGCTGGAGGCTTCTTGGCCTCCAAAACCCCCACCCGGCCTTCCCCCCGGCTCCGGCTGAGGTGGTGGTGGCGGCGGCGGCGGCAGCAGCGACGGGGCCCCCCGGCGACGAAAAGGTAAGTAAGGAGGGAGGGAGGGAGGAAGGGAGGGAAGGAAAGAGTTGGGGGGAGGAGAGGGCAGGGAGGGAAGTTGTCCCCAATGGCGGCGCGCGTGCACGCGCGCCACCATTGGGGACAAAATCCCCGGATTTGCCATGCGCGTATGCTTAAATCCGTGCATGGCAAATCCGCGTATAAGGAGGACCTACTGTACATAAATATATGACAAAGATCTTTGGGAAAATGTTTGCCCTGAGTCCGATCCATTTTTTATTTAATATAACATTGTTACTGGAAAAAGACGTTGAAAAGAGTAATCAGATAGTGATCTTATATACGGTGATGGCAGTGATACATATGCACAAAAACAGAAAACCCAAATTTACCAATGATCAAAGGATGGCTGATGAAATTGGGCAATGGACAGAATTACCCACTGGTTGAATGGACAACAGTTATTTATTTACTGTATTTATACCCCGCTCTTCAGCCAGAAAGGCTCTCAGAGAGGCTTAGATATAGTTAATTAGATAGTTCCCTGCCCTCAGGCTTACAATCTGAAAAAGACATGAAACAAAAGGGGAAGGGAATGGCAGTGGGAAGGGGAATAAGTTCAGCGGTCCTTCTCTCCCTCCGAAGCCTGAACCATGGCAGACGGATTATAGGGAGAGCTCTTCTTCTTACTTTAGGCCAGATCTGATAGAGCTGGCTGGCCTTTCTCTCCTTCTGAGGCCAGATGACATCAGATAGCAAAGAGGGAGGGCATGTCTTCTCACTTTAGGCCAGGCCTGATGGAGCTGGCAGGCCTTTCTATCCATCTGAGGCCGGATGGTATCAGATAGCAAAGAGGAAGGGCTCACCTTCTCACCAAACTTTAATGCTGTCTGCCTGTTGAGAACTGAAAGTGAAATGAAGTAGCTCTAGTAGAAAGGCCCCTTATAACGGAATTAGTGTTATAGGAACACCCAGTGGATAAGAATTATTGCAGACTAAAGAAAGTTTCGCCCAATTGCGTCGAGCCTTCACAGAACTGAGGCTTAACATGTTTGATTCAGCTGAAAGAGATGGGAGGCTTAAAAAAGTTCCGAAAAATGAACGGAGATGTATTGTTGACTGCCCCTATTCAGAGGATTTGGTACATTACTTAACCTGTTGCCCTTTGTATAAAGATCCTAGGGACCGTTTTATTTTACCTTTAATCAATAATAAAATCTTTTCGAACTCTCAAGAAAAAGTACGTTACCTCCTTATGGACAAAGATAAATATGTGACCTGGCGCGTAGCGTTGTTTGCTCTTGCTGCTAAAAAGACTAGGGAGAAATACATAGCAGAGATTGCTGTTTCCTGTAATGAGAATAATTTGATCTAAAGGGGCCCCGACTGTGAATCTTAGCATATTCATGTTAGCCAAGTTATCCATAATTGTCAATGTTAAACTTTTGATATTTGGTATAATCTGTTGTATACTGTTTTTATGGAAATTTTATGTGTATTGTAATATTACTTTGATTTTTGCAATGACTATTGGCCAAAAGCAATAAAGAGAGACTAAAATGACTAAAGAAGGTGTGAAGATTTAAAAGGACCATTAACTACAGTAATCTGACAGTTGTCAGCATTGCATCAGTCTCTAGAGCAGGGGTCGGCAATCTACAGCCCGCGAACCGGATCTGGCCCGGCGAGCCGGCAGGACCGGCCCCAGCCTGGTCCTGCCGCTGATTGCCGCCCCGCCGCTTTTTTCTGCGCTGCCGCCATTTTAGCTGGCGACCCCCGCCAGCTCTTTCCAGGCCTCTGACGGGGGCCTCGGCCCTGTCAGGGGCTGGAAAAGAGGAGGAGGCCTCCAGCGCTGGCGGCCCCCGCCAGCTCTTTCCCGGCCTCTGACGGCTCTTTCAGGCCCAAAACACACTTTGCAGAAATAATCCATTTTGAGGCCGCTTTAACTGCCTTAGCTTAGTGCCAAGGAATCCTGGGAATTGTAGTTTATTGTGGCACCACAGCTCTTTGACAGAGGCTAAATGTCTCACGAAACTACAGTTCCCAGAATTCCCTAGCATTGAGCCAGAGCAGTTAAAGCGCTCTCAAACTGGATTATTTCTGCTTCATGTTTTGGACCTCAGAGGGGATTTTTTTTGCCTTTGCCATTGTCTTCTCCTGAGGCTGAGAGAGTGTGACTTGCCTCTATTTTTGTGTGCTTTCAAGTCTTTCCCAATTCAGGGCAACCCTGATTAGCCAGAAGCAGGCCCACAGTTCCCATTACACATTATTTAATACAGAATTAAGTTTGTTTATTTAACTTTACTTGTTCTTGTTCTTCATTTAGATATTGTATATGTTCCCATTTTGTTTATTATTTCAAAATATTATGTGTGCAGTGTATGTAGGAATTATTATCTATTTTTTATTTATTTATTTAAATTTTCAAAAATTATTTAATTATTTATTTATTTTGTTTCGGCCCCCCAGTTGTCTGAGGGACAGCAACCCGGCCCCCGGCTCAAAAAGGTTGCCTACCCCTGGTCTACAGCCAAGATGGTGAATTCTCAACCACTTCAGTCTTCCCAAAACACAAGGAGACCATCAATAGACATGTCAGCAAAAACAACTAATGGAAATGAACAGATCTTGGAGGAAATTAGATTACTGAGAGATCAGATGAAAGGACAGATGCTAATAACGAAACAAGAAATGTCTCAAGAGATAAAGTAAATGAAGCCGCAAAAGTTGAATTCAAGGACATAAGAATTTTTTTGACCCAGATCAACTCAGAGATGAAACAAGTTAAACCAATAGTAACAAATTTGGAGGATTGAACTTCAGAATTGGAAGAATCAACTGCTGCCTCAGCCTCCAATAGAGAAAGAGACCTGGACCAGATGGCTTTGATCAAACATAGAGTGAGTGAGAGGGCATTGAGATGGGAACATCAGTTCTTACCTTGAGATGTTTTATTTTAGCAACAGAGGTGGAAACATCCTATAATGGGTTGATAACACTCATTGTTCCAGTAGGCAGGAAACAGACTTGGAGGAAGCCACCACTAGGGGGAGGAATTTCCACAATCCCTTAGTCTGTGTTACAGCAAAGGGTAGAAAACAAACTAAGAGATCACTCAAGGCAAAATGAAAGTATAATAGATAGAAACTCATAAGAAACTCAAACTAAAAAGCAATTAACTTGCAACTACCCTTGCTGAGCCAAAGGAAACTGCTCCCCTCACTTCTACCCTTGTCCCAAGTTCAGAAGCTTCAACTGGTGCAAAACATGACAGCCAGACTGATCGCTGGCAAATCCAGATTCGACCATATAACACCTATTTTAAAATCCCTCCACTGGCTGCCTCTGGGCACAGCACAAGGTGTTGGTCATCACCTTTCAAGCCCTACATGGCTTGGGTCCAGCTTACTTGTGGGAACACCTCTCAACATTTAATCCACCCCGCACACTCAGATCCTCTGGGTAGAACCTATTGCAGCCACAGAAGTCCAGGTTGGCTGCAGTCTCCCAGAGGACCCTTTCATCCGCTACTCCGAAAGCGTGGAATGACCTGCTGGAGGAGATCCACCATATTACTACTCTTGACTCCTTCAAGAAGGCTGTCAAGACAAATCTCTTCAGCAAGGCATTCCCAGACTGACCTCCCATTAAAAGATTGCCCCGTCTGCCCCCAACTGTCTGACTTCCACTCCACTGCTTTTAAATTTTAAAGGTGAGACTGAACTCAATTGAAAAAGCAAGACTATTCCTAAATGGATTGAAGAAAGATTTGGACGTAAGAAATGCGAAAGAGAAAGAGGGAGAAGGGGGGTGTAAGTAAATTAACAAGTAAACAGAAAGAGTTGCGTGGCAACCTGAAATCCTTTTGTTAAATTTTACATTAAAGAGGGTAGTAAAATATTCCCAGATCAATAGTTTTACTCAATAAAAATCTTTTTCTAATAAAGTAGCTGCTCTTTAACTCTTGGCTTCTATTTATTGTTTGTTCCTTTTCTCTCTTGGGACACAAGATGAAAATTTTATCATGGAACGTTAAGGGAATGAACTCCCCTCAGAAAAGAAAAAAAGATTTTTTTATATCTAGAAAGAAACTATACAGATGTAGTATGTTTGCAGGTAACGCACATAAAAATCAAGGATATTAAATTAATTCATAATCAAAAAATGGGGAAGGAATATACCTCCTCTATAGGGAAAAGTAAGAGAGGGGTTGTTATGTATATTAAAAATCATACTGAATCTAAAGAAATATTTAACGACCCAGAAGGATATTAGAAATCCGCTGGAATGAGAAGAAAATTTTGTTAATAGGAATATACAGTCCACAAGAAAACAAAGGCCACTTCTATAAAAAACTTCAGAATAAAATCTTAGAATATGAGTATAAGCACACTATTATGATTGGAGATTTCAATGGAGTTATAGAACCAAAATTGGACAGGAATTCGAACACTAAAATAAAAGACAAACAAGGGAAATTACCACAGAAATTTTTTGATTTGGTAAATAATTTAACATTGATAGAGGTATGGAAACACTTGCATAACAATGAGAGCTGCTTTACCTTTTTCTCACCAAGGCATGATTCTCTCTCTAGAATTGATTTATGTTTAGTATCAAATTCTTTAATAAAAGAAGTAGAGAGTATGGAAACGTTGAACAGAGTTATATCTGACCATAACCCAATTAAAATATCATTTAAAGAAACAAACAAAAAATATAGGTGGTATTTAAATGAAGAACTCTTAAGAGATAAAAAAATTGTGAGCAAAGGGAAGGATTTGATCAAGTTCTTTTTCAAAGAAAATCTAAATGGAGAAGTGAATACAGCTACGGTATGGGATGCAGGGAAAGCCATGATTAGAGGCTTCCTCACTCAACAAAATATAATTTGGCAGAAAAACAAAAAGCAAGCAAGAACTACCCTAAATAATTTATTAAAAGATAAAGAAGAACAATTAAAGAGCAACCCAAAAAATAAGACAACCCAAAACGAGATAAAACTAATTCAAAAGCAATTAGAAATAGAAGCAACATCTGAACTAGAAAGAAGACGGAAACAAGCAAAACAAAAATACTTTGAGCACGCTAACAAAACTGGTAAATGGCTGGCTGATCAATTAAGAAAGGACAGAGCTAAGAAATCAATAAATAAAATAAAAAGAGATGGTATACTACTTACCAAACAAGAGAACATCAAAAAAGAATTTCAACTTTTCTATGAGAAACTATATACAGAAAAAGAAGTAAAGGAAGAGCGGAGGGATAAATATATCAGTGAGTTGCAGCTAGATACCTTGTCAGAGGATATGAGACAACAACTTAACCAGCCAGTTTCAAAAATGGGAGTGTGGGAAGCTATCTCTCAATCTAAAACTGATAAAGCACCAGGAAATGACAGCCTGACAGCAATTTTATATAAAATGTTTACTGAAGAATTAACATCGCCTCTACAGCAAGTAATAAATGAAGCATTGATAGGAGATATCCCAAGCTCCTGGAAACAAGCAGAGATAATTGTTATACACAAAGAAGGAAAAGACCCTCTAGACACATCAAATTATAGACCGATTTCGTTATTAAATAATGACTATAAAATTTTTGCATCCATTTTGGCCAAAAGATTAAAAAAATGTTTATTAGATTTAATTGGTGATGATCAAAGAGGATTTATGCCAAACAGACACATAAGGGACAATATAAGAGTGATCTTAGATACATTAGAATATTATGAAATACACAACGAGAAAAACTGGGTTTATTGTTTTTGGATTTCGAAAAGGCCTTTGACTCATTTAATTGGAAAACATTGTTAAAATTAATGCAAAAAATTAATATAGGTCAACATTTTCTAAATTGGATGGAAAAGATTTACAACAATCAAAAAGCCCAAATCAGAATTAATGGTGAAAATTCAGAGTATATCTCAATAAGAAGAGGTACACAACAAGGATGCCCCCTATCCCCGTTATTATTTTTATTAATCATAGAACTATTTATTAAGAGGATAAAAAGGAACACTAAAATTCAAGGAACCAAAATTAGGAAATCAAACTCAAAATTAGAGCATTTGCGGACGATGTGGTAATAATAGCAGAGGACCCAGTGACTTGTATCAACAGTATTTTAGAGGAAATTGAATTATTTGGTAACATAACAGGATGTAAAATTAATAAAAACAAATCCAATTTTTTGACAAAAAAATTGAAGAAAGAGGAAGAATCAATACTATATAATATTTCAGGGATTAATATTGTTAAAAAAATTAATTACTTAGGAATCCAAATCACAAAAAACCCGACAGATTTATTTGAAAACAACTATAAAAAAGTATGGAGTAAAATTAAGAAGGATTTATTATGCTGCAACAAATTAAACCTTTCAATCACAGGAAGAATCTCTACAATTAAAATGAACATACTGCCAATAATTTTATTCCTCTTCCAGACAATTCCCATCGTAACCACAGACAAAATATTTAAGAATTGGAACAAAGATATAACCAACTTTATTTGGAGAGGAAGGAAACCAAGAATCAAATTAAAAAACTTGCAAGATTCAAAAGAGAGAGGAGGTTTGAATTTGCCAAATCTAAAGTTATATTTTGAGGCCTGTTTAACTTGGTTGAAGTATTGGGTAACACTAGAAAATAGAAAGCTCCTAGAGTTAGAAAGCGAAGGAAATAACTGGGGATGGCATGCATACCTTGCGTATGGAAAGGCAAAACAAAACAAATCCTTTTGTAATCATTGTGTGAGGAAGTCTCTAATCAGAGTATGGGATAAATATAAAAGATATATTCTCCCAAATATGAGTGGTTGGATTTCACCGCTAGAAGCTTTTTATAGGAAAGAAATGAGAGGAGATACGAAATGGTTCAAATATGAAGATGTGTGGACAAAGACAGAGGGAGGTATTAATTTGAAATCAAGAGAGAAACTAATCAAAGAGGGATGGGATATCAATTGGTTTATGTATAGACAATTGGTTGAAAATTCAAAATAGACAGAAAAACTTATGATTTTGATTTGGAACAGGAAGGAGGAAATTTGGACCTTTCTAGGATTTTAATAAAAGATAAAGAGAAATTAATTAGAAAATTCTATGCAGCACTCTTGGAAATAGAAATGAAAGACGAAGAGGTAAAGGACCAAATGATAAAATGGGCTAAATGTTTTGGCCATCCTATACAAATATCACAGTGGGAAAAGGTGTGGAAAGATGTTAATAGATTGACAGTTGCCCAAAATATAAAAGAAAACTTTTATAAAATGTTTTACTTTTGGTATCTTTCTCCGTACAAATTAGCAAAAGTATACAAAACAAAAAAAGACCTATGTTGGAAATGCATAAAAGAAAAAGGAACTTTATTCCACTGTTGGTAGAGTTGCAAAAGAGCAAAAACTTATTGGAGAATAATAAATGATTCAATCAATTTCATACCGGGTACAAAGCTTACTTTAAATCCAGAGCTCTATCTTTTGGGTTTGATGAATAATGATATTGTGAGACTTGGGATTGTTCTGACCAATAATCCACAACAAACTTCAAGTAAAGTAGAAAGTTTATTGAAAAAGATAAAGTAGAAACATTCCTGGTCACGTTATTGAAGAATCTGAGCACACAAAGGAGAAGCCCTAATTTAAAACGACTTGTGCCCCCCCCTTTTTTCCTGCCCTCTCAGATGTCCTCCCCAAATCCCCCCCCTTTCAGCGGAGGCTTGGATCCCCACATCAAAGCAACCCAATGCGAGCATCATTTGGTCTCCGGACATCCTCTGTCTTGGGAAAGCTATTGATGCTTAATTGATGACTTGCATCTGTGGAACCTCTCTCAGTTGTAAATCTTTCTCAGGGTGTGAAAGATTCTTTGTCCGGTTACCCTATGGTTTGCTTACGTGACACATTCGATTACAAATCATGGCCGCAGATGGGCATTTCCCACAATGCTTATTCAATTGAGTCCTACAGATACATACTTATATTTAATCCCTATATATATTGCTAGGACACTAAGATCTATATTTCTACATAAGCATATATATATGTGTGTGTGTGTGTCCACATATATATATATATATATATATATATATATATAGTTCACTACTAAAAATGATCAGCAGCTTTAACTAGTCTGTCTTCAACCATTCCAACACGTCAGACAACAAGGTGAAGGTTGTATGTACCTATCATCAATGTGCATGTTACTATTTACTAACTTAGATGACTTAATCCAAACTCTTTATATCATCATGACAGAACCCCGAATGAATAAATGAATGAAGGGGTTCTGACAGATATAGGGAAGGAAGAGGAAAAAATCATCTTTTATATGATGTCGTTGGCAAGGATTTGTTTTGCGCAGAAATGGAAAGGAGAGCAAATCCCAACAAAAGAGGACTGGTTGTTAAGACTATATGATTGTATGACAATGGATATATTAACGAAGGCCACAAGAAATGATTGTGATGAAAGCGTTTTAAAGGTATGGAAGAAGGTTATAAGGTATTTTGAAGGGAGGTGGGGGAAAATAGCTGCAATCAACTTAAATAACAAGATTTAGATCTATGTCCGCTTCTATCAATAGGGTCTAACAGGATAAAATTATGTGTATATTTTAGATAATTTTCTTTTGCTATATTATAAAATGATAAGGAGTAGTATTGGATAGCCAAAAAACTACATGTTGAAATGGGTTGGTAGGTAGGAAGTCAGCTAGAATGGGAGAGGTTTGGAAGGAAGAGTGAAGATGGAAGAAGGAAGAAAGATAATGAAGAAGAAGGTAGCAAAGAGTAAGATTTTTATAGGCGTACTCTGTGGAGATGGATATGTTGGCGTTCTTTTCTTTCATCTATGGATGGATGGATGTTGTATGTTGTATATTGTATGTATGTATGTATTTTAATTAATAAATTTTAAATTATTTAATTTTAAAAATTGTTTTAATTTATTTCAGTTATTTTAATCTGTAATTTAGTATTTTATTATGTAATAGGGGAGGGTTGGGATTATGCTATGATGTTTGTATTATGTATGTATTTTTACTTTTTACTGTAACCCACCTCAATCTATAGGGAGAGGCAGGATATAAATTATTATTATTATTATTATTATTATTATTATTCTGGGTGGGGAGGATGTTTCTGCTTCCACTGATGAAAAGAAGCATCTCACAGGTATCAGGTATGCAGAAGCATCTCCTGCAATGTAGGGGGGAAACATCCTATTATGTGATATACCAAAGCTGCTCGACTGATGAGTGGTTGAACTGAGGCATATATCAGTTGTGTGGAACTACAGACTACTACTGTCTTCATAGTCTACCTTTATGTGATCTACGTTTAGAGATAAGATTTGCTTCGGTCCAAGTTAGACATGTTGCTTCCACCATCATTGACCTTCATCAGATCTGCCCTTCGTGGTTCACAGGCCTCTTTGCTGTCACCTTATCCATTTGGATCAGGATCAACCTGTTTTATATTTGTGTTAGAAGTATATTTTTTTTATTAGTTTGCATGGTGTTTGTAAGACCTGGATGAAAAGGGCCACAGGATTCATTGCACATTCTTTAAAATTATACTTGTTTCAGTTTTGTATGGTTTTCCTTTTGTTTTTTCCTCAAACTTGGAACCCTAATTGGGGAGATTTTTAAGTTGAACAGTTGGGCAGTAAGCTACTCTAAATTGTGGATTTAACTAAGGAGAATTCTCATTACTCTGACATTATTTCTCTATTTTTTCTCTCTCTCCTTCACCTGACCCCTGATATAACAGAAGGTTTGAGCACCTGATTCACAAGAAAAAGGTAAAATGGCTAAGTTCTACAAATTACTCTTGGAGACAGATATGGTACAAGAGGTAATTAAAGGCCAATGATAAAGGCAATATAGTATCTCTGGAAAAAGACAAATTCATTTATGGGCTCCCAAGACCTAAAAGAGAATTTCCTCAAGACTGTAAATAGATAGCTGGGGAATGACAGATGCTGGCAAAGAAGGCTGTCTCTTTACCACACATGTTGGTGGACCTGTCCCTTAAAAAAAAAGGGTACAGACTGTACAAAAGATCTTTAAAATACAATATCCCTTCAGACTGAAATTATATCTCCTCAACATGACTACAATACTTCACAAAGAAGACAAGAACAAGTACTGGAGTACTATTAAGTATCTAATTACAGTCAAAAGACTAACCCTAACAAAGATCTGGAAGCTAGAAGAGCCACCAATCATAAGAAATGGATACTTAAAGTCTTTGATATGAGAGATATGGATCAGTTGACTTTCTTAGTTCATAGCAAAGCAATGACTAAAGTAGAAAAACAGTGATTTCCAGTTATGGAATTATTGGGGGGGGATTTCTGACATAGGCTGATAGATTATAGATGATATATTATAGAGATGTTAACATTAATTAAAAACATTGACAATGACATAATACAAGAATTTAATAACACATTATATCTCAACTGGATTGTCAATAGACAGGAAATACGCTCATGAATATAGAAGAGAAATATCTAAATCTTTAAATATTGAAGATTTTTTGTTATAAAGGAGGAATAATCTTTCTGTATATAATTTTAGATATCTTATATGATTAGAGAATTTTTGAGAATATGACGAGGTTAAAATGATAAAGAGAGAATCAGTGTTATTTAGAGTGATGAACTGTAAGGAGGTTTATATGAAGAAAAGATTTACTTTCTACATGCTTTATATTTTAATTTTTATTGAATGAATAAAAATATATAAAAAGAAAGAACCTGACAACATAAGCCAGTTACAAATTTCTGGGGTAAAGCTTTTCCCACAGTCATTAGGGCAGGATTCGGATCATTATTAACCCCTTCAAATCTAACTAATCTCTCCCACTGCCTGATCTCCTTTGTGGGATCAATGTTTGCAGCAGGGTGCAATTTTGTCAAGGGTAGGGTGCTCTCCCCCTTCTGACAGTACCTGGGCTCTATGGTCTTTAAGAACTTTCAGTTTGGCAATGGAAAAACATTCTCCAGACATGTCTGGACTGTTCTTCTTTAATGTTGTAGTTGGACATGTTCACCTGTCAGCAAAATGTCTTAACAGTTCCCTGCCTGGCCTGGTCTCAGAAGAAAAGATTAGAAAGATGTAAGTACGTATAAGGGGGGGGGGGGGGAGCTAAAGAACATTGTTGCTTTTATAGGTCATGGTTAAAGTTGGATGAAACAGACTATAAATGTAAAAAAAATAGAAGAGAGATTAATGTCTTTAAGATATAGCAAAGGTACAAGTGAAAAAAGAAGAAAAATATAGGCTACACAACGACAAGGCAGGAACTAGACTGTGGGATTTGGGGGTTGCTTCCTCTACTGGTGTTTCTCTCTAAGTTTATTTCCTGTTACAATGAAGGGATTCAACCCTTGATAAGATGTTTCCCATGCCATCACTGGAAAATTGGAGAAAAAAGAACAGCAATTTGGAGACATTTATGGAAGAGTAATAGAGGTCCTCACTGATCTTTTGGGAAGAGATAAAGCAAAGATAAAATTCAAGCTGGAAAAGTCTATAGATTGCATTCCTGGGTCACAAAACAACATAATGTGCCAAAAGATGTGATCATTTTATCAGATGACAGACTAAAGATATTTTGCAATTATAGCAAAATTAAGGCAATTATGCTAGGAAAAGTAGAAGGCAGCAGACAGAGAGGAAGACTGCATGGCAGATGGCTAGACTCAATCAGGGAGACCACATGCCTGAGCCTGCAAAACTTTAGCAGAGAGGTAGATAGGAAGTGTCTCATCTACACGGTAGAATTCTACAAAAAGGTAGAATTAATGAAGGACTCTGCTACCAGTACCAATCACATGTTATATTTTCATGCTACGTTGCTGCAAGCACCATCGATGATTTTTTCTCAAAGTTTTTGATTGGATTTGGTTGCTACAGCAGCAGAATAATTTCACTGCTCAACACTGCAGATACTTATTGCATGGACTTGGATCATCAGTGACATTCACAAGGATACAGCACAGTGTTTTTTATGTATATACAGTTGCTCAATTGTTTATCATTGAGACTCAATATTGTCAATACAAATGTATATGTTTTGTGAATGAGACACGTCCCTGTTGCAGTTATTCCAATCAATTATATATGGTATTTGTTGTTTCCCTCTTTCTTTGATGATTTAAGTGTAAGCTTGCTGCTCGTTGTTTGTGTCATCTACAGGGTTGCCATGAGTCAAGGCCTTGGAGATGTGTCATCTATGGGTTGCCATGAATCAAGGTCAACTTGAGGGCAGCTAACAACAAATGACTTATAAAACTGCTTTAATAAAATGGCATACCATTGGTATTTAACCCCAGAAAAATTTCTGAGGTGTATAAAGGTTCTTGAAATTTGTGCTGGAATTGTCAGAAAAAAAGAAGTAATGTGGTGGATTTGTGAAAGAGTTAACATCTTTTGGTCTTGTTTTCATAAACTGATGGAGGACATTTTGAAAATTAAAATCCAATTGGATCCCAAACTATTTCTATAAAGACTCTTAGATCAACACTTGGAGAACACTTACAGGAGAATACTACAATATATGACAACTGCAGCTAGAATGATTTATGCAGAGATGGAAAGAGTCAACAATATGTTAGTTGTTAAAATTGTGTGATTTTTGTGGAAATATATAAGCTGACTATTCTAATTCATGACATGACTTTAAGTAAGAGTGGCAATGGTGATTTAATATATGAAAAGTAAGGAAGGTCTGTTAACTAAAGAGTAAGAGAAAAGATGCAAAAGAGTCATATATGTTGGAAGTAACCGATTTCTTTCGTGTAGGCTTTTAAGGGTTTCCTCCTCAAAGCTTTGCTTGTCGGTAGTTTGTTGTGTTTTTCCCTGTGTTTTTAGATACAGAAACTTAGCATACATTTGTTTGTTTGGTTAGTTTTTTCCTCTAAAAATACATTTTTAAAAAGTGTGTAACTCGGAATAAGTGTTTCATAGACAAGGAATATTTAAGCAAATTAGACCACATGTAGCTCAGTTGTATGAGTATGAAGGGCCAATAATTGCAGATTTAGGAAGTACTGGAGAATACTGCATAGAGAAAACATACATTAAAAGAAATGAGTCATTGGTTCAAACCAATATGATGATAATTGTATAAGCATATGCTTCTTGCTTCACAGCCTGATTCAAGACCACACAACCACTTCGCAGACTGTGGAGATTTGGCTGAATTCGAAGATAGTCATCAAGGTTTCAGCAGGTTTGTGATGAGAGAACCAATCCCTCTCTTTGACTAAAGTAACTTCTGACAATAATTGGCTTACGTTGCAGAACTAGAGTATGCTCAGCTGACCTATATCCTTTAAGCCATTGTTAGGGCTTGCTTTTTGAAAACCATTCTTCCTTAAAACTCCATCCTGTGACATAAACAGGTTGCTTACCTCTAACTGTAGTTCTTTAAGCGCCCATCTGTGTCCTCACATAAATGGATTTTGCATCTGCACAGAGATCTTCCACAGAACATTCTAAAACTGAAGAGCTTGGCAAAAACAGCCTGCTCACCACTATCTACCGCACATATCCAACCCCATCAAGCTACTATCTGCCCAGTTTCAAAATCCACCATATATAACAGGGATCTGAAAGAGGGGAAGTAGTGAAGGTTGTGTGAGGACATAGATGACCACTTGAAAAATGACAGTTACAAGTAAACAACTACTTATTCTTCTTCATGGTCTCTATGAGTCACACAAATGGGTGACTGTAAAGCTGACCCAAGGTAGGGGGATCAGATCATTTTAGAACAGAAGGACAGCAAGACCAAAATTAGCATCTGCTCGGGATCGTCAGTCCAAGTGATGATATTGAATAAAAGTTGAAGGCTGTGGCTGAGTAGTGCCTTTACACAAGTCAAATAAGCAGATTCCTTGCAGAAGGGCTATTGAAGAAAATAATACCTTAGTACAGTGATGGTGAACTTTTTAGAGACTGACTGCCCAAACTGCAACCCCAAACCCATTTATTTATTGCAAAGTGCCGCATTCCTCTGGCTTTCTAGGTACTAACTCTGGCGAACTCTGTACTGGGGAGACAGTACACATGCCCACAGAGGGGGTTCTGAGTGTTCCCTCTGGTACCTCACTAGTAGAATTGGGTCGTAGATTCGCTAGAACTGGGTATTTGGACATTTCATAGGCCAAGTAAATAGTTTGGAGAATCTCTGGGATGAAACACCTTAAGTGTTTCTGGGCATCTCCATGGTGAACAAAAAGTATATTAGAAAGATGAAACGTACCTGAGCACTGGACCCAGAAGCTGAGTGCTGAAAGTACATCTAGGCAGTGCAAAGATCTCTCTAAAGGAATTTGCAGGTAAGAATAGAATGTGGGCAATAACCATATTCCTGGTTAACATGGAACTGAGAAACAACTTTTGGCAAAAAGGAAATTTCTCATTGTAATACTACTTTGTCACAGAGGAACACCAGAAAAGTGCATCATTATGGAGAGCAGTAAACTTGGATGGCCACCAAAAAGGCTATCTTCATGTAAAGTAAGCATTCATCTGACAAGGCCATGAGCTCAAAGGACCGCCATGTCAGCTGAGACCAAGGCAGGGGGAGCCAATGGTGAATACAGGTGAGCCAAACCCTTAAGGAATCTTAACTACTGGGTCCATAAAAAGAGTACAAGCCGTATGAGATGCTGGTTGTTCTTGCCAGAGAGGAGGAGGAGGAGAGAAAGAGCTGGGCAGCCATTTTGAATGGTGACTGTTTGAAAAAAATTTTGAACTTAGGGAGAGTGTGCTTGTTTCTGAGGGGTGGAGCTTCTGTGTGTCACACTGATGAGTCACTAGGGGGTGGAGCTAGCAGACTAGCTCTATAGAACTCCTCCCAGAGCTGCACGCTGAATTTTTTTTTCTAACAAAAGAAATCTACAGAAGAGGCTGCAGGTGAGAAGCAAACCTTGAGTCAGAACCTTACCCTTCAATACAAGCTAGCAGCCAGGACATTCCTATAAAGTTATATTCCCAGTAGATTGAGCTCGCTACCAGAGACTGGTGAAAAGGCCAGGTCATCAGGGGCCTCAACGCTGGTGTTTACCACAGTCCTGCTTCAGTCATTACTAAAGACTTCGCAGTATGGACACTGAAGGAACTGCTACAGTCACGTGCAACACTTGTGGGATGTTTGACTTCTTGCCTACAGAAGTGGAGAACTTCACATGTACCAAGTGCAAGTCGGTAGCACTCTTGGAGGAGAAAGTACAGCAGCTGGAGTCCAGAGTAGCTGCACTTCAGCATATTAGGAACCAAGAGGATTTCCTACACACAACGGAACTAACAATCTTCTATGAGTATCACGCAGAGCAAGTTGCTGGGGCAGAGGAGGTCACTTCTCTGGTTGAGGCCATAGAAAACAAAATGGACGTGCAGGTGGGAGGGGGGGAGGGAAAGACATAACAAACAAAAATCTTTATTTTTTCAAACAGTAATAAGACGGTGAGAGAGAAAGTGAAAGAAGAAAAAGAAAAAAAATGCAAACAAAGCAACAATGATGAAACTGCTCAGGAGCAGATGCAAAACCCATTTGTGTGAGGCACAGAGACCATAAAGAAGAAGCTTATCTTCCCATTTCAGTTATAACACTCAGAGAGCAAGCTTAAGACTTGCTTACAAATTTTCCCATCCTGGTGATTCTCTTTGCTATATGAGAGAGAATACAAACCCAAGATTTTTTCCTATATTCCACTGCATATAGTCATTCTGGAGTCACTTGAAAATTGAACCTAGATTTATTATTGATTGTCTTAACCAATAAGTAGGTTCTTCTGATGAGTCTATCTGAAAGTCTATTTCATAAGGAACTGGAGCTATCTGTTTTTCTGGTATAAACTAGTACTTTTCAGATATGATCAGTGGTATCAGAGTGCAACAATTACTTTCTCCTACAGTAGTCATAAATTATCTCTAAAAACACACAGTCTGGTTTTGAACTGTTATCCCGTGGCATTGATCTTAATTGTTTTGGTCATGTATAGGGCAAGGAACTAAAGTAGCCAGTAAATGGTACAGTTTATTTTAAGTTATGAATATATCAATAGACAGCTTACTCAAGCTTCTCTAGCTTCAGTGTTGCATCCTTGATTGCCATTTGAAGTCGCTGCTCTTTCTCCATAGCTGATTTCTGAAAAGGAAATAGTTTACAATATGCAACTCCAATGGTTATTAAAAATATATATTCCTCACTCTACAAAACTACAGTATTTGCTTTTTGAGCCAGTTCAATTCTTCACCAGCAAGGTGCATAAATTAGACTGAGGCAGTTATTGCTCCACTCTTACCGTATTTTCCGGCGTATAAGACGACTGGGCTTATAAGACGACCCCCAACTTTTCCAGTTAAAATATAGAGCTTGGTATATACTCGCCACATAAGACTACCCCGCTTCCAACGCACACCAAATAAAAAATTTTAAAAATCAGATTTGATTTCAATATGGTAATTTTAATTGAAATGCTTATGACATGCAGGTACTTAGCAGGAAACCTTGTTGTCTACAAAGCCTTCTTGGATTGGTCAGCTCTCCCTGCCTGCCCAGCCATCCCTGTCTCCAAGACTATCAGAACAGTAGCTGCTTTCATAAGATCGCCGCATACGGTGGGGATGTGCCTGCAGCAGTTTTTGAGCTCCCCCCACCATATGTGGCGACCGCAGATTCTCCAGTCTGCCCTATAAGACGACACCTGGCGTATAAGACCACCCCCGACTTTTGAGAAGATTTTCCTGGGTTAAAAAGTAGTCTTATATGCCAGAAAATGCAGTATATTTTATGGTCTAGCCTGTTCTTGATGAACATTGCATTCATTAAACTAAAGGTCTATCATAGAGAATTAATGGTGAATTACGTAACTCTCTAAAACTCTCTATAACTCTCCAGAAGTGCAGCTGCACCTCTTGAAATAGCAAAACTGCTACTGCTACAAAGAAAAAAATCTCCCTTCTTCTAAAGCAGTTTCAAATACTGGATTATTTTGAAATCAAATGCCTTTTTTTGTACAGAGTAACTCATCCTGGAGTTCCTGGAGGCAAGACTTAATTAGATTAGTCCTGGATCTAAGACTGAATCAACTGTAATTGCCCTAATGGGTTATCATTAAATATGGCATTCCAGGAAACGCTCAATACCTAGGACTGGAAACTGTCCTTCATACAAATAGGAATAGTTGCAGAGATTGTTTCTCAGGCCTCTCACAATGTACTATGCATGTAAGAGGCGCCTGCATATGACGTGGGCGCATTGTATCTGCTAGGCTAATCCCCTCCCTCCCACCCCTGTTCCTTTTGTTTCTGAATCAGATTGTAAGCCTGAGGGCAGGGAACTGTTCTGTTGTCCTTTTACCTGTGCCATGCACAATGATGGTGCTTTATAAATAAATGATAATAATAACAACATGGCCACAAAAAATAATCAACATAATAATCTCAGAATGGAAAATTAATCTCCAATGCTGGTTAACATCTATATAAAACTGTTGATATAACTACCATTGGTATGCTTATTTCTTAATAAGCTGTAGTTATGCAGGTGCCATGTCTGAGAGCAATGGTGAATGAATGTCAATAAATTGAGGTTATCTTGAGGCAAGTTGGTAGTCCTTTGGGTGAGTACTTTCTGGGTAAGGAGATAGTCTAGTTGCTATTCTGAATGTGGTTACACTCTCTCTGAAGCATTGAATACATAATCAAAAGAAAATTCTGGATGTGTTTTTCTCAGCGGAAGCCCAGGAGGTATGAATTGTTTACAGTGATTTTATCACCTTCAGGTGGTATACCAGCTATACTTGGACACTGGCAAACTTAAAGTACACTGTTGCAATAGGTACTTAAGAATGCCCTTAAAACTGGTTCAGAAATAACAACTAATGCAAACGGCTTCAGCTAAGTTCTAGCAGAGTTTCTTTCTGATGTTTTGCCAGCATCTGTGGCTGGCATCTTCAGAGAAAGAAACTCTGTTAAAACATGGCCACATAGCCCGAAAAAACTCACAAAAAAACTATGGATGCCGGCCACGAAAGCCTACGGCTTCAGCTAAGCTTCGAAGTAGATTGTGCTATCAACAGTACAAAAGACCTGTTCTGATGGAACTGGTGAAGATGACTTGTTTACTAACAGACCAGACTTCACAAAATCATAGAGTGGGAAGAGACCACAAGGGCCATCCAGTCCAACCCCTACATGTAGGAAGATACCATCAAAGCATTCCAACAGATGGCCATCCGGCCTATGTTTAAAAACCTCCAAAGAACCTCTGTTTTAAAACCTCCACCACTCTCTGAGGCAGCAGTGTTCCACTGTCAAACAGCTCTTATTATCAAGGAAGTTCTCCCTAATGTTTAGGAGGAATATCTTTTAAAGTTCTGTTGCTGACAGCATCCATCTGGGACATCGGCTCCATCACTCTATACCCTTTCCCACTCCAGCTGTCCTTCCTCATCCCCCCACTCCTCCACACTACTACTCTCTTCCAGCTCCCTCAATGCCCCTGTTGTTTATTCCCTTCCTATCTGATTTCTTATATCTTCACCCTTCATCTTGTGAGGGGGGAAGGAAAGGAGAAGAACAAAAATCTTGTTGCTTCTGCCAAAAATGACTCTCTTCAAAGCTGCATTCCCTCATTATCTGAGGAAGAAAGGAGGGAGACAAGTGCAGAAGAAAAAGAGATAAGAGTATCAGGCAAATTCAGAAAGTGCAAATTCAAAACATAAAAATATTTATTTCCTGCAAACACAAGATTTGCAATAAGAGTAATAACAACTGGCAGTCCTGTTTTTTCATAGGTTTTCTCATTTTCATTTTAAGAAAATCACAGAATCATAGAGATGGAAGAAACCTGATTTTCCATCAAGTCCAATCAATACTCTTGCCATGCAGGAATAAACAATCAAAGCACTCAACTGTAAATATGGAGTCTCTACATACCCTATTACAACGTATTTTATGGTGGAGTCTCTTTCTGCATAATCTGAATCCGCTAATTTGAGTTCTATTCTCTGGAGCGCAGAAAACAAGCTTGTTGCATTTCCCACAAGATATTCTTTCAGATATTTAAAGACAGCTATCATGTTATTTCTCATTTTTCTCTTCTCCAAGCCAGTTCCCTAAGCCATATCCCATAGTGCTTCTTTTCCAGACCTTTTGCCTTCTCAGCCACCCTCTTCTGCACACATTCCAGATTTGGGATCCTCTTTGAACTATGGGGTCTCCAGCAGAATTTAAGAAGCAAGAGGCTTAACCACTTGTCCAAGCAATGCAGCATAACCAATTTAACAAAAATTAAAAGTTGTGTTTCTGATGCTTAAAAAACTACGCTTAAACTTACATATGTATTCTGGATTTCCAGGTAGACCTCAAGGCGCGATTCACGGAAGCAAAGAAAATTAATTATGCCACATAAAAAACGAGCTGTCCTCTTTGCTTCTAGAACACCAACACAAAATAAAATTCTTTTAGAAGGTTTGTGGTACTTACAATTTTTCAAATTCAAAAGAACATATGGAGGTTAAATTCAAGTAAGATAGAAGAGCAAATCTTTCAGACAGAAGTATTATGCAATAGCTAGGACTATATGAAAACTATTTAAGGTTTATGTTCTACAATAATAGAAATGCATTTTCAGAAAAGAGATCCATTGGGATCTATCCACAACTTTCACATGCATACTTAATGGCATAATAATAATAATAATAATAATAATAATTATTATTATTATTATTATTTATATCCCGCCTCTCTGTGCAACACAACTGGGGCAGGCTGACACATTACAATATATAATCCCATATCCCACTAACCCACCCACCCCTAAAATACATCCCAAGGTACCAAGGGGAGCCTTCTGTATTATAGGCAAATCTGAGATTCTTTTTTCAAAGATGAATGTAATGCAGCCATTGTGAAGCTACAACATGAAATCAGAAAAGTAGTTACTTGTTACTACCCTTTCACACACAAAAAAGGAATGCTTGTACTTACCTGTTATACATTCATTTCCAGCAGATAAGGTCCCAGCATCTTGTATAGTGGGTACCTCCTCCCATTTGCTCCTACAGGCAGGGAAACATAAAAGACCATGCCTGGTCCTCTGTGGCAGGGAAGCCATTCTATAGCCAGCCAAGTGAGAGACAAATCATATAGCCAACCATTAACAGTCAAATTATCTAATATTTATTAAAAACCAGATGAAAAAACACATTAACTAGAAAACTGGATTCATCAGATAGTATCTGCGTCCACTGTCAGCACCAAAGGATGGGCAGGATGCTAGGACCTTATCTGCTGGAAATGAACATATCACAGGTAAGTACAAATGTTCCTTTTCTCAGCAGACAAGGTCCCAGCCTCCTGTATAGTGGGATTTACCAAAGGCCCCCTGAAACACTGTGGGAGGTGCAACTAAAAGAAAGGGAATCCCACTACCACCTGCTGAAGTATTCATCTCTCAAAGGCTGCCTCAGCAGACTGCAAAATGTCCACCTTGTAATGTCTAAGGAATGTGGATGGGGATTTCCACGTTGCTGTCTTGCAGATCTTGGCTAGTGATGCACTAGTGGCCAGGGCTGTGGGAGTGGCCGCACTCCTAGTAGTGTGTGCCACCACCCTCTTCGCAGGAGTTAAGCCCAGCGATTCATAGCAGGCACCAATGCAGTCTCCAATCCACCTGCTCAGGATGGAGGTGGAAACCTTCTTTCCCAGGGAGCGGTGACTGAAGGAGAAGAGAGAGTCCAAAAGTCTGAAGTCACTGGTCCCCTCGATGTAAATCTTAATGACCTTCCTCACATCGAGTATGTGCCATATCTTCTCTGGGTCCTTATCCAGATGAGGACAAAACAAGGGCAATAGGACATCCTGGGAAACATGAAAGGCTGAGTTCACCTTAGGGATAAAAAAATGGATCACCATGGAGTCTGGGCGGAATGTGCAGAGGCCCTCTCAAATTGACAGGGAGCCCAATTCGGAGATGCAGTGGGCCGATGTAATGGCCATGAGGAAGAGGACCTTCCAAGAGAGATGCTTCAAGGGCACTTCCCACAGAGGTTCAAAGGGGCAAACAGTCAGCATCTTCAGGACCATGTGGAGGTCCCAGGATGGGAATCAGTGTCTTGTCGGGGGTGCCCTGTTCGATACTCCCTTCAGCAGCCTCTTGACATGAGGATGCACACACAACCTAGCTGCCTTTTTGTGGGGGAGTATAGAAACAATCACCACTACCTGTTTCTTAACAGTGTTAGGCTGCAGCCTGCGCCTGATGCCATCTTAAAGGAACTGTAGCAGGTCTGACACCGAGAGGTATTCTGTCAGTGAGCAAGTAAGGGGATGTGTGGGGGGGCGGGGCAGAGTGGCTCTGGTTCATAAGAACAACCTTACCTTCATCAGGATACCTGTCTGGAAAACAGTCCACTTCGAGTGTACAATCAGCCCTTCTTATACACTGATTTTTTATACACGGATTCAAGCATCCAGTTTGAAAATATTCAAAGGAAGTATAAATTTCAAATATCAAACCTTGATTTTTCATTTTTATAAGGGACACCATTTTGCTATGTCATTATATTTAATGGGACTTGAGCACCCACGGATTTTGTTATACACAGGGGATCTTGGAACCAAACCCCAGCGTATAACAAGGGTCCACTGTATGTACCTGAGCCTAAGGACTAGGGATAGTTTGGGGATTCTGTTAGTATACCATCCACCCCATTATGTAACAGACTCCCTACCTGAGCTGACACAGCTGGTCTCAGAGTTGCTGTTGGAGTCGCCCCAATTTCTGGTCTTGGACGACTTCCAACGTCCCACTCGAGACCAGTTTATCAAATCTAACTGGTGCAGCTCAGGAGTTCATGGAGTCCATCACAAACATGGACCTATTTCAACTGATCTCTGTATAATGATCTGCTCTAGAATCGTTCCTGGTACTGATGTCAGACTAACTGGACGATAATTGTTGGGATCCTCTTTTTTCCCTTTTTGAAGATGGCGACAACGTTTGCCTCCTCCAGTCTGCTGGAACTTCTGTTCTCCAGGAGGTCTCAAAGATCATTGCCAATGGCTCCGATATTACATTAGCCAACTCTTTTAATACTCTCGGATGTAGTTCATCAGGTTCTGGAGATTTATATTCATTTAGATTAACCAGGTATTCCTGTACTGTCTCTTTACTTATTCTGTGCTGAAATTCCCCTATTCTGTCTACTGCTCCATTATCCTCAGGTTGAGCATCCTTTTCCTCTTCTGAGAAGAAAACTGGCACTTGGGTTTACCATGTTATTTATATTTCCACGCTCCAGAAAGACTTCTTTTTGTCTCTGTCCTAAACTAGGACCTGATCCAGAGACTCACCAAAGAGGTTGGTGCCCAGAAAAGGAGTAAACACTAAGTTCTATTTAGACTTAGCATCTACATTCCAGTTTTTTAGCCATACGTGACGGCAGACTGCAACCACCGCTGCCTCGGCCCTTGTGCAGAACTGCCTTGTGCAGAACCGACCCATGGCATGTGCCACCCGCAGCCAGCTTGTGCCATTAATCCTTGATGACTCATTGGCCGTGTAGCCAGATGCCAGGGAAATCCTGTTGAGACTCTGTTTGAACCGGGTGTCTTAGAGAGGGATTTGTTCCAGCAACTCCCTCATCCACGAGAGGGACACCCTAGCTACCATTAAGGGAGTGGCTGCTGCTCTGATTACAATGGAAATGGCTTCATGGGCCTTTTTCAGGGTTGCTTCTGCATTTTTATCCTCAGATCCTGACGGTGTCCTATCCA
This sequence comes from Sceloporus occidentalis, assembly GCA_023333645.1. Taxonomy (NCBI): domain Eukaryota; kingdom Metazoa; phylum Chordata; class Lepidosauria; order Squamata; family Phrynosomatidae; genus Sceloporus; species Sceloporus occidentalis. The sequence continues at coordinate 124,633,202 of JALMGF010000003.1, forward strand.
TCTTTAGAAAATATGGTGGAAGACACCAGGTCAGACACTGGGGGATTCGCTAGGACTATCTGGAGCTTGACTATGATGCTTCAGGGAAAATTATATAGCTTCTTAACCGACCCATGACATGAGCCACCCACAGCCAACTTGTGCCATTCATCCTTGAATGTGCTGGGATAGGAAAAAGCTCCTCTCCCACCCTAAGAAGGTAAATATCTGATGGCAGCTGGGACTCCAAAGGAGCAGAGATGCTCAGCACCTTCACGGTCTTTTTGAGAAGCCTAGGAAAATTCTCAGATCTGAACAGGCAGTCTGATGACTGGGGGATGTCCAAGTCATCCTCCTCCTCCTCCCCTGACAGCTCACCCTCCTCAGCAGCCCCCCTGGATTGAGTCCTCTCCTGGATGAAGGGAAATCCCCCCCTTTCCCTGGAATTAATCCTGGGCTTCTTGGGTGGGTGTGCTGACAAATCGTCTGCCTGAGAGTCAGACAAAAGGACTCACTCCTGATCACCCCGGCCCCACTTCCCAGCCATAGGAATCACCTGTGAGGCATTCTGGTGGCTGTTGCCACCATGGGAGAATACCCCACTTGGGCAAGGCCCACCTCCTTGAGGGGCAGGAAGAAGGCAGACTCCATCAGGGGACCCAAGGTGGCCACCCCCATCTGCATGGCCAAGATGGCAACCATTGTCCACCTAGGGAGACAAGGCATCAGCCTCCATGGGCCTTAGCTGGTGCTCAGCTACAAACTGGGAAGTCCAGGGCCTGCCAGTGGAATGATAACCCTAAGGGCCCCCCCCCCCTTCCCAGTAGGTGAAGAGGTAAGGGTCAGTTGGGTTTGGGCAGGCAGGGCCTGGTGTGGGCTAGGTTGCCAACCAGGCATCCATCTCGCTGGGCAGGTGAGATTATTCGGCCCACTGCAACCTGCAGAGGGAAGAGGAGAATGATGAAGACCTTGACTCCCCCCAGCCCTGAGAACCCCCACTGAGGGGGGAGGAGGCAGCACCCAAGGACTCTTGGCCATGCCCTGCTCAGTTGGCGGGGACAAGGATACTGGTAACCCCAAAGGACACTGAGGGGTGGCCACCCACTGCCCTGGGTCCAGCCAGTGGCCCCCTCAAGTAAGCAGCCATTTCCTGGGCAAAAATCGCCCTGATGAAGTTGGCAAAATCTGGTGACTTGCAGAAGGCATAGAAAGGGAAGGCAGTATTCACCCCAGTCCACATGGCCAAGATGGGTTAGCTGTGGGGTTGGCATGGCCTCCAGCCACTCTAGCTCTGAACGGATTTGGTGCGGGGTCAAATCTGCAGCAACACAGAGGGTGAACCCCTCCCACAGCTGTGTCTCTAAATTTGTCTCCTTGGTCTACTGCTCAACCTGTTCCAATGTCTGGAAGAGGGATAAGTTATCCACTGCCTCAGCAGCCTCCTCTATGGGCATCCTTTCCATAGTCCCCCCGCAAATGAGGACAGAGAGAAGGGAAGGGAAGGGATCTCCAAAGAAGAAATTTATAGCAGGCAAAAGTTAGCATAAATGGCTAGCTCTTCATCAAAAGCGTCCTGCTAGGAGCATAGGCAGAAAAAAGACTAGCTTCCTAAGGGGTGGGGGGTAGCCCTTTCCACAGGGAGGGTGGTTTTTCTTCTCTTTTGTGTTTCCCTGCCTATAGGAGCAAATGGGAGGAGCTACCCACTATACAGGAGAATGGGACCTTGTCTGCTGGGAAATCAGTGTAGTAGGATTGCTACTCCTGCATGACCACGTCACACTGCAATTGCAATTTGTAAACCTGTGAGCAAGGTAGGTTCATTTTTTTTTTTTTACATGACCACAAACATTGTCACTATAAAGAACAAGCAATCTACTAATCAAACATCAGTTAATCAGTTCTTGGCAATAACCAACACAAGGTAAAAATTAAAATGAGATACAACACATCAGTAAGGAAAGGACATGTTGATGCTTACTTGGATTTATGACATCAGCAATCTGGAAGTCATTGACGCGGCACAATGGAAAAAATCGCTCCCTGTCCAAGTTGTACAAAATATTAATCATTTTGAAAATATACTACTTGAAGTATTTGCTTTCCTGGTAAAATGTATTATATACAGTTGAGAGTGTATATGTGGCATACAGCTAGGTACAGGGATAAACTATCCACACTATGTACTGAAATTGTAATGAGGCTCCTATGTGTGTTCACGTTGCCTGTCAACTTATGGCAACCCCATTAATTTCACAGGGTTTTCTTAGGCAAGAAAAATTCAGAGTTGGTTTTAACAGTTCAGTCCTCTAAAACAGGGGTAGGCAACCTTTTTGAGCCGGGGCCGGGTTGCTGTCCCTCAGGCGACTGGGGGGCCAAAGCTGGGGGGTGAAGCTTCCACCCTCCGGGGGCAGGGCCGCATGCCAGGGGTGGAGCTTCCACCCTTCGGGGGCGGAGCCGCATGCCGGAGGCGGAGCTTCCACCCTCCGGGGGCCAGGCTTCCTCCTCTTTGCTGGCCCCTGACGGGGCCCCAGGCCCCTTCAGAGGCCAGCAAAAAAGCTGGCAGGGGCCACCAGCGCTGGAGGCCTCCCCCTCTTTGCCTGCCCCTGACAGGGCCCCAGGCCCCGTCAGAGCCCGGCAAAAAAGCCGGTGGGGGCCACCAGCGCTGGAGGCCTCCTCCTCTTTGCCGGCCCTTTTGCCGTCGCTGGGGCCCTCCAAGAGGGCTCCGGTGGTGGCAGCGGGCCTCTGGGAGGCCCTTTTGCCGTTGCCGGAGCCCTCTTGGAGGGCCCCAGCAAAGGCAACCGGCCTCCCAGAGGCCCGCTGCCACTGTTGGAGCCCTGTTTGAGGGCTCCGGCGGCTGCAGCGGGCCTCCTAGAGACCGCCACCAATGGCGGCGAAGTCTCACGCGACCTTTTCGCCTCTAGGCCGCCGCCATTTCCCCCCAAAATGGCAGCAAAGTTTCGTGCGACCTCGGGGAAGGTCATGTGAGACTTCGCCGCCATTTTGGGGGGGAATGGCGGCGCCCGGAGTAGCAAAAAGCCGCAATTGGCGGCGGCAGCAGCCAGGGGCCAGCCGAAAGGCCTCCGCGGGCCGCATCTGGCCCGCGGGCCGGAGGTTGCCGACCCCTGCTCTAAAATATAACCAACAGTACCTAGTATTCACTGCCAGTCTCCCATCCAAGTACTAACCAGGGCTAGTAGCTTTCAAGCAGAATATGGTGCCTTTATACTCCCTAGTAAATATATTTAGGGTTGCAGCTTTAATTACAAACATACTGAATCAGATCAATTAGTTTTAGTTTTAAACAATTAAATTAGATGTGGTTTGATACTGATTTTAAAACCCCATCAGACCATGAGAAATAGAACTCTGTGCTGCATTCAAACATTTTTTAAGGACTGAAAACATAATTAAAATGCTCAGCTTGCAAATTTAGCAGAGTGCACCAAAGATTTAAGAAAAAAATATGTATCTCACTCTTCCATTATCCTCAAAATTGCTTAGGGTGATTTCTAGGCCATTGAAAACAATTACAAAACTCACAGAAGAATGTAATAAAAAGCAGAAATTGACATAACATAAAAACAGATAAGAAACTCCTCAATTTACAGACAAATGCTTCATGGAACAAAGTTCCCTTCATTTGGTACTAGAGAGCCAAGAGAAGCTCCTGGAGGAGTTTCATAGTCCAGGCATAGCCACAAGACTATCTCGTATGTACAGTTTCACTAGACTAAGAATTTTTGTAAGACCTAAAGCAATACTCACCAAAATAAAAAATTATTGATCTAGTAAAATAAGCCAAAATTTTCTAAGTAATTACATAGAAATTTCCATTATAAACCAAAGTTGAACAGAAGCAGGAGAATTACTGTACAAAATATGACTTCAAGCCTCACATATTAATAAACAGATTTCCAGTGGGTAGGAATCCTTCAAAGAGCTGGGGATATGCAGTTTCAAATGTCACTGGCATCTAAGAAAAGAACAAAAATAGTAAATAACTAAAGAAGGTTTATGTTTTCTCCAGTCAGTTCTTTCAAATGAAAATGGGGATGAGTTGTTTGAGGCCTAAGCACTATCCTTTATGTTAACAAGCTACATTTGGGAGTAATGTGGGCACACAAATTTCATTGTGATGTATCACAGAGATCTGGCTAGATGAAGCTGGGAGGGGTGTGGGGGGGTGTAATCTCCCTCAGCACTGTCCACCTGGGTTCTCTGTAGTGTTAGACAGGGCCTGGGAGAGAGAGGGGAACTGCAGTGGTCTATCAGGATTCCATCTCCACCACCAGATGCTCCACACCACAGTCTGTGGGGTTGAAATGTGTGTTTTTGAAGGTGGGTAGCTGAGACAGAATAGGGATTCTGTTTGTGTATCATCCACCCCTCTACTCAACCGCCTCCCTGAGATGGCTGCTTTGGTCTCAGCAGTGGTGTTGGAGTCCCCTTGGCTAGTTGTACTGGGGACTTAAACATCAATGCAGACACTGCTCTATTAAGAGCAGTTCAGGACTTCATGTCCCCCACGACAACCATGCAGCTGTCCTAAGTAATACAGTGTGCCTGCTTATGCTGAAAGCCATGCAACAGAAATAAAATGGCATGCGTACCCATGGCACACTGCACTGCATGCGTGAGCCCCATTATTGTCAATGGGGCTCAAGCATACGTACTATTTGCTTTACGCTGGGGCGTCCGGAACGGATCCCCACATAAACAAGGGTGCACTGTATCTGGTGCCACCCATGTTGCAGGATACACTCTAGACCTAATTTTCTGTTCCATGTGGGATGTTGGTGATCTGGGTGTGGAAGAATTTTCTGTTATTCCATTGTCATGGACTGATCACTTCCTGTTTGGGTTTAAACTCACTGAGACACTCAGGCCTTCTGCAGGGGTGGGAAACGATAAAGATCGCAAGAGACTTATGGAACCAGAGGGATTCCTGATAGCTCTTAGGGAGTTTCCTGTTGCCGTGACAGGTTATCCTATCGAAGCTCTAGCTGATTTATGGAACAGGGAAATTGACAGGGCAGCAAGACATGATTGTCCCTAAACATCCCCTCCTACAAAGTGGAGCTAAGTGAGCTCCCTGCTTGATTAGGGAGCTGATGGTGATAAAACAATCGGGACAGACTCGATGGCCTTTGTGGTCTCTTCCAACTCTGATTCTATGATGGAGGCTACAACAACAATGGCAGAAGGCTTGGAGCAAATCTGACAGACCGTGGGCTAGAGCTCATTGGAAGGCCTATGCTGTGGCAATTACTATACTTCTCTGCCAGTTGGCAGAAACGTTTTTGCCAATAGTCTCAAGAATTTGATCAGGAGGGCTTTAAACTGAATTATGTGGGGGAGGGAGACAGTATTCTGGAAGGCAAAAAGGCTGAAGAAAATAGTCAAACTGTCATAGAGGGAACAAGGCAAACAGTGCAAGGACCCAAAACTGGGAGGCAAAAAAACTTGCACAGGCAGCAAGTAAAGGGAACAAATGGTCTTAAATGTCTCTACACTAATGCACAAAGCATGGGAAATAAGCAAGATGAACTCGAAATCCTAGTGCAACAAAGCAAATATGATATAATTGGCCTCACTGAAACCTGGTGGGATGAGTCTCATAATTGGAATGTAGAAATAGAAGGATATAACCTTTTTAAGAGAAACAGGCCAAACAGGAAAGGAGGAGGAATAGCCCTATATATCAGGGACATTTACACGAGTGAAGAGATCCAGGACATCAATCATGGAAGCCAGGTGGAGAGCATCTGGATAAAAATTAAAGGGCAGGGAAACAACAAGGATGTTATGGTGGGAGTCTACTACAGACCCCCAAGTCAGACGGAGGAATTGGATGATGGCTTTCTAGATCAGATGACCACACACTCACAAAGGAGAGATGTAGTAGTGATGGGTGACTTCAACTACTACCCGGATATTTGTTGGAACTCAAACTCAGCCAAATCCTCAAGGTCTAGTAAATTCCTCACTTGCCTGGAAGACAATTTCATTGTCCAAAAGGTGGAAGAGGCAACAAGGGGGTCAGCTATTTTAGATCTGATCCTAACCAACAAGGATGACTTGGTTAATGAAGTGCAAGTGGTGGGATCCTTAGGTGGAAGTGACCATGTTCTCCTAGAGTTTGTTATACAGTGGAAAGGAGAAGCCAGGCATAGTCAGACACACATTCTAGACTTTAGGAGAGCTGATTTCAGTAAACTTAGAGAAATACTGGGGGTGATCCCATGGTCAGGAATACTAAAAGAGAAGGGAGTTCAATATGGATGGGAGTTTCTCAAAAGGGAGATACTGAAGGCACAAATTAAAACAGTTCCAGTGAGAAAGAAAAATGGGAGGTGTCGCAAGAACCCAGGATGGATGAACAAGGAACTTTCAGCTCAGCTAAATTTTAAACGGAACATGTATAAGAAATGGAAAAATGGGGAAATCACCAAAGAGGAATTCAAACAAATAGCTAGCATGTGTAGAGATAAGGTCAGAAAAGCTAAAGCACAGAATGAACTCAGGCTTGCTAGAGAGGTTAAGAACAACAAAAAGGGCTTTTATGGATATGTCCGCAGCAAAAGGAAGAAGGAAACGGTAGGGCCACTGCATGGAGAAGATGGCAAAATGCTAACAGAAGACAGAGAAAAGGCAGAATTACTCAACACCTTCTTTGCCTCAGTCTTCTCAGAAACGGCAAAGGGTGCTCAACCTGAGGATAATGGAGCAGAGGACAGAATAGGGGAATTTCAGCACAAAATAAGTAAAGAGATAGTACAGGAACACCTGTTTAACCTAAATGAATTTAAGTCTTCAGGACCACATGAACTACATCCAAGGGTATTAAAAGAACTGGCAAATGTAATATCAGAGCCATTGGCAATAATCTTTGAAAACTCCTGGAGAACAGGAGAAGTCCCAGCAGACTGGAGGAGGGCAAACGTTGTCCCTATCTTCAAAAAGGGGAAGAAAGAGGATCCAAACAATTATCATCCAGTTAGTCTGACATCAATACCAGGAAAGATTCTAGAGCAGATCATTATACAGAGAGTCTGTGAACATCTAGAAGGCAATTCCATAATCACAAAAAGTCAACACGAGTTTCAGAGAAAGAAGTCAGGCCAGACAAATCTAATCTCTTTCTTTGATAAAATTACCAGCTTGGTAGATGAAGGGAATGCTGTGGATATAGTATATCTTGATTTCAGTAAGGCCTTTGACAAGGTTCCCCATGACATTCTTGCAAACAAGCTTGTAAAATGTGGTCTAGACAATTCAACTGTTACGTGGATTTGTAATTGGTTGACCGGACAAAACCAAAGGGTGCTCAAAAATGGCACCTTTTCATCCTGGAGAGAAGTGACCAGTGGGGTCCCACAGCGCTCTGTACTGGGCCCAGTGCTGTTCAACATCTTTATCAATGACTTGGAGGAAAAAATTGGGGGAATACTTATCAAATTTGCAGATGACACCAAATTAGGAGGAATAGCTAATACTCCAGAGGGCAGGATCAAAATTCAAAATGACCTGAATAGACTAGAAAGCTGGGCCACAGCTAACAAAATGAACTTCAACAGGGAGAAATGTAAGGTACTGCACTTAGGTCGAAAAAATGAAATGCACAGATACAGGACGGGGGACACCTGGCTTAAGGAGACAACATGTGAAAGGGATCTGGGAGTCCAAGTGGACCACAAGTTGAACATGAGTCAACAGTGCGATGCAGCAGCTAACAAGGCCAATGCCATTTTAGGCTGCATCAATAGAAGTATAGTGTCTAGATCAAGGGAAGTAATAGTGCCATTATATTCTGCTCTGGTCAGGCCCCACCTGGAATATTGTGTCCAGTTCTGGGCACCACAATTCAAAAAGGACATTGAAAAACTGGAGTGTGTCCAAAGGAGGGCGACTAAAATGGTGAAGGATCTGGAAACCAAGCCCTATGAGGAACGACTTAGGGAGCTGGGTATGTTTAGCCTGGAGAAAAGAAGGTTAAGAGGTGATATGATAGCCCTGTTTAAATATTTGAAGGGATGTCATATTAAGGAGGGAGCTAGCTTATTTTCTGCTGCTCCGGAGACTAGGACCCAGAGCAATGGATGCAAGCTACAGGAAAAGAGATTCCGCCTCAACATTAGGAAGAACTTCCTGACAGTAAGGGCTGTTTGACAGTGGAACACACTTCCTCGGAGGGTAGTGGAGTCTCCCTCCTTGGAGGTCTTCAAACGGAGGCTGGATAGCCATCTGTCAAGGATGCTTTGATCTGGATTTCCTGCATGGCAGGTGGTTGGACTGGATGGCCCTTGCGGTCTCTTCCAACTCTATGATTCTATCTATGCTACTGAACGTACATGCAAAAAACTTTATCTGAGGAAGACCATAAGACATAAAAAGTAAAATAGGGGAACACCTCTCTAAGCTAAAAAATAGAAGAGTGGGAGCTCCCTTAGTTGGTCATTTTGTAAAAATGCAACATTCTATAGCTGTTTTCCAGTTTGGGGTAATAGAAAGAACTTAAAATAATAAGGAATACATTTTAAAGGGAAAAGATAGAATGGATTCTAAGATTGAAATCTTGGTGCCTGCAGGTTTAAATGAAGGTTTCGACCTGCAATCTTTAATTGGAAAGCTGTGCGGGGAGGAAGGGGCAGCATGTCCCATAGGGACTAATGGGATGCATGACCGTGGCATGCGCACCACCGTGTGCACGAACCCCATTCATTTAAATGGGGCTTGAGCATATGTGTGATTTGCTTTACGCAGGGGAGTCCGGAACGGATCCCCCACGTAAAGCAAGGGCGCACTGTAACAGAGAAAGCATGTATTAGAACGTATGTATGGATATGATTGTAATATGATGACACAGCAATAACAAGTGAATTTCTATATCACTTATCAGTGCACTTAAGCACTCTCTAAGCAGTTTATGAAGTGTAAGCTAATTGCCCCCAACAATCTGGGTATTCATTTTAGCAACCTCAGAAGAATGCAAGCCTGAGTCAAGCTTGAGCCTTTTTGCTGGTATTTAACTCGCAACCTTATGGTTTGTGAGTGAGTGGCTGCAGTACAGGCATTTAACCACTGCGCCACCAGGGTTCTTGTCATAAATAGAATGAGCAACTGTCTGAAGAGATTGCATCCTATGTCCCACCCCAAGATATAATTGGTTATGCCTTCCCAAGGTCATCTGAAACATGTATATACCATATATATTTAACTATAAGTCGACCTCATGTATAAATCAAGGGCAGGTTCGGGGGCTAAAATTATGGATTTTGATATGACCCAAGGATAAGTCAAGGGTAAAACTTAGGGGCCTGTAAATGAAGGATGTAAAGGATGAAGCAAAGGAAAACTATGCCAAAGAATTTACATAATTCCAGCAGATATAACTATTTGTCCTCATCAGGTCAGATAGATGAGTGAGTGGAAGGGGGTAAGTGCTTCCAAGGCAGATTAAACTCTTGCCTTTCACCAGAGAATTATATATACATATGATTTAAAGTGCAGTATTTACAATGACCCACAGATAAGTCGACTCAGGTTTTTTGGGTCAATTTTTTAACCTAAATTTCTAGACTTATACAGTATACAGAAATGCTGTAGTGTCTGTTCCCTTCATCTCTATGTTCACAACTCCAGTGATTTCTTTCAAAGGGTTTGTATAACTTTGTTTAGAACCATACGGATATTTTTGTATCACAGTTTGATGAGTGTTGTCCTATCTTTTTTAATATATTACATTATAAAGTGTATTTATATTTGTTTTCAGCCCCTGAAAAAGTCCTAGTGTGGCTGAAACATGTTAGGATTTTTAAACAAGTAATAGGGGAAATGAGACCACTGTTACTAGAAATAGAGAACTCAAGTCTTCCTGATGTTTTGGACTAAAATTCCCATCTGATACCATCTGGACTCAGAGAGAGAGATGCAGGCCTTGTTCCATCGGGCCGGGCCGGGCCCGGCCTGGCCTAAAAAGCAGAGCCCTCCCACCAGTCCATCTGCCATGGTCTAGGTCTCAAGAGGGAGAGAAGAACTGCTGGACCTGATCCCCTTCCCCACTGCCATTCCCTTCTCCTTTTGTGCCATCTCTTTTAGATTGTAAGCCTGGGGGCAAGGAACCGTCTAATTAACCATTTGTAAGCCACTCTGAGAGCCTTTGTGGCTGAAGAGTGGGATATAAATACTCTAAATAAAAAAATAAAATAAACACTGAATAAATAGTTGACCATCTTTGAGCACATGGACCTTCTCTCCTCTTTGCTTGTTGTTTTAATACCATTGACCATGGTATCCTTCTGGGCCATGTCGCTGGGATGGGACCTGGGGGAACTATTATGCGGTGGTTCCTGTGTTTCTTGGAAGGGCGAAGTCAGAAGGTGATGCTGAGGGTCTTCTGTTTGACTCCCTGGCACTTGGCCTGCGCAGTGCCACAGGGTTCTGTTTTGTCCCCATGCTGTTTAACATCTACATAATTACCAAATTCTTGCTGATGCAGTGGGTCTTCCTCAACTGGGAACAGCAGCTGGAATTAGGTCTTAGTCTCTAAGGTGCCAGAAGACTCTTGGCTAAAAATGATTGAATTATCAATTTTTTAATTCTGGATTCAACATAGTACTGCCATTAATTACTGTATACCTACCATGTAGAAATGTTCTAGACGGATTCCATATACACTTTGTAAAACTCTCATGTATATCATGTGCAGAACTTCAGGCTACAAAAGAAGAAACATCAAATCACTAGCACAGATCAGATTAATTTCAGATTTTATCAGCAATTATTCATGGTAGTGAGATTCTCAGCAGTCATATTAGCATATTCTCAGCAGTCACTTACTATTCAACTGCCAGAAATATTGTCTTCCAAGTAATATTTTAATAAGAACATCTTCAGAAACTCTGACTTCAGTCAAACATCTGGGGAATTTCCTTTCCCTATCCCACCACTGCTAAGGTGCAGCCTTGGATACTTGGTCTCGGGTGCATAAACCAAAACTCTTGCAGTCTGGAATAATTTGTGAGAATTTGTATGATAGTTGCCCAGCCATGGAAATCTGCTAAGTGGTCATGGGTAAGTCATACTCTCTTAGTTTAAGCAGAAGGCAAGAGCTAACCTCCTCTGAAAAAAAAATTCCAAGAAAATCCTGAAATATGGTCACCATAACTCATAGTCAGCTTGAAGACTCATAACAACAAAATTATATGTACCCGAGAAGTTCTATCAGATTTAATAGTACAAGTACCAGCCCTTGGCATTTAACAAATAAAGTTATCTGAAGGGAATACTGAAGATACAGAATGTTATAGTGTTCCATTTTTCTGGAGCAGTTCAGAAAACAATAATGATTATCCAAATTTTCAAGCGATCCTTTTTAATTAACTCTGTCAACACTATTATTTAATCCAATGGATGAGAAAATCCAAAACATTTATTTCCCAAAAGGAAACAAATGTTATATAGGTTTTATAGGGTTATATAGGCTGGGGATAGATGACTCTGAAGAAATAGAATTTTAAAGCATTCAGCATATTTAATTCTGGACAGCAAGATTACTGTTCAGTTTTATCATAGAAAAGTATATTTCAATCAATCCAAATTTGTTGAGGCTAGAAAAATCTGAAATATTAGTAAAATGAGAGCTATTGGTGCATGAAGATAAATTAATGTCATGGATTGTACCTCCAGTCATCCAATAACCTAAATTCAACTTCTCTTTTTAGATTGTAAGCCTGAGGGCAGGGAACATCTAATTAACCATTTTGTAAGCCGCTCTGTGAGCCTTTGTGGCTGAAGAGCAGGGTATAAAATACTCCAAATAAAAATGATATATAGGGTGTAAGCAAGCTCTATAACCCTGACAGGTAGCTCTGGCTGTTGTTATCTTTCAGAAGCAGCTGAAGAACTGTGTGCCCCAAAAGCAGCCTGTGCAAACTTGTAGCTATCTATCTGATAATGCCTTACGAACACTGATTGTTCCCTCCATCCTGTTAATGAATATGGTACTTAAAAGGCTGTTGATATTGCCGTTAATCATTTAGAATGTGTTCACACATCCTTAGCCTATAGTGTGTGTAATAATAGCACAGATGGATACATACTTTCAACCATCTGGAAATCATTAACTTGGTAACTCTGAAACCCAGCATTTTAGGATGGGAAGAAACAAACAGCACCTCCATCCTCCTCAGTCTTTGTTCTGCTTATATACATTTTAACTGCTGTCACTTCTTCTCTAAGAGATTACTCTGGTTCATACGCAAAGTCTGGGTCTGCTGATTCCTTAGACCTATTATTCTCATTAATCAAGATTCTAAGTTGCTATTGTTAAACAGCAGGGATAATGGTGTGTGTGGAAGCAGGCACCCACTGTTTTCAATGGGGCTTCAGCATACATGATTTTTGCCTTATGTTGAGGGAACGGGGACTGATCCCTCGTGTATGGAAAGGGCCCACTGTATTCCTAATCCCAAAATGGAGGTTTTACCATTCTGAATTTCTTGCACCTTACTTATCCACAATTATGCTTTCTGTCCTGCATCTGAATTTTACAGCCCTGATAAAATTACTCAATTTACAGTGTGGACAGACAGAGGTTTATATACTATCCGTGACTTCTCTAACCCGAAACCATGAGACGAATTAATGCAGACATTATCTCTCATGCCCCCTACATGGCTCTTTCTCATCAAGTACTTGAATTTACTGCCAGAATAGGTCACACAGAGGAAGTTCTACATACCATAACCTATTTTTTTTTAAAAAAAGAAGATATCATACAAGCCTGTTTGAAGAAAAATGGCTTCCTCTCACTGACTGTATCAAGATTATAATGCATCAGCAATATCACATTCAAGATCTTGACCGAGCGCTTCAACTAACCAGGATATCCCCAAATACGTACAACTGTGCTGATTTGTTATTGTTTGTGTATTTTATTTTATTTTAAAATAAATAAAACAAAGTGTAACAGTCTTAGTTTAGTCATCTTGGTTTCTAGGGATAGTTCAAGCTTGATTTCTCTAGCTCCCATTTAAATATTTTAGCAGTCCATATTAGTCATAAAACTCTTTATCTAGCACCACACTTCAGTGAAGTTGATTTTCTTCCTATCAGCTTCCTTCACTGTCCAGCTTCCAAAACTATACACAGAAATTGGAAATAGGATGGTATGGACAATCCTAACTTAGTATACAATCATATATCACAGTGGTGGCGAACCTATGGCACAAGCGCCAGAGGTGGCACTCAGAGCCCTTTCTGTGGGCACACATGCTGTCGCCCCAGCACAGTTTGCCAGAGTTTGTTACTAGAAAGCCAGAGGAACATGGCACTTTGTGATAAATAATGGGTTTTGAGTTGCTGTTTGCACACTCGGTCTCTAAAACGTTTGCCATCACTGATACATCATTACACTTGAGGATTTTGTCTAGTTCTTTCACAGATGCCCTTCCATGTCCTAGGCTTTTTCTGATTTCTTGATTGTAGTCTCCATTCTGACTGACTGAGCCAAGGAAAAGAAAAACTTGAAGACTATTTCCGTATCTACCTTGCCTACTTTAAAGTAATGTAAATCATCTTTGGTCATTACTTTTGTTTTCTAGAGAGCCAGAATGGTGTACTGGATTCAGCATTGGACTAAGATTCTGCATATCAGGGTTCAATTCCATGCTCGGCCATGGAAACCCACTGGGTGACTTTGGGCAAGTCACACACTCTCAATCAAAGAAAAAGGGACATTGGCTCTTACCTGTAATATGTCCATTTCCAATAGATAAGAACCCCACATCCTGTAGTTTGGGTTATGCTCCGCCCACTCACTCTAATAGGCAGGAAGTAAAGAGAGAGACCTTGTGGTGACCCCACATGGGTGGAGCTAACCCTAGAAGGCCAGTCTTGTCCTGCCTATCACTCCAGTAGGATGTGTTTGCTGTTGCTTTGCAACTTCTTCACTACAGCCACTCCAGTCCTTTCCTTCTCTTTGTTTCTCTTGCTGCCTTGGAAGCAGGAAGAAAGATTTAATATGGCAAGGGCTCCTAGGATTGGAGAAAGGTCTTGGCTTGACTCTCCCTCTCCTCTAAAGCTGCCCCCTTTCATGGTGGGAGCACAGGAGATTTCTGCAAAAAGCTTTACAGCACATGGGAGCCGTGGGAACAGATGGTGAGGGTTATCCTTTCCATGTCTCTGTTTCTCCACATCACCTCTGTCCAGCCCATTTAGGGCCAGGGATCAGTGAGGAAACTGGCCAGAAGTTATGGAAACCTCTCTTCTCAGCATCTCTGCCCAGCCTGTTCAGGGCCAGGGTTCAGAGGACAGGCCAGCCAAAAGCCATGGCAAAGAGTTTCTCTACAGCACCTCTGCCCAACCTGAAACAGGGCCAAAGTTAGAGAGGCAAGCTAGCGAGAAGACACAGGAGAAGGGGTGAGTACCACGGGCCCTCTCTCTCCAGCCACCAAGGAACCTTTGCCAGATCTAATGCCCTTGCTCAGGGCAGGCATTGCCAGGAGGCCCCTGCCATTGCAGGCACTATGCCTAGCATAAGGTTTTGAACCCTGCCACAAAGGGCAGATGAGGGGATAAGCTCTTGGTCTCCCCCTTTCTTCCCATCTCTGGACCCAATGGCACCCAGGACCCCAACAGTTTTGGGAGATCCTACTGCAGCCTGAGAAACACATGGTGGTGGTGCCAGGGCTCCTGAACATTCCCTTTTGATACTTATAATGAGATGGTTGAAAGGAGGCAAAGAACTGCCATATACAGTCGCCATCTTGACCCCATACCTGTAAAGGAAGCTATACAGGGCCCAGCAGGGGCTGGGGCTTCCAACTCTAAAATGGTATTTTTGGCTGCCACAGACCATCCCACAAGAAAAGAAGAAAATGGCTTCATGTCCTCACCAGAAGGAGCATGGCCTCTGTCACCCACTTCTAAACAGAGGCTGGAGGGCCATCTATTGGGTATGCTTTGATTGAGAGTTCCTGTAGGGCAGAATGGGGTTGGACTGGATGGCCCTTGGGGTCTCTTCCAACTCTAGGATTCTATGATTTTCTAAGAGAGCACATGGATTCAATTCCTTCTGTGTTCCCTCCTCAAAAATAACAAAAAAGAGGGGGGGAACCACTTGTGGATAACATGGGTAGAGAGTTCCCTTCACCCCCAATTGTGTTTGGCTGTCCCAAACTGTGGCACTCCACACCAGAGATTATCCTTTCTCAGGATCCAGACGTATCTCAGGTAAATGGGGAGCCATGTCCCACAGCAGCCCCCTCTGCCCTTCCCAGCTACCTATGCAAGTGGGAAGGGAGTTGAGGACCAAGCCATCTTCTATAATGCAGCCAGGTTACTATAAAGCCTGCCTGAGATAAAAAGGGCTAAGCTTGTAAACCCCAGCTTGAAGTTGGGGCTGTTTTAAACATAAATAAAACAAAATGCCCTGTGAATATCAGGGCTACACTACAGGCCATATACAGCTATCTGCCCATGATTAGCAATCCAGTCACTTAAGAGCAGTTTCCTCAGTGGCTGGAAGAAGCTACTCTCCAGGCAGTCTTCTTTGATGGGGCAAATCAAGGAGGGGAGAGCCCCCACAGCAACAGGTCTGGGGGCTCAGATTTACAAGAGATACTGGTTAACTTTTTCTGGTGTTCATTTTATTACTGTTAGCCCATGATGTTTGAGTTGTGCTGTTTCTGCTCACCACCACCACCACCCCCTCTCTTTTACCAGGGCAGAGGAGATGCCTGGAAACTGATTCATCCTTTGAAAGTGTACTAAAAACCAAATAAGCTCTTCGAGAAACAATAATAGTTGAAGATCTTAAGGTACCCAGGCATGTAAGAAACATGCTGAGGATGAGGATGTCTTCTGGGTTCTGCTCCAGAATCCTTGGAAAATTCTAAAGCCAATTTCTGCAGGAATCACTGCATCTGAATCAGACAATACACTTCTACCAGAAATTCCTTATCAGATGGCCAATATAAAAACAACTGTTTTTGAGAATCTCAGTGTATGTCCACTTACAACTATAGAAGAAGGTAAAGGGAAAGATTTTATTTTAAAAAGGGAAGAATTTTATTGCCATCCAATTCATGTGGCTATAAATCTGTAGGCTCCAAGGTTCAAAGGTAGAAATATAACTGAAGATAGCAGTGCTACTTCATTTGACTGGGTTACAATACAGCAATTACATATCAATAAGCACACACAACAGAACCTTCTGCAAATCTGTATACCCAAACCTCACAGAATCAGACTCATACATAGCATATAAGGCATATCATATGAGACATACATATTTTCTCACACAACTTTAATCACAGCAGGATTAACTCAATCCTGACAGTGACTGAAGAGCAGCATAACAGTGTTCAAATATTAAACAGTTTTACTATCAGACAAGTAGCCATCATTACTAAGAACTCAATAATTTTTATTCCACACGTTACGTAGGAAAACCAAATTATACAGATGCACCACAGTGCAGAGTTTCAATTTCATCATTTGAGTAAGCTCTTCGACATCCTTACCTTAACATTTGGAAATAAATCACTTTTGGAAAAGTTCTTGGCCTCAGTTCCAGTCAGCAAGAAGTTGCGTATGTGTACAATAATATCATTTTCACTGTACCTTGGAAAAGTACAATTATCCATTCTGTAAGAAAACAAAACATTGGGTACAATACAACATTAGAGGATGGCTGCAGACAACATATTTTTCTAAATGGAAGATTAATTATTTAAGAGGGGGCAAAGTCTGTCTTGGTGGATAGATAACCATCAAAATGGCTTTGATAGGAATACACTGATCATCAACTTAATGACACAGTCCCTGTAAATGAGAAAGTACATCTTCCATACTTTCCAGTATAAAACTTTGTACAACAGTGTAACAATAAAGACTGGTGTGAGCAGCTTGTTATTGTGTGCCTTCAAGCCATTTCTGACTTATAGCAACCCTAATATCACTGTTATAGTGCTATTGTTCCATTTTAACTGTTATGGATGCCTCCCATGCAATACTGGGATTTGAAGTTTAGAGAGGGGCATTTAAAATTCTTAGCCAGGGAGCTCTTCAGCCTCGACAAACTACAAACCCCAGAATTCCACAGGAGGCAGCCATAAAAGTTAAAGTGGGACAAAGCCACCACTGTGGGTTTCGACAGCTGAGTGGGCATTTGAACACAGGTCTCCAGAATCATAGGCTGCATCCACACTGGAGAAATAACCCGGCTTGGCACGCGTTTAACTCTTTTTGGCTCAAGGCTATGGAATTCTGGGAGTTGAGGTTTGTTGTGGGCTCTGGGCCCACAACAAACCCCAACTCCCAGAATTCCATAGCCTTGAGCCAGGGCAGTTAAAACAGTGCCAAACCGGGTTATTTCTCCAGTGTGGATGCAGCCTGAGCTCCAAAACACACTGCAGGAAAAATCCAGTTTGAGACCACTGGCTGAGTGCTAGGGAACCCTGGGAAATGTAGTTTGTCGTGGCACCAAAGCTCTCTGACAGAGAAGGAGCAACTGTCTCACAAACACTACAGATCCCAGCATTCTCTAGCCTAATAGCCAGGGCTGTTAAAGCGGTCTCAAACTGGATTACTTCTGCAGTGTGTTTTGGACATGAGTCCTTATATTGGGGAAAGGTCAGATATTATTATTATTATTATTATTATTATTATTATTATTATTATTATTTAGACACGCCAAAACCGTGTCTAAACAACTCAGCAAAAGCTGCGGGGAGCGATCCCAATTAAAGAACCCAGCTGCCCTTCCAGCCCCGTCCGCTGCTGGGAAGGTCGGCCCCTCTCACTCACTCGTCCTCGGGGAGGGAAGGAAGGAAGGAGGGCCTCTCCTCTCAGCCCTTCCTCGGTCGGCAGCCCAACGAACGCACACAGGGCCAGAATACAGCCGTTGAATTTTGGCGGGAGCTCCGCCCCTTCCGGCCCAGGCGCAATGGCCCCGCCTCGGCTTCCGTCCTTCCCAAGTGGGTCCCCCAAACACACTGCAGGAACAACCCGCTTTGAGATCCCTTTAACCGCCTTGGCCCCATGCTAGGGAATCCTGGGACATTGAGCCTTGAGAGCTCTGGTGCAGTGGTTTCCAAACTGTGCCCTTGAAGAGATTTTGGACTTCATGTCCCAGAAGCCTCAGCCACGTTTGCCAGTGGAGTGGGATTCTGGGAGCTGGAGTCCAAAATCCCCTCAAAGAGCACAGTTGAAGACCACTGTTCTAGAGGATGCTTGTTATATTGCTTTAAAACAGTGCTTCCTAAACTGTGCCCTTGAAGAGATTTTGGACTTCATGTCCCAGAAGCCTCAGCCACGTTTGCCAATGGAGTGGGATTCTGGGAGCTGGAGTCCAAAATCCCCTCAAAGAGCACAGTTGAAGACCACTGTTCTAGAGGATGCTTGTTATATTGCTTTAAAACAGTGCTTCCTAAACTGTGCCCTTTGAAGAGATTTTGGACTTCATCTCCCAGAAGCCTCAGCCACGTTTGCCAATGGAGTGGGATTCTGGGAGCTGGAGTCCAAAATCCCCTCAAAGAGCACAGTTGAAGACCACTGTTCTAGAGGATGCTTGTTATATTGCTTTAAAACAGTGCTTCCTAAACTGTGCCCTTGAAGAGATTTTGGACTTCATCTCCCAGAAGCCTCAGCCACGTTTGCCAATGGAGTGGGATTCTGGGAGCTGGAGTCCAAAATCCCCTCAAAGAGCACAGTTGAAGACCACTGTTCTAGAGGATGCTTGTAATATTGCTTTAAAACAGTGCTTCCTAAACTGTGCCCTTGAAGAGATTTTGGACTTCATCTCCCAGAAGCCTCAGCCACGTTTGCCAATGGAGTGGGATTCTGGGAGCTGGAGTCCAAAATCCCCTCAAAGAGCACAGTTGAAGACCACTGTTCTAGAGGATGCTTGTAATATTGCTTTAAAACAGTGCTTCCTAAACTGTGCCCTTGAAGAGATTTTGGACTTCATCTCCCAGAAGCCTCAGCCACGTTTGCCAATGGAGTGGGATTCTGGGAGCTGGAGTCCAAAATCCCCTCAAAGAGCACAGTTGAAGACCACTGTTCTAGAGGATGCTTGTAATATTGCTTTAAAACAGTGCTTCCTAAACTGTGCCCTTGAAGAGATTTTGGACTTCATGTCCCAGAAGCCTCAGCCACGTTTGCCAATGGAGTGGGATTCTGGGAGCTGGAGTCCAAAATCCCCTCAAAGAGCACAGTTGAAGACCACTGTTCTAGAGGATGCTTGTAATATTGCTTTGAAACAGTGCTTCCTAAACTGTGCCCTTGAAAAGATTTTGGACTTCATCTCCCAGAAGCCTCAGCCACGTTCTGGGAGCTGAAGTCCAAAATCCCTATAGAGCATATTTTGGAGCCCACTGCTGTGGCGCCACAATAAACTACACTTCCAGGATTCCCTAGCACTCAGCCAGGGCAGTTAAAGCGGTCTCAAACTGGATTGTGTCTGCAGTGTGTTTTGGACCAAAAATAAAAGTAGCCTTTCCCTTTCTTCAAGAGAGCAGAGGCTCTTCAGCTCTTGCTCACTTAAAAAATGGGAGCCCTATTGCCATTTTGGGTCTTGTAGACCTAAATACCCTAAAGGCACCAGATCCTATCTGAACTTGAAAGCTAAACAGGGTCAACTCTGGTTAGTAACTGGATGGGAGACCACCAACGAATACTCGGGTACTGTAGGCCAGTGGTCCCCAAACTGTGCCCTTTAAGAGATTTTGGACTTCAGCTCCCAGCAGCCTCAGCCATGTTGGCCAATGGTCTGGATTCTGGTAACTGAAGTCCAAAAGCTCTTAAAGGGCACAGTTTTGGGACCACTGCTGTAGGCTATATTTCCCTGGTTTAACTAATTTCCAAAGTACACTGCAGAAATAATCTAGTTTGAGGCAGCTTTAACTGTCATTTTGTGAGACATTTAGCTTCCTCTTTCAGAGACTTCTGGTGCCACAATAAACTACAGTTCCCAGGATTCCCTAGCATTCAGACAGGACAGTTTGAGCGGTCTCAAACCAGGTTATTTGTGTAATGTGTTTTGGACCCAGGTCTTTGGCACCTGTCTCGCTGACTTGGGAGTAATGAGGGTCCAGCAGAAAAGACATATGATTCAGATACAAATGTTAAAAATTCAGTTTTGCTTCGAAGACAGTTCCCCTCTCACACGGAGGAAAGGGTTGCAGGCTTGCAGCAGTCCTTCCCAAACATTAATTCTCCAGATGTTTTGGACTTCAGCTGCCAGAATACCTGACTGTTGAACAAACTGGCTGGGGCTTCTGGAAACTGAAGTCCAAAACACATGGAGGACCAAAGTTAGGGAATCACTGGGTTAGAGCTACAGATTTAAAATTGGTTGGCAGCAAGCTTGTTCATCCATACTGTGATCATGGTCTTTGGGGGTTTTTGCTTACTTTTCATTGGAAATGAATGAGGGACTGGGGACAAAGTGCAATAAAATAAGATAAAGAAGTTTCAACTCCATTAGCAACAAAAATGTAACTTCCCAGAAAAGTAAATTTCCAAAAATTTCCATTTTGGGCCGTCTAATATTTGGTTAATAACTAGCGTACACCTTCCTTCATGGACATTGCTAAGGCAAAATATATAAAAAGTGTAACTTGTGTGTAACAGGTAGCAAGCCATGTGAGAGCTGGAGAGTGAAGAAAGCAAATAAGAGGAAAATCAACTAATTTGAGATGTGGTGATGGAGAAGAATTCTGAGGATACTGTGGACAGTCAAAAAGACAAACAAGTGGGTCCTTGAGAAGATCAAGACATAATCCTGGAAGCCAAGATCATCAAACTGAGGCTGTTGTACTTTGGCCACATCATGAATAACTGGAAATTACCTCTCGTCAAACTCTTGAGCCCTGCCCCAGAAATCCCTCCTTAACCAGAAGTCCTGTACCTCCCAGATATCCTTGCTGGAAGTTCTGCCCTAGCTGAGTTCCCAGCCAACTGGAATCCCTACCAGTGTTGCCAACAAGCCTCAAAGATAATTCCCCAAGCATTTGGCCAAAACTCACCAAATCCCCCCATATCTCACCAAATATTCAGTCAAAACCCCCGAAAAGTCCCCATAATGTTAATATGGCAATAAAACGTAGCCCTAATTGAATAAAAATAATTGGAACTTATTTCAACTCTCAAAATTACCATTAAAACAAACCAAAGAATCTTTCAGTCCTTCTAATACTTTTAAGATGTTTATTTTGACATGAAGGGGGTCCAGGAAGCTTTGTGCCAAACAGAAACGTGTTCAGCTGCAACCGCACTGCAGAAATAATTCAGTTTGACACCTCTTTAACTGCCCTGGCTCAGTGCTAGGGAATCCTAGGAATTCTAGTTTTGTGAGACATTTAACCTTCTCTCTCAGCAAACTCTGGTGTGACAACAAATTACAGTTCCCAGGATTTCATAGCACTGGGCCACGACAGTTAAAACGGTACGAAACTGGATTGTCTCTGGAGTGAAGATGCAGCCTGAGTTGGGTCCAAGACACACTGCAGAAATAATCCAGTTTGAGACTGCTTTAACTGCCCTGGCTCAGTGCTAGGGAATCCTGGAAATTGTAGTTTTGTGAGACATTGAGCCTTCTCTATCAGAAAGAGCTCTGGTGCCACAACAAACTACAATTCCCAGGATTTCCTAGCACTGAGCCAGGAGAGTTAAAGCGGTCACAAACTGGATTATTTCTGCAGTGTTTTGGACCTTCGTTATTAAAAATGCTCAAGGTCCAATCCATACTGCAGAAATAATCCAGTTTGAGACCGCTTTAACTGCCCTGGCTCAGTGCTAGGGAACCCTGGGAATTGTAGTTTTGTGAGAAAGAGCTCTGGTGCCACAATGAACTACAATTCCCATGCATCTGAGGAAATACACTTAAGTCTAGGAAAGCTCATGCTGCCAACTTTTCTTTCAGTGAGTCTCAAAGGTGCTACAAGATCTCTCTATCATCATCAGCATTATTATTATCATTATTAAATCCAAATGCAGCTGAAGAAGTGGACTTAAATTGGCAACACTGATATCCTGTAGACTCATTCTCTGGGGCTGCGATCTGGAAGCGTGGAGGCAATTCCCTTGTCAAACCAGGGAATCCTGGGAATTGTAGTTTGTTGTGACATGTTGAGACACTGCTTTTACTAGCCAGGGCTCCATGCATGAAATTCTGGGCATGGTGGTTTGTTGTGCCCAGAATCCCATCATCGCAGGGAGCCTTGCAGTTAGAAGCAGTGCCAAACTGGATTATTTCTGCAGTATGGATGGCAATGGAAAAGAGAACGAAAAAGAGAGCCACAAAACAAAATTCTTGGAATACAGGGCAGGGATGCCAACTTACCAGGGGCTCTGCCCATGCTGAGGCATATTTAATCACTAACACACGCACACACACTCTCAGGGACATCATCACATTCACATCACACAACTAATAGGGCAGCCCATGGAAGGGAGGGAAGATGGAGATAAACATCTATTTTTCTACCCAGGTGCTCTGCCCATGCTCAGAAGCACCTTTCCTCCTCTTTTTCTCACATCTCCTCTATTCTTCTACTTTTTCCCTCCACTAGATTGTCCTCCTGTCAACCCATATGGTCCTCACAGTACAACAACGACCCTGAGAGGTAGGCTTGGGGCACTCTGCCCAAGCTCAGGATTTAGAAATTCAAATGTCACTCTAAGGCACACACAGAAGTCCACAACATCAAGCCATGATACCATGATCAACTATTGCCTTTGTGTGCCTTAAAACTTATTTCTTACTTGGAAATCCTAAGGCAATTGGGAAGCCAAGATCCCTCACTCCGCCTGTGCAACAGGCAGCAAGCAACCCACACTGTAGCTTCACAGCTGCAAAGCAACAGAGCCAAGCTTAGCAGAAGAAGCAGCAAGCAACACTTTGTGCCTGGTTGCCTGCCTCCTGGCCCTTGTCTCCCGCTTTGCGTCTGCCCTGGCTGAGAGCCTGAGAATTCCTGAAGGTGGCCGGGGGCAACCACTGTCCTCTCTCTGATTGGCTGAAAATTGTTAGACTCCAAAGGATTGGTTGCTCTGTAGCCAGCCTCGCTCTCAAGCTGGAGCTGAAATGGGCCAAAGTCACCAAATCTTCACCAAAATAGAGCCAGGCACCAAAATCACACCAAAGGCTCTGAAAAATACCAATTTTGGTGTGAAAGTCACCAGATTGGCAACACTTCCCCTATGGACCAATAGGGAGAGGTTTCAGAGCCATGTGACCCCAGTGGTTCAAAATAGCCAATCAGAATGTGGTTTTCAGCAATTCTCAGTCTCCTGACTGGCTGAGGTCTTCATCAGGCAGGGAGGAATGGCCCTGCAGGTAGGGTTGCCATAACCCGGTTGCAACCGGGTTTTTCCCGGTTTTGGCGGCACCTGTCCGGTCACGGCACGGGTGCAGCCAAAAACCGGGAGAAGCCCGGTTGCAGCGGGGTTGCTGGGCAACCCTGGGGCCTCGCTGCCCTCCTCCTCCTCCACCGCGCATGGCCGTGCGGAGGAAAAGGAGGGCAGCGAGGCCTGGGGCGGAGGAGGCTGCAGGGAGGCGGCGCCTCTTGGGCGCAGCCGCGCCAACCTCCCCGCCTCCCTGCAGCCTCCTCGCCTCCTTCCTGGCCTCCGCGGGGGCCAGGAACGAGGCGAGGCCCCGATCCTGGCCTCCGAATCGCGGCGAGGCCCGGGGCCCAGGCGGGGAGGGAAAGCCTCCTTAAGTGGAGGCTTTCCCTCACCGCTTGGCCTCCGCTCCCCGCTGCGATCGCCAGGGAAAATGTAGGGCAGAATTTTCAAATGTAGGACACATTTTGTGCATCCTACATTTGAAAATTTTGTCCTACATTTTTCCCGGTTTGGAGGTCCGGCGTTATGGCAACTCTACCTGCAGGGGGCTCTCCATGGATTTGCTCCCACTTTGTACAGGAAGCCCAGTCATGTTCAGAAAAGACAGCATGGAATCGCCCACCATCCCTCCAAATCCTGTGTTTTTCCAGACCCTCTGCAGCTACAAAAAAGCATCCTACAAAGGAGGAACTCCTCTATGTGGAACCGTAGAATCTACTCCTTTTCCCCAACAATGCCAGGCACTGTGTGTTTTACCAATCCTCCAAGGTCCTTGTGTGATGAACATATAGGAGAATCAATGAAGCCTAGAAGTCTCTCACTAACCCCACAGACCTGAAAACCAGGGCTTGTGAGGAAGAGGCTGTTTCAGTTCCGCAGAATGTAAGCCTTTTTTTTGCAGTGGAGAATTCATTCACAACTGCTTTTACAGCAGGCTGAGGCCCTGAAGCTGAAATCAAGTGGCCGGCAGAATGGAGTACAGACTGCCCTGATGACTGGTCTGACCTAGAGTGTGATTGTGGTTGTGATTTGAATCCACTATTCCAAAAGATGCAAAGATGCCCAATTTCTGGTGCAGAAGTGTAGATGGTGTTCTGTTTTATAAACCAAACTCTAAGAAGACTGAGAGTGTGATAGGAGATCTTGATCCAGTTGTGTCTACTTACCAGTCACTTCCTGATGACCTGTTGTCTAGTCAGGTGTCTCTCATCCTATATCTGTCCATTTCATTTTTTCTACCTAGGCGTGGGATCTTACATTTCTCCCTATTGAAATTCATCTGGTTAGCTTTAGCCCAGCCCTCTAATCTGTCAAGATCATTTTGAATTTTAATCCTTTCTTCTGGGATATTAGCAACCCCTCCTGGTTTGGTATCATTTGCAAATTGAATCAGTATGCCCATTGTTCCTTCATCCACGTCATTGATAAAGATGTTGTATAGCACTAGGCACAGGAAAGATCCCTGGTCAACTCTCTCCAAAATGAAGAGAGGCCATTGGTGAGTGCCCTTTGTTTTCGGTCAGTCAGCCAATTACAAACCCACCTAACAATAGTCTAGGCCGCATTTTACTAGCTTCTTTGCAAGAATATTGTGGGAAACTTTATCAAAATCCTGACAAAAATCAAGATACAGTGCATCTACATCATTCCCTTCATCTATCAAGCCTGGAACTACAAAAAATAGAGGGGAGGGAGAGATCAAATTAGTCCAACATGACTTCTTTTTGAGAAACCTGTGTTGACTCTTAGTGATGACAGTATTGTTTTCTAAATAATTACAAACCGTCTGCTTAACAATCTGCTCCAGAACATTTCTGGGTATTATTTGGGTCTTCTTTTTTCCTCTTTTTGAAGGTGGGGACAACATTTGCCCTCCTCCAATCTATACAGATTTCTCTTGTTGTCCAAGGATTTCCAAAGATTCAGTGATTCTGAAATTACTTTTGCAAGTTCTTTTAATATCCTTGGAAACAGCTTCTTTGGTCCTGGAGACCTGAATTCATTTATAGTAGCGAGATATTCCTGCTGGTTCTTTATTATTTTCCTTTTTAGAGAAAACTGAAGCAGAGAAGGTGTTGAGTAGTTCTGCCTTTTCTCTAGCCCCAGTTAGTATTTGGCCAGCGTCTCCATGCAGTGACCCTATCAATTCTTTCTTCTCCCTTTTGCTGTAGACATAACTAAAAAGGCTTTTTATTGTTTTTAATCTGTCAAGCAAGCTTAAGTTTGTGCCTTTTATATCTAGGGTTGCCATAACCCGGCTGCAACCGGGTTTTTCCTGGTTTTGGCGGCACCTGCCCACTCCCGGCATGGGTGCCATCCAAAAACCGGGTAAAGCCCGGTTGCAGCGGGGTTGCGGAGCAACCTGGGGGGCCTCGCTGCCCTCCTCCTCCTCCACCGCGCATGGCCGCGCGGAGGAAGAGGAGAGCAGCGAGGCCTGGGGCGGAGGAGGCTGCAGGGAGGTGGCGCCTCCTGTGCACAGCCGCGCCAACCTCCCCGTCTCCCTGCAGCCTCCTCCCTCCTTCCTGGCCTCCGCAGAGGCCGGGAAGGAGGTGAGGCCCCGGCGATCAACGGCAGCCTCGCGCCTTCCTCCTCGGCCTCTGCGGAGGCCGGGGAAGGAAGGGAGGCCTCGGTGATCGCCTGAGGCCTGGCCCTTCCTCCGTGGCCTCCGATCGTGGCGAGGCCCGGGGCCCAGGCGGGGAGGGAAAGCCTCCTTAAGTGGAGGCTTTCCCTCGCCGCTTGGCCTCCGCTCCCCTCCGCGGGAAAATGTAGGACAAAATTTTCAAATGTAGGACACATGTTCTGTGTCCTACATTTGAAAATTTTGTCCCACATTTTTCCCGTTTGGGAGGTCCGGAGTTATGGCAACCCCATTTATATCTCACTTTCAAGAAACTCCCATCCATCCTGAACTCCCTCCCAGTATCCTTGTCAATGTTATTACAGCCAGTAGTTCCCTAGATTTAAAGAAATTGGCTTTCTTAAAGTCTAGAATGTGTATCTGGCTATTCTTGGATTCCCCTTCTCACTGTATGACAAATGCCAAGAGAACATGGTCACTCCCACCTAGGGATCCCACCACTTCCACCCCATTAACAAGTTCATCCCTGTTGGTTAGGATCAGATCTAAAATAGCTGACCCCTTTGTTGCCTCTTCCACTTTCTGATCAATGAAATTGTCTGCAAGACAGGTAATTTGTTGGACCTGATGTTTTTGGCAGAGGTTGACTGCTAACATGGACCAGAATAGCTGAAATCTCCTATCACTATTAACTCTTTCATTTTTGGATGTGCACTCATCTCCTCCAGGAAGGCATCATCAATTTTTGATATTGTACTGTGTTGTAATATGTTATAGCTATGATATGTGAACCACTTTGATCTGGAGGAAAGGCGGTATACAAATCAAAGATTATTATTATTATTATTATTATTATTATTATTATTATTATTATTATCCTCAGTCTGGCTTGGCAGTCTATAGTAGGCCCCCATTATGACATCCCTTTTGTTTCTCTCCCCCTTAATTCTTACCCAGATGCTCTCAATCTGACTTCCTAGATTTAAGTCATGGATCTCTTAACATGCATATACATATTTAACACATAAAGCTATTATAACCCCCCCCCCTGCAATTATACCATTCCAGTTATGAGACTCATCCCACCAGGTTTCCGTGTTAATAAATCATATTTATTATTCTATAATAAGAGTTCCAGTTCATCTTGCTTATTTCCCATCCTCTGTACATTAGTGGAGAGACATTTATGCTAAGTGTTTTCTTCCCGCTGTTCGTTCTTTCTTTCTTTCTTTCTTTCTTTCTTTCTTTATTGTTCTCTAGTATTACTTGCCTTGCTCCTTCTCTAACACTTGGTCTTTTCTCCCCAGCAATTACTGAATTTTTGCCCTCCAAAATACTCTCTCCCCACCAGAACCCAGTTTACAGCTCTGCACAGCTGTCTGCACAGGCCACTTACATCAGTTTCCCTCTGCCCTTGCATTGCCCTGTCCACATGACATAGGTCCAAAGGCTGAATTCAAGTGCAGACTGTCTTCACGATGTAAGGCCAGTTATCCATCTAATCCAGACCATCCCTGCCTTAATCCAGTTTTTAAAAAGTCACTATTTGCTTAGGATCTTCCAGAAGCAACTCGCTGTGTTGTCCACTCCCAGAGTATTCTGGCCCCAAAGCCACCCCGAATGCCCCCCCCCATTACCCAGATTCATGCCAACAGCTATCTACACTTGTATCTTGCTGTGCCATTTGCCCCTACCGCTGTTACTGTGAGTTGCTCCCTCTGAGGTCATGAGGCACGCAGCAATTTGATCAATGCTGGGCACCTTTCTTTCACCCTCAGAGGGATTGACTTGCAGTGGCGGTGTTGGTGGCCAGATAGATGCAACTTGAGTCTCCTCAAGTCATTGAGCCCTGTGAAGCCATGGAACAAACCATTCCATAGGATCATGTAACAAATCATTCCAAATGGTCTTCAAACCATTTTCCAGTACTTAGAGACACACAGAAAAGTGAGCAGCAGTTGTTAGGGGCAATCGGAGATCAACGACGATGATGACGATGATGGGGCTGTATTTTTTCCATCCTTATCACAAAGATTCACTCCAGAGCCAACAGTAGATGTAGGGTTTTGTGGAACAGAAAGCATGAAAATACCCTTAACCATATGTAACCTCTGTTCGAAGACTTCATGTAGATAATACATTTGAAACTGAATTCCAACATTATACCTCAAAACATTAAGGAAGGAAGGGACTTTTATGTACATGCTACCTTGTTATAATAGATAACATATTGAGGTACATTTCCCAAACACTGGAATCTGGATTTAGCAAGGGAGAAACTGGAGAATGCAGAAGTACAATGGTGCACCAGAGTTTCTTGCTAATACAATGATGCACAAGTATTTCTTGCAGAGTAGATGAACTGGCACTAACATTTTGAGATTCTTTCATGCTAATGTTCCAGTACTGTCTGGTAAATGAATACTTATATCCAGCTCTGGCACCTTCAGGAGATACTTGTTTTTAGAGAAAGCTCCCATCTCCAAGGCTGTCATGCCTACTTTCCACACAGGAAAATCTGGAGCTGTTTTTAACCACCAGTCTTCCATTGGGGATCTTCCAGTGAACCACCACTCCTAGGAGAAATAGACAATAGCTCAGAATATGACTTAATGAAGCCAACTTAGGAAAATGTGTGTTTAAAAAATAGAAATAAGAACAAAGGGTTTTATGTTACAGCTACTTGTCAATGACTACGCTGGGGTGGAAATCATGTGGTCCTCCAGATATGCTGGACTGCAGTTTACTCACCATTAACCATGTTGGCTGTGGTTAATAGGATTTGCAGCCCAAAAACATCTGGAGGGCCTCATGATTCCCAAACTCAGCCTTCAGGAAAAGAGATTCCACCTCAACATTAGGAGGAACTTCCTGACAGTAAGGGCTGTTGGACAGTGGAACACACTCCCTTGGAGTGTAGTAGAGTCTCCTTCCCTGGAGGTCTTTAAACAGAGGCTGGATGGCCATCTGCCAGGAATGCTTTGATTGAGAGTTCCTGCATGGCAAGTGGTCGGACTGGATGGCCCTTGTGGTCTCTTCCAACTCTATTATTCTATAATTCTATGATACACACTGGAACCATAAAAAGAATCATTTTGAGTTACCTGAATCCCATTCTGTTTGGATAGAAGTACAACGCAAGTGGGAAAGAGCAACTACATAAGAGCAACTCATCTGATGTTTAATAACTTATGATATTGGTTTTAAATGTTATCCCGCACCCTGGACCTTTGGAGATAGAGATGTTTGTTTGTTTTAAAGATCCACAAATCAGTCAACCCTTTTTCACCAGCCAGTTCTGCCATGCTGTGCCCAACTTTTTTACAGGCATATAATTACAATTTGAGTCCAGGCCTTTTTAAAACCCCTACTTAGTTTAGGTACAAATATACTACTTGTACCATGTTACTCGAAGATGTACAATTTATTGTCCAAATTTTAATACTTCCTGATAGCCTTCCAAGATCTTACCTTGCTCATCTCCAGCCATGATCGTTCCAAATCGTTTCCATACAGATCACTGTTCTGGAATGCCATTTCCAGAAGGCTTTGGCTGTTTTCATCATGTTCAAGCATCAGTTGGACATAGGCCTTCAAATGGAAAACCCTGGGATAGAAGACAGGGCTTGTCGAGCACTGAGTCATTACCTGCTCCAAATTCTAAGGAGAGCAAATTGAGAATTGTGTCAAGTAGAGTCAGAAGATTAACCAGAGACAAGATGAAAGACTCAATGAGACAAGGCTTTTCAGTTGTTGAACTACAACAGCCATCATCTCTCACTAGTATAACCATTAATGAAGTATGATGCTGACCAACAACATCAGAGGATGACGAGCTCCCTATATCTGGTATAAGATAAAAACAGCATGTTGCTGATCCTCCCTCCCCCCTTTATCTTTATACTGTATGTTTTTCAGGTTACAAGCATCTCCTTTGCATTATGACATTAAATGTGCAATGGTAGTAGTGGTGGAGGTGGTAGCAATAGATGGCTGATAATAATTAAACCTAGTAGAGAGATGGTTTTTTGTGCATTTTTCAGGCTATGTGGCCATGTTCTAGAAAATTTTCTTCCTGATGTTTCGCCAGCATCTGTGGCTGGCATCTTCAGAGAATGCTTTGCCTGGAAAAAGTGGGTCTATATATACTGTGTAAGCCTGGGAATGCAGGAGTGATTTGTATGTGTATTGTTCTGTGCTGATGGCCAGCCTCAGGCTGGGAGGCTAATGCAAAAGAAGATTAATGTCTTCTAATTGGTGATCATTATCTGCTGAGAAAGCCCCTGACTCTGAATGGTTTCCCATTTGCATTTACTGAGTCCTTATTTTGCTAGTAGAGAGAAATTGTATGGTTTCAACACAGGTAAGAAGGAATTGAAACAGCCACAAAGAAGGAGGATAGATGTACACAGAGATTCTAGCAGTTTGTTGAGAGGAAAATTAGCATTATAGTTAAACAGTACTGGGATAAAGTATGCCAAGTGGGAGGAAGATTTATTGACCAATGCAATTTGAAGTTCCCTGTGCAGGCTTTTAATATTTTAAGGGAGAATGCATACTGCTGCACAAAATCCTCCCTCCCCCAATATTATAGCCCAGTTGAAAATTGTTTTTTGCATGGAAGACTAACCAAAAAATTACTATTAAGTGTAGGTGAAGCTGGTTTTGGAACAAAGCATTAACGAAGAAACTGACTCACATAAGAGTAGCAAGGATTATTCAATTAAACAGAGGCCCGTTCCGCACGCACCTAACCCTAGTACGTCCCCAGGACATACAAAATGGCGGCGCCCTATACACATAGGTGCCGCCATTATGACGTCACGAACGCGCCACCTCCAAACGGGGCGGTACAGACGTGATGTCTTCATGCCGTGCGAGGGCGCATAGAGCACCCTTTCCACAGCGCTAGAAGGAGCTCCAAAACGGAGCTCCTTCCGCGATTTGCATCGCTGGCGCAGCCTTTAGATGGCTACGCCAGCAACGCAAAGGAGAAAGGGGCCGAGCGGCCCCTTTCTCCTCCTCCCCGCCGCCACTGGGTGTCCTTGGGGCTTGAAGCCCCAAGGACACCCCTTTCCAGACCGTGGGGAAGCGGCCTTTTGCTGCTTCCCTGCGGCCTGGAAAGCGGTGGATTGGGGCCTCGGAGGCTGCTGCTCTGGCAGCTGAGGCCCCGATCTGGTGGGGAAAGGAGCGACTACAGGCCGCCCCAAAGGGGCGGTCTGTAATGCTCCCATGTCTCCTGAAATATCATGCACTGGGATGTAAAATGTTTAGTCTCCTATATATTAGGTAATTTGTGTAGGTATGCACTGTGTATAAAGCAAGGGACTGTTGGAAGGGGTAAAAGAATGGGATGTTGAAAGTGAGTGGTGATTGATCCAAGTGTATAAATACAAACACAATATTGTGGAATGTCTGAGGTGATTTGAATCAGATTGGTGAATGACAGTTGATGAAACTTAGTAACCAGTTAGGGTAGGTATAGGTAAAAAGAAGAAGGGAGTGGGTGAAGTGAAGATTAAGCTTAAGCGAGTCAGTCAGGCTTAGGAATTAATGAGCAGTATTTAAGAGTCTGACAAGTTGTACAGTCTGGTGTTATACGCTAGCCTCAGGGCAGAGTGAAGGCATGGCGTCCACATAACGCATGCCCCAACGCTGCCATGTTGTGCATCCAACTGCACGGTGGACAGCATCACATCACTCCTTTGGCACTGCGTCCAGATGATGCAGCATCAAAAGGAGTGCCAGAAGGTGCAGCCACCATGGCAAAGGTGCCCTTTTTGCGGCTCCTTTTTGTGCCACAGAACTACCAGATCAGGGCTGTGGCATGTTGTTGCCGCGGCCCCAATCCAGTGCTGGAAGGGGGGCAGCAGGCCACTCCAAAAGGGCGGTCTCTTTAGCCCCTGAGTTAGTTAGGAATGGAGTGTGAGAGTGTCAGCTACATTCTAAATGTATTAAATATTACATTTGCCGCTTCTCCCTAGTCCTGAAAAGCTGCCCTGGCCCCAATACGTTGAGTAAAGGGGTGCGTGCAGGCTGCCCAAAGGGGTGGTCTGTACCCCACCACTGTGTTGTATTTGTATTTATATACTTGGACTCAGGAGCAGTGTTTATGGTGGCAGCAATGAATAAAGAGGCATGGTATTTAGTAGGGCTAAGATGCATAATACAGTGGGTATGTGGTATCTCCTGGGGTTTGGTTCCAGGACCCCCATGGATACCAAGCACCATGGATGCTCAAATCCCATTAAATTCAAGGACAGAGAGCCTGTACAGTCCGGCACTTTGTGCTGGCCTGCAGGTAAACTAGGGCTCAAGTAGGGCTGAGCATTTACATGCTCAAAGCCCTACTATCGCTGCCCAGCCACAATCATGGTGCGCGCAGCACCTAAACGGCGCTGCGCATGAGGGGTGTTATAATGCTGTGCTGGGGCACCCCTTGTACGGTGCAAATTTTTACACCAGGTTGGGGGCATGGTGTGCAGTTGCCACATCCCCAACCCAGCGCTTCCATAGTAAAATGATGTCAGTTATATAAAATGGCAAAATCATGATTTGCTTTTTGGAATTTACATATTTTTTTCTGATTATTTTCAAACCATGGATGGTTGAATCTATGGATAAAGAATCCAAAGATACAGAAGGCCAGCTGTATCTCACACATGTACGTTAAGCACATTTATGAGATCCCCACAGTTGGTGGCCACAGCAGTCAGACAGGAGTAGGTCCTTACATTGGTGGCAGAGGCAGGGATAATGGAAAGCTGCTAACAGTGAGATTTATGGAATTTGGTGGCAGGAACAATTTAGGCAGAACCTCATACCTGATGAAAAAGCAATGAGTTAAGTGGTATCCCCCACATTTCCAAACAGCTATGTCAATTTGGGAAAAACTGCAGTGAGCTGAACAATTAGTCTTGCTAGACCTTTGCATGTGATTATGTGATTTGAGCTATTGCTATCAAAGGATAGAAATTCATTGTTGCTTCTAATTTTCACTGTTGCTTCTTGTTTTTTGCTGACTGTCATTTTTTAAAATTTAAATAAATTGGAGAAAGAGGAGGGAAGTTGTGTATTTTCAGAGAGGTTGTGTATTTTTATAGTTTTTTGTGGGTTTTTCGGGCTATGTGGCCATGTTCTAGCAGAGTTTCTTTCTATGGATGCCGGCCATGAAAGCCTTCAACTTTACATTGTGTATTTTCACTCTAAATGCAGGATAAGAAAGAAATTGGGGGGGGGGGGGGGAATAGAAAGATAAGTTTTAAAAATCAAGTTCAAGAGTTCATGCTCACAGAGCAGACATTGTGGAAGGTGATACTGATGAAGCAGATAAGAAAAAGAAAAAGTAAACATATTAGAGAAGCCAGAAAGATAGGAAGTTGCTATTGGGATGCACAGAAATGTATCCAGGTATTAGAGAAAGAACAGAAGATACAGATTTAGAAGGAAAGGTGGGCTTGGAAAATTTAATTTGGTTTTAATCAGCATAGCATATTAGAACTCAGGGTGGATGGGGAGGTGAATCACATGGAAAGAAGGGGCATATGAGAATAATAGAATCATATAGCTGGAAAAGACCTCAAGGCCCATCCAGTCATAGAATCATAGAATTGGAAGAGACAACAAGGGTCATCTAGGCCAACCCCCTTCCACGCAGGAAATCTCAATCAAAGCATACCTGACAGATGACCATCCAGCCTCTGCTTAAAGACTTCCAAGGAAGGAGACTCCACTACACTCTGAGGGAGTTTGTTCCACTGTCAAACAGCCCTTACTGTTAGGAAGTTCCTCCTATTGTTGAGGTGGAATCTCTTTTCTTGTAGCGTGCATCCATTGTTCCAGGTCATGTTCTCTAGAGCAACAGAAAACAAGCTTGCTCCCTCCCCAATATGACATCCCTTCAAATATTTAAACAGGGCTATCATATCACATCTTAACCTTCTCTTCTCCAGGCTAAACATACCCAGTCCCTAAGTCGTTCCTCATAGGACATGGTTTCCAGATCTTTCACCATTTTAGTCGCCCTCCTTTGGACATGTTCCAGTTTCTCAACATCCTTTCTGAATTGTGGCACCCAGAACTGGACACAACATTCCAGCAGAATATAGTGGCACTGTTACTTCTCTTGATCTAGACACTATACTTTTATTGATGTGGCCTAAAATTGCATTGGCCTTTTTAGCTGCCACATCACACTGTTCACTCATGTTCAACTTGTGGTCCACTTGGACTCCTGGATCCTTTTCACACAGCCAGGTGTCCCCCATCCTATATCTGTGCATTTCATTTTTCCGCCCTAAGTACAGTACCTTACATTTCTCAGTGTTGAATTTCATCTTGTTACCTTTGGTCCAGCTTTCTAGTCTATTCAGGTCGTTTTGAATTTTGATCATGTCCTCTGGGGTACTAGCTATTCCTCCTAATTTGGTGTCATCTGCAAATTTGATGAGTATGCCCCCAGTTCTGTCATCCAAGTCATTGATAAAGATGTTGAATAACACTGGCCTCAGGACAGAGCCCTGTGGGACCCCACTGGTCACTTCTCTCCAGGATGAAAAGGAGCCATTGTTGAGCACCCTTTGGGTTCGGCTGGTCAACCAATTACAAATCCATGTAACAGTTGCCTTGTCTAGCCCACATTTTGCAAGCTTGTTTGCTAGAATGTCATGGGAAACCTTGTCAAAGGCCTTACTGAAATCAAGATATACTATATCCACAGCATTCCCTTCATCTACCAAGCTGGTAATTTTATCAAAGAAAGAGATAAGATTTGTCTGGCCTGACGTCTTTCTCTGAAACCCGTGTTGACTTTTTGTGATTATGGTATTGCCATCTAGATGTTCACAGACTCTCTGTTTAATGATCTGCTCTAGAATTTTTCCTGGTATTGATATCAGACTAACTGGACGATAAGTGTTGGGATCCTCTTTTTTCCCCTTTTTGAAGATGGGAACAATGTTTGCCCTCCTCCAGTCTGCTGGGACTTCTCCTGTTCTTCAGGAGTTTTTAAAGATTATTGCCAATGGCTCTGATATTATATTTGCCAGTTCTTTTAATGCCGTTGGTTGTAGTTCATCTGTCCTGGAGACTTAAATTCATTTAGATTAACAAGGTATTCCTGTACTATCTCTTTACTTATTCTGTACTAATCTGTCCTCTGCTCCATTGTCCTCAGGTTGAGCACCCTTTCCCTTTTCTGAGAACACAGAGGCAAAGAAGGTGTTCAGTAATTCTACCTTTTCTCTGTCTTCTGTTAGCATTTTGCCATCTTCTGCACGCAGTGGCCCTACTGTTTCAATCTTCTTCTTTTTGCTGCGGACATATCCAAAAAAGCCCTTTTTATTGTTCTTAACCTCTCTAGCAAGCCTGAGTTCATTCTGTGCAGTAGCGTTTCTTACTTTATCCCTACACGTGCTTGCTGTTTGTTTGAATTCCTCTTTGGTGATTTCCCTCTCTTTCCATTTCTTATACATGTTCCATTTAAAATTTAGCTCAGTGGAAAGTTCACTTAGTCATCCTTGCTGGTTTCTTGAGACATCTCCCATTTTTCTTTCTCACTAGAGCTGTTTGAAATTGTGCCTTCAGTATCTCCCCTTTTGAGAAACTCCCATCCATCTTGAACTCCCTTCTCTTTTATTATTTCTGACCATGGGATCACCCTCAATATTTCTCTAAGTTTATTGAAACCCGCTGTCCTAAAGTCTAGAATGTATGTCTGATTATGCCTGGCTTCTCCTTTCCACTGTATAACAAACTCCAGGAGAACATGGTCACTTCCACCTAATGATCCCACCACTTGCATCCCAATTAACCAAGTCATCCTTGTTGGTTAGGATCAGATCTAAAATAGCTGATCCCCTTGTTGCCTCTTCCACCTTTTGAACAATGAAATTGTCTCCGAGGCAAGGAGGAATTTGTTAGACCTTGAGGATTTGGTTGAGTTTGAATCCAGCAAATATCAGGGTAGTTGAAGTCACCCATCACATCTCTTTTCTGAGTGTGTAGTCATCTGTTCTAGAAATGTGTCATCTAATTCCTCCATCTGACGGGGGGGGGGGGGGTCTGTAGTAGACTCCCACCTAAGCATCCTTGTCGTTTCCCTCTCCTTTAATTTTTATCCAGATGCTCTCCACCTGGCTGCTAGTATTGATGTCCTGGATCTCTTCACTGGAGTAAATATCTCTGACATATAGTGCTGTTCCTCCTCCTTTCCTGTTTGCCCTATTTCTCTTAAATAGGTTATACCCCTCTATTTCTACATTCCAATTATGAGATTCATCCCACCAGATTTCAGTGATGCCTATTATATCATTTTTGCTTTTTTTGTCATCACACTGTTGACTCACGTTGAAGTTGTTGTCTACTAGGACTCCTAGATCCCTTTTGCATGTACTTATGTCAAGCAAGGTGTCCGCCACCCTATATCTGTGGCATTTCATTTTTTCACTCTAAGTGTAGTACCTTATATTTCTCCTCATTGAAATTAATTTTGTTACTTTTGGCTCAACTTTCTAACCAACAGTATTAAAATCATTTTGAATTTTGAGCCTGTCCTCTGAGGTATTACCTACTTGGTGTCACCTGAAAATTTGATAACTATGCCCTCTATTCCTTCATCCAAGTCACTGATAAATATGTTGAATAGCACTGGGCCCAGGACAGAACTCCATGGCATCCCTCTGGTCACTTCCTTCCGGGATGAAGAGGAGCCATTGTTGAACACCCTTTGCATTCACCCAGTCAGCCAATTATAAATCCACCTAACAGTAGAATTGCCCAGCCCACATTTTACTAGCTTGTTTGCAAGAATATTGTAGGTGATCTTGTCAAAGGCTCTACTGAAATCAAGATATGCTACATCCACAGCATTCCCTCCATCTACCAATCTGGCCATTTTATTAAAAAATGATATAAGATTAACCTGGCATGACTTGTTTTCCAGAAGCCCATGTTGACTTTGTGTGATTATGGCATTCCTTTCTAAATACTTACATAGGGGCCGCGGCTACCTCACGCCATGGCACCAATCTGGCCTCCAGAGAGCGCAAAAAAGAGCTGCAAAAACAGCTCCTTTTTGCACCCTCCAAGGAGCACCAAAGCTGCAGTGACATGGCTTTATGACGCCCCTTCCAGGCTGCATCATGTGGATGCAGCACTGGAGTGATGTCATTATGGCACATGCCGTGTGGACTGGCACATGCCAAAATGCTGCCCTGGGGGCGGGGTTAGGGCATCCAGCATGCAGACACTGTGCCCTAACTCCAACCACATGCCAGCACAAAATGCTGGTCTATATTGGTGATACCCAAGGACAACAGGTTGTAAAGCAAAAAAGTCTAGGGGGAAAAAACTAAAAGCACAGTAGTTTTGTCTTGAAGTCTTCCTCAGTGGTCAGGAATGGCTGATTTTACTGCTTTGAAAAATATATAACACAAGATATGTTGGGACATCCAGTCATAGTAAGTGAGTTGTTATCCAATTTGGACCCTGTGGGGTACAAAGAACTTGGATGTCCCACATGCAACTTCTCCTGTTCTCCAGGAATTCTCAAAGATTATTACCAGAGGTGCTAAGACTACTTCTGCCAGTTCTTTTAATACAGTGCGCTCGCATCATATGTGGGTGCATTATACGTTGCTTTCAGCAAACATTATTATTATTATTATTATTATTATTATTATTTATATAGCGCTGTAGATTTGCACAGCGCTGTACATAAAAACAATAAATGTAAAAGAGTAAACCTGCCTATGGCATACAATCTAAGAAATAATAGGATAATAAATATAAAATACATAGCAATACAGGAAATAGTTCAATAAAACAGGCAACAAAAAAGAACATCAAATAGCAAGTGAAAATCACGCAATGCCTGGGAACGCTTCTCTGAACAGGATGGTCTTTAACTCCGTTTTGAAGCTGGTTAAAGAAGTGATGGCCCTTGCTCACGGGGGAAGAAGGTTCCAGGAGTGAGGGGTAGCAAGTGAAAAGGGGTGAATCCTAGATGGGGCAGAGAAAATCCTGGGCTGGGACAGCCGACCTTGACTACCAGAACGGAGGGCTCGAGTGGGAAGGTAAGGAGAAAGAAGGTCTGATAAGTAAGGAGGGGCCAGCCCATGGAGGGCTTTAAACGTCGACAGCAGGAGCTTATACTGAATACGGAAAGGGAGGGGGAGCCAATGAAGGGATGCCAACAAAGGAGAGATATGGTTAGAGCGATGGGTGGATATGATAATGCGTGCAGCTGAATGCTGGACAGAAATTAACGGACGGAGATGGGAAAGAGGAAGCCCAGCCAGGAGGATGTTACAGAAATCAAGTCGTGATACTACTAGAGCATGGACCAGAATCTTAGCAGTAGAGGCAGAGAGATATGGTCGGATTTTGGCAATATTGTATAAAAAGAAGCCTTGGCTGTGGTCTGGATCTGAGGGATACACGACAGAGAAGAATCAAAGATAAAACCAAGACTGTGGGCTTGCTGGACTGGTTGAATAGAAATGTTGTCCACACAGAAAAGGAGTGTTGAAGGGTGGACTTAGGAAGAAAGACAAGAAGCTCTGAAAGCTCTGAAAGTAGTGTTGGTTCTTCCGGCGCTATGCGCCGGAAGAAACAATGGTTCACGCGCCCGTGGCATGCGCATACCACCACTGCCGCAAGCTTGTAATGGGGCTTGAGCATACGCACTTTTTCTTTTACGTGGGGGGGGGGGGAGTCCGGAACGGATCCCTGCATAAAAGAAGGGTGCACTGTACTCTTGAAGGTATTTCATCTGGCCCTACAGGCCTAAATTCATTTAGATTAAGCCGATATTCCTGTACTACCTCTTTACTTATTCTGTGCTGTATTTCCCCTATTGCATCATCTGCTCCATGTTCCTCAGGTTGAGCACCCCTTTCCTTTTGTGAGAAGACGAAAAGAAGGTAGTCCTGCCTTTTCTCTGTCTCCTATTAGCATTTCACAGGTGATTAAAATGGTGAAGGGTCTGGAAACCATGCCCTATGCGGAATGACTTAGGGAGCTGGGAATGTTTAGCCTGGAGAAGAAAATGTTAAGAGGTGATACGATAGCCTTGTTTAAAAATTTGAAAGGATGTCATATTGAGGAGGGAACAAGCTTGTTTTCTGCTGCTCCAGAAAATAGGCCATGGAACAATAGATGCAAACTACAGAAAAAGAGATTGCACCTCAACGTTAGGAGGAACTTCCTGACAGTAAGGGCTGTTCGACAGTGGAACACACTCAATTGAGAGTCATAGCAATTGATAAAGTAAAAAGAAGAGAGATTGAAAAGAAAAGAAAAAAAAAAACAGTCTGCTTGGGAATATTGAGGGAGAGGGGGAGAGGAGCATAATCACATCCACTCACACCATGAATGAGAACAGCAGCAGAAGGGACTTAATCACACATGAATCCATAGTGTAAAAGCAGTGCATTCTGGAGACATTGACAGGTTGCCCCTGTCAATGAAAAGGAGCACCCTAGGAACAGATAGAATACAAAGCAGCTACGTGAAGACAAAGTGTTGTGTCATAAGGTACAGCCACAGATGCTACTGTCCTGCTGTAATTCTGCTTTGGCAGCCTCATGTGATAAAATCCTACTATGTGTTGAGTACAGTGATGGCTACTAGGGAAAAGAAGATCGTATAAAGGTTCAGCTGTGTATGATGCCTCACCTGAAATGTAATGTATTGAATGTAATGTGCCTAGACACTGAAAAGTCTATGTTCCTCCTTGAGGGGAATATACATCTGTAGATTTATGACGGTTTATATTAAAATAGCCTAAAGGAATAAGACAGAGCCTGACAATTTTCCCATCTCAAGACTTAGGAATGCTTAACTGGAGTGTAGATCCTAACTCTGCCTGTTTGGACTATATCACTGATCACAATTTAGGAGCCCAGGTTACCAGATACAGGGAGCATCCAGACTGATTAAAAAGATGAGAAAGTCCCAGATTTTGTTCCTATTCTTTCCTGTTTTATTCTGGAGATCCACACACATTTTGTTTATCCCAGGCTACTTTCTGGGATACTAGAACCCAGTACAGTCAGTTCCCACTTAGAGTCTCTTTGTACCAGCTATCCAGGTCAGTTTATTTAGCCCATTATAAAATCAGAATGAACAGGAACAAAATGTTGGACTTTTTAAATCAGTTTGGATACACCCACAAATTAGTTGACAAATGCCAAAAAACCAAACAAACAACCCCCCCCCAAAAAAACCCCAAATTCCTCAATCTTAAGGGAAAACAGTGAGGAACCATGCCAGTTTCAACTGACTTTATTCCACATCTAGTCTGTAAAGCAGAGACAATATATGCTTTGTGACTTCTGTCTATCAAGTGTATTAAACTTATGTATTATGTTTTAACTATGCCAAATATTTTGTTTTTATATAAACAGCCCCCGAATCCTCTGTGGGGTGTGTAAAGATGTGGCTTAATAATTTCTAAAGTAAACAAATAAATATATCTTCCTGAGCTTGACCTCCAAACCCCTCACCTTTACTATCCTGTTGCGCATCTCACGAGCCTTATCAGGCTTTTCTTCAATGTATTTTCTCAGTAGCAGAGCTTCACACTCTACAAACTTGCAGAATCCATGATTAGCATAGAGGGAAGCACTTGTTCTTCTCACTAGCCTTCTTGCCTGTTCAAATGGCTGGATAAATTCATCCCAAA
The DNA here is from genome assembly GCA_023333645.1 of Sceloporus occidentalis. Taxonomy (NCBI): domain Eukaryota; kingdom Metazoa; phylum Chordata; class Lepidosauria; order Squamata; family Phrynosomatidae; genus Sceloporus; species Sceloporus occidentalis. Next base: position 124,673,794 of record JALMGF010000003.1, read on the forward strand.
GATGAAGCCTAGCAAACCTGTATGATAGACTTTTGTCAGTCATAGGTTAAACAGGAAGAGATTCAATTCTTTCTATTCTAAAAAAAAAAGTAAACGCTTGTTTTCACCACAGAAGAACTCTGGGGCCTCAAATGCTGTGACATTTCCAGAAGTACAAATACATTGGTACAAATACGCAGAGGTACAAATACACAGTTTGGGGGTGCTCCTTGACTCGTCGCTCCAACTGACAGCTCAGGTGGATGTGACAGTCAGGAGCGCCTGTTATCAGCTTCATCTGATACGCCAACTGTGCCCCTTCTTGGAGCTGAGGGACCTGGAAACAGTAGTACATGCACTGGTAACCTCTCGACTGGACTTCTGCAATGCACTCTACATGGGGCTACCCTTGTGCCAAGTTCGGAAACCTCAGTTGGTACAAAATATGGCAGCCAGATTGATTACGGGAACTTCTAGGAATGACCATATAACACCAGTCTTGAAGTCCCTGCACTGGCTGCCTATTAGTTTCCGGGCAAAGTACAAGGTGTTGGTGATTACCTTTAAAGCCCTACATGGTTTGGGCCCAGAGTACTTGAGGAAACACTTTCTTCCCTATTGTCCATCCCGCACACTAAGGTCCTCTGGAAGAAATCTATTACAGCCAAAAAAAATCTAGGCTAACATCAGTTTCCCAGAGAGCCTTTTCTATTACTGCTCCAAACCTATGGAACGACCTGCCAGAGGAGATCCGTCACATTCCCACTCTGACAGCTTTTAAGAAAGCACTCGACGGATCTCTTCTGGCAGGCCTTTCCAACTTAGTTACCCTCCCCAGATATAGAGATATTTGTCCCCTCATCTGTCTATTTTTCACCGCCTATCTTTCTGCCTATTTTTTTTTGTTTAATGTCTTTAATGGTTTTAATGTTTTTATACTATTACTGTTTAATTCTGTTTTAGTACTGGGAATGGGGGGGGGTAGGTCTAGGGCTTGATTTTTAAAAAACTCTATTGTAATTTGATGTATTTTACTGTTGTAACCCGCCCGGATTCTTCATGATTGGGCGGGCTAGTAATAAATCATCATCATCATCATCATCATCATTGGGCCAAATACATGTGCAAGAGAAGGGCCCCATTTCCCCCATTTACATATCCATACTTTCTGGCCATCTGTTGGGAGTACTTTAATTGTGTATTCCTGCATGGTAGGGGGTTGAACTTGATAGCCCTTGTGGTCTCTCCCAACTCTATGATTCTGTGATTCTATGTTTTCATTACAGTGTGGTGGTGCATACAGAGACAGGCACTGGAAATCTCATTCAAATTCTTATCAGATTTCTTTTTATTTAACACAAATTTCCTTCCTGTTTTATATGTTCCTAAAACAACATTTAATTTAATTTGGTTACACAAGATCTTGTGGTATGAGAAGTAATGTGTAACTTGCTCATTGATTGGCACAGCTACCGTACTCTGGTAGGGTAGCTGTATTAATTAGATGTATTGAAAAACAATAATCTCTTGAAATCTTAATTGGCAAAAGGACTCATCCCACTTCAGCAGGTATATTATTCACTGTTACCTCTCTAATAAGGCCATTGATATGGAGGTCCTGTTAGAAAACTGTGAAAAAGTGCTATTGCTATTTAACCTATCAGAGTGTAGAAGGCAAGTACTGTGAGTGATAAACAGAAGTAGGTACACTGGATGATGATAGTATAATAAAAGATAAAACCTACATTTATTGTTCTAAGTAATCCATTCAGCAAAGCACAACCAATCTTGACATCAGCACAGAAACCTCTAAAACTGGTTTTTCATGCATGCAGATATGCTGTGATAGCCATCATGGAGTTGAAACCCTGGCTGCCACTGCCACCACTACCTGATTTCCCTATTCTCTACTTTGTCCAGCCAGTCCTCTGCTCTATGTCAGTATATGCCTTCTCATCCCTATCATCTGAGATTATAAAATGCAATGAGATACATCAGATCAACTCAAATTATATGGCATACCATAACTTTGACAACATCAGTACACCTACTGATATGAAGTGTGTGACTGTTCTAGCAGCACTGTCTCTCCCCTCCCTGCCCCGCCCCCCCCCACCAAATATAGTATTCTTGGCCAAAGCAGTAATGCGAGCTACCATGTTTTACTGCTCTTGTGGTCCTAGGAGTGAGATGAAAAAAATCAAATGCTAAATTTACCAAATTGCCAAAGAAGAATACAGTCCAAGCATAATGTTGTTTTGAGACATAAGAATGCAGTTAGTTTCGTTAGTGAGGACAAAGTCGATACAGTGCTGAAAAGGCCTAAATGCAAAGCCTGCAAAAGAAAAAAGGGGGAAAAAAGGTAAACATGGCATCCCTGGCAATAGCTTCAACTCCAGTAATTCCACAGAAGAGACTGTGGTGTGAGTGAGCACTGACAAAGCATTCAGATGGCACCACTCACACTTTTCCGTTCCTCATACATACATACTGTGAATCTTTATCCAAGGACCATATATTCCAGCCAGTGGCCTACACTGGGTAACACCAAACCTAGTGATGCCACTGGTTCCATCTGCTGTTTATTGTCTCTTATTTTAATTTGTAACCCCGCTTTGATCCACTGGGAGAGGCGGGAAAACATAAATAAAATTATTATTATTATTATTATTATTATTATTATTATTATTATTATATTTCAACAAAATTTGAACAAATGAACTCCAAAAAAGATTAAAGGCAGTGGATTTATTTACAAGGATTGAGGGGAAATGGGTAAATATTTGCACAAGGAATTTTTGATAGTACAGTCTGCATTTACAGCTTGGAATTCACGGTTTTGATCATTCACAAGGGCAAGGCCTGTATGTGCACATGGACTCCCCCTCCCCTCCATCCCCTCCTTGCTGCTCTGCAACTAGCCCAGCTGAGCCAGTTACAGGGCAACAGCGAGAGGAAAGAGAGGGAAGCTCTTTCTTTCCTTTTCTTTCTCCAAGGCTTTCCAGGGTTTTGGTGGTCTGGTCAGTGTATGCATTCCTGAGAGTTTCGAATAGGTCCTGATTTTCGAAGCACCCCATCTACCATGGATTCTTAAACTGCTTGAGAAGCCACTTTTCTTACTTTCCTACTTGCATTATTCCTGTCACTACTTTCTACCCAACAAAGAACAACCTCTATTTGCCAGTGTTCCCTTATAGCAGGCAAGCTTCATGGCTACACAGAACAAGACATTCTACCAGGTGAGTCTTGCAAAACAAAACAAAAGATCTTCTGTGAATCCCACTTCCAGACTCAATCCTCAATAACACTGGGTGGTAGAAGGACCAGGGCACAGGGAAGATCACTGAGGTCCTTTCGGGGGGCGGGGGTGGTGATCGTTTGAGCACCACAATGTAAAACTTGTAAATAGGCATGCATTTGTTCTTCTCTAAATCCACCCTTGACAAGTTACTTCTGTCTCTGGTCAGTTCCCATGAGACAACAGGCACAGATTTGCCAATATGCCCTTGAACAAAGTCAGGAGTGCAGCCGTAACAAGCTACAGGGAGTGGTAACATGGAGAAAGGTCTCTGTGTAATGGGGGATTTATAGTTTTCCTAACTGTGTGTGTGTGTGTGTGTGTGAGAGAGAGAGAGAGAGGGGGGGGGAGTGGCTGGATTCTAACAGGTCCCTATCACTCTGGTTTCCCAACCCACAATAGCCTTTTGGAACAGGTAATCCAGGTGTGGGGCTCACCCACATTCAGTTCTTAGGGCATGGTTGGAGTCCATAGAGGTGCAGCTACAAGTCACAAACCAAATAAAGAAAGGGAGCAGACTCAACCCTTGATAGTTAGCCCTTGTATCTTAAGCCACAGAGCTCTCAATAACTCATATACACACTTTGGGTCACAATCTAGATTTCTTTTCCTTTTTCTGCACCTCCAGATACACCAACATGCACTTTAGCACTTCCAGGGTATATGGCAGTGATGGCGAACCTATGGCACCTGTGCCAGAGGTGGCACTCAGAGCCCTCTCTGTGGGCACATGTGCCGTCGTCCCAGCACAGAGTTTGTTACTAAAAAGCCAAAGGGACATGGCACTTTGAATATTATTATTATTATTTGCAATAAATAAGTGGGTTTTGGGTTGCAGTTTGGGCACTTGGCCGCTAAAAGGTTCACCATCACTGGTATAAGGCTTGCACACGTTTCTCCACCAATCTTGTTACCCCAAAAGCAGGAGTTGTAAGACGGCACCCACAGTTTATATTTAAATAGGGGAATTTTATTAGCTCAAATGACAGCAGCGGAGAGGGCTCAGGCAACTAGATCCCCACTTTACTTGTGCATACCAGTTCTGAGAAACAGAACTCCAGAGTGGAAGTCCAAAAGTAATTTTATTTATGATACTCACTCATGCACACTTCCAAGAATTAATTATATAAGAGGTGGTAGCAGATAGTGACTTAAAGGGGTCACAGAGGATAATACTGTACTGATTGCAGATGTGTAGCTCTGATTGAAGGGACACGATGGTGTAGAAAATGGCTTAGTAGCTGCCTTAGAATTCTGGTGTAGCCAGTTTATGCTGAGGAGTCAGGCGAGTTGCAGACAGAGTGCCTGTCTGACCACACACAAGACTGAATTGGGGGTGCCTGGGCAGACATATTTATAGGGCAAAACATTTCTCAGGGCAGGTTTGGGAATGTGAATAGATTTATAGGAGGGAAGAATGAGCAAGGAAGTTGACACTGCCTGGACAATCAGTGCAAATGTCCTTGGACAAAGAAGCATCATTCCTGGAGGGGATTCTACTTGGATTTCTGTTCATGTGCAAACACAAGGTCTATTGCCCACCATCACTCCAATCAGTGCAGGAATTATGCAGATTCTGATCTTGATTATTTATCCTGGCTATGTGTTCTGGATCTCCCCCTTGCTGAGCTGCCCGGATCCCCTTATATGGCAAGACAATTTTTGCACTGGGTACCTCTGCAGCTATGTGCTCTAAACATCCCTTCTTGATATCAATTTGATATGGGCACAGAGGAGGAATGCAGAGGACTAGATCTTGTAGGCGGGTTACAGACAGCCCATTTGGGGCGGCCTGCACCCGCCCCTTTCCCCACTGTATCGGGGCCTCAGCTGCCAGACCGGCAGCCTCCGAGGCCCCGAGCCGCTGCTTTCCAGGCCGTGGGGAAGCGGCAAAAGGCCGCTTCCCTGCAGCCTGGAAAGGGGTGTCCTTGGGGCTTCAAGCCCCAAGGACACCCCGCGGCAGCGGGGAGGAGGAGAAAGGGGCCGCTTGGCCCCTTTCTCCTCTGCACCACTGATGCAGCCGTCTGAAGGCTACGCCAGCAACGCAAACTCCAGAAGGAGCTCCGTTTTGGAGCTCCTTCTTACGCCGCGTAAAGGGCACTCTAAGCGCCCTCGCGCGGCACAAGGATGTCACGTCCCGCCGCCTCATTTGGAGGCGGTGCGGTTGTGACGTCGTAATGGCAGCGGCCGTGTGGAATGGCCGCCACCATTTTGTGCACACTCCACGTGTCCTAGGGTTGGGGGCGTCCAGAAAGGATGCCCGTTTCTAACCCTAGCATGCGTGGAGCGCACACTTTTAGGCCCGTCTGTAACGGACTATAGTAACACTGGATTGGATCCAGTTCAGCCCAATCTGTTGTCCACATGCTAAAAGCCATGCCATCTTCTTTTCCTACAATGAGCAGCACATTTCTGTTTTCTGAGCCACTACTTCATTTCATTGTGGGCAGAAGCTACATGTAAATCCAGCCTAGCATGCTGCCACTTCTGCTGAGGACATAAACAGGTCCCCAGACTCATGATCAACAAGGAGGAATTTGCTCTTCCTCATTGGCTGCATGGGCACCCCATTCCATCCTCAGCAGAAGCACCTATGGGAAACCAGTGGTGGCAGCTCTGAAAACTGCAAAGACCACCATTTCCTCATGGCCAGGAACTTCTTGTGAGTCTGCCCAACATGCGCTCACTTCTGCTGAGCTCAGAATGAGGTGCCCCTGAGAGATACCCTCTCTTTGTTGATCACATGGTCGGGCATCCTATTCTGACCTCAGCAGAAATGAGAGCATGCCATGCATGCTGTCACAGGGAGCTCCTGCCCATGAGGAAGCAGTGGTTGTGGCATCAGGGGGGCTGGGCCAGCAGGACTGATGTGATGTTGGCCCAGATATATGGTGTGCACAATGATGTGATGCCACACTGGCTCAGTGCATGTGGCCGTGCACATGTGCATGTGGTCGTGGTCAATCTGGGGCCAGTCGGGCATAATACTCTGGACTGGCCCCAGTTTAATCAGACAGTGTAAACACACTTTTTGTCTCAATTAATATGAACTGTCATTTAAAAAACAAATATATTTCCTTTATCATCCTTTGGAACAGTGTGTTATTACAGGGGATGCAGCCTGCACTGGATGACACCCTATAATGGGGAGATGACACCCGGTCAACCCCCTCACACCATCCCCCATGCTCTGTCCCTCATGCACACTGCTCTCCCCCCTGCACGCTTCTTTGCCCCCACACATGACACTCTGTCCCCCGTGTCTGCCACTCTATCCCTACATGCATGCACTGCTCCATTCCCTGCACACGCAACACTCTGTCCCTGTGTGCACACACCATTCCATCCCTCGTACGCTGCACCATCTCTTGCACTTGCGCATTGCTCTATCTCCTGTGTATGCGCTCTGCCCCACCCCCACCCCATGTGCACTCTGGCCCCCATGCACCATCCCATCCTTTTCCGCATCAGGAAAAGGATGGGCCGTCACAGGGAGGGAGAGAGTGTTCCCAGAAGTGCCGCCCCTGGAAAACCCACTCCCCCAGAAGCCTCACCACCACATCAGATGACACCCCCCACACCAGGTGTGGGAACACCACTGCTTTGAAATATATTGTAAAACACTTATATTTGCAGATGCACGGTCAAATCTAGACTAATTCTGCTGTCTTCAAGAATAAGAGTGGTTTAAAAGTGAGATAGCTCTCTTTAGATATTGGTCATTTGTTTGGTTTGCACCCAGACCTAAAACACTAAGGACTAAAGTTGTCATACTATACTCATATTTCCAGCCTGAAAATATGTTTTCTCTGGGAAAGCACTGAATTCTTTATCTTCAACCAATTCCCATCCAGCTGTGTACTGTGATACCATTTTTTTTCAATTCATGGACCTTCCTATCCTTTTTATTATTTTTACTATTTTGCATGGAGCATCTATGTGTATGTAAAACACATACTTATTTGAAACTCATGCCAAACTCACGATGAAAACCACTCAGGACTTACCCGCATAAAGAATAAGATTCAGGCAGCCAGAAATAAAGTATGCCTGCCCAATGATATTGTCATCTTGAATGGAAAGCTCCTCCAGCCAGCTCAACACTTGCACAGCATCCTCATATCTAAAGAAAAGCAAACAGACAAAGGCTTTACTCTGCTATCTCAATACTAAATCATAAAATCATAAAATTGCAGAATCATTGAATTGGAAGAGGCCTTATGGGCTATCAGGTCCAATACCCTGCCCACTGTATGATTTCCAGCTAGAGCATCCCCAGGAAGTAAGCTGTCCAGCTTTCCAAGACATTCAGAGGATACCCTACCTACTCTAGGCAATTGGTTCCATTGCTGAACTGCTCTCACAGTCAAGAACTTCCTTGTAATGTTCAATTAAAATACATTCTTCTGTAACTTAAAATATATTTCCTTTATCATCCTTTAGAACAGTGGTATCACAGGGGGATGCAGGGGATGCATTACACCTATTTCTATCCTCTGGGATAGAAATAGCAGCAGAAAATAAGCCTACCGCCTTCTCTTTTTGGCAGTCCTTGAGGTATTTAGATAATATGATCATGTCACTCCTCCATCTTCTCTTGACCATGCTGAACACTGATGCACTGAACAGTTTCAATATGCAACTGCAGTACACTGATTTTCTCTTACAAGACAACCACCAGTTTGTACTTGGTGCAAGAGTAGTCAGTGAGAATTTGCTGACAAGAAAAGAAACATTGGCCCTGGACAGACGTGTACTTGCCCTACAACCCTAGCACATGATGAGGACATCGTAGCTGCGCAGCACCATCCACACAGGGTGCACAGCTATGACGTCACAGCAGCGCAGCATCCAAACAGCGCTGCGCAGCTGCAACACCATTGCGCCGTCTCTTGTGTTTTGCGGTGGTGCAACTGCACTGCAAAAAGGAGCCACTTCAATGTGCTTCTTTCTTGCTGCACAGCAGCATCGCACAATTTGGTTGTTGTAGCGCTGCTGCGCAGCAAGAAGAGGCGCTTCCCCCACGCCTTTTTTTGGCACTCTGTACAGCACCATTGCACACTCACATTGTAGCAGACAATGAAAGATCCTTCTACATCCATCTGTCTAGTTATTGGTTTACCTCTTTCACCTTGTAATAACCCTTACTGAGACAACTGCAGATTACAAGGCACACTGGTGTTTCTGAGAAACAGATTTTCAAAAACTAAAGCAGTTAGATAGATCTAATTGATTCTAGCTCTGCCTTCAAGCAAGTCAGTGACTTAGCAAGAAGCCCCACCTCCTTAGGGAGCGCTCAGGGATAGCAGGCAGCCAAAAACAAACATATGTCCCCACACAAGCCTTAATGAAACCACAGTCAAGGAGTCAAGGATGAGCCCCAAAACACAGCTCACCTGCTCTCTCTTCAGAGACTGTTTATGTCATTGTGCATTTATCACTCTTCTTCATTTTCTCACTACTACTTCTATTTTTTTGTCTGAAAAAAATGTGTTGGGGAGAAAAAGTACAAAAAGAAACCTATAATGCCTTTTAAGTGTTAGGGCTAGGAGCCCCCATCTGGAAGCACAAGAGAGACATCTGTGTTGTTGCTGGCTGTTGTTGTTGGCAGTAGGGTGTGGTGAATGAAAGAGTAGGAGAGGTGAGAAAATGAGTGATATGAGCAGTGGAGTGCAAGTAGCCAGAGATGGTCACACTACGAGTGTGTAATGTGAGGTGCGGGAGGGAGGGGAAAGTGAGTGGTGTGAGCAGTGCCACACAAGAAGCAAATGAGTGGACACCACAAGGCATGAGAGGGGAGAGAGGAAGGGACTAGGAGATATGAGAGCATAAGCAGCATGAGTGGTAGATTGCAAGAATCAAAGGAAGAGTGTATTGCACAAGATGTGGTGAGAAAGTAAGTGAGAGGGAAGAGTAGGAGGGAAAAGGAGGGAAGAGGGTAGGAGATACAGCAGCAGAATGCAAAAAGAGGGGAGGATGGCAGAGGCATGAGATGAGTCCAGGGACAGGGAGCAATGAGTGGCAAGTTTGTTATCACTATGGCATCAAGATGCATTCAACAACTCTACGAATGAGAGGCTTCCAAGATTTCCTGTCATCAACAGCCCTGCCTTGTCTTTTGTACAGACCATTCAGACTATCAGGCACTGGTTTTGAAGGAATTGCTCTGGCTACCAACATGCTTCTGATGTCAATTCAAGGTGCTGGTAAGGTGCTTAGGATCTCTGTACTTGAAGGAACACCTCTCCCTATCTACACCTGTCTGAGATTTGAGATCTCTTGGAGGGGTCCTCCTCTCTGTCTCACCAGTCAAAGCTATACCCTTTGGGAGGACAATGTGAGACAGCCTTCTCTGCTGTGGCACCCCAGTTATGGAATGCCCTTGCCTTAGAAGTCGACAAAAGAGCTGTCAAGTGTGTGGGAAGGCCTGATGCCCAATCAGATTTCCGTATTCTCTCCTCCCGCCCACCTCATGTTCACTAACTTTTCTTCCTGTATTATTGTTGTCTTCTTGTTCTGAAGCACTGTGCATCTCCGCTACTGCCCTGCAAGAACTAGGAAGAGGCTGAGAGTTGGAAAAAGGCAAAGACACAAGAGCAGGTGGAGCAAAAAGGACACTTTGTGTGTATATTTGTCTGATTTTGATTGTTGTCATTTTTTAATCCAGAGCAGAGTATTGGAATGTGTGTTTGCTTGGAGAAATGTATCTGTATATGTGTAATCTATTATATTTGTAAGTCAATTTAAGAATTGTTTTATTAAAAAAAACAGCATCTATAATATTCTGAATGAATAGTAATAGTTGGGGTGGACAAATTTTCTTTAAATTTTGCTCCTCAACACTGCGATGCAAAGCCAAGGGGAAATATTTTTCAGGATGAGTTCTCCCTTCATGTAGAGAAACTATGGGGCCGTTCACACTACGTTATACACCAGCTTGCAAACTGGTTTAAAAGGGGGTCGGTCATTCACACTTGTGCTGGCTTTCCTGGAACTCAAGAGGGGCTGGCACAAATCCCCGTTAACCAGTTTTTCCCTGCTTCTTTTACAAAACACTGGGTTTTATCAAGATGCTGCCAATGAGATCTTGCTTCCGATCCCATTTGGGGCATCGAGGAGGGAGGGGTTAATGTGCAGGGGACAGATCATGCCTCCCCTTTGCTCTCTCCCTGCCAGCCAAGCACCATTGTTTTTCCCTCTCGGCACTCAGTTCATCCTCCATCTTGAGGGAGAGAGAGGCAGGCTAGCTCCACCAGGCCTGCCTGGAAGAAGAAGAGCCCTCCCTCCAGTCCATCAGCCTTGGTCCAGGCCTCAGAGGGAGAGAAGAATGCTGGACCTGATCCCCTCCCCCCTCACCATTCCCTTCTCCTTTTGTGTCATGTCTTTTAGATTGTAAGCCTGAGGGCAGGGAACCGTCTATTATCCCCTCTGTTGTAAACCGCTCGGATTCCCAGTGATTGGGCGGTATATAAATAAATCCTATTATCATCATCATCATCATCATCAGTTGTGGGAGTGAAAAAAAGCAACTCCAGAAATGCAGTGGATTCAAATTCCCTGCGCTTTGTAAAGTGGTCTCTTTAAAGAGCAGCCCGGCTTTTTTTCTTTTCTGCCCATCAGTCCCCTTATCTGCACTGAGGTCTGATTGCCAGCTCAGAGCTCACCAAAGCCAGGGAGAGGGTTTTCCTGGGCACATCATTAGAAGGTGTATATATTTAAAAAACTTGACAGCATATGCACATATTTGAGATTGCATGGTCACAGTAGACTGCACCTTTAAATACTCACGTCATCAGTATGACAAAAGTGCATATGATTTGCTTGACATTTTTTTAAAAAAAAAACTATCAGTGAGGCTGTGGGTTTAGAGTTATTTTTTTCCTCTTTTCCAAGAAATAAAACCACAACAGACTCTTCTCCCAAGTTGTTGCAAACTAAAGCTCTCACACACATATGCTGAGAGATTATATTATTATATGGCTGAGAGAGGGTGACTCTCTCCATGGCTAACTTATTCCAGGGTTTCTTGCTAAGGTTTGTTCTGAGGGGATTGCCATTGCCGTCCTCTGAGGCTGATGGGGGCGGGAGAGTGTTTGACCAAACAGTGTGACGTAAATGCACATCATTTGATTGACAGTGTAAAAAAACCCTGAGGATAAGTGAAATGGCAACTCCATTTTAAATTGATACAAATGTAATGTGAACTTCATCAGGGTTAAATTGCTACAGAGAGATTCGATTGGGGTAAACATATTGGGAACTTTGATTGGGTATTGCATCATTGAATCTCTCTGGATCTACTCGTCACAAAAACACTAGTGTGAATGGGGCCTATGAGATGTGAGATGCTCCCAGCTGCCCACATGAGCCTTTCCAGCTACCTGGACATCTTACAACAGCTACTGAACATGGTACAGTATAGAGTATTCCATAGCAGGGACAGAAAGAGTTGATGTGGAAAGCATTCTCCACATAGAAAATAGAAAGGTAAAAACCACATATAAAATAGAAAGGTAAAAACCACTGTTTTTGTTAAAAAGAGAAAGATATACCTGGTGCTGAGAAAAAGAGCACTAAAAAGGTCTAAAAGAACAATACAGTCAAGCTTAGGTTTCTTCAACTGCTCACATAATTCATGGGCTCGAGAACCTACAAATAAAAAAAATGCATACAATTGTCTTTTGCTTGATTACAATTATTTCTGTACCAAAATTTATTCCACATTTTAAACTGTTTTCATTCAACTGGACAGAAAAAAAATCTTTTTCAGGAAAAAAAATCAAATGAGATAATTTCAGAGAAATTTGTATTGGTGAATTTCAATTTTTTTGCTTACTGAGGAGTCCAGAAGCATGTAAATTTCCTGTCTTTTACTACATACTCCTCTCTGTTTAACAGGAACCTCTCCAGCTTCTCATGTCAGTTAAAGTCCAGGAGAAGGCTCCTTCCACAGGACTTTTCACCTCAGGAAATGTGGGCAGCCAGGGAAGCTGGTGTGTAAGAAATATAGCACCTTCAGGCATCTTGCAATATTATAGTGAGTTCTAAAGCTGTTGGGTATAGCAACTCTTGCATGTTGAGACTCTCTAGACTTTACATATTTGTGGTAACTTTCTGTTTTTAGAACACATCCTCTTACTGCCTGCAAACACACCTTACTTGCAGACTCTATTTTGTTTTGCAGTCTCGATTTTGTTTTCAAGGTTCCATTTTGTCTCCCTGTTGTTAGAAGTTTGTGACCGCTTTAACTGCCCTGGCTGTCCTGCTTACCTCTACTGAGGGCAGCACAGCAGGGGATTGCACAAAGGAATAGTCCAGAGTTCAGCCCAAAGATCACACAATACTAGTCAGTCAGTCACAGCACAGGGCAGAGGCAAGAGCATAGTCACAAGGTAAGTCCAGGGGTCAGATAACCAGAGTCATGAATTAAGTAAGAGCAAGGAACACAGGAAGAACAAGGCTGCAAAACTAGTTGTCAGCTCAAAGAATCTCTGCAGCTGGAGATCTTTTAAAAGGCCACTGCATCTCTCAGCTGAAACATATTAGTTCTCCTCTTTGCTTCTAGCCTGGAAGAACACCTCAAAGACTCCTTGACCTGTCTTCACTCCACAGGTCCTAGCACCTACAGCCCATAGAGTCTGTTTCTCCCTCTGCACCCTCCTGAGCCTGCTCTGGGACTGTTGATCAGGGAAGCCCCAGATCTGCCCCTGTCTCAGTCTCCTCCATGTCTTCAGAGTTTGAGTCATCTGAGTGTGCCTCTAAGTCAGGCCCAGGGCAGTCCATGACACCGGCTCAATGCTAGGGAGTTCTGGAAACTGTAGTTTTGTGAGACATTCATCCTTTTCTGTCAGAGAGCTCTGGTGCCACAATTAACTACAATTCCCAGGATTCCCTAGCATTGAGCCAGGTCAGCTAAAGTAGTCTCAAACTGGATTATTTCTGCAGTGTGTTTTGGACCTCTATCAATTCTTTTACTAGGCTGATAAAACATGTGTGGGGAAAGATTGGCTGGCCTCCTGTTTCTCATGCTTTGCTGTATATGATCTATTGTTGAAATTTACCAATATCCTAACAAAAACATTATCAAAGGGATACTGCAAATGAATCAGACAATGGAAGCCTCTTTCATGGGGGTAATAAACTGTTTGAAAAAACAGACAGATTTGACTTTCACATGGGGGGAAAGCCAGGATTGAAAAGGCATTTTCCCAGCAAAGTCCCGAAATTGTGGTAAAACACATTGTGATTAAGTATGTACCCTATATAAGCACCTACAATAACCCCTCCAAAAGGTAACCTTTGGGAGACTTGGAGGAAGATGCTGAACCCTAAAAAAATAGCAACTAATGCTGAGCCCAAATTTGTAAGAAAGTATTTTTTTTCCTGAATAATAATCTCAGATCTAATACCAGTTTGAAGAATTTTCTGTAAATTCTTCCCATCATTTTTCCAGTGGCTACATTTCCCTTCGCGAGAGCTAATGTGGTGTAGTGGTTTCAGTATTGGACTACAACTTTGGAGACCAGAGTTTGATTCCCTGTTTGACCATGGAAACCACCTGGGTGACCTTGGGCAAGTGATACACTCTCAGCCCCAAATACTCCATGATAGTTTCCCCACAGGGTCACCATAACTCAAAAATGACTTGATGGCACACAACAACAAACATTTCTCACCACCACAGTGATCCAGAGCAATGCTAGGTCAAAGGAATGGTTAAGGACATAAAATAATGGCCAGTCCAAAAATGTTTTTTCGAGGAAAGAACAAAACAGTATCATGCCCATTACTATATATGAGCCCCATTCCGAGAATTGTTGAAGTATTCTCCTCTGTGGAAACATTCAGTGAATTATTCTTCTTAATAGTTTCTGTCTACTGATAGTGTGGAGAATTTTGAGAGTCCATTTTCACACAGCTATTATTGTAAAAGTCACTACAGTTGGGAACTATCAGGGAACTGTCCAGCTGACCTACCCAGTTGGATGGCTAGGGGCAGATTTCCCAAGCAAAGCTTCATGTAGGCCAGTGATAATGCCAGTTTAGTTATTATTAATATTCCTTCTCCAACAACTCGAAGGTATGAACTACGTTGGATGGCCATTAACTCATATTTCATCCATTCATGCTGGTAGCCCATCAACTGACAGCAAAGTGAGAATTCCATGTAAGACGAGATGATCTATGATATGCAAATGAGAAAACAAGTGAATTTTGTTATCCATTAAGAATGCACTATTAGAGATAATTTCCCATGGGATTTGGAAACATCTTGATAATTAGAGGCCTCTGGAATTTATCTCGACCTTTTGTAACCTGGACTCCATCCTGTTTAGAGGACTAGGGAGTTTATCACATGGGGGAAAACTGGAAGTTTAAACAGTTTCCCATGAAAATTGTGCATTTGCTGTTAAAAGGCGATTAAGATTTTCACATAAAAAGTCATTATCCCAGAAATAACCAGGGAATAACCAGGCAATAAACAGCAGGATATCATTCACTGGAATTTCCTGTGAATGTTTTGCTGCTGTTTAGTGTCTGGTTATTCCTGGGATAATTACACTTTAATCTCTTTTCATCGCTACATCGCATGAAAATTTTTATCACTATTGCATGATTTGCCCAGGATATTCCCGGGATAATGGTGACGTAATAAGAAAATCCTAATTGTGAATGCATGATTCTCAAGCAGTAATCCCTGTTTAAACTTTCAATCTTCCCTGTTTGATAAACTCCTAAGATTTTTGCTTGGGCAATTATCATTTGGGATGTCAATCCTCATTGTTTTCATCCTCACATACAAGTATGAAGCATTTCAAAAAGTATCTTCCCACTATATGGGTTTAAATCTGGCTTGTGAAAAAAGAGTTTTACCAAAAATCCTGAAACACACTGTGCAAAGTCCCTCTGTTTCCAATGCAAAATAGTTTTATAAATGCAAAAACACTTTTTCATTTTTTTTCACATAAATTTTTCACAAACAAAAATTCAAATGTGAAGAATCCCTTGGCAGTTGATAATTTTTCTCAGTGCAAATGTCTTGATGCGTTCCAATGCCCTTTCTTTGAGAAGGTGAGAAAATGTATTAGAGTTCTTTCCATCTCTGTGAACAGAGCTAGGTACCTGGGAGTCATCTTGAGATTCCTCTGCACAGTTCACCTTCATGAGAGCTGCCAGGCGGGAGAACTTCTTGCTGCTTCTGGCAAGATCCAGGCTGAAAAGCTGCCACAGCAGGGAAAGGCAGTGTCCTTGTTGGAACAGAACAGCTAATTTCTTCTCCTTTCTGCAAAAGATACCATAACAATGCAGAGGAACACAATCCTTCTCCCCATCAGTTTACTCGCTGTGAGATCATCTACAGAGCACCAATATCCCACCGCATCAAAAGAGGAAGACTGCAGAGATTCATGCTCATCCAAGGTTATGCCATAACCTTTGGAACCCACATTTGGAACCTCACTGGAGTCTGTGGGAAAACATAATAGTGTGGCTTTTCTTTTGTCTTTGCACTTATGTGGCATATACCACGTTGAACAGCAAAAATGGAAGATTGACTGGAGCTGCTGTCACACTGTAGAACTGAGGCAATTTGTCACCCTTTTAACTGTCATGGCTCCATCCTGTGGAATCCAGGGATTTGTAGTTTGTTGTGGCAGCAGAACCCTCTAACAGAGAAGACTAAATGTCTCACAAAACTACAAATCCCAGGATTCCATACAATTAAAGTGGTGTCAATCTTCATTATTTCTGCAGTTAGCAGTCTCAGTCTTGGAGAACCTTCCTACATTGCTGTTAGTTTGTTTGGTGCGACTGGAGTCTTGCATACCATATCTGGACTAAGGAGGAACTGTATGTCACTGGGTGATGAAAGCAAATGGTCATATGCCTAAGCTCAAGGGTCAGTCATCATCACAGAAAACTAAGAATAAGTGTGTAAGAGAAAGGGGACCTATGTTCTTCCATCCCAAAAATGGGTAAAGTGTTGGCATCCCAGAAAAACAAACCAATTTGCTAACTGTTATCACACATAAAGCACAACAAGGGGTTAAAAGCACATTACTTAGGTAAGAAAGTGGGTCAAGTGCAAATTTGGGTCAGACGGGTGAGGACAAATCCCCATTGCTAGCTTGGAAATATCTTTTTTGTGCATGCTCCAAACTGTCATTTCCAAAAGACCATTCACACACACATCCTCCAAGGACAGAAGGCTAACTGGGGAGGAAAATCCTCTTTGCCTCAGAAGGTGTTTCACAGAAAGGAAGGCTGAGGCTTCCCTTTGCAAACTCCCATAAAGCAACACACACACACGAGAGAAAGAAAGAAACAGGAGAGGGCTGCTCCATAAACCTGACTGATTCCAGTGAGGGCTGATATTCCTAGATGCCCTCGCTTTCCAGGACATGTCTTCCATTTCTCCCTCCTCTTCAGGAGGAATGCCAAAACACCCTCTCCCTATGACTTCTCCCACCAGCTGTTCCCTAATTAGAAGCTGTAGGATGTGGAGACCAGATGCGCGAGGGAAATAGGTGTGTGTGATGTGTGCGTATCCCTTAAGAAGAAAGACTACAGGAAAGAAAATCGCAACAAAGGATCATGGGAATTGTAGTTTATTTCTAATGAAGGGAATCCCAAGGCTGATCTAGAGAAGCATTTCATACTAAGGCAAATGTAAACTGACTGTGAATTTGCAATGGAAAAGGATTTATAAATTTGATGTTTTTCTGAATGCAGCTATTCCTGGGATGACTCGTGATTGTGTTTGGATTGCTTTGGATTGCCTGTGACATTGTTTGATATCCTCTTGCGAAATTACGTGAAACACCATGGATGATGCCAGATCTTCCATGGTCTTTATTTTTGTTTTCTTTATGTTTAACATTAGACCTGCCTTTGTGCTTTCTTCATAACAGTAGCAACAAGAAAAGGGAGATGAAAAGAGGGAGAAGATTCTTGTATTTACTCTTCTGAACCACGGGCCTAACTATGGATTATACATTTTGAACATGGAACATAAACTGGACAAATGCTCCGCAAAAGAGCAGAGGAAATCATTACTTGGAAAAACTTAAACAAGATGTAATTTGTCTAAAGGTAAGGTAAAGGTAGTCTCTTGACATGAATGTCTAGTTGTAACTGACTGTAGTGCTCATTACTGGTTTTAAGCTGAAGAGCTAGCGTTGTCTGAGGGCTGGTTTGGTGGTCATGTGGCCAGTATGACTGCATTGAATGCTACTACCTTCTCACTGAGAAGTGGTGCCTATCTATCCACTTGCATTTGCATGCTTTCAAACTGCTAGGTTGGCAGAAGCTGGGACTAGTGACAGGAGCTCACCCCATCATGCAACACTTGGGCCTCGAACTGCCAACCTTCCAATCTTCTGATCATCAGAATTGGCATCTTAACCACTAAGCCACTGCATCCCTGTAATCTATCTACAAGAAACAAATATTAGAAAAAGGTGTATATAAAACACTGAATTTACAAAAATTTAGGTCAATAATTTATCTCAGCAGGATTTTAATAAAAGGAATGAAGTTATTTGTATATAAATGTTCAATCATGTCCAAAAATAGTATTGACTGATGAACACTGTAGATATAGAATCATAGAATCATAGAGTTGGAAGAGACCGCAAGGGCCATCCAGTCCAACCCCCTGCCATGCAGGAAATCCAAATCAAAGCATCTCCGACAGATGGCCATCTAGCCTCTGCTTAAAGACCTCCAAGGAAGGAGACTCCACTACACTCCGAGGGAGTGAGGTCCACTGTCGAACAGCCCTTACTGTCAGGAAGTTCCTCCTAATGTTGAGGTGGAATCCCTTTTCCTGTAGCTTGCATCCATTGCTCCAGGTCCTAGAACCAGTCTTTGAATCCAGTTATAATGTTAATCCATATATATATATATATATATATATATATATATATATATATATTCTCATTGTAACTGTTTTTATTCTTGTTCCGTCTAGGAGTTATGGTGGGAGGGGGGTTGGTAGAGAGAGAGAATTGTATCTAGTCTGTTGAAGAGGCCTAGCTGGAAGGTTGGAATGCTGGAGATAATGGTACATCTGGCATCAAGGTCACTACCCATCCTGGGAAAGGCTCGGTTGCCATTGTGTGGTGTGTGTGGTGTGGTTTAGCCAGAGGTTGGAAAGGGTGGGGCTGGGGGAAGGTGTAAAAGGCCAACTTTTTTCCTGTAGTCCTCAGTTTTCACAAAAACGTGTTACTGGATCTTTTTCTGCCTTATGTTCTACAATAAACTTTTATTTCTTTGGAATATATTTTCTTGTGGATTACTGGTCTGAGGATCCCAGATCTCACACTCTGGAGCAGCAGAAAACAAGCTAACTCCTTCCTCAGTGTGACATCTCTTCAGTATGTGAGGGTACAGATCAATATTCGGGGTCTAAGACTTTGTTGCTGGAAAGCTATGCCTGAAGTAAAGATAAATCAGTAATTTATAGGTAACATATGGAAAAACAGTTGGACTCTTCTTATGTCTCACGTGAGAGAGACATTTATTATTTTATTTATTTACAGTATTTATTGCCCTTCAGCCCTAAAGGCTCTCAGAGCAGCTTACAATTATTATTTTTAATTAGATGGCTCCCTGCCCTCAGGCTTACAATCTAAAAAGACATGACACAAAAGGAGAAGGGAATGGTGGCAGGGAAGGGGAATGGGCTAGTTCCCCCACCCCCAAAGTCTGGATAACATAGAAAAATATTAAAATTTTTCACAAGGCAAGTTACCAAGAATTTGTTTTTAATTAATGGACAGTTTCAAGTTGGTTGATACAAGAAGAGATAAAAATTGAGATTCTAGAGAATATACTTACTTCTCTGAAGGATATAGATCTTTTTCAAGAATATATATGATCTAGTCTTCTAAAACTTTGGTTACTGAGGTTCATAAATGGGAGGTATTACCAAAGACTTTTTCAGTCTAATCCACTTTGTGATGGTTACTGAATGAAATATTGTTACATGAGGAAATGGTGGTAGTGGCATGAAAACGGAAATTACAATTATTTTGAAAATAATTTGTACAAAGAAACAGATGTTTGAATGGTTTGTGATGCAAGTAAACTTTTTGGTAGAGGATGTTTCATCCAGCATAATTCTGAACTTAAAAAGAAGAGGCAAGAAAAAAAGATTAATCCAAATTTGGGTAGGATAAAAAGAAAGGAAGAAAAACATTTGCCCTTGTGGTCCCTTCCAACTCTGATCCAAGGATCTTATGATATTAGCTGAAAGACTGAAAAGAATTTTACAGGATTTTATTCATGATGACCAGTGTAGGTTTTTGCCTAAAAGACAAGAGACGACATTACAAATGTGTTGGATGTTTTGGAATATTTAGAACAGTACAATGAGAAGAAAGCTGCCTTGATCTTCTTAGATACAGAAAAGGCTGTCAATTATTTGAACTGTTTAGAGTTTTCAAAGATATGAATTTTGGAGATAATTTTATTAAATGGCTAAAATTAATTAATACCTCACAAAAAGCACAGACAATTGCTATTGGTGAATTAACAAAACACTTTGAGATTCCAAAAGGAACAAGACAAGACTGACCACTGTCTCCACTTTATTTTGGTTCCTGAAGTATTGAATAGAGATGTAAGATAATGATAGGTTGCTTATCTGTAACTGTAGTTCTTCAAGTGATCATCCTCTAACAGACACAAATGGTTTATCTGCACCTATGCAGTACAAAATCCAGAAATTTATAGATATGTTATGTAAGAGTTATAGTGGTAGCCCCACTCACTTCCTGCATGTCTAACCAATACAAATTCATATTTTATTGCTTTTGACCAAAGGTCAACACAACAATATAACAATGCACAGCACAACAATATAACAATACATATAACAATATAACAGTATGAAAATACATGTAAACTATATCTAAAATGTGGGTATCTTGTATCTGGTACAGAATTTCTAGACAAACAAACAACAATTGTCATTATGCACTAAAATTTTTGTCAAATATAGTCATCGCCTTTACAGTTTATGGCTATCCCTGTTATATACTTGTTCCTGATTTTTTTAGCTGCTAAGACAAACAAAGCTACTTTCCAAGTTACATATTTATTCAGGTCCAGTAGAAGATGAATACACTTCCCACCTAAACCTTCTGTTCTTTGGATGTCAAAGCAGTAGCCAAGGATCTTAGGTGAGTCAGGACATGACAAGGGAAGGATGTACAGGGTTCCCTGAGTTCACAGATAACCACTGGAAGAACTATACAGTAGTTGCAAATAAGCAACCAGTCCTTCTTTGTAGTCTCTGAGAGTCACAAAAATGGGAGACTAGTGAGCAACTAACCATAGGAGGAAGAAGTCATGCCACACATGAGAAGAGTACAGCCCTCTCAAACATAGCCTCTGCCTGAGGCTACATAAGCATTCTTTAGGGAGAGATGAATGTGGAAGGCTGAGACTATCAAATCTATTTTTGTCTCATTCCTGAAGAATAAGGTGTGATTTTTTTTGGGGGGGGGGGGGATCTCTCTTTTCTAAAAGTTAGGTTTTTAAAAATTGTTTGGCCCTCCATCTCAGGGGAGAGAGAGAGATTGTTGATAAATTTCCCAAATTATGAAAAGGAAAGAAGCACACATTTACACTAATTGCACGTATGGATGCTAATTTCATTTGTATTACCGAGCTTCCTTTGAAGGTCCCCCACCCCTCCTTCAAAGGAAAAAGTAACGAGAACAATATGATAGAAGGGGGTTTGGCAGAAGTCCAAACAAGGAACTTCCATCAGCTTGAAACAAGTTGAAGGCACACAAAAACAACACCAACAAGCACTTTTTGGTTTTAGTCAAAACAAGGAATCCTAGACTTGGAAGGTACTCCTGGCGGTCATCCTATTACCCAGGCTGCTCCCTATAAATTTTGGTATAAATGATAGCCCTTAATGACCCCTAGATGAACTCTAGTAGCCTGTCTGCCATTGCCAGCAAAGCAGGAGGACATGTACACATCACCCCCAAGGGGCACCTTCGTTATCATGATAGATAATCTAGGGAGTCACTAAGAGGATTATCATATTGACCGAGAAGAGCCAATGTTTGCCTTCCCTGAGGCTCTTACCCCCTCCCCGGGTCTGTTGTCCAAGCAGCTTAAGACCTCTAAGACAATCAGACAGGGACATCCAGGTGAAAAGCAAGTAATTAAACACCTTTGCCAGAGGCAAGATTTTGCATTATAAAAAAAACCCAGACTTTTGCCAGTCAGTGCGCCATTTGGAAGGTCTCTATAATCCACGCCAGTCAGACCTCTGTTTTGGACGCCAGCAGCTCTGTTCAAACCACGTTGCAGAACAGACTTGTCCCATTCGATTCCTGGAGGGAGTCTACATTCTGTTACGTATCACCCTAGTGAAGCCTGAAATCCTATTCCACACTAACCTCTGATTTCCTGAGCCTTGTATGAGTGTGTGTGTGTTAGTGAATTGTGTGTTTTCCTCCTTATAAATAAGTTGGTCATTGATTCCAGAAGTCTGTCTCAGCTCCATTTATTGGAATTTCCTGGTCTCTCCATATACACAATGGGAGGCGATTCTGCAGAGCCATCGTAGCAGGCCCCCCCCCCCTCTTGCAATATTAATAACAATAATAATAAATTCCCTGAATCAGACTCTTGGCTACAATCCAGTCCAACCCTTGTCTGCCATGCAGGAATACATAGGATCCTAGAGTTGGAAAAGACTCCCAGGGCCATCCTGCCCAACCCTCCTCTTAGAAACCTCTTGACCAAAGGATCCAAGATTTCTCTAGGCATTAGAAATGCCAAGAAACTGCTGCCAAATAATACTTTATAGAAGAAAGGAACAAATCCTCTCCTGATAGTGCAGTGAGGAAATCTACACCTGTGCAACACCTGGCTGAACTGGAAAGACACCTTTGGATTGAAGAAACACAAGGGGCTTGGTCAACCTATAAGAGCACTGGGTGGATGATCTCTGAGCTGCTTTAGTCACCCAGGACAGTCACAGATAGAGCTTTTATGCAGTGATCTTAAAAGTGTATAGATCTAGATGCCCTTGATGGAGCACTCAGATCCAACTAGGACTGGATGAGAAGGTTGCCTCTCCATAGCTGGGACAGGCCTCTGCACAGTCTGTAGAGAGGTCCCAGAGAAAAACTGCATGGATGCTTTAGAGTACCAACCTCCTCCTCCTCTTGTGTGGTCAGAAGGGACACCACAGCTGAATGTTCTTGGTATCAACAGAGGTCAAGAGAGGTCAAGTTGCACCTGGCTCCAAAATAGGTCTATTCACAGGCTTTCATGGCCGGCATCCATGTTTTTTGGTGGGTTTTTCAGGCTAGGTGGCCATGTTCTAGAAGATTTCTATCATTTCTAAACAATTTTATTAGCCAATCATCCACCCTTGGAATTTCGCTATTTTTCCACTTCTGTGCTAATGTCATTCTGGTCACAGTTATCAAGTAAAATGTGCCAATATTTCCTTTCAATTGAATTGGAATTTAACATATTCAGGAGATAAATTTTGGGCCTCAATTCAAATTTAATCTGCAACATCCTTTCTATAGTCATATGTATCTGTTTCCAGAACGTTATACATTTCAGACAATTCCACCAAACATGAAACTGGGTACCAATAGCAGATTGACATTTCCAGCAAGTATTTGAGGCAGTTTTGTAAATCTTTGCTACTTTATTGGGAGTCAAATGTCATCTCTGCTCCATTTTCTAGTAGTTTTCTCTTAACTTTTGAGATTTAGTAAATTTTTTGGTTTTAGTCCTGGCGTATTTCCAACTTTCTAGATCGATACTTGAACCACAATCCAATTCCTATTTAATTATTACTTCAGAAACTGACTCTTCTTCTTGTACATAGCTATGAAAAATTATAAATTTTTGATACTCTCTTATATTCAGAACTAAACCATATTGTCAAATTCAGACTATTCTTCTCCAAATTCTTCTAGTTTCTTGTCCATTTTAAATCTCTTTTTTAATTGTGTGTGTGTGTGTGTGTGTGTGTGTGT
Source organism: Sceloporus occidentalis (assembly GCA_023333645.1). Taxonomy (NCBI): domain Eukaryota; kingdom Metazoa; phylum Chordata; class Lepidosauria; order Squamata; family Phrynosomatidae; genus Sceloporus; species Sceloporus occidentalis. Next base: position 124,697,101 of record JALMGF010000003.1, read on the forward strand.
GTGTGTGTGTGTTTCAGGATCCAATTGTATCAGCTCTTCTATCGGTCTCATTTCATATATACTGGGGTCCAATTTAATTAAGATATCTTTGTAGGTAAGCCAAATTTCAAGATATCTCGACCTGCCCAGAAAAGCCTCGTGCGGAGAGGCCCATAAAGGATTTTTCTTATTAAATTTCGTCTTAATTTTATCCCAAATTTGCAAGAGAGATTTTTTTAAATAATATGTCTAAATTCACCATGGACTGTCACTTTATCATACCAAAGTTTGTGTACCAACTGAATCTGTTATTGAACCCCTCTAAATTTAGTACTTTTGCATTTTCAAGTGTTATCCAATCTGTAATCCAGTTTAATAGTTTGCTTAATAGTATAGACTCAGGTCAGGCTCCTCCTCCATCTCTTTGTCGTGTCATGGTCTTCCAATTTACATGTGTTTTCTTATAGTTCCAAATAAAATTCTTTAAAGGGGGTATCACTATTCACTATTGGGATATTCTGAAATAAAAAGTTCATTTTTGGTAATACCATCATCTTAATGGCCTCAGTTCGTTTAAAAATGATAATTGCAATTTACTTCAGCTGGTTAGCTCTTTTTAAATTTCTTTCCATTTAATTGTGTAGGTATTGCTAAACAAATCAGTACTTTTATTCATCAGCCAAATTCCCAGATATTTAACTTTCTTTTTTATCTGAGAGTTAGATAGACTTGTAGTGTATTGTTGCTCTTTTTTCAATAAATTCTTAGTTATTAGAGATGCTTTACTCCTATTAATTTTAAAACCAGATATTTTGCCTAAGTCATCTATAATATTGAATAATTTTCCAATTTGCTGATTGGGATCTTCTAATATAATCACCAAATCGTCCACAAATGCTTTCAATTTATATTCCAGCCTTTTAATCTTTGTGCCTCTTATTTATTTATCATTTCTAATATTATAAGTTACAATTTTCAATATCATTATTAAAAGCAATGGAGAGAGAGAGGGCAATCTTGATGCCTTCCTTTCCTAATTTTGAATTTCTTTGATTTCTTCCCATGAATGATCAGTTGCGCATTTTGCTTCTTGTATATTTTTTAAATCCATGTTACAGAATTATCTCCCACGTCATTCTCCTCAACACTTCAAATATACAGTCTTAGTTGACATTATTGAATGCCTTTTCTGTGTCAGTGAAGATTAAGGCAAGTTATTTTTATTGTTATTTCTTTTGTAATATTCCAAAATATCAAGAACTAATTTCACAATGTCAAGCAGGTTGTCTGGCAGGTTGGTAGAAATCCGGTTTGATGATTGTTTATGTAGTCTCTCAGAACTTATTTCAAACTTTTAGCCAAAATTGAAGCTAGTATCTTATAGTCCATATTTAGAAGGGAAATAGGCCTATAATTTGTCATCTCCTTGGTATCTTTGCCTTCTTTATGAATTAATACTATATCTGCACTACTCCAGGAACCTGGTAAACTCAAACCTTTAATTTTGTTAAGTGTCTTTTGTAAAGGAATTTTTATTTCTTCTTGAAACTTTTTATAATACAATCCAGTGAAACCATCCGGACTGGGTGCTTTATTAGTTTTTAACTTACTAATTGCTTCTGTTACTTCCTCTACTGTGAACGCTGCATTCAAAAGTGTGTGCTGCTTGTCGGAGATCACATTGATTTCCTGTTTTTCTAAGTAGTTAGTTATTAATTACAAGGAAATCTCTTCTTTTTTATGTAAACTAGTATAGTAATTCCTTAAGGCCTCCTCTGTCTTGTCTTGATTGTTAATTGTTTACCATTAACCTTAACTTCCAATACAGACTTTTTCTGCTTCCCCTTCCTCAATCTATTCGCCGTCCATTTCCCTATCTCATTTGCATTCTCAAAATGTCTTCCTGAATGTATTTCATAAGGGAAAGGAATTTATTGTAATAGTAGAGAGAAGACATGAATGACTATATGTACAATCAAGCACTCTAAGGAGGATTGGAAGTACAGTCACCCTATTCTGGAACACCATCTCCCCCATAGTAAGTTACTATGCTTAGACAGAAAAACTGAAATGCACAGATATAGGATGGGTGACGCTGAGCTTGACAACATATGAAAGGGATCTAGGAGTCTTAGTAGACAACAAGCTGGGCATGAGTGAACTGTGTGATGCAGCTGCTAAAAAAGGCAATGCAATTCTATGCTGCCTCAATAGAAGTATAGTGTCTAGATCAAGGGAAGTGCCACTCTATTCTGCTTTGGTGAGGTCTCGTCTGAAATACTGTGCCTAGTTCTGGGTACCACAGTTCAAGGAGGATATTGACAAGGTGGAACATGTCCAAAGGAAAGTCCCAAAAATTGTAAAAAGTGTGGAAACCATTGCCCATGAGAAGCAACATAAGAAACTAGGTATGTTTAGGCTAGAGAAGAGAAGGGTGAGATGATAGCCCTCTTTAAATATTTGAAAGATGGAGCAAGCTTGTTTTCTGCTGATTTAGAGACTAGAACACAGAGCAATGGATTCAAGCTACAGGAAAATAGGTTCCACCTAAACCTTAGGAAGAACATTCTGATGGTAAGAACTCTTTGACATTGGAATATGCTCCCTCAGAGGGTGGTGGAATCTCCTTCCTTGGTAGTTTTTAATCAAATGCTGGATGACCATTTGTTGGGAGTGCTTTGATTGTATTATTGTATGGCTGGAGGTTGGACTGGATGGCCCTTGTGGTCTCTTCCAACTCTGTGATTCTATGATTATAAGGACACATTGCTGTATAGGATGGGTTTACATTACACTATGAGTGACATCTGTGAAGCACTAGAAGAATGCACTGCTTATTGAGGGAAGGAGGCACTGCAGTCTTTCAAACCCTTGACTGGGAGTTTTTTCCAATAGAAGCTGGACTGGCATGTGCCTATAAAGTTCTTGAGATCTAGAGGGTGGACCAGAGAGAATGTAAAATTCCTTTTAATTCTGTAATAGTGTACCCCCCCGACACACACCCCTTCTAGAGAGTTTGTCATCATCTTACCCACTGGGCATTTGCCAAGAGACCTGCTTCTTCTGGTGAGACAAGTGCCTGGAGGTTTCCACCATAGACATGAAAAAGGCTCCAACAACAGTAATTGGGAAACTCTTCTTCAATAAACTCAAAGCCTTCTTCATCAATTTTTTTGCCAAAGTAATTTGACCCATATTATAAGAGACCTATAGAACATAAGGGATACAACAAGACAACAATTTATGGTGGAGTCTTTTTATTATTATTTTAATATATTTTTGTCTATTTTTTTAGTATCCTGGGAGACAGCCAAACAGAATCTGTTGGACTTCAAATTCTATTGTTCCAGTACAGCAGATACTGTGTTAGATGGTACATAATGATTACCCGTAGCATTCAGAGCCAGACAGAAATAATACCTGACCAATAAAACCTATGCATAGACTACACAGATGCTTCTATAAAAACCTTTGTAGTGCTTTTGAAATTGTCCATATTTTCTCAAAGAACCTCTCATTCCTCACTGTCTTTCTCTCAATATGACTACTCATAACTTCCTCTGTCTTCTCTTCTCTCCTTCCCATTGAGACAAATTTCTAACCCAACCCAGTCAGGCCACTTACTAAGACTACATGTGCTCCAGGTTCACATGAAGAGCATGGTAGAAATTGTCACTCTGAAGTAGACAATGAGAGACCTGTGAATATTGGGGTTCTTCTCCCAACCACATGAAAGTCTAATAGAGGCCACAATCTGAGTGTACCTCTCTCTGTTATCAACGTGAATTGTATGTCTGCCTGTGATTGTGTTGTGTGTGAAAGAATAGAATGCTTGCATTTCTTTCTTTCTCTCTCTCCCTTCCTCCTCTCTTTCTGGTATGTGCCTGATTTTACCCATTTCCTTAAAACATCTAGGCTGCAACTCCAATCATCTCTATCTATCTCCGCTCCAACAGCCACCAATGGGCAAAAGACACCACCATGCACATTGCAGCAAGCTGGACATACGGTGAGGAACCAAAATGAGCTTAGACAATACTTTTTCCATCTGTTTTTTTTTTCTGGGTGTGTTTTTAGATGTTTAACAAGGAAAACAAAAGAATGAAGCTTCAGTGTATTCCTGTGATGTTATCATTAAATTGTAAAATTGTAAAAATGAGAAGTTGATTGGGTCTACTTGCAGAATCAAGAGTCATTCTCTATTTCTTCTTACAGTCCTGGTAGAAGAAGCAGAGTCCTTCTCTTTTTTTTAATTGAAAAGAGAAATAATACAAACATCAAGTAAAACACAAATAAGTGCAATACAATAATAGTTATGTTTAACTTGACAAAACCTAAAGACCACATACAGACCTACAGCCAACTAAATCCACAACTAATAAACTACCTAACATATAATAAACAATAAAAACAAAATTACAAAAATACACATGAGAGATATTGTAAATTGTCCTATTCCATCACTTCCAATAACCTTACATTACCCTGCAAATCTAGCTTAAAGAGTCCCTTCTAATCCAAAATTAATCGATTATCCTCTGATATAAATTATAAAACTTATAAAAAGGTATTCCCATTAGCTTTAGCACCTTAACTCATAAACCCAACTGCTTCAAAACAAAAATGAATCTTATCATTATTAAGGATTCTCATCTTTATCCTTTACAATCATATTGTTTTATAATGAAACTGATTTGCATGAGCTAGGGTAAAATAAAGATGAAAGATAAGTCATGAAACCTTCAGAGCATAATATGTCCACAGTAAACATCTAAGCAGTCCCATTCTTTACTTGTATTTTCTATATTGTTGTCTCTCAAGCTTGAATTTAAAATATCTAATCTTTTGGCTTCCTGAATCTTAATCAACCATTCCTCTTCTGATGGTATCTGCGTGTTCTTCCAGTACTGAGTGTAGAAATTACCATATGGAAAATTAAACGTGACAATTTTTTTGCCTGGGTAGAGTCTAGGATACCAACCATATTTAATAAGAATAAGTGGGGGTCGAGTGGAATGTCAATATAAATAAATATGTAGAATGTTTGACATTAATTTTTGTATAGATCTCCAAAATTCTATAACTTTGTTACATTTTCACCAAAGGTGGAAGTATGTACCATCCTGTTTTTGACACTTCCAACATTTCATATTCCCAGATTTGTATATTTTATTGATTTTTACAGGTGTCATATGCCATCTGAACAACATTTTGGTGTAATTTTCTTTGAAGCTCTGGCATAAGGTGAAAATTTTAGTATTTTTCCATGATTTTTCCCAAAGATCTAAATCAATAGACTCTTCAAGATCCTGGGCCCATTTCACCATAGAATATTTGATATATTCATCTTCTATTTCCTCTTATATTCCTAAATATTGGTTTCTGGGTGATGTCTATCAAAATCATTCAAAAGCAAGCAAAAAGGAAAACGATAACAGCTACCACCACCACTACTACGACTACTACTATTATTAAACTTTATATAGTGCTGCAGATTTACACAGTGCTGTACATACAATTAAAAAATAGATAAAAATGAAACCTCCAATGGCGTACATTCTACAGGATAATAACAAAATACATATAAAACAATAGATAATAATACAAGATAGCATTACATAAAATAAGCAAGCAACAAATTAAAAACATTGAATATCATACATCAAAGCAAATATCAAATTACAGTCAGATAACAGTCAGACAATGCCTGGGGATGCTTCCCTGAATAATATAGTCTTCAACTCCATTTTGAAACTGGTTAAAGAAGTGATGACCTGTGCTTGTGGGGGAAGGAGGTTCCAGGAGTGAGGGGCAGTAAGTGAGAAGGGACGAATCCAGGAAGGAGCAGTGGAAATCCTAGGCTGGGACAGCAGACGTTGAGTACCAGAACGGAGGGTACAAGTGGGGATGTAAGGAGAAAGAAGTTCAAATAAATAAGGAGGAGCCAGCCCATGCAGGGCTTTAAAAGTCAACAACAAAAGCTTATATTGGATATGGAAGGGGAAGGGGAGCCAGGGAAGGGATGATAATAAAGGAGAAACATGGTCAAAGCGGCAAGCGGATGTAATCAGATCAAATAGTAGAGATCTTTGTGATGAAATAATTGACAAAGTCGGTAGGAGAAAATAATGAGGAGACAGGGAGAGAGGACGGTTTTAGCAGAATTAAAGCAGGAGAACAGACGCTGCGGGTGCCCCTCATTGGCTCAGATCAATGATTTATAATAATTCTGTTTTGCCATAGACAGGGCACATGAAAAGGATAAAAGGACAAATTTATAATGAATATAATTGGCCCACAAATTTATAAATTGGACTTCTTTCCAAAGACGTTCGGCCGCTCAAGAGCAGGACTAGAGAAACCTAACTATGACAGTAAGCCAGGGCTGAGGTCTAGATGTAGAGGAGGACATACAGGGGCAAAGCTGTCAAGAGTTGAATCATAGAATCATAGAGTTGGAAGAGACCGTAAGGGCCATCCACTCCAACCCCCTGCCATACAGGAAATCCAAATCAAAGCATCCCTGACAGATGGCCAGGGAGTTTGTTCCACTGTCGAACAGCCCTTACTGTCAGCAAGTTCCTCCTAATGTTGAGGTGGAATCTCTTTTCCTGTAGCGTGCATCCATTGCTCCGGGTCCTAGTCTCTGGAGCAGCAGAAAACAAGCTAGCTCTCTCCTCAGTATAATATCCCTTCAAGTATTTAAACAGGGCTATCATATCACCTCTTAACTTTCTCTTCTCCAGGCTAAACATCCCCAGCTCCCTGAGTTGTTCCTCATAGGGCAAGGTTTCCAGACCTTTCACCATTTTAGTCGCCCTCCTTTGGACACGCTTCAGTTTCTCAATGTCCTTTTTAAATTGTGCTGCCCAGAACTGGACACAATATTCCAGGTGGGACCTGACAAAGGCAGAATACAGTCACACTATTACTTCTCTTGATCTTAGACACTATACTTCTATTGATGCAGCCTAAAATCGCATTGGCCCTGTTAGCTGCTGCATCGCACTATTGACTCCTTTCACACATAGTCTCGGTCAGCCAGGTGTCCTCCATCCTATATCTGTGCATTTCGTTTTTTCGCCCTAAGTGCAGTACTTTACATTTCTCTGTGTTGAAATTAATTTTGTTAACTTTGGCCCAGCTTTCTAATCTATTAAGGTCATTCTGAATTTTGATCGTGTCCTCAGGGGTGTTAGCCACTCATCCTAATTTGGTGTCATCTGCAAATTTGATAAGTATACCCCCAATTCTGTCATCCAAGACATTGATAAAGATGTTGAATAGTACTGGGCCCAGGACAGAGCCCTGTGGGACCCCACTGGTCACTTCTCTCCATTATTGAACTCCTTTTCATCCTGGATAGAAGTGACCAGTGGGGTCTCACAGGGTTCTGCCCTGGGCTCAGTGCTGTTCAACATGAAGAAGAGTGGAGTTAAATAAAGACATAGCTGAGTCAGCAGAGTCCCCAAAATATAGATGAGAGAGAGATGAATCCAAGGACTGACTGAGATGATCAGAATTAACAGACTGAAGATCACAAAATTAGCGTTGAAGAATATGACAATGTGGTGGGATATAAATAAGAGTAAAAGAAATTAGATGATGATCAGACAATGAAAAATCTGATGCTAAGTAGTCAGAAATGACACACGTAGCAGTGAGAACTAGGTCAAGGCAGTGACCGAGAGAATGAGTTGAAGAGTTGGAGTGAGGTTGAAGACCGAAAGAAGCTAAGAGGGGGCTAAAGCGAGACATTGAAGGATTATTGGGACTGAATCCAATAGAAAAAATGTGAGCCATGACTCAAAGTCTGAAAGGAATTGGTTAGCAAAACCAGGTGGGTGATAGATGACAGCAATGTGCAGCTGCAAAGAAAAAAAAAGAGTTTAATAGAATGAGACTCGAATGAAGAGAAACAATAGCTAGTGGGAGGAGAAAGAGCTTGAAACTGGCAGGAATTAGACAACAAGATACTGACCCCTCCTCCTCTACCCTCAGGGTGGCTTGTATGGGTGAAAGAAAGACCGCCAAAGGAAAGGCCAGCGGAGGTAGCAGTATCATGGGCTGGGAGCCAAATGAACTAGAGAGAAAGAGATCGTGAATTGCTGTCGCTTTCAAAGCAACAGAGTGACAGTTCCAGAGTGAACAATAGAATGGAAGCTGGGAGACAGGGGGAGGTCGAATAGGGATCAGGTTAGGAGAGATGTGCGGACCATGGGAAGAAATGGATTCAGTACCCACAAATCAACAAGAGAAAAAATGACAATGAGAAAAGCAGAAAAATAATAGCCGACAGTGCTTGATAACATTGCCTCAACACCACAAAACACGAGGGATCTAATAGATAAAGAAGGGGTGGCTTTGGAACCCTTTGCCAGATGTCCCAGCTGCTGAGGATGATGGAAAGCGAGGTGGCTTAAGAAGCCTCTGCTTAGAGTCCCAGCTGTTGCTGTAGCCACTCCCTTCTGCTGCTCTTCCTCAGATCTGCTGCTCTTCCTCAGATCCCAATGTTGAGGGAAGAGAAGAAGGGAAGTGCAGTGTCCTGGCTGGCTCTCAGTTGAGTTGCTGCCTGTTGTTCCCGATACTATCAATGCTAATCCAATATAAACAGCATTAATCGTTTAACTTGGCTTTATCTAAAGCAGCACCCTTCAGATATCTTCCACTTAAAAGATTTATAAACCTTAGAGTTATTTTACTAATAGTTTTCAACCTTCAAAGCCTATAAAGGAAAGATAAATATTCACAGCCAACCTCTATTGTTAGAGTAGCTGTAACAAAAATAACAGAATGTTACTTAACACCTGTGATAGAACCAAAATGATTACTTAAAATTCTTACTCTTTCTTTTCTACGCAGAGTTTCTAGTTTCCATAAATTCTTCTTCACCTCTCACAGTAAACTTATTTTTTCTCTTCTCTACTCCGTCGGGTATCGCCGCTTGCTTTACAAAAATGCTCATGTCACCAAGCGCTCTCTTTGTGTCCTCCAAACTCTTCAAATCAATGCCTCTCTTCTATTCATCTGTCCTCCAAACTTTCCAGTAGTCGCCTTTACCTCTCTCCCTTCAACACATGCCAACTGCCAAGTCTCCCCCTCTGGATTCTCTCAGCCTTTTCTCCGCTTGTCTCCTCTCTCTCCCAGATTTCCTCAATGCTCTCTCGACCTTCCTCTGCTTTTCTCCACTCTCACCCCAAGTTTCTCTGCTCTATGTCTTCTCTGGGCTCTCCAACTACTTTCTTCTCAGTTCACATTAAAACCACTGATTCTCCTGTTCGCTTTCTCCCAGCCTTTTCTCCACCTCTTCTCTGCCTTTTTCCAGCCTTCCTCGATGCTCTCCTTCCTCCGCTTTTCTCCACTCTCTTGCCAACTCTCTCTGCTTTCTATGCCTTCTCCAGACTCTTCAACTGCTTTCTTCCTAGCTCCAAACTCTTTCTTCCCAGCTCTGCTCTCACCAGCTCAGCCTCCAACACACCAATATAAGTCATTCATGCTTCTCCAATCTCCAACCTCCAGTTTCTGGGTTGTAGCTGGCGAGTGGATCCCTCCAACTCACTTCTGCAACACCTTCTCCTGGCAACAGGCTTCCCAGCCTTTTAACTCAGCTACAGCAGTTCTCTCCAAATACTCCTCGAATTCAGAGAATTCAGACCTCTCAGCGGCATTTGATACAGTAGATCATGATATCCTTCTGGAACGCCTGAGAGAGTTAGGAATTGGAGGCATTGCGTTGCAGTGGTTCCGCTTCCTCCTCTTGGGCAGGTTCCAGAGGGTGATGCTTGGGGACAGTCGCTCTTCAAAAACAGAGCTTAATCGTGGTGTCCCTCAAGGCGCCATCCTGTCCCCAATGCTATTTAACATCTATATGAAGCCGCTGGGAGAAATCATCCATGGATATGGGGCCGGGTGTTATCAATATGCTGATGACACCCAAATATATTTCTCCATGTCCCGGTCATCAGCGACAACGACAGATGGCATCTCTCCCCTCAACCAGTGTCTTCAGGCAGTAATGGATTGGATGAGGGAAAACAAGCTCAAGTTGAATCCAGACAAAACGGAGGTACTTACTGTAGGGGCCCCCAAACCAGGTATTGGGCTGCAACCTCCAGTCCTAGAGGGCCTCACGCTCTCCTCGAAGGACTGTGTTCGCAGTCTGGGGGTGCTTCTTGACCCGTCGCTTCAGATGAGGAATCAGATGAATGCGACGGTCAAGAGAGCCGGCTATCAGCTTCGGCTGATACGCCAGCTGCGCCCTTTCCTGGAACAGGGTGACCTCGAAACTGCAGTACATGCGCTGGTAGCCTCAAGACTTGATTTTTGCAATGCACTCTACATGGGGCTACCCTTGTGCTGAATCCAGAAACTCCAGTTGGTACAGAATATGGCAGCCAGGTTGGTCACAAGAACAGCAAGGAGTGACCATATAACACCAATATTGAAGTCACTCCACTGGCTGCCTATCAGTTTCCGGGCACAGTACAAGGTGTTGGTTATCACCTTGAAAGCCTTACATGGGTTGGGCCCAACCTATCTAAGGGATCACCTGCTTCCATATAATCCACCCCGTACACTCAGGTCCTCTGGGAGGAATTTATTACAGCCCTTAAAGACCAGGTTGACGGTGAGCTCCCAGAGAACATTTTCTGCAGCCGCTCCCAACTTATGGAACGGCCTGCCGGACGAGATCCGTCAAATTGCCAATCTAGAGAGCTTTAAAAAAGCCATTAAGACAGATCTCTTCCAGCAGGCCTTCCCGCAATAAAATACTCGGCCACAAATAAGACTTCCCATCTAGTGAACTCTGCCCATGATGATTTTTATTTAGTTTAGTCGGTTTTTAATATGTAGTTTTTAATCTTACACTGTTTAATTTGTTTTAAGGGGGATATTATGTATACATGGATGTATTTTAACCTGGTGTATTTTAACCTTTGATTGCCTGGCAAAAAGCGGGATAGAAATTATATTATTATTATTATTATTATTATTATTATTATTATTATTATAGAGGTTTCCTTTACAGCAGGAATGAGTCCTAAAGGTCATCATAAGATTACCACCATCTCTTTTCAGTTTCTCTCTTTTGATGGTAGATGGGGTGTGGGCTTAGCAAATGCCGCCTGATGAAATCAGATAGCTGTAGCTGTAGGTGACGATAGCTCTTCGGTCTTCAGGCAGCAGTAGATTCATGGAGAGCAGGCAGAATAAAGCTCTCCCATGCACCGGCTACAACAGAAGACTGCCAACAAACTAATTCATGTACCCTCTCTTAACAGGGAAAAGTATGGACAGGAAGGAGTCAGCCCCATTCCACCAAGAACCACAACTGTGGAGGAGAAGTTAGAAGAACTCCAAACTTGCTTCCTCTTTACGGCGCCATCACACCGTAAGTCGAAGCAGAGTCCTTCTTGAGTGGGTTGCTCCCCAATTCTGCCACACCGAGTGGTGGCAAAGAATGTGCAGGAAAGCAACCTGAACAGTCTTTCTTCCCACCTCACTGAGTATAAAGATGGAGATGCTTTTCCCCACCCCCAAAGAAATTAATATCACCATTCATACATCTAGGAGAGGAACAAAGGAGGTTTGGGAGTGAAATTCAACTGTAGGAATAAGACTTTCAATCCCATCTGAAGGCTTTTTTGTGCCTTCAGGGACAGAGCTTTGGAAGCTGGAAGCTACTGGCCACCCTTGCCCTGTGGGTATTCTACAGGAAGGAGGGCAATGTCCACCATTCTCCAGTGGAAACTAGTATGAGGGAAAAAATTCTCAAGTGTTGGTATTTGAATAATTTCAAACTCTAATTTCAATATTAATAATATCTTGACTGCAATCTACATCTCAACTGGTGCTATACTGTGCAAGCAGAATACCACACTGTTCTATACAAAAAGGACGTATTTGAGAGGAAAATAATGGCCAGTATATAGACTGCCATTACCAAGTGAAGTGAAGCACAATAAAGCTCTCCTGCATGGTTTTATTACCTCTCCCTTCAGGCTGTACAAAATTGACTCCTCAAACTGACTGACAGTTTTCTGCTTGAATTCTGATGATCTCAGCATGCTCTCGGCTGTATTCAGATATGTAAAAGCCTGGAAAAAAAGAGTAACAGAGAACAAAGGATGTATTTTCTGTATCTGTTTAACACCATTTCCCTTGGGTTTTCCAGTCCTCAGTCTGGTAAATGGTTGGGGGTTAAACTGGGGCTTAGATCAGTGTGACTGATGTCTTTTTTCACTACAGGAGCCCAGCTGAAAAGCAATGGACAAGCCAGCAAACCAGCCTTGCTCCTTGTTTTTCTGGCATGGGACAAAATAAACTATTAAATAAATAAAAACAAAATTAGCAGGCTCTTGGTTGCAACTGGCTACCCTAATATTCACCCACTGAGGGCCAGAATGCATGCATTGAAAACTGAGACATGGCTGAGCAACATCAGAGTCAAAAGGATGCAGCCAGGCAGTAAAAGTTGTTAATGAGGAAGAACACACAAAAATACTGTTTTAAGCAGAGAAACCCTTTATTTAATGCATATAGGAAAACCTGAAAGAATTTTAAAAGCCAAATCAATAAACACTACTCTGTCTCTCTATTCATGTACGTACATTGTACGATTAAAAATAATTATAATATTTTATGATACCTTATTTTAAAATTAAAATTCTATTCTCAGACCTGCTCAAAATTACAGCTTTCTCTCAGGTCCATTGTATGATCACCACCTCTGCCCAATACAAATTACAGATTCGGTTAAAACCCAGCTTCTCTACAACAAAATACTCATGTGGTCACCTTTAGCCAATCATACCTACTCAGACTAACCTATTAGTCTTAAAATAAAAATGAATGGAAATATAATGTGTAATATTTTAAGCTCCTTGATATAAATGTACATAGGGGCTCAGCAGATTGCCCCTAAGAGGAGGCTCCATGCTGCCCCTGGATGCGACAACCGCACGGTACACCCCAACCTGGTGCACAAAGAAGCCACAAAAAGCGTCTTCTTCTTGTGCCGTGGAAATGGTGCCCTTTTTGCAGCTACCGTAGCTCTTTCATGGCTCTTTAGCACAGTGCCTTTACATGATGTGTCAAAGACAAAGCATGACACTGCCCACCATGCGGTGGGGCACAAGGTGTGATGCTAGATGAGGGGCAGAGTCAGGGCAACCAGTAGGCGGTCACCATGCCTCCACTCTGCCCCAATGCTGGCGTTTATCGTCAGTCTGCTGAGCCCCTCAGTTAAGAAAATTGTAGTAGGAAAAAACATGATCGTCATTTTTTTAAAAAGCATTCTAATGACCTTTAAAAATGTCTCAGGCTACAGTCCTGTGCATTTCTCTAGGAGTGAGTCCCCCTGAATTTGTTTGGACTTATGTCTGAATAGATATTTGTATGATTGCATTGGCAATGTAAATAGCATTGCTTCACATGGGTGTGCAGAGTGGAACTGCAATAAAGTAATTAGATGGTAAACTCTCCCAATTGATCTCTACAAGTTAGTCTTTCCTGTTGTTTGATGCAGGATTAATAAATGAAAAGAAAAGGGGCAGAGAAAAGAAAACTAGTAGAACTAAGCTTTGAAATACAGTCAGCCCTTCGTATCCATGGGGGTTCTGTTCCGGACTCCCCAGGTAGATGGCAAAAACAATGGGACCTCAAGTCCCATTGGTTTTAATTGCAGTATGATGTGCTCACTGCTGTGATGACATAGCTGCGTACACATGCCACTATTGGGGTGAATGGGTTGGGGCTATATGCAGATGCTCAAATCCACTGGTGGCAAGCATGTGGTTGGGGCAGCTAGACTATTTAAGTTTTATCGAAATCTCAGAAACAAATAAAAATCAGAACTGATTCAAAATTCAAATCAAGAATGCTTCTCTGCAATGCTGATACTATTTTAGGGCAATTAGAATTGTGTGAGAGGAATTTGACAGGGCACTTCATGCATGTTTCTGGGAAATACCCCCTTAACTAGAAGGACTCTCCTCTTCCCGATTTTTAAAAACGTGTGTTTATTCCTTTTGCTTCCCTCAACAATAGAACATGATGTTCTGTTCCCAAACTAAGTTATGCTGCAGCAGTTGCATTCACCTAAGCTTATTGGAAAGGCAAAATCCTGCCTTCTCTCCTCTTCCTCTTGCTGAGTTGAATGTGAACTACTTTTGTACTTTGAAATCATTTTGCAGCAATTGAAGTAATCCAAGGATGAAGAGGAAAAGTGGCAGGAGGAGAGAGACAGTGGAGTTCTTTAAAAACATTTCGGGAAAGTGAGATGGCATAAGATTAAGTGGTGTTGTCCCAGCCAACCCAGTGCAGTTGGTGGATATGACAATGAAAGAAAAAAAATGAGATTGGAAATGTTCCTTTTTAAGCTACAGTTCTCAGAATCCTCCAGCCAGCATAGCTAGTGGTCAAGCTGGTTGTGTGATTTTGGCAGTTGCAGTCCAAAAGTAACATTTCTAAGCTTTGTTTCTTCCACGCTATGAAGAGAGCACAAGAACATGGGTAAGATTAAAAATGTGCTTTGCTTATAAAGTGCACCCATGCCAGGTGTGGGCTTGCATCTGTGCTGTGAGCACACGTGCATGTGGTAGTGCAATCGGGAGTGTGCACCCATTCAAAAGAACAGGACTTAAGGTCCCACGTTTTTTCCCTGCAGATATCAAGGGTGCACTGTACTACTGAAGTGTAAGTTTGTAAACTTCTCAAATACTGAGTCTGATTCTATCATGGTACTGTTTATGTTTTATTTATTTCCCACCTTCCACATTACACAAGACCAATGTGTCCAATACCTTGGACTCACAAAGAAAAAACAGTGAAGACAAAGTTGTGAGGCTGAAGGAGAATGGTTTTGTTCCACTGACCAGGTAATTGTTGAAGAGGTGTACATAACCAGATGCACATTCCAGCAAGTAATAAAAAGCTCGAGTGTAATCTCCCAGAGCTATACAGTGTTGAGACAAGGGCACGATGACAGATTCCACAATCTCTTCACATTCACATGAGCTCACAGTCTTGTCATTTTTCTTGCCCATTCCAGTAAGGAAGATTATTTCATCCATCCTCTTTAGGAACTCCATTTCTGTAACTTCAGCTCTGGCATGGTGAGAAGAAAGGAATCCTCAGCCACTCCTAAAGCATGGGTGGTGTCCCATCACAGAACATAGAAATAGTTTCTAAAGTTTTAGGAGATTATCGCATTAACTTTGCTCATGGCAGAGATGTGGGATGTAATTATAAGAAGGTGGATCTTATCGCATTCACTTGTTACCAGGCAGCAGCCAGCCAGTTGGCAACCCAGGCATCTCCAGGCTTCCCATTCTTGAAAGGCTGCGGCAGAAGGCCGGGTTGCAGATCGGCTGCCTGCTGCCCGTTTACAGGTGAATGTGATAAGATCTGCCTTCTTAAAGTTACATCTTTCAACTATGCTGGGAGAAAAGGCAATGCAATAATCTCCTTAATTATCAGGGGTTAGTCAATCTGGTGCACAACTAGGAAAAATATCTTTATAGGACTACAACTCTCAGAATTCCAGATAGGTTACTTTTCCAAACTATGATTATTTGATGTAATCAGTAGTATATTGGACTACATCCAATAATACTCAAACTAAAATCCTCACTCAATGATGAAACATTCTGCCTAGCTGAAAACTGTAATCACTATTCTTTCAGTCAAAGTACATATGACAGTATCCGTCATGCTAATTTATTGACAAATCTTCTCAATTAAAATATAAAAAGTAGGTGGTTTTCCTTCCTTCCTTCCTCCCTGCCTTCCTTCCTTCCTTCCTTTATTTATTTCCTTCCCACCTTCTGTTTATCCTCTCTTCCCACATGCATAAGTGAGAAAAGCAGTTCACTACCCATCTCATGCACAAACTGTGGTGGTATAAAGAGGATATAGTACTTTGAATGGCCTCTAGTGCATTGCCTAAAGGAAGATGTGCACCACCAAAAAAAGAGGGCAGTCTTTTGAACAGCTTTAAATCATGAATAAAGCCATTTTTTAAAAAGGCAACAATGTTCAGCTGATCAAGGTTACAAACAGTGAACTAGCACATAAAAGCTAGCAGAACAAGTATTCAAGGAAGGCCACTTTTGCAGCATCCAGACTGCTATAGGCCTGTTACAGACTGCCAAAATAAAGCTGCTTCGGGTCTTTTTGGAGGTATGCTGTTTAAATGATGCATGCATCCGAAGAATCCGGAAGCTGCACCAAAGCTGCACTCCAGTGCTTAGTGTGGCTTTGGCGTGACCTCCGGATAGGGTTGCCATAAGCAAAGACCTCCAAACTGGGACAAATGTAGGACAATATATCAAAATGTAGGACTTTTAAAATGTCCTACATTTTGATATGTAGGCCTCGCCGGGGCCTGGGAGGGAGCGTCTCTGCGGCCGGAGCTCGGACTGCGGAGAGCCCTCCCAGGCCTCAGCAAGTTTTCTCTATCCCTCCTTCTGAAGTCTCTAGGAATGGAATTTTTGCATGCAGCAGTTGCAGAGCCATTGGAACCCAAAATACCTTCCCAGCAGTAGTGTTGCTGGGTGTGTGTGGAGAATGTGACCCACATTAGGTGACACCCCATCACCCCCCCATCTCAATGTCACCACTTCATCCTTCTCACGAGGAGAACAAAGCAGCCGCACAGAGGGTGCTGCACTCCCCCCATCTTTGACATGGCATGCATCAGGAGGGAGCCTGCCCAACACCCCTTACTGCCATGCACTGTTGTACTTGTGAGTAGAGTGACACAGGGTAGCGAGATGGGTGGCACTCTTTTGCCCCCCCCCCGAAGTCCTGCCCACCAGCACTGGGTGACACCCCAAAGAGTGATGTCACTTCCTCCTATTCCCTTCCCGCCTTTTAAAGATTTCTGTGCATGGTGGTAAATCCCAGAGACATGAATATTGTTCTCATCAAACCTAAAAGAGTCTTGCATGATGACGTTTCTCTGCACGGTATCTTCTAAGAGACAAAAGAGAGTAAAGAGAGAGAAATACATAATTCTAGAATATTGTAACATATAGTGTGGCTCCTATACTTTCATTAGAACTGGTCTTGTGCTACTGCTACTTAAAACAATGAATGGAATTATAGAAGAAGATATACCCCCTACATGGACTTCCTCCAATATAATGATTATACCTAAAGAAAACAAAGATATGACAGACCCAGCAAATTACAGGCCAATATCATTATTAAATTGTGATTATAAATTGTTCACATCTTTAATGGCGAAAAAATTAAAAGGAATTCTTTGCAAATATATTCATGAAGATCAAAATGGGTTTTTGCCCAAGAGATTAAAGAAAATATAAGGAACCTAACTGATTACCACGAAAACAACTACTGTTAATTTTTTTAGATGCCAAGAAGGCATTTGACAAAGTTAATTGGATTTTTATGAAGGAAGTGCTAAAGAGAATGGATATTAGTCAAAAAATTTTAATGTGGCTGAACAAAATATATAACAAAAAAGAAGCTAGTATAATAATAAATAGAACTAAAACAGATACCTTTAAAATAAATACAGGAGTTCACCAAGGATGCCCATTATCTCCATTATTGTTCTTAATAACTTTTGAAATATTATTATCACAAATAAGAGAAGAAAGGAAAATCGAAGGGGTGAAAGTAAAGGGATGGGAATACAAAATAAACGCATTCACAGATGATTTGGCTATCTCCTTGGGTAACCCTGTGGAAGACATTGATTTACTTATAAAGAAACTAGAAGAATATGGTGATGTTTCAGGTTTCAAGGTGAACAAATATAAAACTCAAATACTAGCAATGAATATACCAGAAGATGATAAACAAGAAATTAGCACTAAAACGGGATTCCAATTGGGGAAGAAAGTTAAATACTTGGGAATTGAAGTAACAATGAAGAATACAGATCTATACAAAAATAATTATGAAAGAGTATGGAAGGAGGTGAAAAAGGAAATGAGCAGATAAAATAAATTGAAAATTTCATGGATGGGCAAAATGTCTGTGATTAAAATGGTGATTCTACCTAAAATGATGTATCTATATCAAAATTTACTAATCATTACAAATGAAATATCTTTTAAAGGGTGGAATAAGGACTTGGCCAATTTTATTTGGAATAACAGAAAACCCAGAATAAACATGAAGTTGCTATTTGACACAATTGAAAGAGGAGGAGTGGTACTACCAAATTTTAAGTTATACTATCAAGCATTGGTATTGAGTTGGATACTAGATTGGATAAGACTTAAGAAACAAAAGATACTAAATTTGGAAAGTATGGAGTTAATATTCGGTCTACATGGATATCTACTATATGATAAAACTAAAGCTAATCGAGATGTCAATAATCACTACATCAGGAAATCACTTCTAAACGTGTGGCAGAAAATAAAAGACATTTGGTTTTCAAAAATACCACTTTGGATTTCTATTAATGAAGCATTATTTAAAAATGAGAAAATGTAATGTGAGAAATGGCCAACTTATGAGGACATTACAAAGATTGAAGATGGTCAAAGGAAACTAAAAATGGAATTAGAACTACTTAATGAAGGGTACAGGTGTAGTTGGTTTCTATACAGATGAATAAAGGAAAGATTCTTGATGGATCAAAAAACTCAAGGAATAGGGAAAGGTGAATTGGAAATAGAGAAAATAATTAGAGAAGAAGGAGTACATGAGATTTCTCATTTGTATAAAATATTGCTCCAATATGATTTAGAACAAGAGGTGGTAAAGAAATGTATGATAGACTGGGCTAAAGATATGGCTCTCCAAGAAAAGAAAATCCTGTCTAATGAAAGAGCCAATTGTGCATGGGGTTAACTAGTAAGCCACAATTTCTACAGAACCTTGAAAAGCAAATTAATTTGGAAATAAACAGCAATGGGGGAAAAACTGGGAAAAACAAATGAAGTATACCCCTAATTACGACCTAAGAGAGAATCTAATGAAAATGCAATACAGGTGGCATTTAACACCACAACTTTTTGGCAAAAATAGACAAAAAGTGTAAGAAACAGATTCACACTATTAGCCATAATTGACCAAGTACCAGAAAAATGATGGGCAAAAGCAAAGCACATGCAATGAATCATAGAGTTGGAAGAAACCACAAGGGCCATCCAGTCCAACCCCCTGCCATAATCAAAGTATCCCTGACAGGTGGCCATGGCTTGAATGATTCTAGTGCTTAGTGCTTAGTTGTATATCTTTACTCCTTCGGATCTTTAGTGCTTAGTTGTATATGTGCTTAGTTGTAAATCTTTACTCCTTCAGATCTTTTCAAGTTCTAGTTCTTTCACACACCCACTCTTAGGCCCAAAACAGACAGAAAAAAAGCACCTTCTGCACACTTTGGGGCTATGGTGATTTTGATGACGCATGCCCCAAAACCATGCAGAAGCTATGTCGGGGCCATGACAGGGCCACCTGAAGTGACCCAAACCCTGTTGTGGCCTGTTTGGGACTGTGGCAGCAGCCGGCCTCAGGACTGCGGCTTCTGGTTAGCATGGCCCTGGAGCAATCAGGGTGGGAGCAGTCTCTGGCTGCTCCTTTTGCCTCATCTGCTCAAGACCCTTGTCTCCGCCTGCATTACTATTATTAATGTTTATTTATATAGTGCCATAAATTTGCATTGCACTTTAGAGGCATCATCAAAACAGCATATAACCTGCCAATGGCGCACAATCTAAATGTCATAAAATATAAACTATACAAAATCAAGCAAGTTATGCAGTTAAAATACAAACTGTAAAAACAGCTAATACATATAATCATTATAATCTAGGCTTTCCAGGATGGATGACAAATCTGTTTTAATGAAGATTTTGCTCTTTGAAAAATCCACCTCCTATAAACCAACTCAATTTTTACTCGAAATTTCTGTGTGCAAAAACTATGCTGAAATCATGCATGTCATTTATTTACTGTTTATTTATCTTTCATCTCAGGATCAGAGAGTAGGTAAACCTGTGACTTCTGAATCCTGTTGCTGAAGAGTAACTTGTCTGAATCCCTGTACAACAAATAAAACTCTGGCAGATGTCTAGAAATACTTACTAGTTCTACTGGGCCTTAGCATTAGTATTAATATTAACACCTACCCTGGGCCTTTGGTTCTTCTTCTTCGTCTTCTTCATCTTCTTCTTCTTTGTCGTGATCTTCTTCTTCTGCTAGTTTCAAATGAGCTTTTTCTTCTTTTTTTCTAATTTCAGTGTTGCTTCTTCTCTCCCAGTTAAACACTTTATTCCACTCCCTATTTAATAAATGCTGAACTACTCTTCTAAAGAGAAAAATGCCACTTTAAATACCTTAAGAGTTCTCACAGGGATGATAGAACCATAGAATCTTAGAGCAGAAAAAGGCCTCTGTTCAGTGTAGAATCTCCAGCTAAAGCTTCTCCAGTAAGTAGCTGTCCAACCTCTTTTTGAAGATGTCCAGGGAATGAGAGCTTACCACCTCTCTAGGCACTTTTCTGCGGAAAAGTTCCTTTTAATGTTCAATTGAAATCTACCTTCTGTAACTTAAAACCATTAGACCTGGCTCTTTCCTCTGGAGCTACTGTACTCAGCAGGCCTGCACCCTCGTCTCTGAGGCAGCTCTGGAGGTGTTTAAAGAGTGCAATCATGTCACCTTTCAGTCTTCTCTTCACCAAGCTAAACATGCACTGCTCCTTCAACCTTTCCTCATATGTTTTGGTCTCCTTTGTTCCCCTTTTCTAAACCTACTCTAACCTGTCTACATTCTTATAGAATCATAGAACCATAGAGTTGGAAGAGACCACAAGGGCCAGCCAGTCCAACCCCCCTTCTGCCATGCAGGAACTTCAGCCTCTGTTTAAAGATCTCCAAGGAGGGAGACTCCACCACTCTCCAAGGAAGTGTGTTCCACTGTCGAACAGCCCTGACTGTCAGGAAGTTCCTCCTAATGTTAGGTGGACTCTCTTTTCCTGTAGCTCGCATCCATTGTTCCGGGTACTGTTCTCCGGAGAAGAGAAAACAAGCTTGATCCCTCCTCAATATGACATCCCTTCAAATATTTAAACAGGGTTATCATATCACCTCTTAACTATCTCTTCTCCAGGCTAAACATCCCCAACTCCCTAAGTCATTCCTCATAGGCCATGATTTCCAGACCCTTCACCTTTTTAGTCACCATCTTGTGGACACACTCCAGTTTCTCAACATCCTTTTTGAAAAGTGGTGCCTGACCAAAGCAGAATTGAGTGGTACTATTACTTCCCTTGATCTAGACACTATACCTCTATTGATGCAGGTTAAAATTGCACTGGCCTTTTTAGCTGTTGCAACACAGAGAAAATAACAGAAAAATTTGTGTGTTTATCGAATTTTGATGAGAATTCTTTGCATCACTACCTTGCCAAGGTCTCTGCTGATTTATGAAAGCACACGGTTCTTTTTTTGAGGAGAAAACTGAAAACCAGTGAAAAATAGGTATAGAGTAGTTCTGCTTTTTCATTGTTCTCTGTTATTATTTTACCATCAGTACTGAACAGGAGGCAGGCCTGTTCTGTGCTGCCCCAGATTTTAAGTTACAGGACAGTATATTTCAATTGAACACTAGAAGAATCTTTTGAATAGGAGCAATTGGCTATGGAACCAATTGCTGAGAGAGTTGGTGGGGTACCCTTCTCTGGACATCTTCAAAAAGATACTGGACAGCTACCTTGTGGAGATAGTCTAGCCCTGAGCAGGGCATTGGGCTTCATGCCCCATGAGGCCTCTTCTAATTTTATGATTCTGCAATTCTGCAATTCATCTTCTGCAAACTGAAATTATTTTGACTCGCTATGAGCTAGAACAGGGAATAAGAAATGCTTCATTCAGGTGCCAATAAACCCACTTTTGGATTTTTAAATGGAATATAGACTTTCAATCTTTCACCTGCAGTTTCTTCAGTAGTTATCAGTATATTAAAGAGAGCAACCTACCTCTGCTACGCCTTGGAACTCTAGTTTCCTTCCAGCTCTCACAAGAAATTGTGTCTAAAGGTGAGGAAAATGAAACGAATACAAATACATGTTTGATAGCTTCCTATCGTTCAAGAGGATAAGTGTAAATGAAATACTATACTACACTCTACTTGGTATAAATGAAATACTTTACCACCATTTGATTCCTGCAGATTTTCCAGAGCAACATGCTTAGAGCTGGCTAAGGACAAATATTTACAAACTGCAAGAGAAACATAGTTGACAAAAAAAGTTATCTGAAAATACTTTTTCAACATTTTAAATCACCAACACTACAATTGAAATCAACTTTACCAAAGACAGTGACCAGGAACTGAAAGAACTGTTATATTGATTAATTATCTCTTTTTTTAAGAGTATAAAGTAGTTCTTAAAAAAGCTTTTCAATATCTATCCTCACGTCCGGAAAATTCACAGTCTAGGGAAAAAAGGCTACTAAGTACAGAAAGAACACTAAGTACAGAAAGAACACTGCTCTGGGGTTGCCTATCGGGTCTGGTGGCGCTGTTGGCCAGACTGTAAAGGGAGTCATACCCAGAAGGAGCTGCTAAGCAGTAGCAGCACCCTATCCCCACCGCGGGAGAGGCAGCCTGGCTGGTGGCTGGGGTATCTGCCAGGCAACCTATGGATGACAGCATAAGTTATTGCACTGAGGTGACAAAAACCCTAATGATTCCACTGCGGAGAAGAATGCAGGACTCCTGCTTAAGGAGGCAATAGACTCAAGTAAGACATTGGGGTCAGAACAATTCATAGAATCATAGAGTTGGAAGAGACCACAAGGGCCATCCAGTCCAACCCCCTCCCATGCAGGAAATCTAAATCAAAGCTTCCCCGACTGAGGACCATCCAGCCTCTGTTTAAAGATCTCAAAGGAAGGAGACTCCACTACACTTTGAGGGAGTTTGTTCCACTGTCGAACAGCCCTTACTGTCAGGACGTTCCTTCTAAAGTTGAGGTGGAATCTCTTTTCCTGTAGCTTGCATCCATTGTTCCGAGTCCTGTTCCCTGGAGCAGCAGAGAACAAACTTGTTCTCTCCTCAATATCACATCCCTTCAAATATTTAAACAGGGCTATCATATCACCACTTAACCATCTCTTCTCCAGGCTAAACATCCCCAGCTCCCTAAGTCGTTCCTCATAGGACATGGTTTCCAGACCCTTCACCATTTTAGTCACCCTCCTTTGGACACGCTCCAGTTTCTCAATGACCTTTTTGACTTGTGGTGCCCAGAACTGGACACAATGTTCCAGGTGGGGCTTGACAAAAGCAGAATACAGTCACACTATTAATTCTCTTGATCTAGACACTATACATTTATTGATGCAGCCTAAAATCACATTGGCCTTGTTAGCTGCTGCATCGCACTGTTGACTCATGTTTAATTTGTGGTCCACTTGGACTCCCAGATCCCTTTCACATGTAGTCTCGTTCAGCCAGGTGTCCCCCATCCTATATCTGTGCATTTCATTTTTCTGCCCTAAGTGCAATACATTACATTTCTCCATGTTGAAATTCATTTTGTTAGCTTTGGCCCAGCTTTCTAGTCTATTCAGGTCATTCTGAATTTTGATCCTGTCCTCTGGGGTATTAGCTACTCCTCCTAATTTGGTGTCATCTGCAACTTTGATAAGTATATCCCCAATTCTGTCATCCAAGTCATTGATAAAGATGTTGAATAGCATTGGGCCCAGGACAGAGCCCTGTGGGACCCCACTGGTCACTTCTCTCCAAGATGAAAATGAGCCATTGTTGAGCACACTTTGGGTTCGGCCTGTAAACCAATTACAAATCCATGTAACAGTTATGTTGTCTAGCCCGCATTTTACAAGCTTGTTTCATAGAATCATAGAGTTGGAAGAGACCACAAGGGCCATCCAGTCCAACCCCCTGCCATGCAGGAAATCCAGATCAAAGCATCCCCGACAGATGGCCATCCAGCCTCCGTTTGAAGACCTCCAAGGAAGGAGACTCCACTACACTCTGAGGAAGTGTGTTCCACTGTCAAACAGCCCTTACTGTCAGGAAGTTCCTCCTAATGTTGAGGTGGAATCTCTTTTCCTGCAGCTTGCATCCATTGCTCCGGGTCCTAGTCTCTGGAGCAGCAGAAAACAAGCTAGCTCCCTCCTTAATATGACATCCCTTCAAATATTTAAACAGGGCTATCATATCACCTCTTAACCTTCTTTTCTCCAGGCTAAACATACCCAGCTCCCTAAGGCGTTCCTCATAGGGCTTGGTTTCCAGACCCTTCACCATTTTAGTTGCCCTCCTTTGGACACACTCCAGTTTCTCAATGTCCGTGGCGTCCAGAACTGCAAGAATGTCATGAGGAACCCTGTCAAAAGCCTTACTGAAATCAAGATATACTATATTCCCTTTATCTATCAAGCTGGTAATTTTATCAAATATAGAAATTAGATTTTTCTGGCATGACTTCTTTCTCTGAAACCCGTGTTGACTTTTTGTGATTATGGCATTGCTTTCTAGATGTTCACAGACTCTCTGTTTAATTATCTGCTCTACAATCTTTCCTGATATAGATGTCAGACTAACTGGACGATAATTGTTGGGATCCTCTTTTTTCCCTTTTTGAAGATGGGGACAACGTTTGCCCTCCTCCTGTCTGCTGGGACTTCTCCTGTTCTCCAGGAGTTCTCAAAGGTTATTGCCAATGGCTCTGATATTACATTTGCCAGCTGTTTTAATACCTTTGGATGTAGTTCATCTGGTCTTGGAGACCTATATTCATTTATATTAACCAAGTATTTCTGTATTATCTCTTTACTTATTTTGTGCTGAAATTCCCCTATTCTGTACTCTGCTCCTTTATCCTCAGGTTGAGCATCCTTTGCGTTTTCTGAGAAGACTGAAGCAAAGAAAGTGTTGAGTAATTCTGCCTTTTCTCTGTCCTCTGTTAGCATTTTGCCATCTTCTCCATGCAGTGACCCTACTGTTTCCTTCTTCTTCCTTTTGCTGTGGACATACCCCAAAAGCCCTTTTTGTTGTTGTTAAACTCTCTTGCAAGGCTGAGTTCATTCTGTGTTTTAGCTTTTCTGAATTTACCCCTACACTATTTGTTTGAATTCCTCTTTGGTGATTTCCCCCTCTTTCCATTTCTTATACATGTTCTGTTTAAAACTTAGTTCAATTGAAAGTTCCTTATTTATCCATTGTGGTTTCTTGAGACATCTCCCATTTTTCTTCCTCATTGAAACGGTTTGAAATTGTGCCTTCAGTATCTCCTTCTTGAGGAACTCTCATCCATCTTGAACTCCCTTCTCTTTTAGTATTCCTGACCATGGGATCACCCCCAGTAATTCTTTAAGTTTACTAAAATCAGCTCTCCTAAAGTCTAGAATGTGTGTCTGACTATGCCTGGCTTCTCCTTTCCATTGTATAACAAACTCCAGGAGTACATGATCACTCCCACCTAAGCATCCTACTCCATTAACTAGGTCATCGCTGTTGGTTAGGATCAGATCCAAAATAACTCATCTCCTTGTTGCCTCTTCCACCTTTTGGACAATGAAATTGTCTCCAAGGCAAGTGAGGAATTTGCTAGATATTAATGTTTTGGTGTAAATGTCCCTGACATATAATGCTATTCCTCCCCCTTTTCTGTTTGGCCCATGTCTCTTAACAAGGTTATACCCCTGTATTCCTGCATTCCAATCATGAGATTCATCCCGCCAGGTTTCAGTAATGTCTATTATATCATATTTGCTTTGTTGTGCTAGGAGTTCAAGTTCATTTTGCTTATCACCCATGTTCTGTGCATTAGTGTAGAGGCATTTTAGACCATGGGTCCCCCCTACTTGCTGCCTGTGCAAGTTTTTTTGCCTCCCACTTTTGGGTCCTTGCACTGTTTGTCTATGTTCCCTCCATGACAGTTTGACTATTTTCTCCAGCCCTTTTGTATTCCAGAATACTATCTCCCTCCCCCACATAACTCAGTTTAAAGGCGGCCATGATCAAATTTTTGAGACTGTTGGCAAAAACGTTTTTGCCAACTGGCGTGAGATGCCACCCATCCCTTGCTAGAAGTCCCTCCTCATGGAACCTCAGACCATGATCCAAAAATTCAAATAGTTCTTGGCGGCACCATCTGCGGAGCCAGTTATTCACCTCTGCTATTTTCCTCTCCCTTGCTGGACCATGCCCTTCGACTGGGAGAAGAAATGAGGTGACAAACTGTGTATCCATGTCTTTCAACTTCCTACCCAAAGCCTCATAATCCCTTATGAATATGCTTAAGGCTGTGCCTTGCAGTATCATTGGTTCCTACATGAACCAAAAGAAAGGGGTAACAGTCAGTAGTCTTGACAAGTCTTGTCAGCCTCTCTGTCACATCATGGATCTTTGCCCCAGGGAGACAGCACACCTCCTGAGACTCATTGTCAGGCCCACAAACCACTGGTTCAGTGCCTCTCAGCAAGGAGTCCCCCACGACCACCACACACCTTCTCCAAGGCTTAGCAGTGGCTGTTCCTTCTGGTGGTACTCTCAGGCTCCCCTGCTCTGTCCCTGAAGTCTGTCCCTGCTGTTGTTCCTCATCATCCTTGATAATAGAGAGAAATTCAAATCGATTCTGTAGCTGCAAGCTCACAGAACGTTCCCTAGTTTCCCTACTTCTGTGTGTGACATTCCTCCAACTATCTACTTCTTTTGTATGTGAATTGACCTCCTCCTCCCCAGCAACTTCCTCTATGTGTTTCCCATCCAGGGCCTTCTGGTCCATTCTGGTCAGAAAAACCTCTTGCTCCCTATGATGCTGAAGTGTAGCTACCTGGGCCTCCAGCTGCTGTACTTTCTCTTGTAAGAGGGCTACCAACTTGCACTTAGTGCAGGTGAAGTTCCCCACATCTGTGGGCTAGAAGACAAACATCCCACAAGTGTTGCAGGTGATTGCAGCAGGTCCCTCAGTGTCCATTCAGAAAAGTCTTAAGGAGGAACTGAACAAGACTGTAGACTTCCCCTGCTAAACAATAGACATAGCATATCTTGATTTCACTAAGGCCTTTGACGAGGTTCCCCATGATATTCCTGCATACAAACTGGTAAAATGTGCACTAGACACATACAATTGTTAGGCGGATTTGTAATTGATTGATGAGCAAAATCCAAATGCTGCTCAGCAAAGGCTCCTCTTCATCTTGAGCTAGCAGCAAGGGGGCTGAGTGGGACTGCCGCGAGGCACAGTTTGAGAGGTTTTAGTTGTTGTTGTTGTTGTTGTTGTTATTATTTTCTTATATCCCATTTTTCTCCCAATATAGGGATTCAAGGCAGCATACAGGGACTCAAGGCAGCAATTAGTTACCCAATTTAGTGAGAAGAGAAGTCCAGAATTAAAATGTGTGTTGATATCTTGCAGGATTACAGCTGGGAAGGCTGTGGACAATATTAGGAGCTGTCTGAGGAGCAGATGTTGTTAAGATTAGTTAAACTGAGGAAGTTCAGCTAAAATTATTGTTAGGGTAGCAGATAACTTGAAGTTAACAGTTAAAGAAGCTGGGTATAGGTTCTGTGTGAACCAAGAGTGAAAGGAAAAGTACAGTGTGTCAAATGAGAGAACGTGATAAGATTTGCAACTACTGAAACAATTCAAAAACTGTAACAAGCTTGAATAAGAAAAAATATAATAAACTTTGTAAATTAAGTTCTTTCTTTTGTTTTCAACAAGAAGTTGCATGAAGTGTTTTTAAAGATAGCATTATACACGCTACCAAACACACTGAAAATGCTACCAAGAAAGAAAAGACCCTTTATTGTTTAGGACACTTCAGATAGTGGCTGTATAGTTATCATAGAATCATAGAATTGGAAGAGACCACAAGGGCCATCCAGTCCAACACCCCACAATGCAGAAAATCACAATCAAAGCATCCCCAACAGATGTTCATCCAGCCTCTGTTTAAATAATTCCAAAGAAAGAAACTCCACCACTCTCCAAGGGAGTGTGTAACAGCTCTTATTGTCAGTACATTTCTCCTAATGTTGAGGTGGAATTTCTTTTCCTGTAGCTTGGGGGTACTCCTGGACTCAGCTTTTAACCTGGAGGCCCAGGTTTCTGCAGTGACCAGGAGTGCTTTTGCACATTTAAACCTTATGTGACAACTGTGCCCATTCCTTGAGATGCTGGATCTGGCCTCAGTGGTACATGCCTTGGTTACATCATGTTTGGACTAATGTAATGCGTTCTACATGGGGCTGCCTTTGAAGAATGTTCAGAAACTTCAGCTGGTTCAAAGAGCTGTAGCCAGGCTGCTAACAGGAGCAGGTTATAGAGAGCACACAATGCCCCTGTTGAAACAGCTCCACTGGCTGCCCGTTGGTTTCTGGGCACAATTCAAAGTGCTGGTGATGACCTATAAAGCCCTACATGGCTGAGGTCCAGGCTATTTGGCAGGCTGTATCTCCCTATATGAGCCAGCCTGGGATCTGAGATCCCCAGGGGAGGCTCTTCTCTCCATCCCACCACCATCACAAGCACAGTTGGTGGTGATACAAGAGAGGACCTTTTCTGCGGCTGCCCCTAGACTCTGCAACTCCCTGCCCAGGGAGACCATGGCCCCTCTTTTGATGGCCTTCCGCCAACAGGCGAAAACTTTTTTCTTCAGACAGGCATTCAAAACAGAATGCTTTTAAAGAATGGCCTGGGGTACTATATTTTAAGCATTTTTATCTTTTTAAAGTATTTGATATTTTGGCATTGAATTTGCTTTAATTATTGTAGTAATTTAATCCTATTTTAACGTATTGTTTTTGTATGTTTTTAATTGTATGGTGTTTTTTAATGTTGTAAGCCACCCTGGTACCCAGTCTTGGGAGAAGACTGGGATATTATTATTAATAATAATAATAATAATAATAATAATGAATTTTCAATTGAGCTAAATTTTAAAAGGGACATGTATAAGAAATGGAAAATTGAGGAAATCATCAAAGAATTCATACAAATAGCCAGCTCATGTAATGAGACAGTAAGAAAAGCTAAGCACAGAATAAGCTCAAGCTTGCTAGAGAGATGAAAAACAACAAAAGGGGCTGTTTGGTTATGGCATTAGCAAAAGGAAGAGAAAAGACATAGCAGGGCCGCTGCAAGGAAAAGATGACAAAATGCTAACAGGGAACAGAGAGAAGGCATACTTATCAAATTTGCAAATGACACTAAATTAGGAGGAGTAGTTAATATCCCAGGGGACAGGATCAGAATTCAGAATAACCTTAACAGTTTAGAAAGCAGAGCCAAAACTAATAAAATGAATTTCAACATGGAGAAATGTAGGATACTACACTTGGGAAGTTAAAAAAAATGAAATGCACAGATATAGGATGGAAGGCATCTGGGTTGATGGTAGTACATGTGAAATTTAGGAGTCTTAGTGGACACAGGCTGAAGATGAGCTGGTAATGTGATGTGACAGCTAAGAAAGACAATGCAATTCTAGACTGTATCAATAAGAGTATGGTGTCTAAATCAAGGGAAGAAATAGTACCACTCTATTCTGCCTTGGTTAAATCTCACCTGGAATCAATCTCCATCCGATGCCCCCAGATCAGAGCTACAGGAAAGGTAGTATCAGCTTTTAGCAACCCTCAGTCACTATTTCTCTCACCTTTGCTTCATACGTTCGTGTGTGTGTGTGTGTACACGTGTGATGGTTATTTTACTAATAAAATTAAGAAGCCTGATTTGGAATTGCCTCTGGAGTTCTGTGTGGTTTGGAACCATTATAAAAGGGTAAGATCCCAGGCTGAATATTGTCCCAGCCAAGATATTCTTTAAATTGAGTTATCTTAGGCCTGTTACAGACTGCCAAAATAAAGCTTCTTCGGGTCTCTTTGGAGGTATGCTGTTTAAATGATGCATGCATCCGAAGAATCCAGAAGCTGCACCAAAGCTGCACTCCAGTGCTTAGGAATGGAGTGTGGCTTTGGCGCGACCTCCGGACTCTTAGGACCCATGCATCATTTAAATAGCATATCTCCAAAGAGATCTGAAGCAGCTTTATTTTGGCAGTCTGTAACAGGCCATTATTTCCCTTTCAAATATTCTTTGTAGGTGCCCTCCCAGGACCCCAGCTTTTTGGGTAACACGGTGTTACCTAAATTACACTTAATTCACTATTCAGCAGCTTAACATAAAATGCACATATAAAAATGGTCTTGTTTATACCCACATGTCTTCCTGGCCTTCAGAGCAACCAAACTAGAAAGTTTTTCATAAGCTCAGTTTCCTAGGAACATGCCTACCAGATGTTTTCCCCATTGGTTTAACAGTCTTGGAGGACAAGTGGAGTTCACTGGAGAACTCATCTTCTTTCAGTGTGGCATACAATTCTTTTATTTCAGTGAAGCATTGAAAGATATGGGATTCCACCAGGGCTGCCAGTGTCTGGTTCATCTTCATCTTTGTCCATTCAGGGAGGATATGGAGAAGCAGTTCTGTGGTGAAGGTCACACCAATGACAGATGCACATTTCACCACCATCTGTTCTGAAGGGTTCATGTTGTCTAGCTCAGCCAGGGCAATTCCTAAGCAGATAAAATTGCCATACAGTCAGAAACGTAGTGAAGGCACATGCTAAATAACTGAGCCTAAAAAGCGCCCCATAACAATAGTGTAGTCAGAATACCGAGACAGTTCTAGAATGATATTTAAAATAGAGATGCAGAGTTTGTATCGAACTTTATAAAGAAAAGACAAGGCAAACTCCATGTACTGTATAACACAGGAAACACTCAGATCACATCTTGCTGAGATAGAGCATGGAACACTTAACATAAACTGGTGATGTTTTCTTCCTGTTCCTCAGAAAGTCACTAAATAGAGAGGTAGCACTTGAAAATTCATGTTCCTCTGTTGACACTATGCCAGAGACATCTGATAAGACTTTATTACTACTCAAGAAAAGAAGAGACTGTTTGAGTTTTCTATTAGACTTCACATAGCTGTAAGAAGTATGCCAGAGTATTTTATTATGTAGTCTATACTTATGCCATATATGCTTCCCTAAATCTTGCTATGTGTTGCCTGAAATATCCAGAGATAGCCATGTTGGCCATATAGCAAAATCAATAACATCCAAACAATGATACCTTTATTGCGACAACCAAAATGCACAATATACATGTTGGAAGCTTTCGAAGCTCCATTGGCATCTTCATCAGGCAATGTGCTAAAATCCATACAGGAGAAAAATTATTGAAGATGTTAGTCATTGGCCTGCATTTTGCTGACTTTGTTCTCAGATGGTATGGAGGGGTATTTCTTACAGGTTGAACTTCCTCCTTTTGACCATGTTCCTGGGAGATTCTCAAAGTCTAGGAAATTTAAAATCCATTTGCAACACAAAAATGATACTTTCTTTGAAATCCAATATGTCTCCATCCTTTGTGAAGCCACAGGCCACTTTGTAGGAGGAGGACACTGAATTTCTTAAGAAGCCTTCATGCTTTGCATCAGGAAAATGTAGGTGGTGTTCGGGTAAAACATGCCAATCCCATCCCAATATTAGAAACAATATTGTTTTACCTTTGTTGGAGTTAGAAACCGCAAATAGTAAGGTCCCAGTCCACTGGCTCTCTCTTACCTCTCTTAACCTTACTACAGTCTTGTGGACTTGAGGTCTGCAGTCTTGAATATTCATGGAGGGGCAACCTCCATTATTTTCAATGGGGTGCGCCCCGTGCACGCTTGCCTATGGGGCTTGAATATAGGTGAGTCACCATTTTCGCAGGGGGGTCCAGACTGGATCCCCCACAAAAATGGAGGGCCAACTGTATTTGAGGTTTTTACCTCCAAAAAAGGTAAAACATTTATTTCCCCCAAGTCACTGATAAAGATGTGGAATAGCACGTTTTCCTTCCTCCAGTCTGCTGGGACTTTTCCTGTTTTCCAGGAGTTCCCAAAGATTATTATCAATGGCTCTGAGATTACATTTGCTCTGAGATTACATTTAATCTTTAAAGAGTCATGCAGACTCTTCACAGCAGCCTGCCAGGTGGTCTACATGATGCTCATATGGGGCAGAATATAAAAGGGCCCTGGCCACTTCATTCAGCTCTCCTGGGCAATACTGTGCAGATGTAATGATGTTGAATCCAGGTCCCTCAGATTTCCTGCCATAATGTATACTTACACACTTTAGTTGTGTGTGGTATTTTAATGCTGAATTCAATTAAATACCGGATGATGGGATATGCTGGCACAAGATGGTGTTGGCTGCCTACATTCCTGGGGATGGTTAATAAGTAGATGTGTGGGGAGTAAAGATTTCTCTGGGAGCTTCAAGAGAGCTTCACATAAGCTTCTCATGGAAATGGCTGGTACAGGTTTGGAAGGAAGGACAACCCTGTCCCCCTTGGACAGGGCAACATGGTGAGAGACTAGCAACTACTGAATTAACCTCCGAACATTATCTTATTTTATCACCCCCATACATCTTAAAATGCCACCCAAAGGCAAAAAATAAATAAAAAAATCCAGGCCTGTCCCAATAACAATAGTGAAAACCAGGAATCCTTCAAAGCAGAGAAACAGATGAGGATTGACTCATTTTTTCTGGTGGCAGAGACAACACTACTCATGAGTAACAGATCTACAATACAACTCCTTTTCCTTTCCCTGAGTCATTACAGAAATCTGAATTAAGGCTCCATTCCCACTGGGGCATTTGCCCTGGGTAGACCTGGGCAGATCCGGTAACCCCCATACCGAATCTCCCCGGTAAGAAGTTCCCACTACCTTTACTGTGATTACCCCACAGATGTTCACACTCACCAAAATTGTGGTTTAAGATGGAGCCTCCTTGTTGTCAATCAATGGTGACATGACATGCAGCCATTTGTCAATGGCATGTGTGCTTCCCCCCGCCCCCTTTTAAAAACCTAGCAGCAAGGTTCGCATATTCTGTCAAATTGTCAATTGTGTTTAATCAAGCTTCCTTTTCATGGGAATTCTCCTCCAATCTGCCCCAAACCACAAGCATCCTTGTCCTGGGGTTTGTCCTCCAATCTTCCCCAAACCACAAGCATCCTTGTCCTAGGGTTTGTCCTCCGATCTTCCCCAAACCACAAGCATCCTTGCTCTGGGGTTTGTCCTCCGATCTGCCCCCAAAGAAGCCTTTGCTTCATTGCTTTTATTTTGGCTGCAGCAAGCAAACGAAAGGGAAATGTAGCACAAGCATACACATTCTATCAATATGTATCAATCTGTAGCACAAACATTTGCATAATCTGTCAAAATAAAAATTACACAGAGAGAGAGAGAGAGAGAGAGAGAGAGAGAGAGAGAGAGAGAGAGAGAAAGCCGCTTGCAAAAAGCTGGTGCAAGAGGGGAGGCATGTTCTGCCCACCCTCTGACCTAAATCCCTCCCCTGAACTTGACCTGATCATGACCGGGGCCAGCAGGGAAGAAACGGGTTTTCCAAAAAGAAACGAGAAATAATCCACTTTCAGAAAAACCGCTCTTAGGGGGATTTGCCCTGGATCAGGTGTGCAAACCCCTGATCCAGGTGTCTTTAAACCAGCGCCAGTGGGAACTTCCCACTTTTAATCTGGTTTACAATTCTGTGCAAAAGGTAGTCTGAATGGCCTCTAAGTAAAACAGCATCCCTGATTTGTTGGGACCCTTAACTCTCCTAGCATAAAGTGGATGCTTCGGGCTGCAAACAGCTATCCATCTGCCACAGGCTCACATCTGCCACAGTTGGCCAGGCTGTACATGTCCCCCATAGACAGGGATGCCCTGGAAGCAGAAGTAATGTTTCGGGACCTTTTGTCCCCAGATATGTACTCTTGGATGGGACACATCTTGAGCCTATTGTGGCCAGGACAACTGGCCAAGGATTTATACTAATCATAAGAACAAAACACAAATGAGGATCCAGAAATATAAATGGCTAGAAAAATGTAGCTTGCAAGAATAGCCCTCCAAGGCTATGGCTATCAAAAAAGAAGCAAAGAGTTGTACATTGCAGCCAGTGATAGGAACATCAGACTGGTACAAGGAAATGAGTTGACATTGAGATCCAGAGAGAGGTTTGCTGGACACCAACAAATATGCCATCACATGAGCTTCTGTGATAGAGAAAAGGGTTTGCTCTTGATTGGACCGCGAGACTTCACTCAGCAGGAGGGCTTTTTAATCTTTGTTGCAAACTATTTGCAAACTATTTACAAAAATCACACAGAGTATCAGATAGCCGTCTTAAATACAGCTATACAAACTAACATAGTGCTTCACCAACCACCGACCATAACAACCCAACAATGGAAATAATTATCTTCTCCCTTATATAGGTGCTTTTCTTAAAAGTCATGTTACAGTCATGCCACCAGTGAAACCTGGTTGGTTTCATACCCAGTACCCGTTGCATCAGAACATTGCCCATGATGCACTGCTGGCTGACTTCACCTATTATACATGTTACATCAGACTTCCCACGATACACAGCTCACCAAATGCTGACTCATACACTTGCCACTTGAACTGTAATAAACTCTTCTCCAGTTCCTCCTTGTGGCCACATCCATGTCAGTTTCAGACCAGTGTGACACATAGGAGTTTATCAAACGGGAGGAATTTCTCTTAAATTTGAATGAAAAGAAAATGGGCCCAAAACACATTCACTTAAAGTTGCTAGTTTCATGCAATTACGTGAATTGCATTCGAACTGGCTTCCCATTGCTCGAAAATAGCATACCATTGCCCGAATTTGCACGTGGCAGTCTATCACGCAATAACGTGAAACCACATGATTGTGTTTGGTTCAGACTGACTTCCCATTGTCCGAATTTGTGTGTAGTGGGTTTTCACGCAATAACGTTAAACCCCATGATTGCATTCAGATTGCCATCGGATTATACTTCCAATTCCCCTTGTCTGATAAACTCAATGGTCCTGACATGTCTATGAGTTTGTGGACCACCTGGTCTGTTTGAGACCTCTTGCTTAACCAAGTTTGCTAAGTTTGCTACTTTAAGTCTGATCTTGCTCTCTTTGTGAGTTGTGTTTTCCACTCTCCTTTCTGAGAGAGTGTGACCCAACAGAGTGACAGTGTCTCAAACCAAACCAGATCTTGCTGCTTCTCTTCCAAAATACCAAGGCCTCCCTTTTTGGTCTCTTCCTCGATTCTGTTTTCAAATGATTTTGTGTACTTTCAGTTCCTTCTCTCGTGTTTAAACTATAGATCTCTTATACAGCCTGGACATGTTTGTTTGGAACCATGTGTAAAAAGAAAATTTGATAGAGTCTTGCAATTGTGGAGATTGTAAAGGGGCAGGAGTTTCTAGGTTTTTTTTTTTCCTTGACCCAAATCTGTGTTAATTTTTGCTATTTTGGTTGTGATAAAGCATAATTGGGAACCTCTTTGGATGCACAAGTCTTGCAGACAAAGAGAACATAACATTTTGTGGAATAAAACTGGTACTTAGTGGTACTTGGAAAACTAGGCTTCCCAAGAGAGATCCCATTTGTCTCCTTTTTTAAAAAAATAAATTTTATTTCTTACTAAAAAAAGGCAGAAAACAATAACAGATACAAACAAAAACAAAAACAAACTAAAATACAGATTTTTAAAAACCAACTTCAAAAATTCAAGGTCACATGGGATGTAAAAGGGCAACATTACATAAAAACAGGGATGGACAAAGAGATACCTTCTTTGTACCAGTTCAGTCATCGAAAGGGAATCATATTACAAAGGAAGACCCACTTCTTCTCCAGTGTTGTTGAGATAAGATATAAGTGGGGACCATCGTTCTTCAAAAGACAGAAGAAGATTCCACCCTCACAACCTTCTAGATTGATCAGTGAGCTTTTCAATAAACCAAAAATTCCAAAATCAAGACCACCAATCAGTCATATTGACCTTTCCAGTTTTCCAAGCCCTGGCAATTTAAACCTGGCCATTGCCAACAAAAATGCAATAATATCTTTATTGTGTAATGTCTTGTTTTCATTAATAAACACTGAAAGCAATAAAAGTTCTGGAGAAGGGACAATTTTTTGATCAGTGATTTCTGAAACTAAGTTAACTACTGAATGGCAAAATGCAAATACACTTGGACAATCGTACCATGTGTGCAGGAAGGTACCTCTATTACTACACCCTCACCAACAGCACGAGGTGGGGTTCTTAGTAATGCATGCAAGTTGTAGTGGTGTGAGGTACCATCTATGCACAACTTTAAGAGTGGTTTCTTTCAGGACTAAAGAATTAGATTTAT
This sequence comes from Sceloporus occidentalis, assembly GCA_023333645.1. Lineage (NCBI taxonomy): Eukaryota > Metazoa > Chordata > Lepidosauria > Squamata > Phrynosomatidae > Sceloporus > Sceloporus occidentalis. The sequence continues at coordinate 124,733,320 of JALMGF010000003.1, forward strand.
ATGTTCCAGATTTTGAGCCACTCTGAATCTGTTATTTGAATGTTTAATTCATCTCCCACCCCACTTTATGAATCAGCCCACAACTGAAAGTCTTGTGTAGCAACCACTTATACATTTTTGCCACTCTGCCTTTAATGCAAGTATCTTCGTTTATACACATGCATTCAAACAGAGTAAGTGAGCGAGGGCGTTCTTTCCTCCTAACAAGCTGAGCTAAAAAGGATGCAGTTTGATTCAATTGCATCCAAGAGGGCTCAAAGGGGGAAAGGGCCTTGATCAGACACTCTCTGGACCTGGGTCTACCATGTACAAATAGGTCTCTCACCATAAAAAAAACACCCTGCTGTACCATGGATGGAAACAAGTCCACCTATCAGGCTCCGCAAACAGGGGATGAGAAATAAATGGTTGTATTGGTGAAGGGCTTGGAGCAAGAATGTGCCTGCACTTTTTCCAGGCCATGAGAGTATGGTACAAATAACAGCTAAAAAGGTCAATGCAATTTTAGGCTGCATCAATAAAAGTATAGTGTCTAGATCAAGAGAAGTAATAGTGCGACTCTATTCTGCTTTGGTCAGGCCCCACCTGGAACACTGTGTCCAGTTCTGGGCACCCCAATTCAAAAAGAACATTGAGAAACTGAAGTGTGTCCAAAGGGGGGTGACTAAAATGGTGAAGGGTCTTGAAACCATGCCCAATGAGGAACGACTTAGGGAGCTGGGGATGTTTGGTCTGGAGAAGAGAGGGTTAAGAGGTGATAGCCCTGTTTTAATACTTCAAGGGATGTCATATTGAGGAGGGAGCAAGCTTGTTTTCTGCTTCTACAGTGAACATGACCCTGAACAATGGATGCAAGCTACAGGAACAGAGATTCCACCTCAACTTTAGGAGGAACTTCCTGACAGTAAGGGCTGTTCAACAGTGGAACACACTCCCTTGGAGTCTAGTGGAGTCTCCTTCCTTGGAGGTCTTTAAGCAGAGGCTGGATGGCCATCTGTCAGGTATGCTTTGATTAAGAGTTCCTGCATGGCAGGGGGTTGGACTGGATGGCCCTTGTGGTCTCTTCCAACTCTATGATTCTATGATTCTAATTCTGGATCACCTACTCCATTGAAATCACCTAACAACCACCAGTTCTCATAACTCAAATATATTACCTTATTCATTAATGCTTTATAAAATGTATATCTTTCCTCTATTGGCACATATATCCCAATTGTTAATATTTTAACATTATTCACTCTAATCTCCACCACTATAAATCTGCCTTTATTATTGTGAGATCTGTAAATGTCAGACCAAGGTTTCACAAAAAAAAAAAAAAACCTCATTCAAAAGAAAAGAAGTTTATTGAAGAACTAAGGCAGAAACAATCAACTGACACGTTTTTGCAAAATCTAAAGCATAAAGAAAGTTCTCTTCAGTTTAAAGCCCATAGCCCCTCCCTAATCCAACTCCTCCATACTCAGCCCCAACTAGACCATCCACACACACATCACCATAGTTACCATTTTCCTCCCAGGCCAGTTAACGTTGGACACAAAACAGTTCTCAAGCCCTTATCACTAACATTCCACTAACCCCCCTCCTATGGTATGCCTCCAGTCTAAGCTATAGCTAAATTAAAACTTTCCATTCTACTACCCATCCCCCCCCTTTCACCCCTTTAAGACAGAACCTCTATTACTGGTTCTTATATACTTTGTTAATCAGTTATAACTGAACCTAATATACTGGTTCTGACAATTATCTGATATTATTACATTTGGATTAAGCTTTGGTTTCACATATAATACAACCCCATTTTGATCCTGATCAAATTTTTGAGACTGTTGGCCAAAACCTTTCTGCTCACTGGTTTCAGGTACAACCTACCCCTTGCCTGAAGTCCTGCTTCTGAAACTGCAGGCCAAGATCCAAGAATCAGTGACACCATCTGTGGAGCTGGTTGTTCACATCTACTATTTTCCTCTCCCTTCCTGAATATGTCTTTCAACTAGGAACGTAGCCAGGATTTTGGGAAGGGGGGGGGGGTCCAGACTAAGTGCCATCACCATGGAGCCCTGGTGGCGCAGTGGTTAAATGCCTGTACTGCAGCCATTCACTTAAAACCACAAGGTTGCAAGTTCAAGACCAGCAAAAGGGCCCAAGCTCGACTCAGGCTTGCATCCTTCTGAGGTCGCTAAAATGAGTACCCAGACTGTTACTTGCTAATTAGCTTACTTGCTGTTCACCACTATGATCTTTGGAATAGCGGTATATAAATAAAACAAATTATTATTATTATTATTATCATCATCATTATAATGGGGCTTGGGTACGGCGGCGCAGCAGCACACACCATTCATTGTATCTAATGGAAGGGGGTGTCCGGACCCCACAGATCCTCCCCCTTGGCTACATCCCTGTTTCAACTAGGAGAAGAGATGAAATGTTAACCTGTGCATCCAGCTTTTTCAGCTTCCTCCTCAGAGCCTCAAAATCCCTTATGATATTCTGAAGGCTGTGCCTTGCACTATCATTGGTTCACACATGGACCAAAAGGAAGGAGAAATGGTCGGTAGGTTTGACATGTCTTGTCAGCCTCACTGTCACATCACAGAATTTTGTCCCAGGGAGACAACACACCTCCTGTTGTCCCAGGGAGACAACACACTGCCTCTGTCCCCCTCAGCAAGGAGTCACCCACCACCACCACACACCTCCAAGGCTTAGCAGTGGCTGTTCCTTGCGGTGGCACTCCCAGGGTCCCCTGCACTTTCCCTGAGGATTGTCCCTGCTGTTTCCCCTCATCATCCCTGATAAGGGAAAGAACTTCAAATCAATTTTGTAGCTGCAAGCCCTACTTAAATATTTGAAGCAGTGTCACATTCCTAATTTTTTAAATAACTTTCAGTGGTAAGCCCTCCCTGATTCCCTTTAAACAGTATCTCCTCTATGGTCACCTAAAAAGATCTGTTCCATTCTTGTCTTTCAGAATGAGGAGGAGCAATCCACCTGAGGATGTTCATCCTTCACTACTAAAAACAAACATATCATAGGTATGGTCCAATCTTACTATATGGAAAAGTATGAGACTAGCACACAGGATCAATGAATCGCTATGGGTCAATGGGTCGCTAGAGGACATACTGTTTAAAGGGAATCAGGGAGGGCTTACCACTGAAAGTTATTTTAAAAATTAGGAAGTTGCTATGCACATATAGTACTAACTCTGTCTCTGGTAATATGTTGTAATAAGCTTCACATGAAAAAGCACTACTGGGCTGCTCAAAACAGATTTACATGTGGTGGCTGTATGAGCCTTCCACGTAATAGAATCATAGGACTTATATGGTTTCTGGCTTCAAGAAGAAGATAGCATTTCACAAAGATTAGCTCATCTCCTCACCTTTTAATGTTGGAGGTAGCATTATGCTGTGCAGTTTCACATTCTGCTTGACTGTGCAAATGTATGATTCAGCCTCATTGTTTAAGTTTTTGGAGTCTTGACTTTTAAGAACAGTAGTAGCTTCATGGAGGAGAAAAAAAAACCCATCAGCGAGATAATTTGATTTAATCACATCACAATTACCATCTATTAAAAATATTTACAAATCATTTTACAGCCCACTAGGAGCCCCAAAGTTGGTGTTACTGTGTACCTTCAAGTCATCTCTGACTTATGGAAACCCTGAGGTGAACCTATCATGGGGTTTTCTTGGCAAAATTTGTTCAGAGGGGCATTTGTCTTCCTGAGAAAATGTAACATGCCCAAGGTCACCCAGTAGGTTTCCATGGCCCAGGAAAAACACAATGTGAAAATAAATTATTTAAAGGCAGAGTAAAAGCAATTTTCTAAGACAAAGTGCTGTTGTTGTTTTGTTCTTAACTGCTGTCGACTGATTCACTGTGACCGTATGAATGAAAGACCTCCAAGTCTCCCTATTATCAGTCACTGAGATCTGCAGACTGTGGGCTGCATTGATTTTATTTTATTTATATGCCAGAAAGAGACCCAAGGTGGCTCACAGATAAAAATAAAATAAAAACTTTGCAATAAAAAATTAAAAATATTTAAAATCATCTTGCTAAAACAATATAAAATTACATCAAACATACAAATGCTTTAAAAAACATAAATTAAACATACACCCCATATGATGAACGCATCCCTGGAGATTATTATATATTAAAATGTCTTTGTCTGCTGGCAAAAAGAAATCAGGGAAGGGGCCAGCCTAGCTTATCATGGAAGTGTATTCCAGAGGGTGGGGACAGCCACTAAGAAGGCTGTCTCTTGTGTCCTCACCAGATGAGCCTGGGATGGTGGCAGGACCAAAAGAAAGGCTTCCCCTGAAGATCTAAGAATACCATATATATTCATGCACAAGTCAACCTCATGTATAAATCGAGGGAAGGTTTAAGGGTCAAAATCATGGATTTTGATATGATCTGTGGATAAGTCGAGAGTAAAACTTAGGGGGCTATATGGAAGGATGGAAAGGGGGAAATACCACTTCTGTCCCTACTTCTCCTTCTCTGGACCTCTTCCAACTGATTCCCAGGTGCTGGAGGAGAAAGCTGTACAATTATAATTGTTGTGTTTTATGTATGTTAGCCGCCTTGGGTCCCAGTTTGGGAGAAAGGTGGGATAAGAATAAAATTAATAATAATAATAATAATAATAATAATAATAATAATAATTGGCAAACACATATTGGAAAACAATTAACAAGGCGATAAATTTCATGCTTAATGTTAAAATGTGATTGTCTCCTGATAGTTATCTATTGGGAATATTGGAAGATGATTTGGAAAGTAAATATGGGAAAATACTGTATTATTTAATAACCACAGCTAGGTTAATTTATGCACAGAAATGGAAAAGTAAAGACATCCCCCAGAGAAGAAGAATGGATTCTTAAATTATATGAAATAATAGATTTGATAAATTAACTCAGTTACTTAAAGGGAAACCGGCTGACGAAATTTATGAAGAGTGGAAACCAGTTATCAACCATTTCGAAAGATTATGGGATACGCTTGTAGTAATAAGCTTCCCAGTTTAGAAATTATATAAATTATAGAATAGAAAGTAATATTAGATACAAGGTACATATATAATGGAAAATAAAACTTCCGAAATAGAATAGGTAAGAATGAAAGTTGGGGAAGATAGAACTAAGGTAGATAGGAAGTCAAGAATTAGAAAAGAGATTCCTAGAAAAGGCAAGGAAGGAAGGTGGTATGTAAGAGATGGTAAGAGATGAATAAGGATTAGGCATAGAAGAAAGTATGATGATGATGGAAGATGTAGGTGGGAGAAGGTACAAGTATGTGAAGAATGTATGAGAAAGTGAAGGTCAAAAGGAAGGGAAAAAGAAAGAAGGAAGAAAGAGGTCGAGATACGAAGGGTAGGGGTAGAAAGAAGTATGCGGGGGGGGGGGGGGGGAATGTTAGGAAGGACCTAATTAGGGGAATTTCTGAATTTAGTTCAAATTGCTGAGAGGGAGGGTCCTAACAACACCCTCGTGAAACCGTGTCCCGTGGTGTATATGAGAGGTCCACAAAAATCCCTTGAGAGACGACGCTGAGACAGACTGCTCCAATTAAGTCCAAATATTTATTTAAAAGGGAAAAACAAACACACCACAAAGGGACACACGCATTCATGCACACACGCAATTCTCAATGAAAGTAAAGGAGAGAAATAGGGAGAGAGTTGAGAGAGGCAAATCTACAGGAGATAATTCCAAAGGCTTCTCTGGGAACCAGATGTGGATGTAGATGATGAGATGACATGGCTGCCGAAACGTGGGGGAAAATGGCCAAGGGAGCTAAAATCAGAGTTCAGTCTGACATGAAGCCAGGCCGTATTCTGAATGTAGCACACCAGTGTGCATTTAGATGGAGACTTATATAGACAATTTGTAGCCCCTGGCTATGAACTTGATGGCTTTACTATAGCCAAGACCTGGGCTTTTGTTAAACCAAGGTGAAGAATAGACTGAGCCAATGCACTTGGATCTGAACACAATCAAGGAAGGCAAACAGATGAATAGATGGCCATTGACTTAATCACTGGGCCATCAGGTGTGAGGCTGAAAACAAACAGACTGTATTGATCTAGTTTTTGGAGGAGATGGTTTTTCTTGTCTAGCAACTCCCAAACTTCCTGTGGAGAATTTCCAGTTTTATCTCTAGGGCTCCTACCCACTCCTTTGCAAGCTGCCTACCTGACATCTCTGCTTGGGAGAAATGGTGGTGCCCCTAGGAGGTCAGTTTGGGGTCAAAGTGAATCCCACACACACTCCAAAATGTAATATAAATCTATATGCTCTAACAGGGAAGAGAAGGAGAGGGGAAAATAAGGAAAGAGAGAAAAAAGTTAAAGATGGAAAAGATAAGGAAGGAAAAGTAGGGATAGAAAGTAAACAGAAAGACTGGGAAGGGAGATAGAGAAAATAAAATAAAGAATGGGAGTCTGAATGTAAGGATGAAGGAATGGGAATGTAATTTTATGTAAGATCCCTTGAAGTATAGATATATTTTTGTTTTGGTTTTTTGAATGTGAGTATGTTTTAATGTGATGTATATAATTGTGAATAAAGATATTATTTTTTAAAAACCAAACCAAAACAAGCAAACAAACAAACAAAGGGAGCCAGTGTGGTGGAGTGGTTTCAACCTTTGACTCTGGAGGCCAAGGTTTGAATGTCCCTCTGTTCAGCACTGGAAACCCACTGGTCAACCTTCGGCAAGTCACAGTCTCTCAGCCTTAAAGGAAGATAAGGGTAACCCCCTCTGAATAAATTTTGCCAAGAAAACCCCACTGAAGTCTATAAATTGGAAGTGACTTGAAGGCACACTGAAACAACAACATACTTACCAAAACACACAACCACCATTGTCAAATATGATTATATTTAGAGCATAACTTGTCCTATACTGAGTCAGGCAATTGGTCCCTCTAGCTCAGTATTGGTAACTAACTGGCAGCAGTATTTTGAGGTTTCAGGCAAGATTCATTCACTTAGTGATATGTATCTATCTATCTATCTATCTATCTATCTATCTATCTATCTATCTAATTGCTAAGGATTCTTTATTGACTGTTATGGGAGGAGATCCATAGTGTGTATGTGACACCATGAGTTACCACACCAGGTGACACCAATCCTAGTGACGCCACTGATTTAAAAGAATTATTTCTTTTTCTGCTACCTTCCCCAACCATCTTTTGCAGTTGTAATTATTTGTAAGACAGAATGATTTTCAGTGAATGGTGAGCATAAAATCACAATTGTGAACTTCCCACCCCATTCCGTTCCACTTATATTGTTACCTTCTGAAAGATCAGAGGTCAGAGAACCCAAAATCCTTAAAGCAGTCTTATGGAGGCCCACGACTTCCCCCATACCAGGTCTGAGAGTGGAAACAATGAGGGAGGACAGTAGCCAATAGATTCTAGTTCTCATTGTGTCAGGATAATAATTCCTGCCATGCTTGATAGCTAAATATTCTGCATATGCTTAGTAATGCTGGATGATGGGATATGCTACACTAATGGTGATGCTGGGTGGAAAGATTGTTTTTCTTCCTCGGACTGGGTTAATCATCTGATATTATGCGACAGGAGGAAATATGAATTGTAACCTATCAAGGTCAGTTCCATGGGAAGGAGAAGAAAGAAGGGGAGGTCCTGGGAAAATGATTGTTTTGGTTTGAAGACAGTTGAGGTGTAAATATGCAGAAATGTCTGAATTGCTGAGTGCTTTTAATATACTGTGTAACTGAAAATACTTTAGTCCTGACAACATTGTAAAGTTCGCTACCAGCTCAGTTTTCTTAATAAAGCTTTCTAATGTTGCTGAGGTTTGTATTTCTGAACTGGAATCAGCCAGTACATGATATCATTGGACTTACTTATGGTCCTGCCACTGTCACAGACACAGGGAATGGCTGAAAAATAGTCCCAGGTGAGACAGGTTGATGCTGTTATTGATTGTCTGGTGGAAACTTGAGGATATGGGCAGACATATGGGCAGGTGGGCTGACATTAATTGATTCATTAATATCCCACCTTTCTCCCAGGGTAGGATCAAATGCCATTCACAATGCAGATTAAAACAAAATAGACTATCAGATTAAAAGTGGATTGGTTTTAATTCAGTTTTAAATCATTTAAAACATAACAGATGAGGAAAAGGTATAGCACTTCCCCATTTAAAACCTATCCACAGCAACTAATTTGTAGTCCAAAGATTGTCTAGATAATGCAGTATTTCCCTGCTGATGGAAGAAGAGTAGAATGAGGTCAATCCACTCTTCAACACTGTGAGAGTAGCCACCAGGAAAGGCCTCCCCTGTGTCTGTGACAATGATAGGACTATAAATAAGCCCAAGGATGTCACACTTCATATGGGGCTTAAGATGCACCTTTATTGGTTCAGTTGAGAAAAAAAAGATTCAGGAAAGCCTATGCACTTTTCCTCTAGAAGGGGAAACTCTCATTATTTTGTAGGCCTTGGGCTTATATTGCACCACCCTTTCATGTCTGACTAATCAGGAGGCAGGGAGTGGCGCTAGACCTTCAGCTGTCTCCCTGGCTGAGGGATTCTCTGCACCATCAGCTGAGCTGTGACTGTATCCTGTTGTACGATTGGTTGCTCTCCTGCTGAGCTCAACAGACTGCATAAGTGCTGTAGAAGGTGAGCTGCATGATATATTGTGACATTGTAAAAATTGGCCTGCCATAACTGGTCATTCTCTGTCCTTCCCAACTAAGCACACTGAGAATTTGTCATTCTCTGGAACTTGTTGAACGGAAAGCTATGCCATGTGAACAGTAGCTTACTGAAAAGGCTGTCCCATTCATCCTCTTTTTCTTCATCTTCCTCCACCAGGTGGAACTGAAGCACATTGTTTAGATGCAGATTCCGGAGAAGCTCCTCACAATAAAATGGATTTCCATGGCTTCTTTGTATTAAAAATCTGGCATGGGAGGAGGGGAGAGGGAGGGAACTGTCACAGGTGAATTCAAGGATTTAAAGCACTGTTTATGAATTGCCACACTACTCTGGTTCTTTCATCTTCTACCAGCAGTAACTTGTTGATGGCAAAGTCTGGGCTTCAAGAAATGTACTGCTCAAATGGCTGTGCACAAAGGCTATTAGCACTTGCAACTACTTCTGATGAGTGTTCACAAGTTAGGAGTTTCAGCAAATGGCCACCTAAAGCTGTGAAGATTCCCTTCCTAAAGCCTACTTGCCTGCTATAGTGCTACAGAGAGAAGAATGATTGCAACAGAGCTCTTTCATAATTTAAACAGTGTGGCAGCAGCTGTTGCTTTAAACTTGAGCCTAACTATTCTTTTAAATCAAATGATTTTAATGGAAAATTTTGAAATATCAATATATGCTGGCCTTTATTAGACTGTGTGAAAAGGAAACCATTTAAAATTGTATTAATTTCAAAATTCTACAAACAGTGCATTCTAAAACAAATTTAGTGCTATAGTTTTCAGATTTGCATAATTTATTCTAATATTATAAAGTTGCCACTTTTAAGTTTTTACTATTTTAATAAATATAAAAATATTCCTTATACATTTTGTCTGCTCTTTTTCTCATGATACATGCAAGATGTGTATGTCTTTTTGCTTGCACTAACATTAGTTATTGTTTGTTTCCAAGAAAGGTTTAGAAGCTGACAGGAGCGCCTTTAAAAATAACTCCCACTGTCCTCAGACATTTAATTTGCTTATTGTCACTTGCTGGTTTATGATGTGCAACCTAACATCTAAAATTAAGTACTGGTGAAGGTGCTTCCCAAGCAAATGTGAACGTTTGCTGGTAAAGGCACACAGTGTGTGTGTATTCCATACAATATTTGTAAATTTCCAAATTAGTTATCCACAATGTCTATTAGAACAACATTATTCCAAGTGGTGGTCCCTAGTCACCAAGCCTTTGGCTGCTGGTCCTTGTTAAGTTTCCAAGAAAGAAAGAATGAAGGAAGGAAACTGTAATGAATGGGCAGAAGTATAGTGTCATCCCCGGCACAATGGGGGGGAAAATGCCAGTCCCCCAACTCTCTTCCAACTCAATGATTCTATGATTCAGCACTGTACAAGAATTTTTCTCAAGGTTCCAAGCCATTTAAGTCATGCAGTGGCAGACATCTCTGCTTATGTTTATTGATGATCATGGGCAGCACCCTCTCACAAATTATCAGCATATACAGTGGGTGTGAAGTCGAAGGCTTTCATAGCTGGCATCCATAGTTTTTTGTGGATTTTTCGGGCTATGTGGCCATGTTCTAGACGAGTTCTAGAAGATAATCTCTGAAGATGCCAGTCACAGATGCTGGTGAAATGTCAGGAATAAACTCTTCTAGAACATGGCCATATAGCCCCCCCCCCAAAAAAAAAAAACCCACAAAAAACATGCAGTGGGCATTTAACTGGCATTTAAATCATGTCAGGTAAGGACATATTTTGTACCACTATTCAGCTCTGGCCAAAGAAGGGAACTGCAAAGAAACTAGTTACGTGTCAGAAAGGCATCACCGCCTTCATCAATGTAGGCCATAAGCCAGGTAGCATGTTGTCTGGTCCCTATAAAAGTAATAAGGAAACTCTGCTCTTGTCAACTAAGAATTGCTTTTGCATTAAACAGCTAACAGATTCATAGATTCTACTTACGTTTCAAGTTCCCTGGCAATACTGATCACTCCAAGGTCTTGACATGCCTTCTGGATAATTACTGAAGGTGTTAACTCCCTTAGCTGAATATACGTTGTGTCAGGACTGTTCATGATTTGGGCTGCAGATGGACAAGATAATCTCCCCTTGTGGTTGATAGGAGACAAAGACATGACAATGAAGATGGCAACCTTCTTTAGCAGGTTATTCAGGAAATCCCATGAGGCTGTATCAATGAACTGAGCTTCATCAATGACAAAGATAAGAACTTCTTTCTCCACAGCCTAAAACAGCAATAGTCCAGGTAATGTTACATACCTTGATTTCTGTAATTACACCACTTCTCTACAATCATAGAGTTGCAAGAGACCGCAGGGGCCATCCAGTCCAACCCCCTGCCATGCAGGAAATCCCAATCAAAGCATCCCCAACAGATGACCATCCAGCCTCTGCTTAAAGACTTTCAGGGAAGGAGACTCCACTCCGAGGGAGTGTGTTCCATTGTCAAACAGCCCTTACTGTCAGGAAGTTCCTCCTAATATTGAGGGGGAATCTCTTTTCCTGTAGCTTTCATCCATTGTTCAGGATTCTAGTCTCTGGAGCAGCAGAAAACAAGCTTGTTCCCTACTCAATGTGACATCCCTTCAAGTATTTAAACAGGGCTATCATATCACCTCTTAACCTTCTCTTCTCCAAGTTAAACATACCCAGCTCCCTAAGTTGTTCCTCATAGGACATGGTTTCCAGACCCTTCACCATTTTAGTCGCCCTCTTTTGGACACACTCCAGTTTCTCAACATCCTTTTTAAGTTGTGGTGCCCAGAACTGGACACAATATTCCAGGTGGGGCCTGACCAGAGCAGAATAGAGTGGCACTATTACTTCCCTTGATCTAGACACTATACAGTGGAACCTCGCCATAGGCGGGCGCGCCATACGCGGCCTTGAGCATATGCGCTCAAGCCGCGGCGCACGCGGGACGGAAGGGACGGCGCGTCCCATTCAGTTGAATGGGCGCGTGTGGCTGTTGCGCCGCGCGTGCGCCCATAGCGCCCTGCACACCTCCGCACCGCCGTGCACGAGCCCCATTGTTTACAATGGGGCTCGAGCATAGGTGGAAATCGCAATACGTGATGGGATCCGGAACGGATCCCCCGCATATGGCGAGGTTCCACTGTACTTCTATTGATGCTGCCTAAAATCGCATTGGCCTTGTTAGCTGCCGCATTGCACTGTTGACTCATGTTCAATTTGTGGTCTACTTGGACTCTCAGATCCCTTTCACACGTAGTCTCGGTCAGGCAGATGTCACCCATCCTATATCTGTGCATTAACATACTCTACTTCTAGGCATTTGTGGGTCCTCCAGCATGATTCTATGATCAACATCTGGCAGATGTTGATTATAGAATTACATTGGAGGTCCTGGAGATTTCTAGAGAGGTGTTCTCTAAGGTAAAAATAAGAGTGTTTTGGGGTTTTGTTAGTTTGTTTGTTTTTTGCTATTTTCCACATTCATGGGAATCCTTCACCCCAACCCCAGTGAATGTGGAGGGACCACTATAATAATAATAACCTTATGAATAAAAACATGGCCAAAGCAGTTTCTGTGCCGTCACTAAAAATGGTAAACTTGCCCGGAGTCAGAGAAAAACTGGCTTGCAGAGTCCCAAGGCCCAATCCATGCTTGCTGGATATTATCTTTTGCAGGGGTGGGAGACTGCACTGCCAGATCTATTTGCCCACAAGATAGAGAAGCTTCACATATAATTTCCACTGAAATTATACCCAAGCAGGTTAATGTATGCAGCTGAATGGCAAGCTTCCAAGATTGTTCAGAGATTGTTCAGGAGAGGTTAAGGGAGAGGGATTAAGTGAAGTATGTTAACATAAGTTACTAGAGCCTTAGAGAGCCAGTGAGATCAAGGTTTGATTCCTTGCTCAGCCATGGAAGCCGACTGGCTGACCTTGGGCAAGTCACACACTCTCAGCCCTAGAAAACCCAATGATAAGTTTTCCTTTGGGTTGTCATAAGTCAGAAATGACTTGAAGGCACACAACAACAAACTAGGGGCTAACCATAGATGTGGAGATTAAAATCCATATTTTTGCATCATTTAATCATTTATTCATGGTATTTGTCTATTGCTTCAGCACAAAGACAAGTCTGCTGAGAGTGGATTTTAGCCCCAATGAAAAACTATTCTTGAGCAGTCCCTTCAGCTGTTTACCAGATCTGTGCAACAGCCAAGGTCTGCTGGTGGGTAGTCGTGAGCTAGTTGGCTGCCCAACCAGACAAGTATCTCTGGGACAGGGTGGTGGTTCTGGAATGGGTATGAAGTGGGCTCCTGACTGTGTATGAAAGGGGTCTGAGGAAGGGGATCTTCTCCCACTCCTACCCTCTTTCTGTGACTACTTCCAGGCTAGGAAGAGATTCCAAAAACCTACTGCCCAGGAGGTCGCCCAGTGCGCATGCCCACAGCATTCCCAGCAGTAAGGAAGGAAAGTGGATGTAATGGATAGGACAGTGAGGTGGCCATTCAGTGCTATGTGCAGGGAGGGAAATGGGAGAGGATCTCCAATAAATGCCGTAAACTCAAACCTGGCTCAGCTGGAAGCAGGCAAACAGTCAGGCCACTTTGCTTGGTGGCTGTGGAAGTGACCCCTGAGACTTCTTTTCCTAGCCTGTCTGTGGCAGTTCTGAACTTCTAATGGAGCTCAACACAGGTTTTCACATTATTATTTTCTTTGAAATGCACTGATTTCACAATGGATGTAAAAAAAAAAAAGTCAACCAATAATAAAAACAAAAAACATATGCAACATAGCCAGGCCTTGGACCCCCTTAATTTCTACCAACTTCCCCTGACTTGTCATCCCTGCTCACCTGAGCCCCATAGATGGGTAAGGACTTTTATAATAATAAATACATGAATAAAACATTTTAAAATAGTGAAAAATTCCTTTTTAAAAATAGCTTTTAAAGTATAAACAGTGAGAACAGACACACCTAGCTTTAGGGACTAAAAGCTAAGCAAAATGACTGTCTACTAAAAATACAGAAGGGATGGAGCCAGTCTGACTTACCTTAGTTGGGATACTACTACAAAGAAATTCCTGACATGCTGCATATATTTGACTATAAATCAATCTCATGTATAAGTCAAGGGCAGGTTTTGAGGCCAAAATTATATTACCCATGGATATGTCGAGGGTAAAACCTAGGAGCATGTAACAAAAGTTCTAAAGGATGATGCAAAGGAAAGCAATGCCAAAGAACTTGCAAAATTCCAGCAGGCATAACTGTTTGTGCTCACACTAAAGGTTGGATGGATGAGAGAACAGAAGGAAATCAGTGCTTCTAGGACAGATGATGCTCTTGCCTTTCACCATGGGATTGTTCCTTTTTTTATAAGAGGTAAGTACATGACTTACATTGACCTGTGGATAAGTCGATCCAGGTTTTTGAGGTCAATTTTTTACTAAAATTTGTACACTTATACATGAGTATATACAGTAGCTTTGTAGAAACAAAAAGGCCTCCACTAAAGAGTTTAAATTTCAGGCAGACTCATTTGGGGATAGCAAATTTTTCAGATTTCCTTGACCCAAGCTCTTTCATGATAATAACAAAAATAATACATACATTCTCTAGAATCTTTACAAGTATTGTTTCCATTTCTTCTTTTTGTGCATCTTTGTTCATTTTGGAAACCTCTTCTGAAGTGGGAAACTGATTTTAAAAACAACAACAACAATACTTATTACTTTGATTAGGAACAGTGAACCTCACACTTGACAGCATTCATTATACTAGTATAAATAATACTGAAACCATTGCAAGATTTCTTTAGGCTGTCTATTCACATCATAAATGGCTTCAAGATACAGTCTACATTTCAGGCAGAATACTGAAGTATGTTTTCTGCATACTATGACAATGTGTATTTTTAAATAAACTATAAATGAAGAATATCTATAAAACAACTTCAAGCAACATAAACTGATTCACAGGAGGAAAAGATCTTGTACGTCTGCATCCTTTACCTTAACATGAAAAAGGTTGTTGAGAAGACATAAATATTGTTCATTTATTAGATCACGGATTTTCCCCAAAAGGATATATTGTCT